>OZ010669.1:48551690-49751690 GCA_963932185.1 Troglohyphantes excavatus
CTCGCTATAATTCTTAAGTTTTCAATTGAAATTTCCCCACATCTGCTTATTATTTGGAACCTCTTTAACTTCCAATGTGAGTAAACGTGAACCAGTAAATAAGAAATATTACAATACAGATTTTTTTCCTGCATGACCTTCCCTGTTTTTTTTAATTAAAAGCAACCTGAACACCATTAAGTCCTATAAAATGAACTCAAATAATATAAAAAAAGTTAATTCAATTTCTGTCTTATCTGCGTAGACTAGAATGTGGATTATCAGTTTAAAGTTAAATTGTTTAAAATGCATTGTACAGTACTCCTTGGCGACTTTTCTGAAAAAGGATATTTGCAATGTTAACACATTCTTAGCAACAAAAACCATTTGGTTGTCAATAAAAAAAATTCTGCTTTTTTCTCTCTGCATCAGCTTTTGCCCACGGGTTACTAGATTTTGCGAAAAATCATGTTTATCATATCATTAAAATATTAGTAGGATGTAATTTACAAATAGTATTTTTTTTTGCTTGCCGACTTCTAGTGTCTGGCTCAGTGTTCAAAATTAGCAGTTGTCATTCATATTTTGCACCTAAGAATTTCAGTTTGACGACTAATTTTACAACCTGTCGTCATTTTTGATGACTGTCTAAAATTCAGTCATGAAACTGAAATTTTTTGGGACAACTTATGAATCGTGAATGCTAATTTTGAACTCTTGTCCGGCTAAGAGAAACCAATGATTAATGTTTTATTTAAAATCCTAATATTATTCAAATAAATACTATTTTAATGTTCTTAAATTTTTTCTTTTTTAGATTTCTTTTACAATGTCTCGAAAATTTAGACAGCAACTTGAGAAAATTAAATTCTCGTCTTTTTGTGATACGCGGACAACCAGCGGATGTATTTCCTCGTCTTTTTAAGGTAACAAAAGTTTATACTATATTTCTTATGTTCTCACATTTATTCCCTTTATATTTTTTTACTCTAAGCGCTCAAATTTTTAAAGATTTCAACACTTTGTATGCAATAGCAATGGATCAAGACTAATTTTCACCTACCTTTTATATTTTAGATGAGGTAAAAAAGTTATGTTAATAACTAAACCCTTTTTAATTTTTATATTTTCTATTAAAATAAATTTATTTTCTGTGAATAATTTTTTTTTACCGAATACAATTGAAGACATGGCGCCGGTGTAAAAAACAGCCAGCTATAATTTTTAAAAATGTTCAGGAAGGACAAAAAGATGTATGTTTTTGCATCATATCATACAAAAGTACAGCTCCTTTATATCTCTATAGCCATTGCTTAGGGCTGTCTGGTTCTTGCACTAATCGATATATGATCTTTTTCATTAAAGGAATAAATGTAAATAAATAAAAAGTGGAGCTGTCTGGGTCTTTGGTTCTTGCACCCACACATAGACTTAGATTTGTATTGGACTCAAGGCCCCCCCCCCCTCCAATAATTAAAATAGCTGGCTCACTTTCCTTAAAGTTTATGCCTTTTATTAAAATTTAGAACCATGACCCTCCAAAAAACTACGCCTCTGTACTCACATTTTTAATTGATATTTAATTTTTATTGTATTTAGCCCAGCATCATATTTCAAAACATACAGTCTTTTGTAATTATAAATTGTTTTAAGACACTTAAATTGTACATTTTTCGTAGTTATGGAACATTTCGCACCTCACATTCGAAAAGGATCCCGAACCGTATGGGAGAATTCGGGACCAAAACACAACAACCATGGCTGTAGAAAATGGTGTGACAGTCATAAGCCGCACTTCCCATACATTGTACAGATTAGAAAAGTAAGTAAATTAATATATCATACTCCTAAATGTACTTCAAAGTTGAATTATTTTCATAGAAAAATGCATTTATTACATTTATAAAATTTGGCACACATTGCAATAATTTATTATATATTTTATTATTCTGTTTCATTTTGGAAATAAAATAGGGTATTTTTTTTATTTGGGGGTTTGTAACGTCAGTTCTTTGAATTGCAGTCACACATACAAAAAAATAACTGTAAGAATCTGTATTATATATGTAATATATTCTCCTTAAATTGCCATATTTTAAAATTGTCTTAACTACCACCTCTTTTCTATATTTTAATTGTGTGTTAATAATCTTCCCTCTTGTCTATAAAATTCTTTTTACCATCCATCATAACTTCTGTATCAGATTTATGTTTCTTTCTTTAGTTTAGTTAAATAGAGTTCACATAAATTTTTGCTGACAACTATTTATTCCAGTCTCAATTTAGTCATAACAAGCCCACATAAATATTTTGTCATAAGTTTCACACACTTAGATATTTTTGAGTGCCTCCACATGCAAAGTCCTTGGGTCGAACAATTTCTAACCAATTAGCTGACTCCCCCGACTCAATCTGATTGAAGATATTCCCTAAAATTCTCCATCTTTATATATGAAAACTCCCTACAAGATTAAGAGGACACTATTTCATTCTTAATATAACTATGATCTTGTAATGTGGCAGCTCTGGAGCAAATAATTATTTCGAACCTAACTTATTGACCCTTATTTCCATACTTTACGATTGACCCCCTCTAAAAATCATGACAACTGCCCCCTAACTATAGAAGTTTTATGTACTTATATTTAAAAAAACAAATAGTATACTAAGTTAAAAAATGTTCTGTATGGAGGGGGAGACTTTAAAACCTATTTTGATTAGCATAGCTTCCGTTATTAGAGCAAAAATGAACTGTTTTTGCTTTCTTAAAATAATTTTATTGTCCATTTTAATGGACGGTTTGATTGTGAGTTTTGAGGGAAAGGTAAGAAGGCCGTGATTCTTGTAGAGAATAAGCTTTAAGTTTAATTGTACTTGAATCTAAATAGTTTCTTTATAAATAAGCTAATAGTGGTTTTGACTAAAATCTATTTCTGCCAAACAACTATTTCTGTGATATAATACTCCTAAAAACTAGATTTTCTAAGAACAATTTTTAACAATGCACAACAACCTATAGAATTAATAAAGAAAATATATTATGCTAATCACATAATAACTATAATCCTACCAATGACTATATAACCACATTTGTTCATTACTGATTTTTTAAAAAAAATATGTCATGTGAGATTTTTTGTACATAAACTCACTTTTGAAACCAGTGCATGAAATGTTTAGGTTATACTGATACATCCATATTATTCAAACTCATTGAAACCACTAATTAGAACACACTCCAAAGTTGAAGTAGTCATTAGTAAAATTTATAACTATTCGAAAAAATGTTACCCTTGACATATAAATGTTTGACAATAAAAACTTTTACTCTTTGAAAAAACTATTACTTTTTAAAATTGTCCCAATTAAATTATCCTTGAATAGAGTCTACTATATTCTCGATTAATATCGAATCGATCTTGCTTCTTTCGTTAAGTTTTGATATTTCATTAGCTGTAAAAGCAGTCTGTCATAAAAATATAAAAGTCCTTATTAAAATTATATTATTTTCTCCATTTGGAAATGGCAAAAGCAAGTTCACTGTTGCACTTGTACCAGAGATTTATTATGCGTACCTGTGAACATTTGTTATGAATACTGATTCGGTGCAATATAATTTTAAATATTGCCAGTAGGTGCTCTATTTAATTTGAATTGATATTTCAATCTCCAGAATCATCCAGAAGAATGGAGGTAAATCTCCACTGACTTACAAGCAATTTCAAAACATCCTGGCAAGCATGGAACCCCCACCAGCCCCACTCCCCCGTGTCAGCCTAGAGGACATAGGGATCTGCACCACCCCCGTAGCTGAAGACCACGACGACAAGTATGGGGTGCCAACTCTGGATGAATTAGGTGGTTTGCCATTATACACACTTCTATAATACCTAAATCTGACTAAATTATGTATTGAAAATGGATTTTTCAAAGTTTCTACTTTAATTTTTCTGTTTTAAATATAAAATTTAGGCTAGCTTTTATTTCGTAAAATTAAAATTTTTTAGGCATGCTAGTGCATATATTTTTTTAAAAGGCAATCGTCAGTTTTCTTGTAAATATATTTTGAAGTAATATTTAAATTTTTTTTATTATGGAGTGTTTACCTATGTATGATTGAAAATGTATTGTATTTTTCAAGAAAATTACCTTTAATAAATAAAAAGAACAATTATTCATGGCTTGTAAAATTTTATAAAATTTTGTGTTTTTACCTTCTGTTGTCGTAATTCATGAAACCATTAAAGTTAATATTTCATAGTAAAGTACTTGTGCTTGATACTTTGAAGTCTTTGTTGTATTAATATATATATTCTTTAATTTTAAATGAAGGGTTTGATACAGAGAATTTGAGACCACCGGTGTGGATTGGGGGTGAAACAGAAGCCCTGGCACGCTTGGAGAGGCACCTGGAACGCAAAGTAATTTTTTAATTTTTAAAATAATTTGCTTTTACTTTACGTAATTAATTTGTACTAAATATTCTGTCTTTTATATTTAAATACAGTAATATTTTTTTCAATCTAAACATGTTATTGTAAGGCTGTACAAGGAGCTTTATTTGTACATAGAATATTTTTGGAAATTATATATTACTAGTTTACATTGTTTTGATAAGCCAAAACAATAGCTATAAAGTTTGCATGTTCAGAACCATTAAACTGACTTTAAATATAACTTTCATTATAGATAGCTTAAAGACTGATATAAGAAGTTACTTACTACTAAGAAGTTATTTCTATAGGAATATATATATTTTACTACATTTCTTTTTGCACCATCAATTTCCGAAAATTACTGTTTTGCAGGCATGGGTTGCTAGTTTTGGTCGACCTAAAATGACACCTCAATCCCTTTTACCAAGTCAAACCGGTTTAAGTCCTTACTTGCGTTTTGGATGTTTATCAGCAAGGTTATTTTATCAAGAGTTAACAGAATTATACAGAAAGGTAAGATAATCTATTTTGTTTATACCTCTAAGTAAATTTTTGTACAACTGATTTTTTTGCGTAAATGACTTTTTATTGCTCTTGAATTTTCAAGGATATATTATATCCATAGTAAACACTAGAGATGTCATATAATTATATATATATTATACTTTAATGTTTTTGTTTTTAACTTTTTAGATCAAGAAAGTGAATCCTCCTCTGTCTCTGCATGGTCAAATTTTAATGAGGGAATTCTTTTACTGTGCTGCCACTAACAATCCAAGGTTTGACCACATGGTTGGGAATTCTATGTGTGTCCAAATCCCATGGGACATAAATTCAGAAGCATTGGCAAAGTGGACAAATGTAAATTTATTTTAGCATAACCATTCCTTCAAATTCACTGTATGTATATATATATCGTAAAGCAGTTTATATTAATTTGTATTTATAGTCCGCCATATATTATTTTATAATATCGATTTACTCAATTTCATTTACATTTACCTATATTCATTAAAATGTTCACCAACAGATTAGAATTACTTTTTTTTTATTCATGAATGAAAACTTATTTAAAAATGCACAATTTTTTATAATTTTTTTTCATTTGCTTTGTTAAGTCTAGATTGCTTATTGACTTGTCTGGCTACTTTTTGTCCAAAGCTAGTCAAGTTAAAATAGGGAGTGTGTGATTTGCTTGTTGTCTATTCCGCATGCCAAAACTAGAGGTATTTACTACACTGGCTCCATTTGGCATTTTTTGGGGGGGGGGGGGGAAATGCTTAAAATATTTCAACTTAAAACCAATATTTCATGCTCAACATAATAGTATTTTACACTTTGATATATATTTTGTTAACTTTTTTGTAACAAAACATTGTCTTTTTGTTTAGATTCTTCTGTTCAATATATCAAGTTATGGCATAAAGACTAAATTATTCTTTTGTTTTTATTTCGAAACTTGTATTATTAAAAAGTAATTTTTTTTTTCACAGAGTATAAATTTATGTATCTTATCTGTTTTATCAATTCTTATTTGGAAAAGTGTATATAATAATCCCAAAGTACATATTTAAAAAATCCTTTCCATCCATTTGTGGTCTTCTGTTTTCCAACTTAGGGCCAAACTGGATTTCCATGGATTGATGCCATCATGACCCAATTGAGAGAAGAAGGCTGGATCCACCTTGTGGCTCGGCATGCTGTCGCTTGCTTTCTGACGAGGGGAGATCTTTGGATATCGTGGGAGGAGGGAATGAAAGTACGCTTACTAGTTTTAATGTTCTTTAGTAGATAAACCAAGCACATCGTTTTACAATTTCGAACAATATGCAGTTTAGACAAGTTTAATTGACATCCAGCCACAGCTCCAAATCATTTGCTGGCAGCATCCGGCTTGGTGTCATACCATAGACCGGACTGAATATGATGATCTGGAGTTGAGATTGAACCCTGCTTCAATCTATAATTTCTCTTTTTGTGTTTATCGTTTTTCTCTCCCCATCCTCTGAACCCATTAAAAATTTTGAACAATATAAAATGCTTTTGTTTTATGTGAATTCAATAGAAAATCATGTTAATTTTTAAAAATGCAATTAGAGCAAAAATTATTTTTTCAAAACAAAATCATACTTGGAATTATTGATGCATTCAAGCACAGATGGGTTAGGTGAAATAAATCACACGAAGGCGACAATATGTATTTTTCAAATAGCCAACAGAAGTGTTAATTTAAGTATTCTTTCAAGATTTTAAAGTATTCCTTTTACATCTTCAGCAGATATGTTGTTTAGTATTTTATAAATGACTAAATTCAAACCTGCCACCAAATTTTTTTTTTTAACAATCCTTTCAGAGAATATAAGAAATAAAGTTTTTGCCTTTATGATTGTTGTTTAAATGTGTTAATTTATTAAAAATTTTTTATTTGAATAGGAAATAAAAGTGATGCTTAAACTCTTAAATTTGTTTGTTATTAAAATTTTGTGTATCTCACAAAATTATAACATTTGTTGCAGTAAGTCATAATATATTTTTTAATGTTTTATAGACATTACATTATAGATATTTGGAAATAAAGTATTTAGTGAAATTAGTATAAATGTATAGGTATATGCTTTACCTGAGCTTTCTGAATAATTTCAATTTATACTAATAAAATTAACAATAGATAAGTAATAATAATTGGTGTTATTTAATGTTTTATCTTTTGAACTTGTTTTTAAGTTATTATATGTTTGTCTTTGTATTTTATCTGATGAAAACAGGAATTACAGTTGTTCAGTTATTTATCTAGTCAAAACAAAATGAGCTTTCTGACAATATTTTAGGTATTTGATGAACTGTTATTGGATGCCGATTGGAGTGTCAATGCTGGTCAATGGATGTGGTTGTCATGCAGTTCATTCTTTCAGCAGTTTTTTCACCTCTTCTGTCCTGTGAGATTTGGACGGAAAGCTGATCCAAACGGAGACTATGTAAGGTAAGCTTATCATTGAACATTTATGAAGATCCACCAATACCAATAAACTAAACTTAGGAAAAAAATAATCTTCATTAAACTAAACTTTTAATAATCAGCATGTCAAGGAATGTATTTATTAAAAAAAAATTAATAAATCATAAATATTTTTTTAAAAATTATTTTTAGATATTAGATAGTTTCAAGATACACTCATTAAATTTATTTGAAAAATTCCAAAAATGTTTTCTGTTGGTTTAAGTTTTCTGAATTCATAAAATTTTTCCCCAAATAATATGTTAAAAATAAAATATTATACAGTGGTTTTTCGTGTATATCTGTTATCCCTGTCAATAGTAGTTTATACACAATCAAGCGACCCTGTCGGGCTCGCAATGCTAAGCCAAAAAAGAAGAAATAACACCAACTTGTCTATGCAGCCAACAAGAAACGAACATCCGACCGGTAGAGCTTATATATACTCCGCAAAACTTATAATGTTAAAATGTATCCGTAAAACATGTCCCAGAAGCCGAACTGAATTTCGTAAAAAAACAAAACCAGTATTGATGGAACTGTATCTGTGAAATCTTTAATTTAATACAAGAATATTTTTTTTAATTGAAAATTAACGCTTTTAGCGTTTTTTACTTTTCTAAAGTTTGTTTGGGTGGTTATTTATCATGCATGTCCTTTCTTTTACACAGGTTAAATTTTTATTAAAATTATTACTTAGCTTTTACTTTTACGTGTTTATATATCTTGAGAGAATTAAGTGTAGCTAATCTTTTTTAATAATTAGAATACTTTGTCTGTTCTAGAAAATACTTGCCAGTTTTAAAAAACATCCCTACAAAATTCATCCATGAACCTTGGACTGTGCCAGAGAAATTGCAAATAGCAGCAAAATGTGTAGTTGGAAGAGACTATCCAATGCCTATGGTCAATCATCAAGACGTTAGCCATATCAACTTGGAAAGAATGAAACAAGTTTACCAACAGCTTAGTCATTACAGAGGAGCAAGTAAGTTATCTTCTATTTGTCTTCCTTTTTTAAAAAAACTCCTTTTCTAATTACCAAAACTAATTTTGATTTCTTAACCTTTGTTTAGATATGTACAATAGCCCATTCATACTCGCTAATCAAAGAGAAGATGATGGGAATCCGAAAAGTGCAAAACGACAGGCAGTTGATTATCCCGACGATGTAAGTTTCATACAAGTTTATACTATTTATTAGCTATGTTATTAGGAACCCTTTAAAGTTAATGAAAATCTCCAAATGGGCTAATTTTTGATTTTATAGACATGCCCGGACTTCATTAGGTTTGTTGGTTCATATTTTGGAAAACTTAAATTACTTTTTCATAGCAAAATTAAATTATTTTTCATATTTTGCAAAAATAAGTAAATAATAATAATTGGCCGATACATTTTTAAAATTTATAATTCTTATTGCATTTTTCAGGTATGAGCATTACCATATTTAAGTAATTTCCCTCAAGAGGAAAAAAAAATGATAATTAAAAATTTAGTTGGGATATCAAAAGAGAATATTAGGTTCCGATTTTTAAAAAAAGTTATTACTCTCAATTTTATTTGTTTGCTTTTGTATTCTATTATATTTCCTGGTAATTTTTATTTTATATATGTTACAAAAAAGTCATAATTTATAAAGATACGAGATAATTATTTAAAGTTCCATATTAAACAAAATTACTTACATGCGTAAATACTATGAAAGAAAAGCGATTGCATGCATAAACTTGTCTGAATGCACAATCGAAAATATTTGATAAGTTAGTTTTATGCTTTCAAAAAATTATTATAAGCAAAAGACCTTTTTATGTCATATCATCATAAATGTATAGAATATAAAATTACAACTTTTTATATTTTTATTCAAAGTAGGTTCAGCAGAAGTAAATAATTTTCAAGGAAAAAATAATATAAAGATTGAGATAAAAATTGCACATAATATTGTATAAATTTATATTAAGTTTTAATATTTTTGTGGCTAGATTATGTATTCATTGTTTAAATATGGGCATATCTTTCTCAGGTTGAAGGTAGACGTTAAAGCATCTCAAGTACAGAAAGATTCTTCAAAGTATTTCATACGAAGAATAAATTTTCTATCATTTTAAAGTACATTCCATTATGGTCCATCTGTTTACCCTATTGCATTTTGTTTTTATATCATGAATGCATGAACTGGTGTTTTTTATTTGATACAAAAAGGAGAAAAATATTTTCTTGTGTGTGAATCCTTGAATATGTTTTTAAATGTTAGACATCGAGAAATTTAATAATTTATTCTAAATTTGTGTTATTAATTTTTATATGTACAATTTATATTTGTTAATATGATGAAGAGAGTATATAAAAATATTTTGAATTTCAGATACTGTACAAAATGGCTTGCAATGTATTTTTACAATCTTAAAGCAAAATTACTAAGATATTTGTCTCATTTAATCTAAGTATTTTTAAAGAATTTTATAGTCAATGTCGTTTAAAATATAGTATCAACTTATTATACAGTGTGAAATAATATACATATACATACAGAGCTCGATTTGAGCCGTAACGCACCGGAACGGCGTTCCGGTACCTCTCTTTAGGAGAAAAAAAATTACGATTCCAGACTTGGGTGCACTCCCCCGGAAGGTTACACTTCCGGTACCTCTATTTCTAGAAATCGAGCACTGTATGTATATATAATTTTTTAAAAACATTTTCCTAGTTATTAGCCTCATTTTAAGGCTAATCGCATAAAGGAATTTCATTTGTATAGTCATTTATATCTTCAGTGTTATCTGTTCATGACATTTGTGTAAATCTGTATTAAAACTAAGAAATCTTTTAACATAGTTCACACACACCTAAAAAAATAATAAAAACCTCTAGAAATGTTTTGCTTTAAAATTCAGAATTTTTTTTTTATAATTGTATGAACTTTTATTTTAATTATAAAGCTTTTCTCTTTAACTTCAATTTTTTTTTTTTACAACTTGAAAATGATAATTTTGTAAAAATATTACCAAGTTATCTTCTTCTTAGTATTTTTACCATAGTAACATAAGTATTTTCTTGTGATTATACCAGAGTTTGAAAATTTAAGTGCATACAATATTTGATCAGCGAGAATCTGAATTTTTTTAAAATAAACTTTGTATTGAGAATATTTTTGAAAATCAGTAGAACCTATATTGCAACCTACAAATTAATAAATTATCTTCAATGTTATTTGTTCATTAATGTTGTTAGTGATTTGTAACTTTATGTAGATGTGTTTAGATCAACATTAAGGACATTTTATGTATATAAGAATTTGGTGTTTTAATTAAAACATAAAAAATATTTTTAAATGTGTAAAACATAACTAGTTACAATTATAGTACATTCTTGCAAGCTGCTAATTCATACACAAATCGGCATTGCTATTTTAAATTTCCATTTATAGTACCTGCTTGTGTGATTTTGAGTGGATAACTTTGCATCTTCAAGTCTAAGTGTTTTTGAACGAATTAAAAAAAGTGTAAGAATTTATAAATTTTAATGTTTGTTACTTTACATAATAAACATTTTAGTTGGTATTATATAAAATACTTCCAGTAGTTTTCTTGTGTAAAAGAATGTTAGTTGCATTCAAAGTGAAATAAAATTATTTAATGTTAAATTGGCTGTATTTTTCTTATTTAATTACATATACAGTAACTATTTACATATTAACCAAACACACTTAAGCAATTTAAATTCTATTTTTTTATTGTATTTGGTGCATCAGGTTCAATAGCCGTCAACTCAGTTAATTGTTCTTTTAGCACAAGGAGTTCAAAATCTGGTATGTATCGAATCTCGTCATGTTTGGGTTCATGGAGGTGAACGGTGATTGTTACTCCCATGGGTAGAGATGACTGTATTACTTCGAAAAAGTTCGCTGCACAATATGCTGGTAAATCTTTAATCTGAAATGAAAATAACCTTGTACACAAAGTATTTGATATACAAATATTTTATATACTAAGCAATTCTACTAAAATTTAAAATCAGCATTGTTTAATATAATTTGAATTTTGTTAGATAATTTTAAAATTCAACCATCGACAGTTAAAATATATTTTTAAATAAAAGTTCTAAATAATAAATCTTTCATAGAGGTTAACCAGAAAATAAGTTTGTTAAAATATTTTATTTCAGATCGAATAACTTGGACAACACAAGCTTATGAAAAATTAATTATAGACACAAGAAAGTGTTTTGGCCCTACTATAAAATTATATATTTATTACTATAGAGTATCAAATGCTACTGAATGATCAATAATTATTGTCTACAGACGAATACAGAATATTGGGTTTTAATTCCAATATTAATATTTTTGATCAGTTAAAAGTAAAGAAATTTAGTTGTTTTATCCCTTATTCCAAAAAATATAATTAAAATTAAAATGTTAAGAAAATCAATAATTTACAACATTTTTAATTGCCAACTTAAATTATCTAAAAAAGAATATTAATTGTGTTTTAATTTTTTTCCAAGATGAGATTGAATGATTAAATTGAAATTTGAATGTTGCTTAATTTTAAAGGTACTTAAAATTACTATTTCAATTTGTTTAAACTATGCATTACAATACCCTAATCAACTTTTTAATAACTTTTACAGATTCAAAATAAACTAAGCACTAACATTATGAAACCATTCGAAATTTTTCTTATGTTAGAGATAAATATTTTTTAGTGGTATTTTTATTTGTTGGTGTATTTGCTTTAACAATTCCAAGTTCTATTTATTTGTCCATTATTTAAGAAAACATATTTAGTATGATTTCTAAATAATCAGTTAGTATGCCAAATAACAATTTAACAACACTTAATACAATGGTTAAAAATTACACACCTGCACATTTCTTTCATACTTGTTTAGAAGATATTCATTTGAGACTTTAGTAGTACTAGGTTCATTGTTTGTAATTTTAAAAGCCTGATGAGGTGTTGCCCAACTAAAAACAGATATTTTTAAGATGACATTTCTATTTAGCAAAATAAGATACCTATTTTATAACATTGAAGCATTAATTACATAGAAACTGAAATTTTAAAAATAAAAAACAATTTTCTAAACTCTCAACATGCTACATACTTTTCACTTGCAGTGTTATACATAAGCATTTCCCACAATTATTAAAATTGTAAAAATTCTCAATAAAAATAATAGTTACTATAAATTGTTTAATCAAACTATATTTGAATTCATTCATAATTTGTTTTTATTGTATATTAAACTTAATAATTATATTAATTAAAATAAAATAGTAGGTATAGAAAAAAGTAATATTCATGACTAGCAAAAAGCACAAACAATTATGCAAAAAAAAATATAAAAAATTGGCAAATAATGGGAAGTAAGAGAAGTACATTGTAATCAGTAGAAGAGATTGAAGTAAAAAAATGAGGGGGAAAATGCCAAATTTTTTAAAAAAAAATTATGAATTTATTTGAAAAAGTGGGATGCTACTTTCTCCACTTGCACTTCCACCATTTGTAATAATTTGAATCTTGTTTTACACATCGATACAAAATATGAAGTGAAAAGCCTTTTTCTGAACTACAGTTATTTTGCTTGTTCAGTCTTATCGAAATAACACATGGTAGGCAAGTTTCTTCTAAAGTGGAAAAAACCGACTGGAAGAAATTGTTTTTCGTTAAGAATTTACAACATAAGTTTCAACTTTAAATGATACAATAACATAAGTTTCTTATAGATAATGTTAAGTAAATTTAATCAGACTTATAATTTATCAGACTAAAGCTTTTTATAGGGTATTTGAACAAAAGAAATTTTATCAAAAATCCATTAAAAGTTGTCCATTTCAATTTGACCAGCATATTAATTTTTATTATGTAAACTTCTGTAATTAGTAGTAAATAGTATTATTTATTATTATTATTTAGTAGTATCATACAGTTATTAGGTAATTTTGTTTAGAGAAATGTTAGAAACAGTAACTCCCATCCCTAAAGTTGTAAAAACTATCACTAGTAAATATCTGAATTTTGTTGTTAAAAATAACTAAAATTATATTTTTAATATTAAGTTATTCACTTTAGATTTGATATAATTAATTATATAATAATTTACTAACTATTTTATATAGTTAATATATTTTAATTTTGAGCATCAGTCTTCTTTTCTGTTGGCTTCTTCCACTGTCATGGAAGAAAACCAACTGTGGTTTAACAGGTACTGATATTATCATCAACTAAATTTTACTTTTATGTGGAATAGGAAAATACACAGGGAAAAGATCGTTTTGTTATAAATCACTTTCTAATTAAGATATTAAACAAAATTAGGAAGCTAAACAAATTGCGAAGTTATGAATAAAGAATACATAAGTCTATACTTACGCATTAGTAACTTCCATATCCATGCTAAGGGCAATTTTATGAACATATTTAGCGTAATGCTCCAGTACAGTGTAATCATAGCTTTTGATTTGAATATTTAACGGTTCATATACTGGCACTTGAGGCTTGGTATACTATTGGGAAAAATAGCTTATTAAACTTTGCTGTAACATTCAAAATATAATATTTAAATGGTCGCTCAAAGAAGCTAGAAGAACATTAAGCAAATGAGATTTTGTTTATAAATCTATTAAAAAATTAGTTATTTAAGCTTTTTCATAAAAATTTTATGATAAAACTTTGAAATTAAAGTGCAATGTGTTTCTGTTCTAAGTAGTGCACTAAAAACAATATTAAAGAAAAAGTATAAAAAGTAACAATTGAAGAGTAAAGTACTAAATAGTCTAAGTTCATTTAAGCAGTTTTCTTCAGTGGAGTATGTAGAAGTTTTGTTCATGCATTGTATTATTTAAAGCTAATGTGCTATTTTGGATGCATATATGTTTAAGGGTTTTTGTTTTATTTTTGCTGTAATAGACTTGAATCTTTTTAATGTATCACACATTTGCAAAGATTTATTAAACTTTGTAAAGCTTTTTAAGAGTTATCAGTAACAGAATAACCAACAATTTACATTTTATCCAACAATTTGCATCCAAAGTAACAAAAGCTGTATTAGTTACTCACTTTAATGTATTCAGGTTCATCAACATATTTAGATGCTGATGATGTCGTTGTCAGAAGTCGAAGTGTTGGTTGTTTGATGTGTTTTAAACGACATATTTGTGAACAGGCTTTGAAGATAGAATTCTGAAAATAAATAACATCACAAACAATCAGTGCATATTTCAAGGAGTCATCTCTAAACAACAAGGAATTAATGCCACTTTTGCATTTTGTGAAAATATACTTTATAAACAACTAATGATTGTATGAAATATATTAATTAGTTATTATTCATTTCATAATATGTATAATTTTCAGATTATTCATTTAATTAAATATGTATAACTTCTCAATTTGTCGTAATTATTACACATGCTAATCAACATATAAAAACATTGAATTCTTAAGAAACATGTGCATTGCAATAAAATATACCTTTCCATGTAAATTTTTATACCCTGGAAGGCTGATTAAGAATTTTCCATGTATTAAAAATTCTGCCACTCACTTTTCTCACACAAAAAGCCACCAGTTCTTTTAGAAAACCCACTACAGGGGTCATTACACCCTTGATGTAATGACCCCTCACAGGACCAATACATGATCTAAAACACCAACAATACTAGTGGTTTCCAACCGTGGTCCACAGATCACTGGTGGTCTGCAACAGGGTTTTAAATGGTCCGTGAAACTTTCGTTAATCAATATGTTTTTGCTTTGTTTTTTCAAAAATAATCGGGCATTGTTTACGAATTTATTCTTTTTTATGCCAGAACAACATTTCCCTATGCAATAAATAGCATTTCTAGTCATTGTTACCTCATTTCTTTGTAAACATTATTTGAAATTTCATTGAATATTTGAAATGAAATGATGAAATGACACATGATTTATTTGTTTTCAAAATCTACCTTACCTAATTAAAAAAAAAAATTAGGTTAAATAGTCAATTCTTTAATTTATAAATTTATAGAAACATACAGCATTTAAGATCCGAATTAAACTTAGTATCTTAATAAAATTATCGAAATTACCATTATCGCTAAAGAATGTAAGCACACCCCAATACCAATATTAAATTATTAATTACTTATTACATTCAAGAAAAAAATCTATCTAATAAAATTGTTAAAAAGTTTAGTATCTTAATTAAATATATTTTTACTACGGAATATTTACTATGTTACTACGGAATATTCGAACCAAAGTTAAATATACTAAAAATATGTAAGTTAGGAGATGAGTTAGAGTGAAATATTTTCAGTTAAAATTTATTTTAATTATAATAGCGACAAAAAAAAATTCGATTGTTGCACAGAATAATTACCATGTTTTCCTGTTGGAATAAGTTGTCGCTATCAAATATGAAATCACGAAATTCGTATAAAATAAAATTAGTATTATCCCGACATTAAATTTACTAAAATATAAACAACAACAAACAGACGGTGTTGTTCTGTTTTTTCATTGCCATTACAATATGCTTAAAACTGACCAAACGTGAACTATTATTAAGATTTTAAATAACTAATAAAAACCATTGTTTATGCTTCAATTTTCTTTAAAAAAATCAAAAATTAAGCAACTTTTTGATTTTTTAGTTTTTAAATAGTATTTTTTTTACGTATTTTTTCTAAACATATTTCGACATTATTCATTATAAACTGTAACCGTCAGGCCTTTGTTTTTATTTGTTTTGAAGACCTCTTCGTTTTAAAATCATGATGCAATAAATGTGTCTACTTTTTTCTTAAGAATAAACTACTTTCATGCTTACGTTTTGCTTCAGATATAAATTTAAATTTATCATCGATTACAGATTACTGCATAGAAGATAGAATTTAGTGAAAGAAGTATGGTAAGACAAGTTTAAACACTTCACCCTTGAAAAGTTAATGATTAAGTTAAGAATTAAAAAATATACACAAAAGACATAAGAATAATATCTTAAACTATCCGCAGTTAAACTCATATTAATGTTTCTTTTTAAAATCACTGAATGACCTGCCTATTTTGAAATCATGGTAATGTTAGTCTACTTAAACCAGAAATTTATTTTACTGTTTTCTAACTCAACTTGGATTTTAGTATTCTTATGTTGTACTGTAAAAAAGTAGGGAAGTAGGTTATATAGACTTGTAGCGTAAATGAAAACTTTCGTATTTTTAATTATAAAATTTCTTAAACCATTTAAATGTTTGTTTTCTTCTTCTTTTTCAGTCTACTGGAGTAGTTATTGCAGGAATTGCCTTAGCAGCTGCTGGATACACAGGTAAACATGCTTTTTTTAAACCTTTGTTTCCAATACTACATGGGGATGTTAATAAAAGTCAATTAAAAGATACAATTGCTACAGTTTTAAAGATTTAATTATATTTTGCTGCAACAACAACAAAAATAAAGACCTATATACAAGACTATATATTTGTGAAAATTTCAAAGAAAACTTATCTGTCATATGACATTTGCTTCTGAAGTATAATTATAGAAATAATACTATAGTAATTACTTGCGCACAATATACAGTACTGGTAAACAAACTTAACTATTTATGTAAATATTTAAATTATCACTATTCTTAACATTGCTTAATACATATTTATATTTTTGTTAAGGCAAGATTGGCTATTTGAGAATGAAAATATCTTTCACAGACATTTTATTAAGATTGCATAATAGAGCTGTTTGTAAGATGCCAAATGAATTCTGGTAAAGGACTGCATAACTTCTTAATTGGAAATATCAGTAAAAATATGTTGCATTCGTGCTTTACATTATATAAAGATTAAGGTTAATTCCTAGAGTACGGTGCCCCCGCCAAATGCGATTTGGGGACAATTGGTGGGCTATAAATTTTATAGTTTGGTAACCCTATTTCATGACTTCCTTAGCAATATCATGATGTACGGCAACCTTTTTTTTAATTTGGCGGAAAAAAAACTTCATTTTTCGCCTTGGCGCCAATTTTTGGACTTGGCGACAACGGGGCACCGTACACTAGCAATTTACCAAGATTAAAATTAACACTTTGACTAGCTTAATGTATTTGAAACGTATCACCATCAAGGAGCTTTCTTGTAGATCCTGGGACATGTTTACGCTATGAAATCTGAATAGTGTTCAAATTGTTTAAAGTGCTTCACGGTTCAGTAAAGCTGGGCATTTTACCAATCAAGGAAGATGAACAGATGTTGATTTGGGTATATGTTGTAGCAGTGGCGTAGCCAGGATTGTCCGAAGGGGGGGGTCCATAAATTATTTTTGATCCGACCAAAACCAAATATATTTTTTTTATTAATAACTGATTTGAAATTTTTTAACTAATAATTTTAATTAATAATTTGAAAAAAATTTAGTTAGTAATTTGATAAAAGTTAATTAATAATTTTAAATTATTAATTTTAATTAATCATTTTAAATTAGCAATTTTAATTAATAATTTTTAATTAATCATTTTTAATTAATCATTTTTAATTAATCATTTTTAATTAATAATTTTAAATTAGCAATTTTACTTGATAATATTAAATTAGTAATTTTAATTAATCATAATCATTTTTAAGTAGTAATTTTAAATTAGTAAATTTAAATTATGATATTTTTTAATTTAAGCAGTAGTTTTAAATTAAAATTAATAATTTTAATTGATTAAATATTATTTATAAATTATAATTAAGAAGTAAATTAAAAGCTTAAAACACGTAGGCAGTGGCGTCACACAAAAAAAAAATTGGGGGGGGGGGGTGAGACAAGAAATTTCCCAACTTAACGATTCGAAATTCCCAACTTAACGGCGTCGGGTACGAATACCAGCTCGGGTGTTATTCTCGTTATCTGACCATGATTAAAAAATACGAGGCATTATTCCCAGGTCTTTTCTTCGGGATAGGCCCCGAACCGTCGCTTGGTTAATTGGTTAATCACAAAACAAAACAAAATAACAAAAAAAAATCCTAGACACGAGACTATAAATTTATATGGGACTGACGCGCCTGTCCCATATATTCGAAGCGCCATGGCGCTTCGAATATTAGCTGAAAGAAATTTTACATTGTGGAAGGCAAAACCAATAGGGTTATATGAAACAAAAGTGATTTTCGAATAAAAAGGAGATGATTTTGATTTAGACAATCGCACCTAACACAATTAAAAGAGAAGTTATTTTAATAAAAAGAACACTGTGTGACGTTTGCGTAAAGTGCAACGCCATATATTTTAAAATTCTTTAAATGATAATCTGAACGTTAAAACATATAATATAACTTTGACAATAACGAACAACAGAATAAGCAGATGCGACCATTTTTTAGTCGCCTGCTGGAAATCTGAAAACATTGCTCCTTAATTTAAACAATTTATTATATATTTAAAATGTGGGATTTTTTTTTAAGGAAACGATGCCACGGTTAAAATTTTTTTTCGCTTGACGCAATAAAAAATACAATGAAATTTATAAAACAGTTCCGCCACTGGCGTTGCCTCGGCTACAGACTACATTAGTCAACTCCACCTGGAGCCTTAGCGTCATATCGGTAGAAAGTGTGCAGTGAACTCTGAAACCAAACACACGAATTTAAGTTTAATTTTACAAGTTGGACAATTTCTAATTTTCTCTTAATAACCTTGGTGTTTTTGCTTTCATTTGTTAAAAATATTAATTTTCTTCAGACATAAATTTTCCCAACTCGGGTATTTATAAACCTTGAAATTCCAAACTTTTAGGGTTTCCAAATTATTGGGGGGGGGGGGGGGGCAAGCAATTTCTGGATTGATGCACTGTGAATTCCGGCTCAACTGCCGCCCCATTTCAAGTGTTAAGAAAAGTATCCTTTTACATGTACAAACAAGCAAGACAATCATACAGACCTACTACCCCCCCCCCCCCCCCCACACACACACACAAAGTCGAATTTCCTGTCTTCAAGGTTGTTTCACCATTGTTCTCCTTAAGATCATCCCTTCAGGGGACAGAAGGGAAAGGAGCAGGAGATACATGTGGGGTATACCAGGAAATAAATGTGACGTGTGTTTTCTCTATAGAAATCAAAGAAAAAAATCTTTTTTTTTTTCTTTTTTTTGCATTTGTTATTTATCAAAAAAAAATTAACTTGGCTATGGGGGGGGGTTCTAACCCAAAGTAACCCAATGCTGGCTACGCCTCTGTGTTGTAGTAGAAACTAGAATTGCCTATTGGAGATGGAGCTCAATAAATATTTTAAATAATCCATATTTAAATTACTAACTCCATTTCATTATTGAAACTAGACAATACTTTTACGTATTAAAATAGTAGATTAAAAATAGAATGTACTCATATATTAGAAATATTGTGGTGATTCTTAAAGTTTGGATTTCATCTCAATTCATTAAATGCTTTACTAAATTCTTGTTTGATATAAAGGTATGCATATAGTTAATTTTTCATTCAAGTAAAGCATTTTATTCTAATTATTTAAAATACAAAATGTTTCTGATTTGTAATTATAGCTTGCATATACCACAATACATATTTATATAATTATTTTGCTTATTCCAGTTTTTTTGTGATTATCAGATACAATTTTTATTTCTATTATGTACTTACAATTATATCTTTTAAAATTTGATTGCATTTTCAGTGTTACGTAATTTAAAAAAATTATATTCTGTGATGCATAATTTGTAAGATTATTGTTCAAAAGTTATATACATATTGTTTATTTTGTATCAACTTTTAACGTGTTGTATTCAATTGTTTTTTTTTTCACTTTTTCAATAGAAATTATATATATTTCAATAGAAATAATTATATATTTCAGGCAGGTATATTGCAAGAAATTCTAAAGTTTGGGCTGAGGCATTAGAAAAACAGTTAAAATCATTTCCTACTTCTTCAGTGAGTATTGAATTTTTCAAAGATGATCTCTTAGTTTTCATGATATGAATAAACAAAATACTAAAACAATTACTAATAAAGACTAAATAAATATTGATAAATACTAAATTTAATTAATTTATACTTCATTAATTAATATGATTTTAGTAATATAAAAGTTTACTATGTGTATTATCATGATAAAACTTTTAAGAAGACAATTTTTATTAAACTTTTATTCGTAATCTGTTCAATATTTTTAATTCACTAGCACAAATATTTTCTTTCAAAATTTTACTAAGCCATTAATTTTTGTGCTGCTAGATCTTTAATGGGATATAATCTTCATTAATAATTGTTCAAGGATTTTGATTAATTCTAAACATTGAAAATGCTGAAAGCCAATTTTAATACGGACTGCTTATTGCATTTCTTAGTCCCTTTAACCTATCAGACTTTTGATAAAATAATTTTTGATACAGATAAAGTGCAACTTTCAAAATGCATCACTGTTTACAAATTTTTAATAATCATTCCACTTCTCGCATCTGCAAACAACTTGTGCTTGCAAAAATAAAGCCTATATAAATGTGACCTATATTTTCTCAATTTTTGCTTGAAATAAATGTTTATTCTTCAGGATTCCCATTGTCCTTCAAAAGTATTGGAATTTAATTTGGCTCTGGAAAAGTACTTGAAAAATGTGCAAATGTCTTGAAAAGTACTTGCATTTTTTTTTTTGCGTGAATTTCTGTGAAACTAAATCTCGAAACTCTCTGTGGCTGAGAGCAATCTTCTTAAAATTTATGAAGACTAAAAAAAAAACCAGATTATAATTTTAATAGTATGCTTGCTGAGATAAAAAAATTAAAATTAGGCAAAAAGACTGACGTAACTACTTTTCAATGAAATGTTTTATAGTTCAATTTTAGCATTCATTTTTCTTGGAGTAAAAATATAAATATTTTAAAATTTAATGAACTTTTACTATTTAAAATATTTTATAGATATTTGTAATTAGCATGTAAAGTTATTGATATTTTTAATTTTTAAAAAATAACACACATTAAATATCTATTAAGAGCTAAGTTGGAGGTAGAGAGTAGCATTCGTTCGACACTCCGCCTTTGTCAAAATTAAAAAAAGTTACACCTAGGTAAGATCACATAATTTGTATCAAATGTTTTTCTGGCCGAGTTCACATATTTTGTAACGTACATGCATGCAAAATAAATTTATTATTTAAGTTAAGGTTCTCAAATATGTTTGATTTTAAATATTTCATACATTTTGAAAAAACACTTTTCCAACGCTGCTAGTAGCTCAATATTAGGTCCTTGAAAAAAAATATATGGGTCCTTGAAAAGTACTTTCATTTTTTCTAAGCAAGAGTGGGAACTTTGTAATTTTGTTACTTATTCTTTTTAAATAACTTTATTTAATGAATCTTTTCTGTTTTATAGAGTTTTGCAAACAGTAGGTATTATAAAGGTGGTTTCGATGCGAAGATGACCCGTCGAGAAGCAGGTTTAATACTAGGTGTCAGGTATTAAATTAATAATATTGTTCTTAAAGTAAAAAAAAATTAATGCCATTGGGATTTATTTCACTGGTTGATTGCTTTACCTTTATTTATATGTATTTAGCTTTGATTTTTAATTATGAATTTTGTTAAAATTTGAAGAACCCTGTTATATATTAATCTGCCTATTTTAAAAACTTCATTTGGGAATTTATTTGTTTCCCTGTAATTCCTACATAAATTCTATGCACAGGTTTCGTATAGTCCACAGAAGTCCTTATGAACTCTTTATTTTTGTTTCATGTTTATAAGGGTCCTTATAAAGAACTTGGAAACTCTTTATTTTTGTCCAAAGGATCCTTAAAAACTTTAAAGCTACAGTAGGCTCTTAGAATTTCCTTAAAACGTCTATGATTTAAATCATTTTACTAAACCACAATTAAAAATGTTGATCTTCATTGTGAATTAAGCACAACTTTGTATCTAAATAGAAAACCCACAGCTTCTTTGCACCCAATAGCTTTCAGCTGATTGCACCTATTTTCCTTTATTAAAAGAAAAAAAAATTTTACTAAGAAGACTTTGTTATTGTCATGTTAACTTTTTGTTGCAAATGTATAATTTTTTGGCAATAAAAAAGTCCTTATAAATTGTTTTTGAAGTACTTAAAAAGTCCTTATAGAAACTCCTCAATTTTATTTTTGGAAAATGCATACAAACCCTGTAGGTATTTTTTGGTTAATCATTAATAATTTATCCAAAGTCTTATATTTTGAGTTAATTGTGTATCACATAAAGTTAAGTTTAAAGGGGCAGATCTGTTGGAAAACTTCAATAAATATATTTTTTTATTTAAGTGTACCTGAATTTGGACACTTTTTAACCTTTAGAATGTGCGCGTTTAATTTTAACATGGGATTCTGGCCTAAATATTACCAGTGCCCTGTTTAGGTTAATTATGTCTAAGCATTCTATACAATTTACTATATCAAAAAAATATTTATTTTTAATCAATAACATGTTGATGTTGAAACATATATTACGTTTAAATATTAAAATTCAGTAAAGCATAATATCAGTATGGAAAAAAGAAAGTAATAGAAAGGTTAATATTTTTAAAATCTGGAAACATAACCAATGGAAAAGTTAACCTATAGTAGATAACGATTATAAATATGAATTGTTGTTTAATTGAATTTCTCTAACAAAGTAATAAATTAAATTGTTAGTGAGTAGAAACCAAGTTATTATGAACAAAACAATCTTCAAATCACCTATAGATTAGCCTCCGTTCAATTATTGGGTATTAATGCCTGCTTTACAGATAAAAATGTTTTGTGTATTCATTCTATAAGTTATCTTATTTTTAAGTTTTATCTACTATTAAATTGTCTTTCAAACATTGTGTTTGATATTTTTAAAATCTTTTGTTTCCTTATCTTTGAATTAGCATTTAAAAAAAAATTATTTAGCTGCTTTTCCTTTTATTGAAAATTTATTTGTAATGTACTGTTTTTTGTTTAGCCCATCTGCTAGTAAATTAAAGATTAAAGATGCCCATAAAAGAATAATGGTGCTAAACCATCCTGACAGAGGTTTGTTTCAAACTATTATATATTATTATTTATACAATTTTATACCGTATATTAAATTTTCTTTCAATTTGGTATTCATTGTAAGGAAATTATAATGACTGTATGTAATATAATTTTTGTTTTTAAAAACGTGCATTATTACTTGAGAAATCTTTATATATTAGGAGCTATCTATTCAATGGAAAAATCTTTTTTAACATTTTTTAATGGCCTTTAACCATGCCATATATATTAACTTATTAAAATTGCAGCCAATGTACATAGAAGCGAATTTAACTTTTAAATATGCAAATTTGTTTCGAAATAATAGTTAGAATAATTGTTATAACCTTTGATTACTAAGTTCTAAAAACCATCTAGTTCTTAAAATAGTTGGTTTTGTAAATGAAGATCACTTTGTATTAGAATCAAAAAAATCCCCTATACATAATTAACAAAAGAAATTTTTTTTTAAACAAACAAAAAATGTATGCCTTATTTAATTTAAATAGTTCTAGCAAAAGAAAAAAAAAAGGTTAATGGGTATTACTGTATAAGTGTAAACTCATGGTAAATCTATTATTTTAAAGAAAACTGTTACAAGTTAATCATGTACTAGTAAAACAAAGAAGTTTTATTATTACATGATTTTATAAATCTTTATCTCATTTTATTTCTAAACTCTAAGTTTTATTTATTATAATTTTTTTTCCATAGAGAGTCAGTATGTAAATTTGCAATGGTTAATTTTCTCATAACATAGAATATATTCTTTATATACTTTTTGGTCAATTAAAAATAAATAATACTGGAGTATTCCATTTTATAAGGAATAGAATTTTTATCTGGTGGTATGGTACTTATTTCGTTCCCTGGTATATTTTCTATTGATCTGGTAACAGAAATTACATATTTAATGTATTATTTTTATATTGTAAACAAGTTTAATATACATCATATTTTCTCTATGAAATTATCTTAATTTATACAATGCTACTTAATAAACACTGCTCTAGTACTATGAAGTGCATTTTAAATTTACTCTATAACCAGTGTTCACTCTAGAAATAAAAAGGGGCAGGGCGCTGTTAGAAGTAAAAGGGCACCCCGTTTTTGAAAAGACACTTCTTATTTTTATAAGGGCACTTTAAAAAATGTTTGGGGTGGGCGTGGTCACACATTGACACATCGGACCCGTAACCAAACAAAAAAGTTCCGATTTGTTTGTTGACATTGCGCTAGATCTGCATATTAGGCTATTGTTGATGGTTCATGGCCTATCGCGAAGGAAAGATCCGCACAAAATTCATATCTCTTCATAAAGATATTACTTAAAATCCAAAATTTGACATTTAAAAGTTAATGTTTTCCCTGAATGTGAAATCTTTAAGTAATCCTTACAAAACTGATATAAAGGCTACTTAAATCCAAAGTTTGGTAATAAAATGCCTAGTCTTGCAACTTCGCTCCAAACCATCTTCTCTTTAAAAAAAACCTTAGCATATCATATGCAGACACAGGCAACCAATAGGATTCGTGGAATGCCCCGTGCTCGAAATTGCCACGAAATCATTGCGATTTCACAACACGCGTCGTTAAAAAAGTTGTTTTTCTACTGTCATAATTCACTTAATTCCAATTTACACACAAAAAAATTATTTAATCAATGTCTTTATTAAAGACATCTAGGAAAACAAGGACGCTTGACTGAAAAGGGCAAGAGAGGCGGAATTTTTTTCAAAAGAGGGTGGCATTTTTGAAAAAGGGGCATGAGGGCGCTATTGAGATAAAAAACGAGCGGGCAGGGCGGACCGCCCTTCAAAAAACGCCTACAGTGAACATTGCTATAACATTTTAAAACCTCCTTTTGAAAGTGAAATACTAATAAAAACTCCCATTTCACCACATTCTTCTATTATTGACTCCCTGACTTTCAACACCGAGTTGGCGTCAACCCATTCAACTTGTATGGGTTTTTATGTATTTTATGGATGTCCTTATTTGGAATATTCATTGAAAGGCTTTTCTTTGTCTTAAAAAATAGTGTTTTGAAATTTTACGTATTGTGTTTTCTAACAAGCTGTGAAGTGCTGTATATTTTTACTATCTTAAACCCTTAAAATAGCTTTTATATATATATCTTTAAAAGAAACTTTTTCATATAAACTTCCTCCTTTTTTTAAATAGGTGGCTCCCCTTATTTAGCTGCAAAAATTAATGAAGCCAAAGACTTGTTGGATAAAAATCTTTAATACAGTATCTCATGTAATATATACTTTGTTAATAAATAATTTTAGTAGTATATATTTGATCATATTATTAAATGTAAACTTAATTTTTTTTTAAAATAATACTTTTGAATGTTTGCAAAGGTTCATTTAACATAAATTTTATTACAAAGCTGTTTGTGTTGCAACAGAAATATTTTATTGCAAAGGTATAAGGGCAAACAAAGTTCTGCATGTATTTTTTCTGTGTCTGTAAAAACTCAATTTATGTATAAAAAATCTTATGGAAAATTCTTTTCCTCATCTACAGGTGGGTCCCCTTATTTAGCAACCAAAATCAATGAAGCAAAAGATATGTTTAATTAAATATGCTGTGAAAGTAATTTATTTGTAAATAAAATATTTGTATTAAATACATTAATATTTTCATTTTTGTGTAAAGAATGTCAAAAATGTAAAGGTTTTAAATTTTATTGTTATTTCTGAAATTTTACTTTATCCCGTTTTATTTCATTAGGGTATTAAATGTTTCTAGTTTCCTTTAAGATAGCTATCACATATAAAAGAAAAGGCTATATAGGAAATATATAATTTTTATTGAACTATTCATATCGACACTGTTCAATCATTTTAAAATATAAATAATTTTAAAGTGTAAACTAATGTATTTAAAATGAATTATATGAGAAACGTAATTTCTTAAAGTAGCACATATATTTTTTAAAAACCAGAAATAAATTTTAATGCACTCTCTCTCTCTCTCTTTTATATAATTAAAAAATATAGAGAAAGAAACATATAATATATTTTAGTTCAGTTTCATTTGTGCCTTCTAGGTATATCATTGAACTTTTTAGCTATACTTTTTAATATTCCTCCAATCATTATTATTTACAATATTCTTTTGTCAGACGATCAGATTGTTTGAGATAACGTTTGATTAAGTGCAATCTAGCATCTGGTAATCAATAAGTATGACAGTGCAAGATATTTATTAGATATCGAATTTTGGTAGTCGACTTTCAAAGAATTTTTTTAGTTAACCATTCTCCAACAACTTTGTTGTAGTTTTTTTTACTACAAGTAACAATTCAATTATAGTTTTGTTGGTTACTAAATGAAATGTATTCATGTAGAATCATTTGTTAATATTCACAGTTAAGAAAGTCCTATCTGAAACTATGACAACTTATCCTAACTATGAAGTAAACAAACGTTTTGTGTACCTTAATTCCATTCATGTATGCATAGTTAAATATGTTTTAATAATGGAATAGTTAGTGTTGCAAATACACATAAGAAGGATTTGAATGAATTCAATAATAGTCTTGTTAATTGCTCTTAAGAGTAAGAATGCAACACCTCTGCCTTTTCTTTTGTTCATATAGCGGCGGCTTGGTGGACACTCACCAAACCATTTTTCACTTGTTGTTTTATGTGCCTCCAAAATGCTAAAGTCAATGAAGTCCCTGTTATTATGGGGGAAATATTCTCAAATTAATAACGAATTCGGTTAAGAAATAAAACACTGTTTGATATTGAGATTAACACTTGTTGGCTCCATCAAAACAAAAACCTTTATATTTCAAAACAGCCTTTTGTGACTTAGTGAGTTTTTCCACCAATCCCACTTATTGCACATTTCATGACTTAGACTTCTTTCGCTCTTTGTTCCTTGGAGAATTGCAATTCTAAATTTCCGTATCAAAATAAATATTCACAGTTCTGTGCAGACAATTTAACAATGTGCTGTTAAATAGTGGAATAGTCAATTTTTGAAGTTTTTCCAGTAAAAAATAGTTATTTCTGTGTAGTCTTCTGAAGAGCTCTGGACATACTAAAAGAGCTCACACACATTTCTTCTTACCTTCATAATATTTTGCATAAGTGTACGTACTTCTTCGTTTGAAGGTTGCTTTAACTCGATTCAGGAAAAATGCGTACTTTAAGCATAGCACATCTCTATATACCTGCAATATACACGGAGTGGGCCAAAATGATCACCTGACGTTTTTAAGTAAATGGCGTTGACTTCGCACTGTTATTGTTAGAGGGCGAGAGAGGTATAAAAAAAATAAAGGTGCTTACTAACACCGTTAGTATAAGTATTTTGTTCGAGCAGGTATGGGTAAACAACGAGTTTTGACGTGGACTTTGAACGTGGAATGTGGGCTTACCGTGTCATAGCAAAACCGCAGCTATAGAGAAAAAAAACTGGATTGTTGGCTAAATAATTGGGTCTTAATTTGCCCCCTGTGGTCGACAGCGTCTACTGAATGCTCCAGTGGGAAGAAGAGTGTCCAGGTTTGTAAAGGACAACCGAAGAGAAACTACAGCAGTTTTTAAGGTTCTTTCAAAGGATGTACGAACCATTGACCTGTAACTTCCGGATTCGGCAAGGCAGTTTGTTGACTTGAAGCCAATAAAAACTGTACCCCACTTCCATTTCTACCTCTTTTTTCGTATATTGTTCATAGTATGCTAAATTAAAGTGCTTTTTTTATTTTTCATTAAAACCCATTTTGAATGCATATTCTTTGAAATCCATTTAACCAATAATAAGTGGATAAGCAGCAAAAAGAAAAATTATATTTTTGGGGATATACAAATTGATTCTATATGTAGAAAATAAATATCAAAACATAATTAACATTTCTATGACGGTTTGAGAAGAAAAAAAACACAATCACTTTTAGAAATTAGTTGGGGTAAGCAGTATGGCTGCTTACAACATGGCTTCTACAGCGTACATAGAAGTAATTGGTTATGAGCGTTCCGGTTTGGTTTGGTTTGACTAATGAACGTCGCACTAGAGCTGCACACGGAGTAGAGCTGCACTGTGGTGTTCCGGAAATTACAGTTAGAGTTCAGTGGTTTGAACGCACACTCGGTTCGATGACAACTCAGTGTAAATTAGGTAGATATTTCGTTTTAGCTAACTGGATCACCGACCTGCGTCTTGCAGTAACAGTACTTCCTCAAGTGAGGATACTCGTCGTGTATGCAATGCTCTTGGTTCCCGTACACGTTAACTCGACTCAGTTCGTCCTCCTTGATGCGAAAGGAATTGCCTTCAGTGCTGTGCTTGACTATCGCCTCGTAAATAGCGTTACTAGGAGAAGCGTGTATCTGCACCTGGTAGACGATCTCCGTCACCCTGGTGTTGTCCGAGAACTCGCCCTTCCGCCCGTCCTTGTCGGCGTTCTGCCGGAAAGTCAGGAAGTGTCTGTTGGGTATCAGCTTCTCGAGCCTCGTGACCACGGACAAGCCGAGCTTCTCGCACTTCAGTCTCTGGGGCTCGGTGAGCCGGTTAATGAAGTCGATCACGCCCTGCCCGATCTCCTGAGCCAGGTTTCCTGTCGTGGAAATCTTGAACCAAGACAGGCAGGCGCACCAGTGTTGTTCGATGGAGGCCGAGGCACAAGTTCGCTGGAAATGCAATGTCGGATTTAGAGTCAAGCAGAGGAGGACAGGTAGGTAATATAGAGTCTAAGAGATATTAACACGTTCAATGCACGGACGGGGTCAACTAACCCCGTGAAATAACTATCCGTAAGTGCGTCACGGGGTCAATCAACCCCGTAGTTTTTTCTTAATTAAAATTTATCCAGCACCCTGAGAATTTATAATTTTTGAAAAATAAATGTTTTCTCACTCCATTGTTGTAAACCAGTATTTCACAGTGGCAAACCATGACCTGATTTATCTAAAGATTCATTAACTTAACACTTTCAGTGCAACAAGAGATCATTTGACCCTTACTGTTTTTTATTTATTTTTGGAGATTATTAGACTTTTTAACACACAGCCATACTGTTTTCAACTCTACGTAAAAGTTCGAAGCTAAAACAGCTACTTTAAATGTGTGCGTTGCGTTTTGATGAGGGTAATAATATTTTTTATATGGAATTTTTATTTTATATGAACCGTGTGATAATTATCGCATTAACAACCTCAACCACACACAAAGATAGTATATATTAGCAAATTTTTGATAGTCAAAATATATATAAAAATAAGTTTAACGGCTCGTTTAAAAACTACCAACGGCTCGTCTAAAAACTGCTTGTAAACTAATTATTTTTAAGCGCATTTAAAAAAAAAACAGAAACGTTAATATTCAAAAGACAAAAGTACGATTTGTCACTGCTCTGGGAAATTCCCTTTTTTGACACCTCTCATATTAAGATCCGTTGTGTGTGAGACCCACAAAAGAGATCTTTACTACTGAAATAATATATAGGATTTATCAAGGTTCCGTAGTACAGTGTACCGACTAAATATTACCTCCTTCGGGATTTCCGTGAAGAGACTGATGCTCCGGCTGGTGACATTCCCCAGCCGAGGAACGTCGGGCTGCAGGAGTGTCATGAAGGTGGCGTGGATGTCGAAGGGGGTGACCAGACGATTCTCGTTCGTCTGCAGGTTCCGCATGTGCTGCGGGTACACCTCCCGCATCCAGGGCGGCAAGACGAACGAGAAGAAAGGCAGCCGCTCCTCCTGTTTGCCTTGCTGGGAAGCGCGGATAGGAGCGAACCTGGAAAGAACGGGATACAGGGTCATTTGGCTATTGGCGACGGTTCGGGATCTATCCTGACGAAAAACATGGGAACATGCTTATTTTGAATCATGGTTAGATGGACAGGACTAGATCTGAGAGGCCTGATGTCCCACACACGTTATATTCGGCATAAATGCATTTGGACTACGACAGATTTAAAGTACACCGGTCCCTTCTATATGGCGGTTGTTTTGGCAGAGACGAGATCCGAAACTCATAACCCTGCGATTACGAGTTTCAAGTAGCTCGGTAGTCTTTTCACAAGGCCACAGCAAGCCTCTTGTTTTTTGAAAATACGAAGCGTATGCTCTTTAGATCAGTGGTTTTCAACCTGTAGTCCACGGACCGCTTGTGGTCCGTGAAAGGATCCTAAATGGCCCGTGAAGGCCATTTTCAATATCTTGTAGATATTTTCGTTTTTTTAACACGTATTTTGTGAGATGTATTCTTTTATATACAAAAAATCCATTTTTGACTATATTATAGTTTTCAGTGATATCAAAGTTAGTGAATAAGAGGCATATATTCAAACATCAAATTGATTATTTGAAGCACGACAGAAACCTATATTTTCAACAAGATAAAATAATAAAAAAAATTTAAGTTAATTTTTTGAGGATTTTTTTGTGAATAAATTTTTTTGTAAAATTAGAACATAATTTAATACTCGAGTTATATGTCATATCTAAGTTGTAAAATTATTTTTAGTAATATTAAAAGGAGATGGTCAGCCACTTGCTCATTTTTAACATAGTGGTTCGCGGTTATCTAAAGTTTGGGAATAACTGCTTTCGATGAAAGAATGTGCGACCTTTGTTTTTTTATTTAATCTCAGTTGCTCTTTAGCCATTATTAATATTTTCATTGAAAAAAAAAAAAATTCAGCAAATTCAAACAATTATTTCGACTTATATTTTGGTAATGTTATATCGAAATCGTAAAATTATTTTTAGAAATATTAAAAAGAGGTGGTCTGCAACTTGCTGCATTTTCAACGCAGTGGTTCGCGGTCATCTAAAGTTACCTGGAGAACATTTCCTGCCACGGGTTCAACCTTTGGTTAGTGTAAAAAAAAGTATTATACTTTTTAAAATTAAAATTTGATTTTAAAGAATATGATGTGTAGATCATAACGTTAGTATTTGTATACTATTTTTTGGGTATATATTCAATTCATATCAGTACGGTAGTTAGTTTACTGTCATTGAAATGAAGATAAAAAATACTATTCTATGTTTGCCAAGAAGTGAGGATTGAAATTAAAACTATGTAATAAAGGAATATTTTCTGCTTTTTCGATCTCAGAAAAATTATCTGTACTTGTTAACAAAGAAATTAAGATGATTATAGCAACGAATACTATTTTTACATTCTTTTATGTCATGATACTTTAAAAAAATAATCTTAATATTAATATTTATAGCTTAATGAGCAACTGTTTGCAAGCCTTGATGCAGAAGATTGCGTTAGCCGTCAAAACGAAATTCAGCTTTCTCAATGTTGAGTCGCTTCACATCATCTGAAATCGCTTTGAAATATGTAAAAGTAAAACCTTGAAACGTAGAGGAATTCAAGAAGCTCTTTTTTTGTCAGGCATGACAGTACCTGTTCGTTTTGAATAATGTTAGTTGTTAACATTATGAACAGTTAATCTTTGAAAACCTAAAGAAATTAAAAATTAAGCTTTTCAATGATATTAAATCGCCTTAATCTCTAATGTTCAATAATGTAGTGAAATTATCCGTAGTAAAATCGTGTCACTGAAACCAGTGGCAGGTCCAGAAAAAAAATAATGAAAAGGGGTCGCAAAACTTGAAAATTTAATGGTACACTTTAAATGTGTCGATATATTTTGGAGTTAGTCTTCCAGTAGAGTTTTTTCACGTCGCAGCGTGAGAAAACTCTACTGGAAGACTGAAAAAGAAAGGAAAATATGTACGACCATATTTGAGGAGCATGCATCAAGGAAAAACATGTCATGAATTCGTAAATCGAGGCAAACAGAAAAAATGCTTGGTAGATGCATGCATTTCTATGGACCTCCGGATGTTCAAGTTCTAAAATAAAAGAGATATTTTTGGAAATATTATTCTTTTTGCAAAAAAGAATAGAGGAATATCTAATTTTTTAATACTTTTTAACATATTTGGTTTTGCATACACTCTTCCCATTTGCAGACAAAAACCACACAATATATATATATATATTTTAATATCATAAATTAGTTGCAAAATCTCGTTAATTATTAAACTGTAACAAGTTCTTAATAATTTATATTTGACTTACATTTTAATTTATTTGGGGAGTGAAGTCATTTTAAAAATTTACATTGAACGGCAAGATTAAGGATGCTTCAAACTCTGCAAAAAATTCATTCACATCCGCCAATGCATGCGGATATTTATATTTTAAGAGGGAACGTGTGTTCTCTGTGTCCCATGTATCCTCTCTCTGTTAAAATTTGATACATTTGTGTGTATATATATATATATATATATATATATATATATATATACAATATAATTTCTGCGTGGTCATCGGCGAATCTACCGATGCCTGAACCCTTCGCCACTGATATATATATATTATTATTTTAAATTATTTGATCATTTTATGTTTTCAATCCTTGATCCTTGTGAAATTATTTGATCCTTTTTTGTTTTCAATCCTTGATCCTTGTAAAGCGGATGCAAAGGCCTTGGTGCGTTAAATTTGTGTTTTATGTCTTGTTAAATTTTTGTTTTACGTCATGTTAAATTGTTTATTCGCATTACAATTTTATGTTTGCTGTTTTTTTATTTTTTATTTTTTTGCATTTTGGCAACGTTTGTCTTCTCTTGTGGGGTGTTTGCTTTTTGTTTGTTGTCTGATTTCGTAGTTCATTTTTGCTTTTCATTTGGTTTGTTGCTTTTCTGCTTCAGCAGACGTCGGAGGTCTGGCTAAGTTTCGGATATATTTTATGCTTAGCCATCAGAAACGCCTGCTAGCCTTTGTTGTTCTTCTCGGCCTCCTTGACGAAGAGAGGGGAACACTTTGGCATGTATCTTTCATATTTTTGTAATTTATATTCTTGCTTATCTTTCAGTATTTTTACTTGTATATATATTTGTTTATATTATATTTGTATATATATATTTTAAACTACGTACCTGTGCCCGTGGTCACTCATAACAATAAGCATTGTGTTATTGAGAATGCCGCTTGCTTTCAGTCCCTTCAGAAACCCTTCAATATCGGGATCAGCGTATCCGATAATGTTGTAGTCATCATGGCTGAGTTCCGAATTGAAACAGAAGCCGAATTTAGGCACGTCGGGGTAGGTCCCGTAAAACTCTGCCAACCAGTCCAACATAATCTGTAATATTATATTCTGTTCAAACCACATTTTATGTAAAAGTGTTAAACATTTATATAATTTGCATCAGGAGGTGGACGCTTAGTAAAAAAAACCAGACACAAGTATTTTAAAGAAAAAAAAATCATACTTTTTATAACTCCATTAGGATTTTTTTTAATATGTGTTACTCATCTAGGATTACACGTTTACTGATCTTAGTCCGGTTCAAACATTCAGACTACACTTCAGTCAAAGATTTAAATTTAAAAACGCTGTGAGGAAATAACTTTTCCGTTAGTAAGAAAGAATGTAAAAATAATAATAAATATGAAGATTGCTATAAACTCAGGATGGCAGACTGCACCAAAAACTGGAAAGAAAACGCTGACTGTAACAAAAGTTAATTATTTCGTTTATAAATATGTGGAAGTTTTTTTTTTTTTTTAAATGCAATGAAGCATAAACTGTCCCCTCATCTCAATAACACTTATAACATAAATTACGATTTTTATATACAACTTCTAAGAAACTAATGACTTTCACATTTGTTCACTATGCTCGGGGACAACCTAAGTTGAACCTAAAGCAATTGAATATTTATACTTATTGTAGCTTCCGCTTCAGGTTCAACTTAGGTTGTCCCCGAGTATAAAAAGCGTAGGTGGTTTTTATTATATTTGGGGATTGTTTTTCTTGCTTCATTTTGTGATTGGTTGGTTGAATCTCCCCCCCCCCCCCCATATTGTGCAATGTTAACACAGTGTGCTTTTTTTTCTTCTAGTTTTTACCGGTTCCCAATAGAAGCTTCGAGAAGCTTCGAAAACTTTCGATTTGTTTTTCATTTAAATCACTCCTTTGGTTAAAAAAATAATAGAGAGAGCGTTGAGACTTCGATACCTTCTTTCCACTACCTGCAATTCTCAGAACGAAATATTCATCTCGTTCCAAAACTTTCTTCTATTTCCTGTGCATCTTTTTTTCCTGTGGACTCTCGCGCTTATTGGAATAAGTGCTGTGATTAATACGATTTTAACGAAGTATTTTTCAGGGAAGTTATATCTCAAGTAGTGCATCATTTTAAAAAAAGCATAGATGAAAGAATATCTATGTATGTGTATGAAGATTTTTATATTTTGAAAGACATAGTAAACGCACTATTTATGGATCACGTTACCAGTTTAAGAACATAAACATTTTTTTAAGTCCCCCTCCCCCCTTTAACTCCAACAATAAATAATATTATTGTCATTACGACAGCTTTTATTATAAAAATGTGTATTTTAAATTGTAAAAAAAAACCTTAACGAAAAGTATTTTCTGAGATTGATATACTGTACTAGTAAGTGGATAAATATTATAACGACATTTAAATTAAAGTTTAATTTTAAAAGATTTCTTAAAATTCGATAAAATTAAAGTTTTTGCATTTCATAGTAGTAATATTTAAAATAGACAGACATAAGAATAGAAGGTCATAGTGATATTAAACGAAACCAATAACTTTCAGTATTTTGCATGAATTTCGTAGAGAATTTTTTTTCTCTCTTTGTGTTTTCTCTTCGTGTCTCTTTCGTTGGGGTTTAATAGATGTTTTTTTTATAAAACTTTTTTATTCTTCTAAAACTTTTTATATTTCAATCAGAATCAGAAAAGTTTTCTTTCTTATATATAAAATATTTCAGCATTTTCAGTGGCTTGGTTAGACATGTAAGAGGCAATTATTTCTGAGCATTTAAAGTAAAACCTATTTACATCATTTGTTTTTGCTAATTAGAGGGATTCTGTATATATCACTGACAAATGTAATAAAATATTGTAGGTAGTTATTTTAGTCGAAATGGAGAGATTGCAAGGGTTTTCCGAAATGGAACAAGCAGATATTACCGTCTGCATTTCTACGCGGTGACTATTTTTAGGTGTTTAAGCACCATTTGTTTGTAGCAATGAAACGTTGTAAAGATATGCGGAGAGGAAGTTTAAGGCAATATATAAGTTCCATATATATAAGTTAATGTATATAAGTTAAAGTAACTAAATTTATATCTTTATTTTATCTCTTAACTGATTTACGAAATGCGGAGCTTTGTGTTTATTCAGTTGAAATTTTTAGATTTTAATGAAGTTATATGCTTAACTAGATTTGAGGGTGTAAAGATTTTTTTTGGGAGGGGGATTTGAGCCATTGGGTTTAGGGGGGATGGGTTCATATATGAAACTTAAATTACTTTTGTTATAAATAACCTTTATTTGAAGAAATATGACCTTTGGGTTGCTTTTGAGTATATGAGTAACTTTAATAAAACAAAATAACGAGTTTAATAAAACTATGTTCTAAACCTTCGTTCAAGGGACTTACGATTCAAGGGATTATTAAGAAGTTATATTTTTAATGATTAGCTATTTCAAAATTAAATTTATCATAGATAAATTAGCTTGTAAATGTATGCTTTAATTTTCAATGTTTGCATTATTTTCCAATTATGTAAGTTTCACCGTGGTAAAAATATTTAAAATACATTTTGAAATTGGGAAATTTTCATACCTTTTTTCATAATTTGTATTCTTAGCTTAGCTGAGTAATTGACTGTCATTCAAAGTTTGAGAATCCTTGTTTCGTCCGCAGTCACGTGATTCAACGACGAAACAATTGTTAAATATCTGTACCTCAGAGCCAGACGATCCTAAGTTGCATTTGGGCAACTTTACAGGAGAGGGAAAAAACTAAATCCTACTCTCATTGCAAAGCATTGGACTTGCTGTTATAGCTTTTGCTAAAGCTCAAAAATAATTTTTGAGTGAATTTTGATGGTGTATGATTCGATAGAAAACGAACTTTAAAGACGTAATCTGCAATAAAACAATGACGAACTTTTAAGACATAATCTGCAATAAAACAAAAATCGTCAAATGTGGACTTGGGCTCGTTCGTCTGGACTCTTCAACTGGCAACAACCATTACACGTTTAAAAATGATGCGAAAATCCTCACCTTATGACGCGGTTTATTCCCCAAACAGAGCTTCGGATGATTCCTCATGACTGTTCCCAACTTCAGGAAAAACGACCTCATGCAATGGTCCGTGGGCAGGTCCCTAAACCCCTTCAGTCTGTAGGTGAACGTCCCAACATGGGGCTGTTCCTCCGCCCACGCAGTCACGTATCCACTCGCGCTGAAGTTCTTCCACGCAAAGGGATACACGTCCACAAACTGAGCCCCAAGTATCCTCTTCCGTGTTTCTGGCAGTTCTTCCTCAGTGGACCCCGTCAATATGGGTATGAGCGCCTGCGGAGTCCCATCCCCGACTATGTTGTATCCCTTCAGCACAGACGCCCCTAGGACCTCCGTGAGGTACTTGTAAGTCTTCGGCAGTTTCCGCATGAAATGCATCCTGGACATGGAGTCCAGTCCGTACATTATCACGTTCAGCTTCATGGAATCTTTGGGTGGTGTGAGGGTTCGGACTTTTCTTATCAGCGTCTCGTTCCTGTGGATGGTCGCCATCAGGTTCTTCCACATCTTCTTGTCTCTCGCTTGACATCGCACGAGGAAGAAGTCGTCCACTAGTCTGATGGGGCCCTGGTCAGAGGACAAGTGAGCCGTTTTGCCCATTCTTGTCGTGAAGTCGTCCACTCGCTCAACGTAGGAGAGGTTGCAGTCGATCCGGCCGTGGATCTTGACCATGTCCGAGTTGATGAAGGCGGATCCTTTCCGAGTTTCCACCCAGTCCGGTTCCCGGTGACACTGAAGTGTCCCCACATCCTTGACGTGTCTGTGAAGGATGCGTGAGTGAAATTAGTATATGCATCAGTGAGATACTATATCGTCCACAGATGTGGTAAGCGACAATTCGGTCATTTTTCAGTAAAAATATTCAAAAGTTTATAGTGTTATTATAAGGAATGGAAAACAACAATCTTTCAGGGGTTTTTACCAAATAAAATGATTGTTTTTCAGCTAGTGCAATTTAAGGATTTAAATGACCTGTTATCCTCAAATTTACAAAAGAGAATTTAACACATCTGTGCACCAAGGTGTCGATATATACTTTTAGAGAAGTTCTTGATTCAGTAAACTTTATGATTTATTAAGTAGAACAGAAAAAAGAACGTATGTGACGTTAAAAAATTGCATTACACAACTTTAGAAAGTTTATATTTTCGAACTTTTTTTTATATAAAATAGTTTTCTATTGAAATTAAAATATACATTTTTATTGACATTTTTAGGAAAAGGCGTAATATTTGAGTGGAGTAAATAAAATATTAAATACATAGGCGTATATACAAGGATCTAAATGTTTTTAACCAATTCAATAGAGGTGATAAATAGATATTTCAAGGAAACAATTTTTGTGGAATAATTTTTTTTGTAGGTAATTAAAATTATTAGAAAATTAAAAAAAAATTATCTGTATGATTACAACTATTGGGAAAAAAAGCTAATCTTCGACTTAATTTTATGAGCGAAATGTATCACGAAAGAAGCAGCGCCCTTTTCGTACTTTTTATCTTCCCTGCACACATTCTTAAAAATTGTTTTGAAAAATATATATTCAGGACTGCAAATTAAGTTACTTTTTACTGTACATATGAAATTGGGATACACTGTTTTTTTGTAAATTTTCAATACTGTGTTACAAAATGTCTACGACTTCAAGGAATCTCAAGGTGCAATGGCATTCTGAAATCCATGAAAATGATAATAAAATATTGCGTTCGTCTTTGTATTTCCTTCAAACGGCTCTAAGCAAATTTAAAATGTGAGTAAATAAAAACAACTGATTTCTAAAAAAAAAAAGCAAAACAATGCTGTTATTACAAATTAAACATATTAAAAAAAAACATAAAAATATTAGGGTATATTTACACTATACAAATCTGTTAAGAAAAAGGTAGTGGTATAGTATTTTCATTAAGATTTGGATTGTCATCCTTCCAAATAATTTAACCCGCAAGTTGACTCTTTTTTTTTTTTTTTGGTATGTGGTGCGGAACTTCTAGGCTGCAGCTTATGTAGTCTATGTCTAAATCCGGCCCTGATTACAACTGAAGTTGCAGTGGTCAAACAGGTCAGCTGTTCCCCGAAATTTGACTCACTTCCCTCGGGAATTATGGGATTTTGAAACATCCACACTTTATATGTCGCACAATGTTCTGTCAATGACCGATGAACCCGGAGCTATTACAAACTATTGCAAGTGCTTTGATCCGTTGATAGTTTTGTAAAAGTAATGCAGTATGGTTTGGTTTGGTTAATGAACGTCGCATTAGAGCTGCATATTGGGCTATTGGCGAATGTATAGTGTGAAAGAGACTTACTTACGAATGAGGGGGTTGATGAGTTCGAGATCTGGATGTCGGCAGGTCAGCTGCTCGTGCTCCCACGGATCTTCGCCTATGTTGTTTCTCTTTCTGAATTTGCTGAATATCGAGTGTTGGAAGAGCACCACCAGAAGGAACACCACGCTGATCAGAGCGAAGAAACGCAAACGCATCTGTCGCATGGTATTAATTAGTGCCTGCAACATTAAAAGAAAAGGTGTTATGATAAGCAAGAAAATTAATAGAATTCACAATAAAACAACGATTCGTATTTGTTTCAAATCTACGCAGTGAGAATTTGATTGGGAATAGAGGGTTGTCAACGGGACGCAATAGATACAACATCTTTTATATTTATTGAAAAATAAAAATAAACTTTTGTGACTTGATAGAGGAATGAAGGAGAGTAGTTTATTGATAAATTCAATTTTCTCCTCTTCACGTTTTTGTCACTGATCTCTAACTGTAACGTCTGGATTGGGCAAGACATTTCGGTGACTTGAAGCCAATTGAAGGCATAACAACTGTACTCCAATTTCATCGATACCGCATTATATTGTATATTTTTCATGTTAAAATAAGCCGACATGTATTGTTTTTGGCTGTGTTTTTTCTATTTTCTTTTGAACCCATTTTAAATGCAATCTGCTATTAAATTAGAAACTCATTTGCAAGTCAAAGTCAAAGTGGTTAAAAAGCAAGAGCAAAAACTATTTGTTTGGCAATATAAAAATTAATTCTATAAGAAGAAAATATCATATTTATATACATTTAGTATTTCTACAATGCTATGGTATTAAAAAAGACCACCAAATAAATTTTGGGGTACACTATGTCTGCTTCCACATTGGCTTCAACGCATTTATAGAGGGAACAAGTTTTGAGACTTCCAGAAGTAACAGTTAGAGTTCAGTGGTTTTTCCTTATTGCCTAGTTTAAGAACGATTGTTTAAATCAAAATTGTATTGCGTGATTAATTATGACTGAACTAAAAAAAAACAATAATATTTTTGAAATTTAAAATACTATTTTTGCTTTTAATTTTTATATATTTAAAATAAAAATAATTTAAATATATTAACGCTCAAGTGATTCGGAGAATCGTAAAGTTCTTTTCACTGAATAGGATATAAATAATTTTTCCAGTACATGAATTTTTTAAAAACTATTTTTAAAAAGCTGAATTATTTGTTATAGAAATAGCTTTTCAATTATACCTCCAACCGATATTTTGAAATTCAAAACGGAAATTGTTTACGAATTAAACATGTAAAAAATAGATAATAATATCAATAACCTTATTGCTACTGCGAAATTAAGATATATTATTAAAACAATATAGTGTTACCATTTCTAATAATTGTTCAATTACCAAAGATAACAAAATCAATTATTCAGGGTATAACAAGATAGTTAAAACATTAACGTTTCTAATGAGATAACTGTACTGTGATTGAAATTGCTGAATGGGCATTGGCTTATGGATATAGTTATCTATATCTATCTAAAAATTGTTAAAACAAAACCATCCTTTATTGTACAGCATTTCATTTGATCCCCAAACTTCTGACTACCTTCAGGGTGACTTTCAGCCTCCAAAAAGTAGAACAAATTACAAAAATTAATCTTCAAAAATATACATTTTACAAAAACACATTTTTTTTAACTAAGTCTATTTGTTTTAGGAATATCACGATGTTATAATTGTTATCAATCAAGCTTATTCCACAAAATAATGTTACAACACTGAATTCTTGAACTTAGCAATGGCATAACAAAGGCATTGATTTTAAAATGTGCATCTTGTTTCAAAATAAACATTAATAAAAATTGTACTGAATTTCTATTTCGAAAAGCAAATTAAAATAAATAATATAATCAAATTAAATAATCACGACACAGAATGAGAACGGAATATAAGTTTAAAGTAGTGCTTCCCAACCTTAGTCCGACGAGTACAAACCACTGATCTCTAACATTAACTTCTGGATTGGGCAAGGCAATCTATCAAGATTAGTCGACTTGAAGCCAATTGAAGATTAAAAAACTGTACCCAATTTCTACCTCTATATTTCATATGTTTATGCCAAAATATGCCGAATTGTAGTGGTTTTGGTTGTTTTTCTTTTTAATTTTCCTTTGAAACCCATTTTGAATGCCAATTCTTTGAAATCCATTTTAACCAATAATAAGTGAATAACAAGCAAAAAAAAAAAAACTATATGTTTGGTGATAAACAAATTAAATCTATAAGTAGAAAATACAATATCTAAACACATTTAACATTTCTATAACGATTTGACATTAAACATACCCTATAAAATCACTTTTAAAAAATTTGTTGGGGTACAGTGTGACTGCTCACAGTATGGCTTCAACAGCGCTCATAGAGTGAAATGGTAATGAGCGTTCCACAGAAGCTACAGTTACAGCTCAGTGGTACAAACCGAGTTAAGAATTAAAGCTTTGAAAAGCCGAAACACAAAAACCTGTTGAATAGATAAATAACTATACGGGCCACTTTAGATCCTCTTTCGAACCACAAGTGGTCCACGAATGAGAAACTACTATTTTAAAAGAAAAATTAAATAATATTTTTTTTTTATATATCTTACGTTCAGGTATCTGGGTGTGAATGGCCACCATTAGTAATATCCTTGATAGCATTCATTGACAGTTTCTAAAATTCTTTGAAACCTACAGAATAAACACAGGAAAGCACCTCGAACAGCGAAAGAAGCAAGAAAAGCGTTCCCTTTCTTAGCTGCAATTTGCTGTGTCACAGGTGGTATCTAATACAACCAGTGAATCAAAACAGCTTGACAGTCCCAAACAGTTGAATGCCTCGTATATTATCTGATTATTGTGCCAGCGCAAGAGACATAAAATCTGGAATTCGCATTTTTTATCCCAAATCTCGTCTTGGAACGGAGCGTAGTCTTTTTTTTGTTCCGGCATTTAAATTTATGGTTAGTCAAGACAATACATCTTTTAACTCTGTACGAGTAGCGATATCATATCTCCTCGGAAAGGGACAGGTGGACGATATAAATATTTGTTCTTTCTGTATTTTGAGTATTACATTGTGCAAGATTTGATTAAATTCCGGCAATCTTATTCTGTTTGCTGCATGAAAATAGAAACAAACTTCACAGCAATGTCTTAACTTAACTATACTATTACTTTGAGATACTATAAGTGCATTGAATTAGTAATCCGGCAGCGCTCCCAAAATGCAAGGCGAATCGAATTGGAGGTGAGACTATTTAAAAAGATTCTTACTTTATAGTTATCACTTACTATTAGGGACCGCACTTATGACGAATGAGAGGTTTGCAAGATTTAACAATTCATCTACTCGACCAGATGATTTCGGTCATAGGGAGAAAAGGGTGACCAGAGATTTCGCGTGGTTGTTGGTTTATTTTCTCTAACTTTATTGTACCGCTCTGGAAACTAACAAACATTGATTATTTATGTAGTGAAATAGCTTGTGGTATTGTTATTTAGAAACATAGCTTCAAAAACTAGGTTTCAAGAAGGGGTGTCAGGTATATGATAAAAATTCGGTACCTTTGCTCCTTAACCTGACATTCTTGTGTCAGTTTAAAGAGCACATTATATTTTCAGCATATTAAACCTGGCACTTTTAAAAAGTCCAGTTTAAAGCAGTATGTGATTTAAGTGAGCACATTAACGTAGGGTTGTGGATTCGAATCTGGACTTTGATAGTTTGGAGAGCTCATGGTCGGAGTTATGGGTTCGGAAGCGAGCTCATGATCGGAGGGTTAAGGATTCGAATCTGGATATTGAGAGTGAGCGAGCTCATGGTTCGAGGGATATGGGTTCGATTCTCGATTTTGAAAACAAAAACCAAACAAAAAAACACATGTTAGTTCCCTTAGTTACGTTTTATTCGTTAGTTCTGTTATGTTCGTTAGTTTTGTTATATTCGCTATGTTCCTTTATTTCATTAGAATCGTTGCTTTCGTTGAATTCGGCAGTATTATTATATTCTTTTATTTCGTTATATTCGTTTATTTTGTTACATTGGCTAGATTTTCTTTATTTCGTTATATTCATTAGTTGGGCTATTTATATTCGTTAGTTTCGTTATAATCGGTAGTTTCGTCGCATTCGTTAATTTCTTTATATTTGTTAGTTTCGTTGAATTCGGTATATTCATTAGTTCGCTTGTTTCGTTCGAATTGTTTATTTTGATCGTTTGGTTTGAATAATTGAAGAAATCGCACGATCCCACTGAATCTCCCAATTAGCCAGTGGGAGGTTGAGTACGCTTCCCTGACGAGACACGGCATTGGTGTAGGAAAGGGAGAGGCTCAGGGGGCTTCAGCCCTCCCCCCCCCCCCCATAGGATTTAAAGTAAAAAATTTCTACCAAAATCCAAAATAAAATCTTAAGACACAAAAAAAATTCAAGACAATTATATTAATTTTAATTGAAATATTACCCAAATTGTTAATTTTTGAAAAAAATTATTCAATTAACTAGGTAATTAAAAAAATATTGCTAATTAGAAATTATTAATTAACAACTAATTGTTACTTATTGGCTAATTACTACTAATGATCATAATTAACGTTAATTTTTAATACTATTGTTAAATATTTTGGGAATGAAACCAGTTGAGCCCCCTCAATAATTTTGGAATTGCTATGCCACTGAGACATTATTGTCGTCCTTTTGCAGGTATTGACAACGCACGTTTCCACAGAAACATTAATAGCAACTACACTGAATGGACACTTGGCACAAACACTTGGCGATTTTCCGTAACATCTCCGCTACTTAGTTACACATTTGTTTACTCGTTACTACAGAGAGCGTTTTTACCCCACTAGCCCTTTTTTCACCCCGTTTGACGGTAATTGTTTATTGTTTCAGTACAGATTGCTTTCCAGAGTTCTCCTAATGCTTTCTTTTCAAAGCATGTTTCAACGTAGAGTATTTTAACGAATTTTAAAATTATGAGAACTGCTAGGAAAACTACCAATATGATAACGGACATACACGTCGCTGTATTTCTGAAAATAAATATAGAATTTAATTATATAATTTTTTACTTCAAGCTTCGATTTAAATTAATTTCTTCTGATAAAAGATAAAATATTTATTGGATATGTCGAAGTACATAACGGGAGATCTCAATCCAATAAAAAAAAATTCTGCACTTTAAATTAAAAAAAAAAAATATGTAAACATTTGCGGTTAATCGAAACATTATCTGTAAAAATCTACAAAAAACTTCAAATTCACCATCTCAATTTTTTTAAGTAATGAATTCTGCAGATTTTCTGTAAAAAAACTGCAGAAAATTTGCAGATGTGCGTTTTTATTTTTAAGAAAAAGTCCAAAATTTTTTTATTGGAGAGGCACAATTGTCCAGTGTTTGAGAGGAGTATTACTTAAAATGTAAATATTTCATAGTTTTCATAAAAGTATTGCTAAAGTATAAGCAAAAAGCTAAAGTATATATAAAAAGTATACTAAAACAAACATTTTAAGATTTTTCCAGGTTTTTCAAAAGGATTTTTTTTTAAAATTTAGACAGGATTATATGCGGAAAAAACTGAATTTTTCACACAATATTAAAGTCTAAAAAAAAGGAACTGTAAAATTTTTACAATATAAAAAATTACAGAAATGAATATAAAAGCATATAACTTGACATATTCAACTAAAATCTCTAAAATAATTCAGAACTTTTCTAGAAAATTTGAAAAAAAACATACATAATATTTTCCTACAGTTCTCACACTTTTCAGGTAATTTTCTTTTTCCTGACAATTTAAAGTTTTCCCCATTTCTTTTGTTTTATACCGTTAATATTCAAGTTATTTTTCAGAAAATCATTCTTATAAACACTAAAAAACTTCAATAGACTCAAAATTATAAATAATTACATGCAGTTCTACAAATTTACTTACCTAATATGATTTTCAAATGGTTAAATTCTAAATGGTTGGAATGGTTAAATTCTAAATGGTTCTCAAATGGTTAAATTCTAAATGGTTAGAATGGTTAAATTCTAAATAGTTCTCGAATGGTTAAATTCTAAATGGTTAGAATGGTTAAATTCTAAATAGTTCTCGAATGGTTAAATTCTAAATGGTTAGAATGGTTACATTCTAAATGGTTCTCAAATGGTTTAATTCTAAATGGTTCTCAAATGGTTTAATTCTAAATGGTTCTCAAATGGTTAAATTCTAAATGCTTAGAATGGTTAAATTCTAAATGGTTCTCAAATGGTTTAATTCTAAATAGTTAAAATCTAAATGGTTAGAATGGTTAAATTCAAAATGGTTCTCAAATGGTTAAATTCTAAATGGTTAGAATGGTTAAATTCAAAATGGTTCTCAAATGGTTTAATTCTAAATGGTTCTCAAATGGTTAAATTCTAAATGATTAGAATGGTTAAATTCTAAATGGTTAGAATGTTAAATTCTAAATAGTTCGCAAAAGATTGCTTTCGTGGCACTAAAGTTCATTTAAAAAAAAGAACTATATACAGATACATATTTAAACTATTATCACCATTTACTCTAAAATACGAGAATAAATCGCTAACGACTTACAACGTTTCCCTATGGCCAAACAGTGTCTCTAGGTCTCCCCTATTCACACACAGTCTCCATTAAAAACTGGATTATAACATCAAATGTTTGTCAACAACACGCCACATTCACTTTCCGGCTCATAATTGTTGCTCTAACGTCGACTCATCTATTTATAAAAGTTTGATATCCAATGGGGTTTTCACACGCAGGGAAATGACAGTGCTAAAAAAAAATGTTAGTATTGTTACGAAAGTATAAAAATGAAAAACCTTATGTAAACGTAGAGCTTTAGGATAACTTGGAAATATTTTCTTAAATGTTAAATTTTCTTCTAACTAAAGTTTAACAGTTTTACAACATTTTGAATGTCATATTAAATATGCTCTATTTTTTTTTACAATTATGGTCTTTAAATTCTATTATTTCCTTATATAAATACAAATAATGTCGACCAACTATTAGGGATGCGAAAAAAAGAACACACTTGTTCTTTTTCACTTGTTCATTAAAAAGAACAGGAATAGCCTGTTCTTCAATTTAGTTCTTTAGTAAATAATAAGAAGACTCTGTATTTATACATATATAAGGAATTCGTAATATATAATAAAACAAATACAAATACAAATAATGTTGACAAACTACAGGCTCTAGGCCCAGCAAGGTTGCACCTGTCAATCTATCATCCTTACGATTCCCCAATGCCGATCCAATTGCTTTTTAAAACTACCCACGCCTGAAGAATTAGCAACATATTCAGGCAAAATATTCCATTTGTCTATAACTCTACCACAGCTTAGATTCAATGACATTTGAAGAACTTGGAAATAAAAGAACCGGTCATTGTTTTGTCACCTGGGAACTCAACAATGGAGACATAGGGTTAAAACACTGAAATTGAGTTTGATAAATGTGTTACAAAAATAAGCCGCACGTTTCAAGTAAATCATTTACTCGTCCAAAGCATATGTTTCCTAAAACTCTTTTTCGATGTCGTAAAGCAACTAATATCAGAATATTCCAAGAATATGTGTATAAAAATATTCCTAATAGTAAATAACTTTTAAAGCTAAATATGTGTTATGTGTATAAAAATTTATAAAGTAAATAGGATATGAAATTAATTACGTTAAAATGCATATTTATAAGTATTATAGATCAAATAAATTGATATAGAAATGTTAAAAAAAAAACTGCCATGGGGCCGATCATTTATTACGTCACACAACCTTAGAGGAGAAGGGGGCTATCACGCGTGGCATAGGAGAGAGGGGATCACAGTGGTTGCGTGACGATACAAAACTGTTGAAAAAAGTACTAAAATTACTTCCAAATATTTTTATAATTCTAATGGGATGTTTTGTAAAATACACAGAACTGAATTTTTAATGACTGTTTTTAAACAGCAAAATTTATCGTGGTTGATAATATACTAAGTCTGAAATAGGAGGTTTCAGGTTACATATTTATCGTCACAAACTAGGATTGCCGTTGGGCACGCAATCGGTACAACCTGTCAGACCGCTTTTTGACACACAGGGGAAATCAATCGGAGCCGGTGACGGTACTAGCGGCCGGAGACAATGATATCCAATTATAAATATTTTGCGTAATGTATATCTTAACATTGCATACGACGCCTGTACCGTCACCGGTTTTCCCGGTGTGTGAAAAGTGGCTTTATAGTATACAGTATTATGAAATTTAATTTGAATTGAATAAATTCTCAGATGATCACAGATTAAATCAGATAACACATGCCTGACGCCTTCGACGTAAACTCTGATAAATCGGTATGGATCTTCTAGATTGACACTATATTCGAGTGTCACGGATCTTCTAGATTGTCACTATATTCTTCTAGATTGACACTATATTCGAGTGTCACGGATTTTCTAGATTGTCACAATATTCTTCTAGATTGACACTATATTCGAGTGTCACGGATCTTCTATATTGTCCCTATATTCTTCTAGATTGACACTATATTCGAGTGTCACGGATCTTCTAGATTGACACTATATTCTTCCAAATTGAAACTATATTCGAGTGTCACGGATCTTCTAGATTGTCACTATATTCTTCTAGATTGACACTATATTCGAGTGTCACGGATCTTCTAGATTGTCACTATATTCTTCCAGATTGAAACTATATTCGAGTGTCACAGAATTAATTGAATTTGAATTGAATAAATTCTCAGATGAACACAGATAAAATCAGATAACACATGCCTGACGCCTTCGACGTAAAATCTGATAAATCGGTATGGATCTTCTATATTGACACTATATTCGAGTGTCACGGATTTTCTAGATTGTCCCTATATTCTTCTAGATTGACACTATATTCGAGTGTCACGGATTTTCTAGATTGTCACAATATTCTTCTAGATTGACACTATATTCGAGTGTCACGGATCTTTTAGATTGTCCCTATATTCTTCTAGATTGACACTATATTCGAGTGTCACAGATCTTCTAGATTGGCACTATATTCGAGTGTCACGGATCTTCTAGATTGTCACTATATTCTTCCAAATTGAAACTATATTCGAGTGTCACGGATCTTCTAGATTGTCGCTATATTCATCTAAATTGACACTATATTCGAGTGTCACTGATCTTCTAGATTGTCCCTATATTCATCTAAATTGACACTATATTCGAGTCTCACGGATCTTCTAGATTGTCACTATATTCTTCTAGATTGACACCGAGTGACGGCACTAGGGTATCACTCGGTGGGTTAATTAACATATTAAAGACTAAATATGCACTTAATTATAAATTTTACGTGCAAGGTTTAAATACCTACACATTTCGACCCCAAATGTCCTCTACATAAAAGAGTAAAATACGCATACCTTATTGTCCAGTTCACATTTCGATGTAGATTTTTGGAGTCTACAATTCCAGTAGAAAACACACGCACATACATATGAAAACAGTGGTCACGAAATGAAAACGTAAAATACGAACGGAGTATTCCGTTCTCGTTGAATGCCAGACGGCTCAATAATTCAAATATGCTCGCCTCGCTTCTGGACCAGCGCATGTTGCTGCTAGTGAAACCCGGCAATAAATGCACTTCTAAATCGAACCATTGTTTAAAGTGTACGAACAATAGTGAGTAGCGGATACTGTTTCGTAATGCCTTTTTAACTTATTTGAGGGGAATGAGTATTTTTTTTGGGATCGGACTAATTTTGTTAATAAAATAATCTTTCTAAAAAAAAGAGAAACCGACTTTAAGAAAAATGCGCTAAAAAGTAAAAAATAATTTTTAATTTTGCGAACGCATTCCAAAAATTGAATTATTTAATGTCATTTTTATACTTGTTACAACTTTTTGAAATCGGCGCCAAAATTTAGGTATGATTTTTGTAAATTGGCACCAACTTAAAAAAGTCGTAATAAATATAAAATTGACATTAAATATTTTAATTTTTTCAATGCGTTCGTAAAATTAAAAATTATTTTTTACTTTTTAGCGCATTTTTCTTAAAGTCGTTTTTTTTTTTAAAGATTATTTTATTTTTCCCTTTTTAATTTTTAATTTAGCAGGGGGCTCTTCACCCCCTATTATTATTCACCAAGAAATTCAAGTAGCAACTTGTGCTCAACAATGTATAGTGTAAAACAATCCCTATAAATGCCAATAAATGCTGGTTAAACGAAATGTCGCTCGACTTGGCGAGCGATTTGGCGGTTTCAATTTAAAATTTCTGGCGGTTTTATTTTGGACTTTTGGTTGGCGCGCTGTTCAGTCGGTTAAAAATGCATATTAATTAAATTTTCATTTAAATGACATTGAATGTGCAATATTTATATAAAATATTAAATCAATAATATTAAATCTCTGTGTTTAACCTATTGAGTGAATAAGTTCGTTTTTCGTGCAATACACATCATTTTTAAATTCATTAAAATACAGTATAAAAATGTGCTTAAAAATGAGTACCTGGACGTACTCGTTTTTCTTTGAGTACAATTGCATCGTGAATGTGCGATGACGTTCTCAAATTTAAGCAATCGTACTTTCGCAAAAATAAGCAGTATGGTTTAATATTGCTAACATAAGCTTCTGTTCAAGCTATCTTAACAAAGTGACCTGGCAAACTTAAAAATATTTGTTCAGAAGATGGTTTTCCACATTATTTGATGTCGATTGCTTTATAAAAACTGAGTTATTGCGACTCAATTATTTTACTTCCAGTTCTTTTGCTATGTCTTTTTAACATTACTTCTGTTTATAACTTTTTCCCGTCGCTGTGGTTGTACAATGGATAAGGCCCTGGACTTTGGTGCGGACGACATCAGGTAGACGGATTGGGTTCGATGTCCGGTCGAAAGTCCTGGCTGTAATTGTTGAAATTTATTGAAAGTGATTTATGAAGGCAACCTATGTAGGCAAGCAATTGCTCTTTTTATTCATTTTACTCATTTTTGAGTACATGTCATTTTCAAAACTGAAACTTGCGTATTCGGAACTATGATAAGTATCGAATGTAATCAAAAATGAGTACATTTTACTTATTTTTAAGTACCTATTTTTAACAATTTACGGTTACAATATATATCAAAGTCTATGCACTGAGGTATAATTTAAAATCAATATACAAAATAACTAAGATTTAAAACAAAATAAACGCAGATCATATTTTGGTAATAGATAAATATTTTTAGTAAATCTATATATATAAATGCGAAAAACCCACTCATCACTCATCACTAATTCTCCAACTTCCCGTATACCTATGAAGATGAAATTTGGCAAATTTGTTCCTTATACCTTAAATAGGAAAAGTAAGCTATTTTTGTTCCGATCGAACGGATTTAAGGGGTTGTAAAACCCCTTTTTCGAAACTTCTCCATAGGATTAACATGGAGAACATGTAACAATGCAAAATAAAAAAATTAAACAATGGAAATTTTTAATATTATGTAACGTACGAGGAGCATTCTGATTGGCTGATGACTAAATATCGCCAAAATGTCGCCAAATAACTAAAAACTGTCGCCAAATAACTAAAAACTGTCGCCAAATTAATAAACTTCGCCAAATAAATTAAAATTTCACCGAATGAATAAAATATTTCGCCAAATTAATAAAATATCGCCAAATGAACTAAAATATGATCATATATGTAAAAATAATATAAAAACCGGCCCGTCGCACCGGGGGGGATTTAACTGTGAAAAAGAAAACAAAACGAAAAATGCTACGACCAAAAGTGCAAGCCATACGAAAAATATATTATCAAACTGAAGAGAAGTATACAGTATGAATAATATAAAGGTTCAAGACAGGAAGCCCATCGCTAAATAAAAGTTTGTAATTTAGCCTCCGTGCACTCAGTTTTGTGTTATCCATTATTTATTAGTTTACCTGCCGAGAGGCCAGTTATGTTACCACTCTACCTGTGAGTGAAGTTCTGTAATCTATATATATAAAAACATCGCCAAATGAACTAAAATATGAACACATATGTAAAAATACCATAAAAATGGCGAAATTAGTGTCAAAAAATGATAAAATGTATGTCAAAATGGTGAAAATATGATTGGGTAACAGGATATTCCGTACTACATCAGCTATGAAAATTAAATTTGGCGTGGAGCATGCCATTTTAAGCCAAAATTGCTCACTAAGAAAGGATGTTCATTTTCAAAAATTCAAACACTAACTGCCAAAAATAAAAATCCTTGCCACTTATCCACTGACTCATCACTAATTTTCTAACTTCCTGTATACCCAGGAAGATGAATTTTGACAGAGTTGTTACTTATATCTTACACAGAAAAGTAATCTATCTGGTAGGTAGAAGCCACTCTGTACCGTAATAATTGGTTCATGAATACTTTGGACCACACGTGGTAGGAAGGTCAGAGGGAGAGTGTATAAATCTGATTGACGCGGCCTACCTTCCTCTATTCCATGTTATGTCATTTATCCACGAAGGCTGATTTTCCATAGAATTATTGGAGTGGAAATGTATACTGCCTGTCATTAAGGGTGACATTTTCCTTCATGCGGTATAAAGATCAGAGGGTAAAATGGGTTAACAAACGACCTGATCGACTCGACTCACTTTCCTATACCATGGTAGGTCATTTATAGCCAATAACACGATTCCCCTGGGAGTAATGTGAACGAAATAGCCTGCAGTTAAGGGCGACATTCCCTTCACGGTCAGCGGCGGAATGGGTTAATAATCGGCTTGATCGATGCGGCCTACCTTTCTTTATATGAAGGTATGCCTATACGAGTAGTTATGTGGCGGAATCGAAAACTGTTGTTATAGACTCTGCCCCCACGTGGTACAAGTGTCAGAGGGGGATTGGGTTTGCGTAAATCTTCTGTAGTAGTGGGTAGGGGATTGATACGATTTTTTTTAAAAAATTGATTTGAAGTTCAATGAAGTAAAAAATATGATTTATTTAAAAAAGTTAAATATTTAAAAAGTGCGGGGACAAAATCTAAAAAAAGTGCTGGGGAAACATCCCCCCTCGCTTATTGATAAGGTTTACCGTACAAAAGAAAAAATATGAAAATCTTGAATTTGGCAAATGAACCTTTTAAAATTCTTTTTCGTTTTTTTTTTCTTCTTATATTTTCACCAATTTGTGAAACTTAACGACAAATATTGACATAGGTGTCTAATAAAACTTTTTCAGATAATTTTTATTAACATTTATAAGAGTTCTTCCCGTTTAAATCTTTGAGATGTTACTAAAGGTTAAAATATGGATGGTGATCAACGGGAGTAATGCATATATATCCACGTTATTGTGTAGACAACTTCATATTAGCAATCTTTTCAGTTCTTGCAGGACCTTGTCAATAATTTTTTTTTTTTAAATTAGTACTTTTAATACTGTGGTTTCCCCTCATGGGTGACAAATTAAGAATATTGTTTATTTCGCTATAAATATTGTATTTGTATCAATTTTGTAATTTATTTCCTTCCTGTGCGTAGAACGGGTATTTCAGCTAGTTTATCTATATATAGTTAATTGTATATATGAGTGATTTTTTTTCAGATTTTGGTATTAGCATGGCAGCTCAGAGAATTAAAACTAAATTAATAAAAAAAACATTACGAAGATAAAATTATTAAAATTTTGTTATAAATATTTTAGAATGAAATGGCGATTGTTATTCTCTCTATTTTAAGGGCTTATTAGTCAGGGCTAAAAATTATTTATAAGGCATGATCAAAGGCCTACTTACACGTTTGGAATTTCACTTCCAGTGCAGCTGTAAGATTTATTGACACCCTAAACGTAACCTTCAGATAGATTATTATATTATTTATAAACAAACTATTCTGAGCACTTTATTTTATCAAAAGTGTATTAGTATCAAAAGTATTTTTTTAAAAATATAACAAGAACGTCAATGAGCAACTGTCTCACAATTAAGAACAAAAAATTAATTTCGTTGAATCGAAATTAACTTTCAAAGTCATTACGCATTACAAAACACTATTTTAAGAAATCTGAGTTATGCTGAAAACTGCCCAGACCAAATTGATTGAAAGAATTTTTTTAAAGCTATCGATTGCATAAAAGGTCTATTGAGTAACAGATATATGTTTGGAAAAATTATTCTTTACTTTTAAACACTCGAGTCTATACAGGTATGGTGTTTATCAATGGCACCCTAAATTGAGGACAAATGCCCTGCCAAAAATCAGTTTCTGGGTATTTCTCTAAAATAAAAAATTGGTTTTTATTGATAAAGTTAATAATTCCCGGCTTAGACACCTAACTTTTTATAAAAATTCCGGTTTGGCAACCCTATTTTACAACCAGTTATTTTTTACGCCTCACATTGATTTCCAATAATCGCCTCTAATACTTTTTAGTAATTTTGTCAGTAAGACGGTGATATTTTTAGAATACAAATGGAAATAAGCTTCTAGGTTTTTGCAAAATAAGCTTTAACGATGACAAAAATATCGTAACAGTTGTCAACTCAGCTTGAGCAATTTGAATAATTAAAATTTACGCCTAAATGGAACATTTCGGCGACTAAAAAAAAAGTTTTAAGTGCGCCAATGACGCCTAGTTTTTATTTCCTAATTTCGAACACTGGTTTGAAATATTTATTCTCGTTTGTTAATATTTTACATCTGTATTGATAAAACGTGTCAAAACTCATCGACTTGAAATTTGCCATTATTTGCAAACACATCTTCATTGAAAAGAAAAGCAATGGACGCCCACCATTAGAAGTCTAAAATGATTTGTAACGTTAAAAGGCGTCAATAATATCAAGTTGCATTTAATATTTTATTGCTCATTATAATTGCTTTTAGTATATATTGATTTAATTTTATACAAATAAAAAATTAGCCAGAACTTACCGACTTGATTTGTGTCTTTCCTAATAGTCACATTTCCTTTTTTTTTTAAATGAATAAGTTCTGAAATAAGTGTTAACACACATGAAAGACTTCTCGTTGGTTATGGTATCTAAAATGGGAATAATGCCGTTCTAGTTCAGTATCAGAATGTCTATCTATATGCCGTGTTCTATATGATGCGTGTTGTTCAAACTTGGAAGCATAGCAACGAAAAGGGTTTGTACGGTACACAAACGAAGGGTAGCATTTCAAAGAACACATCAATTTTTTTTTTTTGGTATATCATTTTTTATAGATTTTTATTAGAATAACAGCTCAGACCTTTTCACTCAATATTTTTTTTTAGAAAATTACCGTGAAAACTTTTAACGTAATTCTTGGAATCGCATTTTTTAATTCTTCAAAACTGTCGTTTTTATTATGTCTGTTTCACAATTTTTCTGTTCCGTGCTTGAATTTCGACATGAAACGTCTCTAACCTCTTGACGCTCATGGATATATATATATACAGTTAAACCACGATTTTACGTTTTTAAGCGGACCAATAAAAAAAACCGGGAAAACGTAAAAACAGAGTGCGCTAAAAAACAAACTTCCAAAAATTTGAAAATAAAGATATCGGAAAGTTCCAATTGCGGCCCATGGCAACCTTTTGTCTGGGCGATAAACAAATGTTTTCTTCTTTGAGAATATGGTAAACCTGACTCCCTTCGGCCGCAATTGGGCTATTGCTAAAGATATACTTCTAGTCATATTTACATGACAATATTATACATTTTTAGTTGCTTATCACATTTTTCAATCATTTTATTTGTACCAATCACATTTTTTTTTTTACATAACAATAATTTATTTCCGATTGCTTTCGATTTTTTTGTGTGCAATTCTAATAAAACATTTTCGATTACTGACAAGGTTTGCAACTATTTTTTTCTTGTGACTCGTGTCCAACAAAATAGTTCCTCTCAATAAATTCAATCCATTCTTTGCCGCATTAAAAGAGGGAATGGGTTCCGAGACTTCGTCACAAGTATCGTCATCCTCTTCTGACGAACATTCCATGATTTTCAGGAAAATGTATTCAAATTTATAAGCAGTAAAAACAACTTTATAATTGCAAAAATTATGGGTTAAAGTCAGCTCATGGAGGTATCAGAATAGTAACACTATGTTATGCTTTTTGGGTGATCCATTCCGACACTATAACTCCGGAAGAAATACAAGAATGACATAATTTGGATCTAGTTTGATATGATATCAGACGCCAATGCGTGTAAAATCTTGAAATAAAGTAAATCATGTACGAGACGTGAATAGAGATTCATGGAGTCAAAAGGAGTAGCTTGTTTATCTTCTTTTGGCGTGGTTGGTTATCTGGTTCGAAATAAATCCATCCCTGTTTCAATAATTTGTTGAAATGACGTTAGACGTGAAACACTTCTGATCGTGCTCCGACACAGCCACATAAATTAAAGTAAAAATTTTCTTTCAATATCCCTAATATAATATTTGACAAAAAAAAAAATTCAGACTATTTATGAAAATTAGATTAATCGTAATTTTAAATAACAACAAAATTGATATTTCTTCAGAAAGTTATGCAATAATGTATGCGATTAACAAATTATTGTTAATTAACAACTAATTATTAATTTTTGGCTAACTACTAATTAGCACAACTGCTAATTAGCTTTTATTTTTTATGTTGATAAATATTCTGAGTTTAGAACTAGTTGACCCCCCCCCCTCCCCAACATCATCATTTTTGAATTACTACGCTATTGGATAGCATAACCGTGAAGCCTAATCATAAACTTCCAATGATTAATAAATTAAATACTTTATAGGTCAATAATTCATTTACTAATTATACAAACCAAAATAAAACATACATGGTATTGCAAATATAATTATAAAAATTAAATAAACATGCTAAAGGTATAAATTCCAAATAGAAAAGAAATCGGTAGTAAATATAAAGTTATATTGGAATATAACTGTGAGATTTGTTACCGTCATCCACAATGACTTTGAGAGAGAGCTCAGTCGTTAAATAAAATAGACATAATAAACTTTTCGTAATGCTATTTTGCTGTCATAAAATAAACTCAAAATACTAGAATACACTTTTCACAGAAACAGAGTCCTTTTGTCCTTAAAAATTACAAGTGCTAAAATGAAAAGTATTCTGCATTGTGTTTCTGTATGACCTTTTGTATAGTTTCTGCTGGTTTAGTAATGGTAAATAAAAAATAATTTTTTCTTCTTATGATAACAATGCAATTTTGAAGGTTTCATAAACATTTGATTTATTACCGATGTTTTCACATTTTTTGTCGGTTCATCAATAGCTTGCTGAAATATTCAAAATGAGCGGTACAGTTCAATTTCACAACCTGTGATGTAAAAAAAAAAATTTGATAGTGTTTGATTGATTATTTGTGTAATTGTTTTTTGTAAAGAAACCAATGATTCTTGAACATGATTTTTTTTTAATCTCACACATATCTTGCTGAATGAAAATAAGTATTCAAAGGACATTAATTTATATAGTTTTCTTATTTTATTACTTGTTTAATTCTGCTTGCTTTGCAAAAAATAATTAAAGTTTTTGATAAATTTTTTTTGCCAGACTGATTTTTAACCCTTTATTCTCCGAGAAGGTCCTTGAAATTTATTATTTTATTTTACGGATCTGTGATCTTGTTTCTATTATTAATACCAACATTTTTATTATTCCTAGATGACAAAAAAATAAACCCGTTTCGAAGTGAATGAGACAAAGTTAACGAGAGAACAACTAGCTAAAACTAATTTTTAACTCTAGAAACTCTATAATTAATTTTCAAGATCTGGGAAACAAAATAACGGGTTCCAATATTCGGAAACAATATAACTGTCTTCTGAGGAGTGATAATAGAGTGAAAAGGGCGGTTCATGTAAATTCCGGCTCAAATTTGTTCTTATTTCTAAATTTCGCCGCAAACGTCATCTGCTCTTTCTCGCCAATATTTTGTAGCCAAATACATTACGAAGCCAACGATGGATTGAGTAACAAATTAAATAACACAATCAATTTAAAAATAACGAATTTTCACAAACCAAACATGTCAAAGTTAGCTGAATAGGAATTCTATTCTGATTACAATTATTGATGGAAAAATACTATCTTCAGAAACCTTTTTTGTTTGGCAGCTCTTTTTAATCTCGTATCGTTAGCACTTGTACAGAAATGGACTGTTCCGATGGGTTTAGTTTATTTAATTAACGTCAAGAAAAAGAGCCGTACTTTTGTCTCATACCACGCAAGGAACGTACAGCGTTTTTCGTCCATGCTGAACAATTTTGAAATTTGGAGCTGTCTGGTTCTTACACCCACGTCTTGAATTGTCATTTTGTTTGGCGGCTAAGATTTATCAAGCCAGCTTTCTCTCAAGAAAACTCCGCAACTGCACACAGATTGAAGACTAGTCAACACTGCAAATCATCATTTGATTGAACAATTGTAATTTTATTGGGGATTCATCGAGTCTGCTTTTTTAGAATCCAGGAGACCATCCCCTCACAGCTGCGTTTTACAATAACAGTACTTCCTCAAGTTGGGATGCCTATCATGAATACAGTGCTCCTGGTTGGCGTACTTGTTCACCCGACTCAGTTCGTCCTCCTTCACCAGGAAAGTCTTCCTGTACGCGTCGTGTCGGACAGACGCCTCGTACACCGCGTCGCCCGGCGATGTCCTCAGCTGCACCTGGTACAGAATGTCCACCAGCTGCGTGTTGTCGGTGAAGTCGCCCACGAACCCGTCCTTGTCGGCGTTCTTCTTGAACTTGAGCAGGGCCTTGTTGGGCTGCAGCTTCTCGATGCGGGTGACTTCTCGCAGGCGGAGAAGTTCACAGTCTCCGCGTTGAGGGGCGGTGAGTTTGTTGATGAAGTCGACGACGGCTTGGCCAACTTCGGCGGCGATGGGGTCTTCCGCGGGAAGTTTCGCCCACGACAGGCAGGCGCACCAGTGGGGTTCAATGGAAGCCATCGTGCAGGTTCTCTGAAACAAGTTGAATTTGAAGTGTGTTTGTAGATATGAATAAAAAAAACAATAGTTTTATCAGAGAAATAATTTTAAGGTAACTTTTCATTAATTAAACTAACTTTTATTATTTCTGTTCCATGATATTTGTATATAATATATATTGTGACAGCTTAGGCATACAATATCTCCAATAACTTCATCTAACTCATGAATGCCCTTGAGCATTAATTATCCATGTAAAAGCTAAAGGACTGCAGATTTGGAAACTTATATAGCATACTTCTCGTGAAATATTTAAAAAACACAAATACAACACTTGTCTTCACATGCGTCACTGCCAAAATAATCTGATGTTCTTCTGTTCAACTTTTGATGTAGACGAGAAATTGTTTAACATTCAATGGGACTTTATTTAATAAATCATAGGTACTGATAAATCATTTCAGAACTATATATAAGCCGATAATGCACTTATTCTCAAAGCATATCCATGCGTTTGGTATAAATTAGAAAGGTACTCAGTGCAGTTTGAATGAGACCTGTATTTTAGGGTCCTCACCTCCTGGGGTATCTCCGAAAAGAGGCTGATGCTGCGACGAGAGAGATCTCCCAGGTTTGACACGTCGTTCGGGTGGAGGAGGGTCATGAGGGTCAAGTAGATGTCGAACGGAGTCACCAGACGATTTTCGTTGGTCCTGAGGTTCTTCAGCATGTAGGGGTATTTCGTCCGGAACCAGGGAGGGAGGGCGAGGGCGAAGAAGGGCAGTCGCTCCTCCTGTTTGCCCTGCTGCATCTCCCGGATGCTGGAGAACCTGAAAAATGGAAACATTGAAATGCGCGTCATGTCGATAGATGGGGCAAGTGACAACTCACTCATTTTTCAGGATATTATTTGAAAGTTTGTAGAGTTATTATAAGCAATGGGAAACAATACTCGTCAAGGGTTTGTTCCAATTTAAATAAATGTTTTTCACTTACCACAATTATGTACAATGAAGATTACAATGTGGATCCAAATGAGCTGACAACCTTAAATTCAAGAAAAAGGTATTTAACCCATATCGTCACTAAGGCATCGATGTGCCAGCAAAATAGCAAACATAGACAAACTATTTCTTTTGTCTAAAATTATCTCTTGACATTGATTTAACTCCAGAAGGATGATATTTGGTATATTGCTATTTCATCTAATGAGGCAAACTTTATTAGTTTTACTATATAATGTGATTATTTATGTTTCACTTAAATTAATGCATTTGCTTGCTTTTTGATGGTAATTAAAGAAGGAAAGCGATATTTTGCTTGAGTGGATGTAGATACGTATAACTATTATTTGCTAATGATCAATAGTTTCTTAAATATGCAAGATGTTTTTTTTTTGTTGATGCAAAAGATCACTCACTGCAAGTACCACACAAAAGAATCGAGAAATATTTTAATATTTTCTTAAATCTCAAATATACTACCCTTAGTTTTTTTTTATAAAGTAAGTAAGAGTGCACTGTTAAAAATAGGCACTTAAAAATAAGTAAAATGTACTTATTTTTTAATACATTCGATGCTTATCATGGCCCCGAATACGTAAGTTTCATTTTTGAAAAAGACATGTACTCAAAATTAAGTGCATGAATAAAAAGAGTAGATGCTAGTATATATAGCCTGCCTTCATAAATTACCTCCAATAAATACCAGCAATTATAACCAAGACTTACCGGTAACCGGACCCATATCCTCAGGCACCGCAGTCCAGTGTCTTATCCGTTAGATTACCAGGGCGACTTGAAGAAGTTAGAAACAGAATATATGTTAAAAAGGTGTGCCAAAAGAATGGGAAGTAAGTAATTGAGTTGTAATAACTCAGTTTCCGATAACTCAGCAATCGACATCAAATGATGTGAAAAACCATCTTCTGAACACCTGTTTTAAGTTTGTCAGGTCGCTTTGTGAAGATGGCTTGAACAGAAGCTGAGATTAGCAGTATTAAGTCACACTGCTCATTTTTCAGAAAGTACGTATACTTAAAGTTGAATACTTCATCGCTCATTTACGAGACAATTGTATTCAAAGAAAAACGAGTAAGTTTTTAAGTACCTTTTTTATAGTCTAAGTACTCATGATACAAGATGTTAGTAAGAGTTCTATAAACACACTTATAATTCATAAACACACTTATAATTAAGGTAAAATAGGTGATGCTGACTTCAATAACCGAAACGCAAATAGCGAGTATTAAATTATGAATATTTTTATAACAATTAAATGTGAGAAACCTTCATTAGAAGATTGGGTGGAGTGGAGGGGAAGGGGGGGGGGGGGGGGGGGGGATTTCCGAGCTTCACGATTTGAAATTCCCAACTCAACTGAACTGAAAATTCCTAGTTCCAAATGTTCGGCATTTTTCACCTTTTTGATTATGTAATTTAAACAGCTCTCTTAAAAGCATTGATTTGTTGCACGCAGTGTTCGTTGTAGGGTCTAATTTAAATATAATCTTACTAGTTGGATAATTTATAATCTTCCCTAGCTTTCATTTGCTAACAATATTAATTTTCTTCAGGCATAATGTATAGACGCATGTACCCGACATCTCCCGAAGGATATACGGGTATGTGGAACCGCAGGTTCGGCCAGCAGAGCAAAGCCACCCCCCACGGAACCACCACCAAACGCCAACTTTATTATTTTCCATAATATGCATGCTTTACAGAATTTTACAGTTTGTGTGAGTTTACAGTAGAATTTTCTTCATACATTTTGTACTTCTTATTATCTGACAGAATAATAATTTTTTGAGCACCACACTCAGGGGTTTAAACAAATTTTGAGATGTTACAATATACAAGTGTTTTCTCTATATGGGGAACATTCCTCTCACAAATATGATGTAAAAGCAAAAATAAATAAGTAAAGAAATAAAAGAAAGATATAAAAATTTAAAAAAATAAAAGCAAAAAACCCATGGCAGATAATTGAAACACAATCGTTGAGGTAGGCTTTCTGTAGCGTTCATATCTCATCATGGGCATTTGGCGTACCAATAACTGCCGGGTGATCCAGTGAACTACGCAACGTTAATTGTCTGAGGGTCAAAAAGTTCGTGACCCCTACGAAATGTTGAAGTTCCTAGAGCTAAGTTTACTTTAGATACCCATCTTGTCTAAGAGAGATGTTATGATGTGCTGCAGAAAAGTTATATGTTCCTTTGTGAGTAAAAGTTTAGAGAGCGGGACTGCTGGAAAGTTAAGTGTTTCTTCAGGCATAAATTTTCGCAACTCGGGGATTTTTAAAACTTGAAATTCCCAACAGGGTAGGAGGTCAAGCTCTACCCTCCACACCACCCCCCAGTGCGACGGGCCTGCTGCCATAAATGCGATTGCAATAAAAAAAACCTCTACGAACTTGTATATCAGTTCGGTTATAGTAAGTTTTCTTATTATAATTTAAAAGTTAATAAAAAAATTTCAACTTTGAAACACTTTCCAAATTTTAAATATTAAATTGAACATTAAACATTAATTTAAATTGAAAACAAAATTACAGTTTTAGTATTTTGCTTATCCTTCAAAATACGGATATAAAATAAAATTGTGTGGTGCTGCCATCTATTGACGTCAGTCGATACTAAAACAATAAATATTTTCTTTAAAATTGAGAGAGAGAGATAATCCCTAAAGTTGACATTCAATCGGAAAAACTCATTCAAATATCGCAACTCAATTCAAATATCGGTTTTTACCAATCGATTTTTGAGGCAAATGACCAACTTTTTAGAGTTTGTTAATTTACCATTTTTTTTCCAGCTGGAATGGGAAAAATGAATGTGGTTTGGGGGAGAAATTGAAACCCGATCAGAGGTGAAATTTATTAAAAGTTTGCGGTTTTTTACAATGGTTTACCTAGATTCATTACCACATTCAGTTATATAAACGTTCGTTCATTGTGAATAACTCATCGCTATTACAATCAATGATTCAAACTACATTCCATGGTTCATCTGTTCATTCATTGATCTGCTATTATGCTCAATTAAACAGGACACTTGGCTGTGACGGTTGGAGTAAATCACTCTATCGGTGATTTACTCCAACATTTTTCATGGAAATGCGAGGCCGTAAGAAAGTTGGTAAATTTCTGTAGGTATAGACTTGTCAATATCACAAACCTCGTTGGCAAAGTTATGAAACATTTAGCATTTTTTAAAGTGAAACTTCTTGGACTCATTTCAGTAGCCATACGAGATTCAGATTTAAATGACAAAGCATGACGCAGACAAAGATTTGATTTTAATTTGCACAAAGGGGTTTGTACACTGCATCCATATTTTTCTTCACGCCCGAATTCTAGGTTTCGTATTTGTGATATTGGTACAATTAACGCATCAAATCTCCCATACTCTGTGCATTCATACACTGTAAAAAAATGTGCTTAACAATCAGTATATGGACGTACTCGTTTTCCTTTGAGTACAATTATATCGTAAATGAGCGATGACGTACTCAAATTTAAGTAATCGTACTTTCTCCAAAATGAGCAGTATGGTTTAATATTGTTAATAACAGCTTATGTTCAAGCCTTCTTAACAAAACGACCTGACACACTTAAAATAGTTGTTCAGAAGATGGTTTTCCACATTATTTGATGTAGATTGCCTAAACGGAAACTTAGTTATTACAATTCAATTACCTTACTTCCCATTCTTCCACCACGACTTTTTAACATTACTTCTGTTTATAAATTCTTCAATGTCGCGCTGGTCACGGCTCTGGCAGTACAATGGATAAAGCCCTGAACTTCGGCGCGGACGACATCAAATAGACGGATTGGGTTCGATTCCCGGTAAGTCCTGTTTGTAACTGTTGAAATTTGTTGAAAGTTATTTATGAAGGCAACCTATGTAGGTAAGCTGCTCTTTTTATTCATTTTTGGGTACATGTCTTTTTCATAAATGAAACTTATTTATCCGGAGCAATAATAAACATCGAATGCAATCAAAGGTGAGTATATTTTACTTATTTATAAGTACCTATTTGTAACAGTGTGTAAATAAAATAAAATGACAATAACTTGAATATAGATTTAAAAATGCGAACTCCGATATTTTTTCGTTACATTTCCAAGTGCAAAACAGTGACATGGGGATAAGGATACTGTTACTGTTATAAGTCATAAGGATGTCTTTTAAGGAGGTTGTTAGGATGTTATAAGGATGATTTTTTTTCTGTTATAAGGATACTGACATAAGAGAAGGAAGAGACAAACAAAACAAAAATAACGTGAAACTTATCGTAAAACAATAACACAGTGAATAAGTTGAGAATAAAAGAATGTTCCTTTACCTGTGACCGTGATCACTGAGCATGATGAGCAGCGTGTTGTTGAGTATGCCGCTTTCGTGGAGGTCGATGAGAAACTTCTCCAAGTCGGAGTCCGCGTACCCCACCAAGTTGTAGTCGTCGTGACTCAGCTCGCCGTGGAAACCGAATGCGAATTTCGGAACTTCGGGATAAGCGTCGTAGAAGTGTCGAAGCCAATCCATCATCACCTTATATATAGAAATAAAAAGATAAATTACATATAAATATTTAGGGAAATTCAAACAAATGCTTTAAATTGTGGTTCTTTAGAAAATTCAGTGAAGAGTTTAACAATCTTTTGTTATACAGAAACGGGAAATAATATTTTTTTCCGGAATTTTTAAACTCTCCAGTTCTCAATGCACACTCGAGTGTGTACCTCATTTTTCGACTATAATATTTAACCCTTTGCACTTGTCGCCTTTAAAATTCTTGGTATCATTTTTTTTCGCCTTGAACCTGCTTGTTTAATCTGTTTAAATGTCCTATGCCGTAGTAGTAATTTAGAATGACATTTTGTTTCAAGGTAATATATTCAATAAAAAAATGGTTACTTTCTACTCCCAGCAATTTCATCATAATTAGTTAAAACCATCAATTAGTCAAATGGAATTGCAAATCTCGTTTTTCTCTTTCAAGCGGCTTGGTCGTGCCTCCTACCATCCTCTATACCAAGGTTTGATGTAACATTAGGTCCGTGGAAACCGAGGGGCCCCAACTTTTATTTAATTACAGATAAATTGTAGAAAACTTTCCCATATTTCGAAAAATTCGTTATTATTATTACAAATCTGCATAACTTTTCAGTAAGTGTTCCAGAAACGTTGCGATCTCTAGTTTCTTAAAGAAATTAAGTGCGTATGCGAGATTTTTCATTCTTTCAAACTATTTTTTACGAGAGAGGCCTCTATTATTGCTAATGTGCATATAAATTTGGAATTTCTAAATCAGGACCTACTCTACCCGATAGTAGAACATTTAACCCCTTAGGCCAGTGTTTATTAACCTTTTTGGCACAATGGACCACTTTAAAAATTTTAAATATGTCACGGACCCCTCTGTGAAAAAAAAATTGCTTAAACATCATTTATTACAAAATATATTCTGTTTTATTATTTAATTATTTTAATATTTTTATTTCAATAGTAATAGTAATAGTTTTATTTCAAATAATCAAATGAAACATTAAGAACAAATATTAAGACACAAAAAAACACTTGAAAAAGCGGCAAGGAATCTTGTATCGATGGAGGATATACCCTTATGTCTCGGCTTCAAACTCATTTGTGATCCACATTTTGGACATTTATACATCGATGAAATCATTCCCTCTTTCATACATTATTCTAACAACGCTTTCTTACCCATGACTGGTAAAAGACTAAAATAGCCAACTGAATATTTATTTTTCGCATTCAAAACTTCAGCAAGAGCTAATTCCATAGTGAAATCAAGCATTTAGCAATAATATAAGCTAAGAAAACACCAAAAAAATATGCTACTCACAAACAGATGAAAGACAAAAATAAATGTACGTCTTACCTCCAGGGCAGATCCAACGGAAATAAAATCGTGAATCAAGTTTAACATTATACCGCTATTTCAAACTCAAACAAATTATCGACCAATGAAAAGGCTAAAACAAAAGAGAAATAAATGAGCATGCGCGAAAAAGCGCCTCAAATTCTCTTCTCCGGAGGAGCGTAAAAAGAAACAGGGTTGCCATACAGAGCGCGCTAAGGATGAAGTAGGTCCGGGTTACCACTGCTGGCTAAATATTGACGCAAACATTTTAAAAATTAGGATCAGTCGGCGGACCCCCAAAATATGACCCATGGGCCCCCAAGGGGTCCATGAACCACAGGTTAAGAAACACTGCCTTAGGCTGATGCCCCCTGGAGTTACGGGGCGTTGAAGTATATTTTTTTATATGTGGTAAGTTTCTTTCGATGCACCTTATTGATTTTAAAGACGTTTTCAAGTAAAAAATTGTAGTTGGTCTTGTATTCTCAATTCCTCATTTGAAATAATTGTCTGATTACACTGCCCATTCATCTGACTGTGTCTTCCACTCACCACGTGCCTCGGCTTGTTCCCCAAACATAATTTGGAGTGGTCTCTGAGCACCTTCTTCGCCTCCAGGTAGAAGGACCTCATGTAGTGGTCGGTGGGCAGCCCGTCAAACCCCTTTAGCCGGTACGTAAACGCACTAATGTCGGGGCAGTCCTCGGCGTACGCGGTCACGTACCCGCTGGCGGTGAAGTTCTTCCACGCGAAGGGGTACACGTTCACGTAGTTCGCATCGTCCATCCTCTTCCTGGTCTCCGGCAGCTCCGGCTCCGCGTACCCCGTCAGTATGGGGATGAGGGCCTGGGGGGTACCGTCACCCACGATGTTGTACCCCTTCAGAACGGAGGCTTGGAGGACCTCGGTGAGGTATCTGCAGATTAGGATTGCATGTTATGGTATCGGGTAGATATGGGATTGTTTTTTAGACAGTCGCTTATGTTTTTCACCTTCATTTAATTAAATCTTTTGGGTATTTTTCGTTAGAATTTGTTGTTATGAATGAGCGCTTTGGAAAGTGCATATTTTACTGGAGTTCTATTTAGGGAATCGCAAAACTTGAAATTGAGTATATATCTTTGGCTTGGAGCATGAGCGACCAATGTTAATTTTAATTCCTTTTTGAAAAAAAAATATTTTGAATACATCAATTTTAAACTTCTAAACGCAATATAAACCACTGTTGTCAGTCTTCTCTAACCTTTCAAATCAAACAATTCAGTGATTTCCTTAACATAGCAACGGGCCTGAAACTTTGAATCCATTTATCTCAAAACTGTCAATTATGATATTGGTTGTTCTTTTTCCAAGCCACATATATCAATCATACAAAATATCATACAAAATCAAAATAAAAAATCATACAAAATATATTAACTTGAAACTAAGGACAAGAAATCATGTAAATTTTTTCACATTATATAGTTGTTACAAGTTTATCAAGTCGTGAAAACTATGCTGATAATCAGATTATGTGCTCATTAATAGCAAAGAATGGAAACTAGAATTGCGATTTGCCGTGCATGTGCTTGTGAGGTTTCGAAAACGAATTACCTCTTGTGTAAACCCTCGGAGAGCTTCTCTGAAAAAATAGGGCAATAAATAAATCACAAAATAAAACAAGTTAACATTCTTACTTTTAATTTTTTTTAAGAACGAAAACACTTAAATGCGCCATTTATTTATTTTGAAGCAACCAGTCGGAGCTTAAAATGTTATGAGCTATAAAGTGTTGATATACATTGCTGAAATAACAGAACTTCCATATTTCAAACGTACCTGTAAGTCTTGGGCAGCTTACGCATGTAATGCAACCTTGACATGGAATCCAGCCCGAACATCAAGACATTGAGATTCATGGAGTCTGGAGACGGAGGAACGGCCTTGGCCCTTTTCAGTGACGTCTCGTTCCTGAAGACCCCTGCCATGATGTTGTTCCACGTGAGACCGTCTTTGGACTCGCACTTCACGTGGAAGTAGTCTATTTGGATGGGGATCGCACCCCCCTCCGACGTCAGCAGGTCCATCCTGCCCTTGACAGACGAGAAGTCGTCCACCCTCTTGAGGTAGGTGAGCTTGCAGGTGATTTGGCCGTGTCGCTTGACGATGTCCTTGTGGATGCTCACCACCCCTTTGTGGATTTCCACCCAGTCCATCTCGCGTTTGCATTCCAGGTCGCCCAGGTCCACAATGTGTCTGGAGATAAAATATTGACTTATTGTTTGAAAACTTGACATGGTTTATTATATTGCAGTTTGAAACATGAACATTTTAAGAAGTAGAGAGGACAAGAGTTAATTTTGTTTTCTTATTAGGATTATTTTGTGAAAGCAATTAAGTATTGTCTTGACGACTCTTCCTCCACCTATATCTGCAATACTGAGAGGAAATGAATAAGAATTTCGCCATGATAAAAAATGGTACTAATATGTATGACATGGAAAAAAATTACCGCAGAGAACGCTCGTTTGTAATCAATCTTTTTGGTGAAAACTCTTATTAGGAATAATCTAAATACACAACATGCATTCCTCTGCAGATCGAACGAAAAGTATATATTTTTAAACACTTACATTTTTTTTCTCTCGAAAAGACCCGGGGATATGCTGTCAGTTGCTAAAGAAATGCTTAGTAGAAAATTTTAACAGATAGTAGGTAATGCATGTTGGCAAAATTAATCAATTTATATCATTCCCAGTTAATACATGAACAGCTGAACTACCAAATTTGAATTGGCAATTGTAAAAAGGGCATTGTTTTATTCTATGTTAAGTCTATAGAACATATCCCCCTTTCACAAGTGCCGATTCATTTGCCAGTATAGTATATTCCTTGAGCCAGTGCCACTCGTGTCAAGTATGGTCCAATACGTTCCAAGGTTGGTCATGGGAGAATAGTGTGGCCGCTCCATCATCAGCAATGATTATCAAATGTTGGAGGCTGGAAGTTATTAGATGGCTGGTCGAAGAGTACCAGGACTACCAGGACCTTACAGCCTCAACCCCAAGTCAAATGAACATTGGTCCAGTGTTTAGCCAACTTATACCGTTACAGCAGGGGAGGTAAACATTGGAAATAAATATTTGAGAATGACTATTGGATAGAGCTGGACGCGAGAGTGTGCCTTTGAATTTATACTTAGCAATCAATAATGGCAAACAAGACACACACAAAAATACGCTTCCTACTTTGTTCACTAAACACTTTAGATATTCTTTTGCGATGTGGGGGGTCCTTACTTGAGTATGAAGGGGTTGTTGTGGTCGAGGTCCGGGTGCTTGCATGCGAGCTCGATGGTCTCGTCCATCCTCTGGATCTCCTCGATGGTGGGCGACCGACCCCACATAGACGACAGGAAGGCGTGGAAGTAGAGGGCGGCCGAGATCGCCACGCATAACAGGGCGACAAATCTAAGGCCGACGAATCTAGGTCGTACCATCCGCATCAGGCTGCCCCCCGTCACCTGTGTGGAAGGAAAGAAAATGTTTTGGTCATTGTGACTGAAAAAATATTGACCAGCTTTGAAGCAGCTGTTGACCAGCGCTACTTTTCTAATATCGTAAAAAAAGAGAGCAGGGCCTAGTCTAAGCAAAATTTACGACTTAACAATTGCTAATAAAATGTGATCTCTATTTAGCTACAAACCAGCCCCTCCCACTCCTAAGTCCTAAACATTTTATATTCGATTCATTTTTATATTCCTACATCTCATTTCTACTGATGAACGATTATTTTTTTAACCCTAGAATACTATCCATGTGTAAATTTTACGTATTCTCACATTGACTTTATATAGGGATCTCTCTAGTTAGTATTCTAGGGTTAAATATCTGTAGCAATTTCATTTCCAAATAGCTCTTGCATGTTTTTAATTTTTTTGGGTAGATTACTTAACGCTGCATTAGGAAATACCCGTTAAAATAACGGGTACAGTTGCAGGAAAAAAAAACGAACCACCTCTCGTTATTTGAATACTATTCATTTTAGGGTTAACTTTAACGGGCCATTTTGTTGGGAATAAGTTAATATGCATAACATTTACATAGGGAACTGTCTTCATGCTAAAATGAGCACCAATTTTAAAATTTACAAAAGCAACACCCACTTTTGATAATGCCGAAATGTTCTTCACCCTCAAACCAATACCGACATCGTCCCATGATAGTATAAATCAAAACATGTTAAACTCCTAAAGGGAAGGAATATTTTTAAACTTCCTTACTTGATTACTTGCATGTTTTTTGAAATCACATCAAATGTTATAATTTTTGACAATTGAAAACTAAGTATTCAATTACTAAAGTAATAAAATAACACTCATGTTAAGAGTTCGATTCAGTTTTTAAAAAAAATTGGATCCCCCAATCGTTATAGATTTTTCTCTTAAACCATTGCATTTTCTCTCTCTATTGTAAATAAAAGTTAACTGCCGCTGTCTCTAATTTAGACTTTCTTTCCTCTTTTACATTATTACTTGCATTTCAAAAAATAACTATCAGATAATTGAGGTGTCTGTTTTCGAAACCACATGTCGCTACATATTTGTCGTTATATATATATCGTTATATATAAATAAAATATGTCGTTATATATTTTTCACAAGTTCTCAAAGCACGGCATCACCCTGCAAAGCGATATTGACTAAAAATTTCTGAATCCAGTCTAAATATGCTTTCAAAATCATATCTTTAGATCCACAAGTAAGTGACTATCAACCGTTGTTGGCGCCTCCTGTAAAATTTATGAAAACGGATCTATCTGGTTTTGAAACTAAACGGCTCAATTATGAAATTCACTACAAAAAATGCATAAAAATAAACACCCTATACTAATAACTTTTGGTAGAATAGCAACTATATTCCTAAATTTATACTTGTCATTAAATTTAAAAAAAAAATCGTTAGATTTAAACATTTAACTTGGAATAATTCAATTATAATAATTTAAAAATTCGTTACATTTACGTACTTTTTTTCCAAATCGCAATAAGTGTATAAAAACTATATATTTCATTTTAATAACTACCATAGTATTAACTAGATTATAAGTTTTAGAATTATGTATAATTGAACTATATATCTTAATTAATAGAGCGAATGTTAATAAAAATATAATGAATTGCGTTAAGTTTTATGTTATAAATTTTAAAAATAAAGTTTTTAGACCACATGCGCACGCATCCAATCCTTTGCTTCGCTGAAGTATGTTATTCCGGCGAGCAAATGTGAAGTGGCCTTCCGAAGCTAAGTCTGGAGGTGGGCGAGCGGAGTCCCTTACTAATGTAAAATCAAAAACAATTGCGATAATTAAAAAAAAAACTTACTATTTAAAGAAAATTATACAATTCAAAATAAATTATACTATTTTTTATATTTTACACTGAAGCACCATGACAAAATGATAAAAAAGAAGAAACAGATGTTTGAAGGACAAAAATACTTTTCATTAACTAAAATGCCAAAAAAAATAACAGGTTTTGTTCCAAATTAACGGTAAACGTGCGATTCTTATGCTTGGTTATTTTAAATACGGATTTGAAATACAATTATTTTATTATCGAATTTTAACAAATGTTACTAAAATTAGACATTAATTAAAAAAAATTATAATATTTATTCACTTACCAGTGCAGTTTTGCACAAAATTCAGAAGAAGAATGTCTTATTTTTAAAATTTTAATGCTAGCATCTTTGCTTCACATTGTAATTTCAAAATCGTTTTCCTTGAAAGTTTACAAAAACTACTTCTGAAACGCCTTATCCGTTTCCAATCGCCTTCTCTTACAACCACATTTGACATTATTTAATATTTAAATGGCTTATTCATCCTACAGGTATTTCATATACTGTATACACACAACCGTTCAACCCAACCTAGCTTGAAAAACAACACATCACTTACGTTGAGTCAGCAAAAAGATTGAATTAAACAATCGACTTTCAACTGAAAAAAAAATCAACCATCTACGCGTAATATTAAAAATAATGACTTGAATTTCTTGCAGTGAAAAAGAAAAGACTCCACGGGAATCCAATTAGAATCATTTCCCTTTTAATCTCACCCATTCAATTGCTTAAAAAAAAATTCTAACTGAAAGGATTTTGCTTCTGACAGCGTATTGCATGACTCAGCGATGAAGTCTTGAGAAGTTTAAATTTATAAAAAAAGACATTTGAAGAAAAATTGCCTGTCATACAAAATATTCGAAAAAGTGTATAACACTTTGTTATAATGGGGGATTTGGTGATTTTCAATAATTTTTTTTGTTTCAATATTGATAAGGTTTTCGTTCACCAAAATTTGGCGCCTTATTCAATACGACGCCCCAATAGACCCTTTGTATCTTTTGGGTCTTAAATAGCTTCTGAATAGTGTTTTTTTTTTTGGAAAAGTCTTTTATTTTTTAATATTAAAATCTCAAGTACCGTGTAACGGGTTACTTGGACCTAAAAATTACATTTCTTACCAAAATATAGCCTTAAAATCGTTAATTATGCTGATAACCTAACCTTAACTATTTTTATGATATTTTTCTAAGAATTTAGGGTTTCTTTCAAGCCAAAATTTTAATTTTATACATAATAAATTATTGAAATTTGGGTTCAAACAACACCCGGGTCTCCATGCAGAATTGTGGGACATTTGAATTTTTTTTCCTTTTTATCGAAAAAACAAAACCAAATTATGTACTTTTACCCCCATATACCTTAGCTGAATTTAAATAAGTTTCATGTAAAAATGAATGTGCATAAAATAAATACAAAACATAAATTCAACAAAGTTTATTACATTTTTTTTTAGAAAAATTGTGTAAGACTTTAATTTACTTTTATAAGACATTTACAATACAATTTTCGCATACAAATATTTCAAAAACAAATGACTAGTTAAAAACACACACTCTAAATGTCCTCCGAAGACTATATTTACAATCAGCAGAAAGCACATGTTTTATAGTGTTCTTCTGAAACCACAAACACATGTTAACAAACTTGCTTCATACACCACATTTTCTATGCTCATTTGTATCTACATAGTTAGAGTAGCTCCGATGCTATCTATCACAAGGTAAATGGCAGGTTGTGGGAATATAAAGTTCATAAATATAAAGAAGTTTAAAATGTGCAATAAAGATCAAAATAGAACATACCGTAATGCAATACAAGTGTAAGAAAATTGTATAAGCTAGTATTTGTGATTAAGGATTTAGAATTGTGTATAAACATTTCTATAGCAGTTGTTCTTCATTTTCTAATAATTATAATCGGGATTCAACATCTTCTTATAGTAGAGAGTACTAGAACTTCGAATCGAAATTGCTTCGGCAAATTTCTATCGACAGCTATTCTTTAAGAAATGTTGGTATCAAAATATTATAGAAAACAGTTGAATTTTTTTAAAATATTAACTTTTGCTTTACATTGTTATCTATAGTTACAGTGTATAAAAATAGTGAGGTGACTAATCGATGGAAAAGTATAGTTGAATAATTTTCAAAATTGTCTGGCTTATAATTCAAATGAAATAAATGCTTAAAATAATTTTAAAGTCTACGCTTGAAAAAACTAAAATTACTTTATTATTTGACTTAACTACGAAATTGAACTTTTTTTTTTGTTAATTATTGTACTTCAACATTAATAATTGCACTATATGATAGCGTGGTATTTCTATTGTTTAGTTACATTTTCTTTGTTTTCGAAGCCACAGTTATTTATTGCAAATCCGATCGCGTTATTCAACTAATTAAATATATTTTGGCTCTTTTCAAATGTTAAACGAAAACATCGGCTCCACAAAAACACTTATACTTCAATGACCTAAAAATTGGAATGTTACAGATGTCGAAATAAGTCCATGCTTTTTTTAAATGAAAAATGACTAGGTAATATAATTGACTCAATTTTAAATTATCTTAAAAATATGGGTACAGATGTAGTATAGGACATTTGGCGCGCGAGGTTTTTTTTGGCGTGTTTTAAATGGGGCGATACATTTATAGTATGGCAACCCCACCTAACATTGTTGGTATTTTCATATTCTTGTGGCGACTTTCAATCTGGCAACCCTATGACGTCATAGCGCTGTTTAACGGCAATTTTTCGTCGCCAAAAAAAAAAAAAAAAAAACGCACCAAATGTCCTATACTACATCTGTTTCAAAATATGATATACATAAATAACTTCTTTAACATTAGAAGAGTTCAAACAGTGATTTCTTGAATTTTTAAGTAAAAACCAGATATATCAGAGTGTGACTGACACTTGATACCAAGATATCTATTGCAATAAATATGTAAAAATAACACAACTTTAATTACAGAGATACTTGGGAATATGATCTATTAAAGAATAATTATTTTCAATTATTTTAAAACCTTCCCAACTTATTCAAATTGTAATTAAAGACTCATTCAATTCCTCCTACTGCGCAAATGATGACTTCCCAATATTTGAATAATCTGAAGTGTTTCCCGAAGGTAGAAATAATTCTTTGACCTTCATAAATTATCAAATTATTTTGAAAGTTGTTATATAACAATTTAAGACGTCTGTTACCGACGTATGTTTGCCAAATTCGGTAACAACTTTGAACACAATAAATATAAAACGTAACGAATTTTCACCAGCCAAATTTAGTTGAATGCGAACTCTGTTTCGGTTCCAAATTTCAATTATTGATGGAAAAATACTATCCTCAAAATCAGTTTTGTTTGGCAGCTCTTTTTAAACTCGCAGCTTTAGCACTTGTACAGAAATGGACTGTTCCCGAGATCACTTCAATTTCGCAGACGAACAGAGTGTAAAAATACTATCGCCGGCGGACATTACACATCGGAAATCATCATTCGATGGAAAAATTGCCAATTTGTTGGGTGGCTTCGATATATCGAACCAGCTTTGTCCGAAGAAAACTCTGCAACTGCACACATGTTGCAGACTAATCATAAAAAAGGTTAATTGCAAATCTTCATTCGATGGAACAATTGTCATTTTGTTTGGCGGCAACGGTAAATCGAGTAAACTTTTTCAGAGTTCAGGGGACCATCCCCTCACAGCTGCGTTTTGCAATAACAATACTTCCTTAAGTTCGGATACCTATCATGAATACAATGTTCCTGGTTGGCGTACATGTTCACCCGACTCAGTTCGTCCTCCTTCACCAGGAAGGTCTTCTTGTACGCGTCGTGTCGGACAGACGCCTCGTACACCGCGTCGCTCGGCGATGTCCTCAGCTGCACCTGGTACAGAATGTCCACCAGCTGCGTGTTGTCGGTGAAGTCGCCCACGAACCCGTCCTTGTCGGCGTTCTTCTTGAACTTGAGCAGGGCCTTGTTGGGCTGCAGCTTCTCGATGCGGGTGACTTCTTTCAGGAGGAGGAGTTCGCAGTCTCCGCGTTGAGGGGCGGTGAGTCTGTTGATGAAGTCGACGACGGCCTGGCCAACTTCGGCGGCGATGGGGTCTTCCGCGGGAAGTTTCGCCCACGACAGGCAGGCGCACCAGTGGGGTTCAATGGAAGCCATCGTGCAGGTTCTCTGTGGAAACAAATGTAAATTGAAGTGTGTTTGTAGATATGAATAAAAAAACAATAGCAGTACAACAACAACAAAAAAAATAGCAAAAACAAACTTTTATGGACAATTTATCAGAAAATAATTGTTAAGGTTACTTCTCATTAAATAAAGTTAACTATTATTGTTCCTCTTAACCCTTTGAGGCCCGCATTTTTATTTACCAGTAGAATTTTTTTATTTTCTGGAATTATTCCTATTTTTAGTTTAGGCTAACATAAATATTTACTAAAAATTGGTGCCATTTGGTATCATTGGAGCCAAATGGGACTTAACTAGGTACATGAAACTTTCATGCTGCTTTTTGGCATCACTGGAATTTAAAGTCCTGGAAAGAAAAGACTATTCAATGAAAAAAAAAAGACCGTTAGTAACAGAAAATGTAGGAGTAATAATTATTTTTTGAAACTATATTTTCACTTTTTGCTTCAGAGAGTTAATTAAAAAATAATGTCCTGAATATAATGGTGCCTTTTAATATTAAAAAAAATAATGTATTCAGAGATAAGGCACCTTATCAATGGTTCCAAATCTAACCTACGGGAATTTATGTTTCAATGTAATAAAAAAAGTTAAATGTATTGGTGCCATTTGGCACCACTGGGCAAAGGGTTAAATGAAAATTTATATATTGTTATTGCTGAGGCTTTATAAGCGCATACAATATCGCTCTTAACTTCATCTAACCCATTAATATCCATGCACATAAATTATTCACGTGAAAGCCAAAGGACTGCATGCTTTGAGACTTGATTAATATACTTCTTATGAAATATTAAAGAACACCTACAACACCCCTATAATTTACTTGCATAACAGGGCTGCCACTGAGTTGTACCTTTGAAAATAGTAGCTTTAGTATCCTCAGACATAAAAAATAGTAGCCTAAATAGTCTCCTCAGAGATAAAAAATAGTAGCCTAAATAGTCTCCTCAATTATGCACATATTTAGCAAAGATGACTAAAAGCAGTAAATTGCGACAAACGTTAAACAAATTGCGATAAAGGCATTTTATTAAATGCAAGTAATATTACAAATTGATATTATTTTTATTATTGTCACTGTTTTTAGAAAATTCTAAATATGTACTTTATACTCCTTTTATTAAATAGACTGCATAAATTAAAAATGTATATATTCACTAGATATGAACAAATTCCATTTTTAAACCGTATAACAATAGTACTGTTTTGTAAAAGTGCATTTTTGCATCAATATTTGCTTTTTAAAAAAAATTAACGTATATAAAAATACCCGAAGAACATATGCCTACTTTTAAAGAAACATAATAGAATATGACTGAAGGCATTGGTTATAAAAATACCGCATTCACAAAAATTGTCAGCATATTGCCAGATATTTTTTGCTGAGCTTGGTATTAATAAATATCAGTTTATAACAAATAGCTTGCTAAACCAAACAATAGTTTAATAAAAAGCGGAAAATAAAGACAACTTCCACATTTTGAAAAGGAAAAAAAAACTTCAAAAATGAATCAAATCACTTTTATAATTGCAGTCTTTTAACCAAATTTAGTAGTAATGATAAGTTGTTTATATCCCGAAACTTGCTAATTGCATTCATATTAAAAATAGGAGTAAAATTCTCAACCAAAAAAAATACACCCAAAACTTTTGTCTACGTAATCACAAATCTAAAAATATAAATCTTTAGTTAAACTCTGAATAATTTATTAAGTTTTATAAAGATATCTACTTAATTCCATCAAAGTTTACACAAGTAGTTCTGGGAACAATTGAGGGTTGCATCAAATACTTCTAATTATGAAACTTTTTGTTGAACCAATGCATGATTCGATTTTTATGCTAACTTTAATACATAGGCCCCACAACAACAAAACTCGTATGTTGAGCTTAATGACTTCAAACAACGTTCATGCCAAATTTGAAGAAAATCAAACAACACATATTAGATTCTGATAATCAGATATAAAGTTCTTTGAAGGTTTAACTAATTTTACCAGCTAACTTATACAAAATCCCTAGAAATGTTAAAATTTCCATTTTTGAAAATCAAAGAAATTAAGACGATAAAATGTTGATTTTTTACCTAATTAAGAATTGATTTGCTGAGAATAAGGTTATTAGCTGACTAAATAAACTTAAAAGGCATATGCTTTAAATGAGACTATTTAAAGGCAGTTGAAAATATTTAACGAAAACACATATTAGATTACTTAATTAAAAATTAATGAATTTATATATATATATATATATTTAATATATTCTTAACTAAAATATGTGGATTTTTTTCCCAGTGAAATGTGGTTTATACATTAACCAAATCAGTATTGCAAATTTTGCATATGTAGTGCATGAAATCAATTAAGAAGGATGCTACTGTCTATGGGAAATGATATTAATTTATTTTTTCCACACAAACTTTACATTTATTGAAGAATTAACTGACCTAACCTTGCTAGTTGTTTTAAGCATGTTAATATAAATCATTAAAAATTACACACTAAAAAGTTAGTTTAATAAGAAATTTGAAAATTTCCAAAAAGGTAAATAAAAGCCATATTTTTTTTAAGTGGAACGGTTGTGAGAAAGGTAAATTTCAAATAAAAATAATTAGTATAATAAAAATATATAAACGTTTAAACAAAATATAATTCAATTGGAATTTGAATACCAACCAAATGAAAAGAAACGAGTTTCTTTATTAAAAAAATCAATTTTTATTACTGAAAATGACAAGTCCTAAATTTCAAATTCGTGAATTAAACTATATTTTCAAAAAATATAATGCAATTTTGTTAAGTAGTGCAAAACAAATCATGATAAAACAGGAAGTAATGAAATATATGAATTTATATATCTGATGCAAAAGGATTGCAAGTCTTGAAACGGAGATCTCAGCAGATCGCGTTTAGCGAATTTCCGCAATTTCAAGGTTTCCATGCATTAAAAAAACATATAAAAAGAGCTCCAATTGAAAGGTTGCATTCGATACATGCGCCGAAATTATAATTATCTTAACTTTCGAGAGATAACTTCCTCGTTTGACGAAGATCGCAAATATTTCTAGATATGAAAAATGCTAAATTTTTGTGAAATTATCTGAATTTTTTTTTAGATTGAACATTGATTTTTCGAAAAAACAATAAACGAACTGAAGCAGGCCGCGTATACTGAATATCTACAATTCCAGAGTTTTCATGAGCGAAAACATTCTTAAAACAACGCCATTACGCAACGAAAGATATTGAACCATCAAATTTCGACATAAATGCGGTTTTGTAGCAATTTGGCGCAGGATAACAATTTTGGCTCAGAATTCTCATCCTTGATATTTTTTACAGCAATTTTGATTACAACGATTTTGATAATAACGATATTTGTTTAAAATTGCGATACACCGACACCGAGAAACGTAATCGCTGCGATACAGCTCGAAATCCCAGCTATTTTATGCAATTATTTTAAGTAACATGCATATAGGCTACACATTCAACTGAAATTTTTAACTAAAATTTTTCGGAATATACGCGAGTATATTTGGTAATTTTTTAGAAAATTAAAAAAAAAACTGATGCATTTATTAAATTAATAGTAATAAAAAAAAAGGAAAACGGCGGTACCTCGGAAGATTTTCATATCTGAGGTATATCTAATGTTCTTTGCTTCGCGCAGTGAATTCTAGAAGTAACACACGCAACCTAAACGCAAATTGCTCTCTAAAAGGTAAAGAAAGCGATGTCTATTGGTGATAAACATGCTTGGCAACTATTATTTATTTGTAAACACATCCTGCAGCGTTTAATGGTGTTAATTCTTCGACTGTTTGTCTTTTAGAATCGCCAAATAGCAGTACATTGGCGCCGTATGCAACAGCCAATCAGATTACGTGATACTTCAAAATGAGTTAAACGGTGCGTGATTCTGTGAAATATTAGTTGAAAATCAGTGTTGTTAAAAAAAGTTATCAAAAAATAGTCGCCCAAAGCTAAAAAAAAGTAGAGGGTTTTGATGAAAATAGTCGCTTTTGGCACTATTTTAACAAAAATAGTCGCCGAATCTTAAAAAAAGTCGCTTTAGTCGCCTAAATAGTCGCCTGTGGAAGCCCTGGCATAAGTGCCATAACAACCTGATGTTCATCTATTCTACATGTGATGTAGACGCGAAATTGTATGGCATACAATGGGCCGAACTTATAAACAAGCCGACATTCTTAAATCATGTCCAGTCCATGCATATGGTATGAATTAGAAAGGTACTCAATGCAGTTTGAATGAGACCTATTTGGGTTCTCACCTCTTGGGGGATCTCGGAAAAGAGGCTGATGCTGCGACGAGAGAGATCTCCCAGGTTTGACACGTCGCTCGGGTGGAGGAGGGTCATGAGGGTCGAGTAGATGTCAAATGGAGTCACCAGACGATTCTCGTTTGTCCTGAGGTTCTTCATCATGGAGGGGTATTTCGTCCGGAACCAGGGAGGGAGGGCGAGGGCGAAGAAGGGCAGTCGCTCCTCCTGTTTCCCTTGCTGCATCTCCCGGATGCTGGAGAACCTGCGAAAGGGCAACATTGAAATGTGAGTAATGTCGATAGTGCCTAGATGTGATAAAGCCATGATCATACTCGTATCAGCCTGGTCCAATAGTCATTCGCGATTATTTGCTTCAATGGACCAAAAGCGTCATAGGGTCGCTACACACTGACCCAGCCCGGCCAAATGTTTCCTTGAATTGAGATTAGGGTGGGAAAGTCCTGGTTGTTCTCTTCGACCAGCTTCCAACATTTGACGAGCATTGCCAATGGTGGAGCGGTAACACTACTCGCCCATGACCATTCTAGGAACGTATTGTGACAAGCTGGACACGTGTGCAGCCCTGGCTGAAGACAACTAGAGCATAGACAATCTATTTCTCTAAAATTTCCTGACATTGCTTTTACTATGGATGTTATTTGGGATATTGTTATTTCATGCGATGAGGCAAATTTTATTAGTGTTACAATACAATGAAATTATTTATATATTATGCGCTTATTTTCTTGCTCTTTGCTGACTAATTAAAGAATGAAGGCGATATTTTGTTTAAGTGGCGGTGTATATAGATAATAACTATTATTAACTTAATCCATTAAACTATTCCTATGGATAAGCTTATAGATAAAAAAAAACAATGAACGCATTTACATTGGCTTCGTGATTATGCAAGAAGGTGTCTTTTTTTGGGTGAAAATTATCACTCTACCACACTTAAGAGCTGGATTTAATATTTTATTAAATCTCGAATATACATTTTTTTTAAGTTGGCGAGAGTTACATCACATGCGATGTTCGCAAGACACTTATAACTGAAATTAAAATTGGTGATTCTGACTTCTATAATCGAAGCCCATATAGCGAGTATAAATTTACAGTTGGTTTCTAAACAATGGTATATATAACGTTAATATGTAAAACCACAATTCATTGTTCAATCAGTGCCTACATGGCTCGAATGTAAAGAGCAGATGAACAGGCATGTAAATAACGAAATTAATGGAGATATAGCCACTTCATTAAGTGTGGTTCAGCTACAGACAATGATGATGTTTCGAATATCCACAACTTCATCATAGGCCCGGAAACCTGTATGACAGCTGTCATACCTACTTCAACCCAAATAATGCATTACATAAAAGATCCCTCAAAAAATACTTTTTGTAAAATAGTAGTAAAGTAATTTTTCCCCCAGCCATACCTCTTTAGAATAAGTTCAGTGTCATTATTTTGAATGATGGTAGTATAGAGTAAAAATAATTTTTACCCTTCATAACTTTAAGTGGTTAGAAACGTTGTTTGATATGGATTAATTTACAACATGGCTTCGAGAGTATTTAAAGAACAAGTTATATTTCGAAATTCGAAGCAAGAAATAGTACGAGTTCTTAAAAATAAGCAGAAAACAAGTTTGACAATGCCCCATCATCGAAAACATTAGCAACTAGTCTTTAATCTAAATATAATTTTAATAAGATTGCGGCTGCCATTTAGTGATAAATGGAATTGCAATGCAAAAACTATATAAGGGTTACGAACGTGTATAACCGTTCGTGTATCGCCAGTTTTTCAGCAATACAAATAATTTAAAAGTTCATAAAAAATGTCTACTTTGAAACATTTTTTAAATTTTAAACATTGGGGGAAAAATTTTAGATTCATCTCTACTAATATAATTGTTAAAAAATAGTTTGTTAAGTTATATAATAAGGAAATACAAAATATATTCGCCACAGGTGAAAACAAATTTACAGTTTTAGTATTTTGTTTCTCTCTCAGAGTACGAATATAAAATAAATTTGTTTCGTGCTGCCATCTATTGAGGTTAGTTGATTCCAAAACAAATATTTTCTTTCTTTAAGGGCATGAAACATTGCTTTAACAAACTTTAATCCTTGGAAAATAATTTTATTAAACTCGTTTAGTTATACATACGGTATCCCAGAAATCATGTTCTAAATTATTATTTTTAACACAAATATCCTTCAGTAGCCATACGGGGTTCGGTTTTAAATGACAAAGTGTGACTTATAAATGCTTTGGTGTCAATTTGCATAAAGGGTCTGGACCACTACACTCATATTTTTCTTCACTCACGTGACACAAATTAAAATGTTCGCACATAATATTGAAACAATTAACTCATAAAATGTGTAATACTGCATTTATATTAATGGAATATGACAATATTTTTAATATACATTAAAATCTGATGCCTTTTGGTTACACTTTCAAGTATAAAACAGCGACATGAAGGTAAGGGTACTGTGACATAAGAGACGAAAGATATATAAAAAAAAAAATAACGAGTCACGCAACGCAACAACAATAACGCGATAAATAAGTTGAGAATAAAAGAATGCTCCTTTACCTGTGACCGTGATCACTGAGCATGATGAGCAGCGTGTTGTTGAGTATGCCGCTTTCGTTGAGGTCGATGAGAAACTTTTCCAAGTCGGAGTCCGCGTACCCCACCAAGTTGTAGTCGTCGTGACTCAGCTCGCCGTGGAAACCGAATGCGAATTTCGGAACTTCGGGATAAGCGTCGTAGAAGTGTCGAAGCCAATCCATCATCACCTTATATACACATAAAAAGATAAATTACATATTATTAGGAAAATTCAACAAATACTTTGAAATGTAGTTTTTCAGAAAATTAGAATCTTTTGATATATGGAAACGAGAAAAAATATTTCGATTTGCAATTCCTTAATTGTACAATTGAAATGATTTTTTAAAAAATAAACTAAGCTATTTTGCTCCTTTAATATTTAAACTATTGATTTGGAAAATCATGTAAAATGAAAATTATTTCACGTTATCGACCTTAACATGTTCACTGCCGATGTCTAAAAGGATGCAAGTCGATTAGTGCCTTTTACGTGTTATTTTGAAGAACGTATTGCGCACCTGTGCGTGGCCGGCAGCGAACGTATTAACCCTCAAACGGTACGGTGGTGTGAGACGAAAAGGACGGTACGGTCAGGTTAATTAACATTTTCTAATTAACATTTATATAGAATGTTGTATATATTAGTTCTATTATCTAATTTAGTTATATACTTAGTTTAGGAAATTTGTTAAAAACGTTTAGGAGCTCGAAAATACGATGTCGCACGATAAGGGAAAGAGAAAATGAACAGTTGGGTCAGATCCGACCCCTTCTGTACCGTTTGAGGGTTAAAAGAATAGTTGATATAATCAAACAACGTAAAAAAGTTCTAATGTGGTTAATTATATCTCAATACATCAATGAGAGATTTCAATTTTTTTTTCCATAATTACAGTTGTTTTAAAGTCAAAAATATTACAAAAGCGCTGAAAAATGTTTTCTGAATGTCATGTTAAGCTGGAATGTTCCAGAGTCAGTGTTTTTAACGTTCCGTGAAGAATGGGCCTTAAGGTTCATCTTGAAGCTTTTTTGTATGATTTTATTCTCGGAGATAAAAGAGTCCAAAAATTGGATATGCAACACTCATATTGTGGTTGGTTGAATTTACGTTGCATTATAGCTATACAGATTCTGCCGACGGTTCAGAAACTATCCCAAAGGGAACAGTACTTGGTAATTTTTTAACTACAATAAGGACATCATCCGCTCTCAAAAGCTTCACACTAAGGCCAACTTGAAGACATTAACACTTTGTCCCAAATATATTTAAGCATTACTGGGACTATAGTGACGAGAAGGGTCACTATACTTGTTGTCACCATACTGGGACGGAAAGGGTTAAAGAAAAAAGAAAAACCTTCTTTGGAGGACTGAGAATACAAATAGACCACCATATGTGTTTTTCTGAAAAAAACTTCAACATTTTAGGTTTCCCACATATCGATATATTGGGTAAGTTTGAAAATAATATATGTTATTGTTTTCGGGTTGGATCTACTTATCTACTTATAGGGTCTACTTATATTGTGATAAAACTCTTCGAGCTCTGTCCATCGATATCAAAGATTCAAAAAAGAATAAATTAGATTTGGTTTGATTGTATTATCAGTTCCATATTTTAGGTAACTGTCCATTTACACTGCATCTGACTCTATCTTCCACTCACCACGTGCCTTGGCTTGTTCCCCAAACATAATTTGGAGTGGTCCCTGAGCACCCTCTCCACCTCCAGGTAGAAGGACCTCATGTAGTGGTCGGTGGGCAGCCCGTCGAACCCCTTCAGCCGATACGTGAACACCCCCGTGTAAGGGCAGTCCTCGGCGTACGCGGTCACGTACCCACTGGCGGTGAAGTTCTTCCACGCGAAGGGGTACACGTTCACGTAGTTCGCATCGTCCATCCTCTTCCTGGTCTCCGGCAGCTCCGGCTCCGCGTACCCCGTCAGTATGGGGATGAGGGCCTGGGGGGTACCGTCACCCACGATGTTGTACCCCTTCAGAACGGAGGCTTGGAGGACCTCGGTGAGGTATCTAAAGATTAGGATAGCATGTTATGGAATTGTGTAGGTAAGGAATGTTTTTTTTTTGATAATTGCTCATGTTTTTCATCTTCATTTAATTAAATTTGTTCGAAATTTTCGCAGGTTTGCCGTTATGAATGAGTTTTTTGGAAAGTTGATACTTTACTGGAGTTCTATTTCTTGAATCGCAAAACTTTAGGAACAAGAACGACCAATGTAAATATTTTTAGAAACTATTTTGAACATATCAATTTTAAAATTCTAAAGGAAATAGAAACCAAAAATCAATGCAGGTCTATTATCGCCTTTTACGTGTTATTTTGAAGACGTATCGCGTGTTATTAGAACATATCACGCGCCTGTGAGTGGTCGGCAACAAACGTGTTAAAATAATTCTTTTTAATTTTTTTAAGTAGGAAAAAGATTTAATTTACCATGAATTTATATTAAAACTAACAGTCACAGCTTTGTACATCAAAGTGCTAACATGCAAGAGAACATCCCTACACCATACCTGTAAGTCTTGGGCAGCTTACGCATGTAATGCAACCTTGACATGGAATCCAGACCGAACATCAAGACATTGAGTTTCATGGAGTCTGGAGACGGAGGAACGGCCTTTGCCCTCTTCAGTGACGTCTCGTTCCTGAAGACCCCTGCCATGATGTTGTTCCACGTGAGACCGTCTTTGGACTCGCACTTCACGTGGAAGTAGTCTCCTTGGATGGGGATCGAACCCCCCTCCGACGTCAGCAGGTCCATCCTGCCCTTGACAGACGAGAAGTCGTCCACCCTCTTGAGGTAGGTGAGCTTGCAGGTGATTTGGCCGTGTCGCTTGACGATGTCCTTGTGGATGCTCACCACCCCTTTGTGAATTTCCACCCAGTCCATCTCGCGTTTGCATTCCAGGTCGCCTAAGTCCTCAATGTGTCTGGAGATAACAATAAGGGAAATATTGACTTATTGTTTGAAAATGGTATTATATGGTTTATTATATGGCATTTTGAAACACGAGCATTTTAAGAAGCAGAAAAGATAAAGATAATGATCTGGCGCATGCCATCGCTGGATTAGTCGGAATCCTTGACGAACGTGAAGAGAGACGTCTGCAGGTGAAAGACACGTGCCAGGTCTTAATAGTTAACAAATTTGTTTTTCTTATAATATTGTCCATTATTAGATTGGTCTTACAATTTCAAACCTCGGTCAGATGACGAGTACAACTCAGTTACTAAAGAAATGTTTAGTTGAAAAGCTAACACATAGTAGGTAATATTTGTGAGAAAAGTTATTCAATTTATTTCATTCCCAGCTAGTACATCCACAGCCAACCTACCATATTTGGTAAATATAGTATATTCCTAATATACTGCTTTCGAAAAGTTAAGCACGTTCGGCATATTATAAGTTTAGAAATAAGAGCTTCAATTTCATTGGGTGACAGTCATTGAGGTAGAAGAAGGGAATATGCAAACATCATATATTGTGCCAAATTAAAATTTCCCCCTAAAAAATTTACAAATTAGGCATAGTTTAAAGGGACACCTCTATGAAGCCTTTCAATAGGTAAATTTAAATGTTTGTGAAATAAATTTTGGCATATGATTCTGGTTATTTGTGGATATATACAGTGAATTATAGCTCAAAGAAGATAACTGGAATATTTTCTTCGCTAGAGTGTCTTAAAGAGAGCCGCCATTTAAAGACGTCACTTTTCTTTGGTATGGACTATGGAAACAATTTAAAACAAGTGGAATGGTTGCTCAGGCACCTTTCTCAGATTGCCCAAGCGTAAACACACCTTTATCTCCTTATATGGCTTTATTAGCTAAACGGAATCGACGAGCAATTGTGTCAATTGCAAGAGAATCGGTTACACCATTCATTGGAAATTCGAGAAAGTCACAGAAATACGACGAAGGCTACATATGAAAGGACCGTATGCGCGGGTACTTATAGTTATTGTATGGTATCTATGGCATTTTCATTGGCAAAGAAGACAAATATTCCTAACATTTCAGATACTGTTGTATGTGTGGGAGGGGGGGTCCTTACTTGAGTATGAGGGGGTTGTTGTGGTCGAGGTCCGGGTGCCTGCATGCGAGCTCGATGGCCTCGTCGCTCCTCTGGATCTCTTCGATGGTGGGCGACCGACCCCACACGGACGATAGGAAGACGTGGAAGCAGAGGGCGGCCACGAATGCCACGCAGAAGAGGGCGGCGAATCTGGGGCGCACCACCCGCATCAGGCTGTTCCCCTGTGGGAAGGAAAGAAGACGTCGTGGTCAGTGTGACTGGAAAAATGCTGATGCAACGATCGAACACAACAGGGACTATTCTAAGAAAAATTTACGACTGCTCATAAAATTTGGTCTCTATTTCGCTACAAAACTGCTCCCCTTATACCATTAAATCTTCAAAATTTTAAACCCGATTCAGTTCTATATCTGTACGTTACATTTTAACTGATAAACGATTTTTTTTTACACTAGAATACTAACCATGCGTAAATTTTACGCATTCTCCCATTGACTTTACGTGGGGCTCTCTGTACGGTTTGCATTCTAGGGTTAAACTTCTGCAGCAATTTCATTTCCAAAATAACTCTTGCATGTGTTTCTAACTTTGGGGAATAAATTTGCAACTATTTCGTAAAATTGCGCAAGCAAAAATCTTTTTTAGCGTTAATTCACTCAGTTTGTTTAGAAATGTTTGGGAAATATGATGATGGAATTTTTATTACACTAGAACAGGGTCCGAAATTAGCTTGTGCACAGTGCACCTATTTTTTTTCCAGTGCACAAATTGCTTTTTATTTGGGTGCACGTAGTTCACACAATTTTTCTGAAAAAAAAAAGATGAAAAAATGATATTTAATTTTCATTTTAAAATATGTACTCGGTTATTTAAGAATTCAGTTTCCTCAGGATGCGCGCGATTCTGGATAACGAATTCGGAAATGTCTAGAATTTTTTTAACAAATAACAACCTAAGAATTCGGTTTTCACCTTGCGCACGCACCACATAACGAGATCGTAGTCAGGTTTCACCAGTAATCCATTATTGGCACGAATCTGACTTCAACTACGAGAGTTGTTTTCTGCACATACTTTCTCAAGCTTAACACATGCAAACGATAATACGTTTTAAAACTACATAAAATAATCATCGCCATGGCACCCAAGCAACTCAAGCCGAAACTCAATTCCATGGAAGACACTCAAATGCAATATCCGAGGGTAATTCACTAATTTTTATGGTGAATGTGTTGTACATAAAGAATTAGTGCAGCTTTTTTGCAATGGGAAGTAGAAGAATCATCAGTGGTCTTGAAGAAGGAAAGAAACAGCTTAGTAGAAATGCTTAATATTGGTGTGGCCTTATCGCATATTTGCAAGGCACTACGAGAAAGTTGAAGCATGAATGAACCTTTATTTATAAAATGGGTATAAACCACGCTCATTGTCAGAAGGCGAGGTGTTCTTGCAAAGCACGGGTGTGGACGAACGTCAACGAGTAGGTGTGGAACACCCTATTCTTTACAAAAAGTAATAACATACAAAATATGAATTATACTGAAGAATAACCCGCAAAGTGATGTCTGAAATGAGAAATGTTTCTTTTACCTTAAAGATTATCAATACAATATAAATTTTTATTAATTGAAATAAATAATGAATTGGTAAAACTTACCATCTGCATAGCATTTCGAAATGTGTCTTCTCATTTTATAAGAGAAAATATCACCAATAAGGAGTAATGTTGTTTAAGCACATGCCAGATGCAGTTGTGTGAAATTCAGTACACAAAATAAGTGCCCATATAAATGCGGGCATTCCTTATTCCGTCGTTTTATTGGGCACGAAGCAGGCGAGTTCACACCAAGTGCAGATAAGCGGATGTCTATATATCATAATAATATATTTCGCATAACGATGTGGCAATATTGACTTCCACACATGTGCTGTGCCACCTTATTGTACAATTCCGAAAAAGAGAAGGAAGTTTCTAAAACCAGCTGCATCGCATTATTTCTGTTATAATTGCATAGAATGAGCTAACGACCACCGCATGTTCTTTCTTGTATGTGATTTCTTTTTACCTGTTATTTTTGTGTGTCTACTTTGACAAAACGGGACGGACAGGGACCTAAGGTATAGAATAGAGTCCTCACTGTAGCATATAAGGTTTGGTTCATAAATACTTTTACTTTGTCCGCGACTTGCGTTGACTCTTACTCGTTTTCGCTAAATCTCTTCATACTTGTCGTAAGATTAGAGTTCTTGATATGATTTTTTTCGTCTTGATACTGATTTTTCAACCTGTTTAAGTTTTCTATACAGCAATTGAAATTTAGTGTTATATATTAGCTTCCTAGTGAAATCTTCGACAAAGCGTCGCTTTCCCCTCAACACAAATAGTTTAAACAGTCAACTAAATGAATGAAATTGTAGAACTCTGCGTTCTCTTCAATTGAAGTTAGCACATGCCACGATCCGTCAATTAGAAGTTACAGTTGTTAAACAGGCCAGCGTATAAAAGGAATTTGACACATCCCCCACCCCCTTTTCCTCACCCGGTATGCAAGTCAACGGGGAAGTGGAATAAAGGCCGACTGGGTCTAGCTTCTTCCACACGGTAGTAGGTTATTTATTCCTTTAGGCTGATTCCCTCTTGGATTTAAGGAGCTTTGAAATATCAACTTTTTATGTCGCGCAAGTTTCTGTCAATCTGTGAGGTACCCGGACCGATTTCGCGTGAAAAGTACGTGCATTTGATACTAATAAAGTATTATTTAGTTTAAAAAGAGCCTACAAAAGCTCGTTTTTTAAACCAGGTAAATCGCGCAAAGTGATTTTTTATCCAAGTTCCGGTAACCATGGCAATCCCTGATCTGCTTCATTCTTCCCAAGCTTTCACATCATAAGTAATGTACATCCAAGTAAACCATCCAAGAAACGAAACTCTCAAACCTGCAATCACGAACTCGCCCTTCCGATCTTTCAGGCCATCGCGGACCCAATTTCCATTTTGAAATTTAAAAAATATTTCTTAGAATGTATGAAACAACCTTTAAATGCTAAAGCATGTTATTTGATTTTGATCGTATACAAGTCTCCAAATCAACTATTTTAACACGATCAGTGCGGTGCGGTACGGAGCTAATTAAATCCGTATGATTGTGATGGTTAAACAGGCTTACAACTAGTCGAATCTGTATCAAAAAAGAACATTCAATTTCCCCGCTCAGCGACTAACTGCAGATAAAAAAAAGTAAACTCCCTATATAAAGGGATAGAAGGAATATATCATAGGAATTTTACATTAATTTTTTTTCTAATAGCCCATTTTTCAGATCTAATGAGACGTTATTTCCACCAACTAACTACAAGAGGAAAATGTATTTCGTGAGTTAGGTTTGGTTAATTAAAGTCGCACTAAAGCTGCACATTGGGCTATTGGCGAAAGTTCAGTGTCTATCTCGAAGAAAAGAACCGGGAACAATGGCAAGTTATGAACCATGGTTCAGCTGGCACCCGACGCAACCTCAATAGGCATCAGGACATCGGACACCGATCAGATGTATCATGTACCAGTCCCGTATACACGCCAGTATAATTTGTTGGATATTTTTAGGCTACTTCCTAGTATTTTAATAGCGAAGCTGGCAACTCTCCGATCGCAAGATCACTACATGTTTACTTTTCTTTTGTCAAGTCCATCAGTCGGGCTCGAACTCTGTTTCTAGCCGAACGCCTTTATCCACTGGGGGCCCCATGGGGACATTGGACCTCGATCAGATTTAGCGTGCACCAGTCCCGTATACACGCCGTAGAAATTGGATGCAAGTTCGGACGACGTATTATTACTTTGCAGCGAATCTGGTAACCCTCCGATCATAAATTCACTGCATTTTAACGTTTTATCAAGTTTCTTTGGTATCAGCCGTATTCGAATTCGCTACTTTGGTTGCTAGCCGACGAAGGTACCTCGGGGCTACGAGCCCCTCTGTATTCGGTGAGCAAGTGTTTTAGCCGTAATATACAAATTATAATAGGAAAAACGAATCTTTACGCTCCGTGAATGTTTTTGATATTTGAATCGTTTATTTCGCAAACCAGCTACGTGTTTTTTTTCAATTTTTTTCGGGAAACACAAAGACAATATTAATATATATTTTGGCTTAAAATAATTTAGTGTATTAGTTAACATCTTCTCAAAGTGGATGTTGCTTACCATTAAGTTATAATATTTATTTCAATTTTGTAATTAGCTGGTTTCTGCAATGAAATACGTTTTTTGGGAAAAACGCATATTTTTTTTTAAAGTTAATTTGACAAGATTGGCACAAAATATGTTTTTTTCCATACGAGTTGCCGATTCCGTAATTTTTTTTTTAATTTTACTATTTCAAAAACCCGCTAACAGACGATTCAATTTTGCCTGCACGCTCAACATGCTATCTAATGTCGCTTGTCTGGTTTCTGCACTAAACGCAATATTCACTGTAAAAAATAACACATAAAAAACGTAATGAAATTTGGATGGATTTTGGACAAAAATATGTGTGTACCTTATGAAATTCCGTAAAAAAATTAAATTAATAAAGAAATTCTTTTGACTGTTTTTTGGGGAAATAAACCATTTATTTACGTTCTTCTTATGGAACAGTTATCCCTGTTTCGTTCTTTTTTCCAAAACATTTGGTGCTTCTTCATTGAAAAAAAAAATAGTAATTTCGTTTGTAGTTACTGAGAAAAAAAGCTAACGAAAGAATAACGTTTTTAAAACACAAGAACACGTCATTATTTTGTCCCCACAGAGTTAACAGTAGATTGCAAAAGAACAATTTTAAATACCTTTCACCGTTTTTTGCCCCTACGCGAGGTTCTCATTGAACATTTCCATGCGATTCATTAAGATTTCATAAAGCAAAACTCTTTACAAGCCATGGGCCCAGTCATACAAAAAACTAGTTAAAAATACCTTCATACCTTTACAATAGTCAAAAATGGACTCCAGACGGTTGAATTTTCTCCCTTCGCAGTCAGTTACTGGATTATCGACGACCATAACCGCCCTAGCAACGCGCCAGTTTGTGTCTTGTTTACATATGTGCATTTCACAGAACTCAAACAGAGCTGCTTGCTAATCTAATTATAGGTAGAGAATTTTTTTCTCCAGTTGTACTCTAAAAGTAATAGCAAATAACGAAATGCGAGCTTGCTTTTTTTAAGTGTTAGGTTATTTCGGTCCGATTGATTATTTTTAAGAGGAATTATTTGTTGGTAATTCAAAGTTTGCGTGTGATGTGTTCGTTGAAATGTAATGTGTATTTGTATGGCATTTACTAAATTGATTTAAATGGATCAGAGCGTTATGTGACCCAAGGGTTATATTGGTATTCTTATATTACTATTATTTAAAGTAATGAATTAATTATTTGTCGTTTTTCCATACTGTTCTTGTATTCTACATGTGCATGTGGAATGAAAATCGAACCCATTTTCAAAAGCGTTGTCATGATTCTAAAATACGATGTAGTGTTATTACGTATCAAGATAGACCACGAATCGTTGCGCCAGGGCTCCCAGTTGCACAGTGGATAAAGGCGTACGCCCAATAAACAGAGGATTGCGAGTTTGAGCCCGATTAATGGACTAGACAAAGAAAAGTACAAATCTTGCGAACAAAGGGTTGCCAGCTTCGCTACAAAAATACTAGAAAGTCGTCCAGAACATCCAAAAAAATTATACTGGCGTGTATACGGGACTGGTGCATGATAAATCTGATCAGGGGTCCAATGGTTCAAAAATACGAGGCATCGTTCCTTGGTCTTTCCTTCGAGATAGGCCCCGAACCGTCACAGTCGCCAATAGCCCACTGTGCAGCTCAAGTGCGACGTTAATCAACAAAACCAAAACCAAACCAAACCAAACCCGAACCGTCACCAATAGCCCATTGTGCAGTTCTAGTACGACGTTAATTAACCAAACCAAGCCAACTGATCAGGGGTCCAATGTCCTGACGAGTATTGAGGTTGCGTTGAATACCAGCTCAGGTGTTGTCCTCGTCATCTGACCATGGTTCGAAAATACGAGGCATTGTTCCCGGGTCTTTCCTTCGTGATAGGCCCCGAACCGTCGCCAATAACCCAATGTTAATATCTAGTGCGACGTTAGTTAACAAACCCAAACCAAAACGCCAATATCCCACTGTGTAGCTTTAGTGCGACGTTTATTTATCAACCAAAAGGTGTTGTAAAGGTGTGAAAAGGTGTCGAACAAGACAGCATTGGAGAGGGAGATATTTGTTTCACGAAATGGACTTATATACTTGGCCCATTATGAGATTATATACAAGCCCATTGTTTTATGATATGGGCTTATATACTTGGCATATGAAATTCACGGAAGAAGCACGGAAGATTGGTTTGGTTTGATTAATCAACGTCGCAGTAGAGCTGCACAGTGGGATACTGGCGACGGTTTGGGGCCTATCTCGAAGGAAAGACCCGGGAACGATGCCTCGTATTTTTGAACCATGGTCAGATGACGAGGACAACACCTGAGCTGCAAACCAACGCCTTCAATAGACGTCGGGACTTTGGACCTCGATCAGATTTATCATGCACCAGTCCCGTTCGAATGAGATTCATTTTACATTTGAGCAAACTTAAAAATATAGCCCATCTAAATTGTAGCCGCAAAAATATTTTTTTTACTCACAACAAGTTTTTCTTAAAATCGAAATTACTACAAATTAATGAATATCTCGCAAATCCAGCCCTAAGTCTCGAGGCTTCCTAATACGATTGAGAACTTACACCAGAAAAGATCATACTCACAACAAACGAAGTATACATATATATATATATATTCCTTTTATCCCACTTCTTTCCAGGACACGCCACTTAAAAGCGCGACGCACGCCACTGAATAATGGATGCCGGTGTCTCCCGACACTTCTCCAAACAATGCGGGGTCTTGTATCGATTATCGAAGCACTTGCAGGACAAACTGTCGCCCTAAGTAACTCTAACCTAATGAGACAAAACGGGCAACGACTACACTCGGATCGTAATGATCCCGGGGTCTGGAATAAGGGTTAAACAGCTGCAGTTCTCAAGGTAGATAAGTCTATATATATCACAATAAGTGCAGGTTGCTAGTGTATTTGAATAATCAGCGTTGATGGGCTTACAACTGTTCAAATCCTCTTTTGGAAGTTTTATTTGATGAGTCGCATGCTTGTTGACATTTCAAAATCGTATTGCACAATGCTTTTTTACAACGTATTTGTATAAGTTGTTCTACATGGCATTACAAAAGTCTGTAGTTTAATTCAGTGAAAAAGCAAAAGTTCTCACGAACCAAATGAAACTTCAAAATGTTCTTTTACCATGATATGTAGAATGACGCTCTAAATTATTTGGTTTCTGAGATATAGCCTTTCAAAGTTTTAATATATTTTTGCAATCACCATGTTATAAATATGTATATTATTTATGTTGTAAAGATCCCTTTTACGCCCCTTAGACGAAACGAATCTTAACACATGAGGTATCAAAAGAAAGAGAATTTCATGGGCCAGTGACCCATCGTACTTTCATCTCATAAATATCAAAGATTGTTTTAATTCGTTTAAAATAATTCACTTTAAACGTTTTTTTTTTTTTTAAAGAAGCCATTGATAATGCGGCCATCTATGAACAGACCATTAAACTTTTTTTTATAAAAAAAATATTCGCTGATATCTTTAACCCATATGGATGTGTAGTGTGTGTGAGGGGGGGGGGGAAGAAGTTTATGCGATAATTATCGCAAAGGCACGCTAATTTTATATTATTATAGGTACCGTTACTATATTACCGTACTATAGGCATAAATTTATTATAAATATTTTTTAACGATTGTTAAAAAAAAATATGAATTATTTTTTGCTATTAGGCGCATTTCTTCTTGCCGACTTTTATTTAGTATATTTTATTCAACGATATTTTGTTCAAAGAACAGGTATTTTCTATAAACATTAACGTATCAATAAATACGTAGATGTTATATATTGTATTACCTCTAAATTCCTTATAGTGTTTTTAAGTAATATAGACGTGCCTTAAATTAAATATAAGCATATACGAATAAAATATAGTAGTAGTAGACGCGGGTGTAAGAACCAGACAGCTCCAGTTTTCAAATTTGTTCAGGATTGACGATAAACACTGTTTCTTGCCTCGTATAAATATAGAAGCTCAACTCCTTTTCCTTTATATTTCTATAGCCATAGCTTAGAAAAGTCTGGTTCCTGCACCAAGATAGAGGATTTTTTTTTCTATATAGGAATAAGTGAAAAAGTGTAAATCAGAAAAAAGTGGAGCTGTCTGGTTCTTGCGCCCACGTCTTCAATTTAAGTATATCTAAAAATAATGTAATGTTTATGTATAAATTTATTAAGTGATTGAAAGCTTCTTTATATTTGGTAGTACAATAGAAATCTAATTATCCGAACTCCAGTTATCCAGATTAAACAAAGCGGATCGTCAATTATCCGGATCACTTTCATGGAAAAAATCAACAAAATCCACGTTTTAAAAGTTTCTTATCGGCAAATGATATTATTTTTAATAGTCATTAATTTACATTCTAAAGCAAAATTCGTTTTTTACTAAGAAATTAACCTTTTTTTTTTTTTTTTCGTGAATTATCCCATTATTCGGATATTTATCCGGATGTGGTCCCACTTGATCCGGATAATTGGAATTCTATTGTAATATTTAGAACTAGGGGGCTCTGCCCCCTGCTCCGCTGACGCTCCGCCAACCCCCGGAGGATTGCTGTGCAATCCTCTTTGGTTTGCTTTGCAAACCAATTCTCGCTTCGCTCGCTATAAGGCGGGACACAATAATAATGTGTCCTAGCAAAAAAACATTTTTAGTAATATAAATCAAATTTGAAATTCAGAAAGCTGAAATTTTTTTCAAAGGTATAATAAGAATGTAAACAAAAAACATGATTAAACTGACTTGTGAATGCTTTGTTGATGAATAAAATTTCTAATGACATAACTGTTTGTTTGAAATGCAACTTTTGAAATGAAATATAATTAAAAACTACATATAAACATTGCTGTTGGCAGATACTACGTAGAAATTCGTAAAAGTTTCCCTAAATTTTCAATTTTACAGTTTAAACAAAAAATTACTTACGTTAGAACCTTTAAACACACAATTGTATGTCTCTGAATGTGTAGCTATTATTGAAACACGGTTAAATGATCGCACTGTTGAAAGACCAACATACAATCGCCCACGACTAATTACAGGTTTGGATAAAACTAAACAGATTTCGTTGAATGTTTGGCCTTGTGACTTATTAACAGTCATAGAAAAAGCTAAACGGATTGGAAATTATTTTGTTCTGAACGAAAAAGGCATATTGTTGTCCGATGGAAAATCAATCTGTTAAAAAATCAAGATCATCATACAGTTATTTAATTAGATCTTGTATTGCTAGATAACTGAACAACCATTTTGCAAACTCCCTTTCATGAAGAAGAGCACGCATATTTTCGGATACAAAACATGAAATTCAGTTCACAAAGCATGCTTTTTCAAGCAGCTAGCAATTGTCAAAACACGGGAACTTCTAGGAATTACAGGTAACACTTGACGAAAATTTCCACCTAAGAGCACAACTTTTCCACCAAATGGCTCAGAGCAATGAGTCAAATCTTGCAAAAGTCTGTCAACAGCCAAAAAGGCATATACATAGGTGCCTCATCCCAAATAATTAATTTGAATATTCGTGCTTCAGGTGTATTGGGTTTTAAATTACAGGTTAATGTTGCTTCAAGATAAGGGTTATCTTAAAAGTTATATGAGCAGTTCGTCCTCCACTTAACAATGTAGCAGCAATTCCAGTAGATGCAACATGTGTTGCTTGGTCTCCTTTCCCCTGGCCCCATTTTATATGCAATAAAGTAGAATACACAAAAGTCTTTCCTGTTCCTGCTGGCCCACCTAAAAAAAAAGTTTAGACGTCTTCTTTTCATACATAGCACTTGGAACCATTGTAAGAACAATTTTCTGTTCAGCATTGAGCTTTTAAATGTTGAGTCGACCTTCAGCTTATTTTTGTTCATTAATTTCAGAAGAGGCATTTTATACTCCAGTTTCTTGCGAGTACTGGTGCACAAAATCTTCACAAAGAACATTGCAATGCTGTGTCCATAGTGAAGGTATACCTTCTACTTCTCCAAACCCACAAACAACAACAAAGGGCATTCGTAAATGACGTGGCATTCTTATGTGTGATGCCTCGCTTAATGTATCATGCCAATGTTGAGCACCATCCAGAAACCCAAGCTCTCTACACGCTTGCTGAAAACTATTACATACTTCAGTAAAGCATCCAAAAGACCTTGGTACAGCTCAATTCTCAAGTTCTCTTGGTTTAGGTGCAATAATTTAAACGGGAATCTTCTGTTTTCACGTAGGCATCAACAATGTATTACTGAAAGAGTTTTCCGCAAAATACTAAATTCCTCTCGCACTGTAAGCGTAATACTGCAATTGTGTAACTTGAATACGTTTGGCAGTGCGCCTTTCTTCCACTTGCTCGGCCAACCGAATTCCCCTCGAGAAAAAGTAGGGGATATACCATAGGATTTGGGCACTGATTCATAGGCGATATCTTTGGCAATGTTCACCTATAGGATAGATGCATTGTACCGTCGTTGGAATTTCCAAAAAAACTAACTTGACGTCTGCCGTAGGATTACTTTTGGCTAATTGGTGCATTTGAAGATATGATTCAGCAAATGGATTTACTTCTCTCAATAAAACATCTAATTTATCCATAATGCTGCGGAAACATCCACTATTTTTATCCATACGTCGATTAGTTGTTTCAGTCCTTTTCTGTTCAGTTGCATATAAGGGAGAAACCATGTTGACGATAGTTTTTTTCCTTTTCCTGTATTGTCAGATAACAAATCCTTTAATAAATGTGGCAGGCGAACTTTCCCGAAAAAGGCCCCACAAAATTCGCTAACTTCCGTCATGCACCCGAAATTATCAACTTCTACAAATAGCTATCATCTACGCTTTCGCTGGATCTGCGAAGAAGCTTTCTTGCTCAACTCATTCTGTGAAAAACATTAAAATATCGAGACATCAAAATGGCTAGGCAATCCTAAAATTCATTTTCAAATACCGCGGCGATTGAATGGCGACCACGATTGTTGATTTTGTAAACAAAAGTTCGTCAGACATAGCTTTCGCTGGATCATCGAATACGCTTTCTTATACACTGCAGCAGCACAGCTTCAACTCATTCTTCGAAAAACATTAAAATATCGAGACATTAAAATGGCTAGGCAATCCTAAAATTCATTTTTAAATAGCGCGGCCATTCAATGGCGACCGCGATTGTTGATGTAAACAAAAGTTTCGTGTTGCCATTCCACATATAGAAATAATGCGTTTTTCGATCACCGCGTAAGAGAAATATATATAAGATTCTTCGAAAAACATTAAAATATCGAGACATTAAAATGGCTAGGCAATCCTAAAATTCATTTTTAAATAGCGCGGCCATTCAATGGCGACCGCGATTGTTGATGTAAACAAAAGTTTCGTGTTGCCATTCCACATATAGAAATAATGCGTTTTTCGATCACCGCGTAAGAGAAATATATATAAGATTCTTCGAAAAACATTAAAATATCGAGACATTAAAATGGCTAGGCAATCCTAAAATTCATTTTTAAATAGCGCGGCCATTCAATGGCGACCGCGATTGTTGATGTAAACAAAAGTTTCGTGTTGCCATTCCACATATAGAAATAATGCGTTTTTCGATCACCGCGTAAGAGAAATATATATAAGATGATTTTGTAAACAAAAGTTCGTCAGACATAGCTTTCGCTGGATCATCGAATACGCTTTCTTATACACTGCAGCAGCACAGCTTCAACTCATTCTTCGAAAAACATTAAAATATCGAGACATTAAAATGGCTAGGCAATCCTAAAATTCATTTTTAAATAGCGCGGCCATTCAATGGCGACCGCGATTGTTGATGTAAACAAAAGTTTCGTGTTGCCATTCCACATATAGAAATAATGCGTTTTTCGATCACCGCGTAAGAGAAATATATATAAGATATATTTTCAAGTATAAATCTATACATTATACAAAAATCGAATTATATATTTTCTTTTACCTATATCGGATTCGGCATCTCTTCAAAAAGACGGAAACAATTATAATCGGGCTGCAAAATCAAATTTTAGCGAACAAGTGGATAAACACACTGTGATCGGAAACTCAACGGATTCTAGCACGAAAATCGTTTTACATTACCATTAGTGTGAACTATTCATGCGATAATAAAAATCAATTTTGTGGTGAAAAAGAAGAGTGTGACTTCAAGACAACGGGTGAAAACTTTAGATTTGAGGAAATGTTTATACAGCGAAGAAGTCACTCTAATTTCCTTCTTTAAACTCAAGGCTGCTCGCCTCGCAAGAAATTTGTTGATTTAATTGTCTTTTGTTCCTCGCAATCGCACAGCAGCTGATTTAGGAAAGAAAAGTCGTGATACTTGGACGAGCGTGCAAGAAACTCACTGAACAAAGCGCGTGTGATGTTGGAAAGCTCTGAAGACTCTAGGGGCACAGTAGCGAACGCAGAAAAGTTGTTTGGTGTGGTTTAGTTAATTAACGTCGCACTAGAGCTGCACAGTGGGCTATTGGCGACGGTTCGGGGTCTATCTCGAAAGAAAGACGCGGGAACACATACACATTCATGCATGCATCTCGTTATTTTAGAACCATGGTCAGATGACGAGGAAACACCTGAACTGGCACCCAACGCCTTTAATAGACGTCGGGACTTTGGACCCCGATCAGATGTATCGTGCACCAGTCCCGTATACACGCCGTTAATTTTTGCGGATGTTCTGGACGACTTGACGATTTGGTTAGATGGATTCCAAAAGAGCTCAATTCTTTCTCGGTGTAACGTAGAAATGCTCACTTATTTTTCCCTATACGTCAAAGTGCGGTCATATACATGCATCAGTGTGATGTAGAAATGCTCACTTATTTTTCTCTATACGTCAAAGTGCGGTCATATACATGCATCAGTGTGATGTAGAAATGCTCACTTATTTTTCTCTATACGTCAAAGTGCGGTCATATACATGCATCAGTGTGATGTAGAAGTGCTCACTTATTTTTGAGAAGGTCGTAAAAGTACCCAAACACCACTACTACCCAGTAGTCATTTTTTACGTGTAACTTTGATTTGCTATAATTGCACTTATACTTCTCAGTCATTTTGTCAGTAAACGGTGATATTTTAGAGTACAAATGGAAATAGGCTTATAATTATATTATGAAGCTTTAATGTCTGTAAAATTATCGTAACAGTTCGCAGCTCTGATAAAGCAATTATAATTATTTTAAAATTACGCCTAAGTTGATCATTTTGGCAACTAAACAGAATTGTCAGGTGCCAATGACGTCTCACTTTCATCTTCTAATTTCGAACCCTGCTGCAGACCAATAGGAGGGATTCTGACTGACCCTCCTCACCCCCCCCCCCCTTGCCTACGCCACTGAATAGGCCCTATTACTGAATAAGGCTGGATTTAAACTTTTAATTTCTGCTAGTCCTCAAATTCGTAGAGACTTTTGCAAAAAAAAAAAAAATCCCCACTTTTTAAGGTGTCTAATATGTTCAAAAATAGGGGAAATAGAAAACTGGACAAAAAATTATATTAAGAATGCTTAATACACTTTATTGCGGTTTACTTTAGTAAAAAGATATTTGTTTAGCTTATGAAGTTTCGCCGTTTTATAAAGTTTTTAAGTAGTGCATAAAACCAATCACATTACCCCGATATCCTACTGAAAGCCTGAATAGTAATCTTGGCATACACATAAGTGCAGTATTGCATATAATAAATAATAGGAAAATGAGATAACGAACAAAACAAACACACTTTAATGGATTTCCTTTAGTATTACATAAAACTCCATTCAGAAATGGGAGGAGCAGACCATATGAATCAGAAAATGAGACTTTACATGTGAGTTGGCAAAATAGAACGCCACCATTGGCAATTCTAGATCTATACAATGGGCTATTTATTGTTAACAATGATAAAAAGTGGTAAGTATTATAATGCATGTAAAACTTCGATTTGATGTTGGGAGTTAAAAATGAGATCCCTCGTTGAAGACGGACCACCAGTTTCGGATCTAAAACGGACCGAAGCGTGATTTGAATTCGCAATTAAATAACAACTTGTATTTCTTTAAGTACTGTTTATGTATTTTCAGAAAACAGAACATTTTCTCGACATTTCAGCATAAAAACGAAATATTTTGTTTAGGAATAAAATCAGAAAACCGTGATCTCATTTTTTAACGCTTTCACACGTTGTTTTGAAACATCTTTTATACATGAAATTAAATATTTGTGCTTTTGGTTGGAACAGATGGACGTTGTGTTCACGACTGGCCTTTTGAAGAATACAAAGAATATTAACTATAACATCAAGAGAGGGGGTCGGGGGGGCAGACCCACTGGTCTCTAACTGTAACTTCTGGATTGGGGAAGACATTTTGTTGACTTGAAGCGAATTGAAGGGGTACAAACTGTACCTCACTTTTATCGCTACCGCAATATTTCGTATATTTTTCATGTTAAAATAAGCCCACATGCATTGCTTTTGGCAGATTTTTTTATTATTTTATTTTAAAATCCATTTTAAATGCCATCTGCTATTAAAATAGAAAAATTGCAAATCAAAGCGGTTAAAAAGCAAGAGCAAAAACTATTTGTATAGCAATATAAAAACTCATTCTATATGAAGAAAATATAATATTTATATACATTTAATATTTCTACAATGCTATGACATTAAAACCAAACACCACTAAATCCTTCGAGCATGGATCCCTCATAATAGAGAAATCAGAAGGTTATAATCTAGCTAACATCAAAGTGATGCCCACATATATGACCTCAGACACGTGGTTTACTACGTCCTCCATTCATAAATTTTTTTTCTAGTTCATTCATAAAAATATCCTGTACTTCATTAAGTACCACATTTACTATTATTTCCAAAGCACAAGTCAATCGCAAACGTTTTTTCATTCATAAATTTTGAAAGGAAGTCACGTGTCTGGTGCCATCAGGTCTGAGATGTTTGCATCACGATGATGACGTCATATTCGCTCTACAACAGTTCATTCATGCTCGAAGACTAAATATATTTTTTAAAAATGTGGGGTACAGTATGACTGCTTCCATATTGGCTTCAACGCGCTCGTAGAGGAAACAAGTTTTGAACATTCCAGAAATTACAGTTAGTGTTCAGTGCCTGGACCTCATAAGACTAGAGTAATACTCTTATAGGGTTAAATGCATTATTGAAATAATAACTGCTATATTGCTTTCGACTCGGAATACAATATAAAATGATTACTCCGTATTTTATTAATCATCAAACCCTAATCATATCATTCCAATAATAAGTTCTTTCATAGCCACATGCACCAAATTCTAATCATAGCAATGTACATAAAATCGCAATCACAGACGTGTTCCAACATGGCGCCCCAATTTGGAACAATCATTTGCACACCGCATTCCAGCGTGGTAATTTACGAAACCAGACACCCACTCCGAAAATAAATCCCACTGAAATATGCACCTATTCATCAACGATCATCACTGGCTATTCTTAACAGATAGTATAGAAAATGGGGTCGTAATGACCACACAAAATCTTATCAGTTAAACAATTTATGCCCACAGATTGTATTTCACACCACGATTGTTAAATTTCAATATCTGGCTCCCCATATACGCTAATTACTAGTTAACTATCTACTTAGTAAAATTACCCTGGCTACTGACTAAAATAGCAATAATTTAGCTTATTAATAGAAATTTCCATGTGCGAATTATTGGTCAAGGTTAATAAATGATGAAAATAGGTGTAGAATGTTCAGTGTGTATACGAGAGGGAAAATCGCTAACCTTATGATATGTGTGTGCGATAAGAATGACTGGCGCAGTTCCAAAAATGATAATAATGGCAACTCTATTTATTTATTAAAGGGATGCAGAGTTAATTGTTATTGTACAGGTAAAATGATTATCGGGCGTATACAAAAATGTAGTTTGACGAAATTATGTATTTGAGTTGCTCAATTCCAAAATGTCTTTTGTTTACTCTGGAACTCTTTCTTTTTCGTATTAAATTTTATTTTCCACACCTGGAATTAAGCAAAGAAGGATGTACAAAATCTGAATATGAAAAATTTAAATAGTATTTTACATTTAAGGATATTGTAGGTAAGCCAACCATTGAAATTTTAAATAGGATAAAATGGACGAGATTTAAATTACAAATATTAATGGATTAATATCTGAATTAAATTAAATATAGGACAAGTGTGGTGACCTCTCTCTTTTTGTATTTTGTTTGTATTGTTTATTATGGACGGAGAGCGCTAGGAATCTAAATATTTCACTTTGGATATATAAATGATATGACAAAAGACTGAAATATTAATTGAAGGTTATGTTACTACTAGTTACTACTTTTATAAATAGTGTTCAAGGTTTTTTTTTTATAAATACAGTTTAAACAGTCCTAAAACGCTTTATATTTGTTGTGTTTCCATTTTGCGGTTTGAGATCCCAAAACGAATATTATTATGGAATTATAAAGGTATGAATAAATAACAGAAAGAGTATTATTTGATTTATTATATATGATTTGAATATATCTTCATGTAATATATGTTTGACTTTCGATTCTTTCGTTCCTGGGATTTCGAGGTTTAATGTTGTTTTAGGTTTAATACCTACATATCATTCAGAAAAATCACAGCTAGGAGTTACGGCTACTTGGAACCCCTTGAAAAACAAATTAGTCGGTTCTTCTTTCTTTCTTTTATTTGTAACTAGCTGAAATACCCGTTCTACGCACGGGAAGGAAATAAGTTACAAAATAGATACAAATACAATATTTATAAGCGAAATAACTAATATTCTTAATTTGTCACCCATCAGAGGGAACCACAGTATTAAAAGTTACAATTTGTAACGAAATTTTATTAGCAAGGTCCCGCAAGGTTGATAATATGGAGAAGTTGGCTGTACGATAATGTGGATATACTCCCGTTGATTAAACATCTATATTTTAATAGATTCCCAAACTAACGTTATTACCGTAGCAATATAAACTACTTGGCTACACTCGGTATCGAACCATTGAACTTCTGCTTGCTACGCCGATACTCTGCCAGTCAGGCTAAAGTGATCACACCAGCCTAAGAGGGAGTATCGGGCATATGAAGTAAACCCCATACTACTAACATCGAAAAAGGGGTTTTACACCCCCTTAAATACGTTCGATCGGAACAAAAATAGCTTACTTTTCCTATTTAAGGTATAAGTAACAAATTTGCCAAATTTCTTCTTCATAGGTATACGGGAAGTTGGAGAATTAGTGATGAGTGAATGAGTGGGGTTTTCACATTTATATATATAGATTTGTCAGTTAATCTTTTATTTATCCTATTTAGAATTTCGATGTTTGGCTCGTTTACAATATATTTAAATATAAAATACTGGTTTTTTTTTCATATTGAAATTTTATATTATATGAACACAATTTATTAGTTAATGCAGCTATAGCGCGTACTTATAGATTTGTGGGGTTATGTTTATGTTATAAAATTATAGATTGGTAAATTTAAAAAGTAGATAAGAGACGTGTTGTAATTGGCGCGACTCGTTTGGAATAATTGCTTATTTCAATGTTAAACGAAAAGGCTTTTATAAAAAATACGTCTATGAAAATGAAAGAAATACAAAATAATAAAATATAGGATTTTCTTATTGCTGACAACTAGAGAAAATAAATATGAACAAACTTTTGCGACCACTGAGCTAAAATAATATAAACACTGGAGTGGGAACTCCTATTGGGCGACATTGTACTTTACTGTGCAGCATGTATGGATCTTCGAGCATGGATCCTTCATAGTAGAGAAAATATAATGTTATAATCTCGCTAACATCAAAGTGAGGCCAATATGTATGGCCTCACACACGTGGTTAATTACGTTATTTCATTCATAATTTTTCACTGTTACACATTTCCCAATTCATCAGCCAATCGCGAGTATTTTTTAATTCATAATTTTGAAAAGAAGTCACGTGTCTGAGACCATTCGGTTTGAGTTGTTGGTTTCACGATGATGACGTCATATTAGCTCTACTACAGTCCATTCATGCTCGAAGGTATGGATACTATTCGGAAGAGAAAACATTCTTTCTTGGCTATTGCAAAATTAGTCATCTTGAATATTTGATTGATTAATTATTATTTTTTCTTCTTCTTTTTCTTGTAGGTAAGAAAACAAGTATGGAAAAACCTTAAAAGTGTAACTTTTAATGTATTTTCGAAATCCAGAAATATGGTTTTAAAACTAGGATGTATGCACTTCATCCTATGACAAACACCATGTGAAAGGACAATATTTTTCCACCTTGGCTTAAAAGGGTGCAAAATGGTCGCCCACGCTTAGTCTTCCCTCCAGTGATTATTTTAGCTCAGTGCTGTTTACCGACCACCAGTGCCTCCCACGGGGACCAATATTAAAAACTTATACTGGTGCATAATAATAATAAATAGCATGAACCGCTTCCGATCCATCTAAAATTAGCATTTTCTGCCCAAATATTTTTCTATTTCTACCACAAACATAGCTCAAAGGTTTATTATAAAAAAAAGAGTAGTGCACTTAGAGAAAAAGCTACTGACGTTATGTATCAACAATAGATTGTCATAAGATATCATTTCTTCATTGTTAGGAAGAGTGACTAAAAGTAGGGTGGTTTGAGGAAGAGCGCAGATATGCATTGCTTAAGGCATTAAAGCGGTATGTTTATCGCTCGTTTTACCTTTCCTGGTTATTAGACATTAAAGCTCAAATGAAGTTGTTGCATAACATTTAAGTGGGTTTATTTCTTTTGCTGTTTAGCAAATTGCTATTGCGAGAAAAAGTCAAAGTGAAAGGGTTATAGTAGAATAGGAAATATCATTAAAATATATTCTTTCATTGCCGCATGCAAATTCATTTTGTTTTATCCATTTCAACATAGGTGAGATGTAAATAATATAAATTGACAACAGTGCAGACCACAATAACTTTGTGAACTGTAATTCGTCGGATGGGTGAAAAACTCACTAAGTTAATTTACACATTTTTTAATGTGCTTGCACATTAAAGTGATTTTTTGTTAGATAGCAATCCCAAGTAAATATCGAGTGTGATTGAGAAATAAAAGGTTGTTACATATTGAGCTTAACACATGTTGGCTCCATTAGGACAAAAACCCTAATATTTCAAAACAGCCTTTTGTGGCTTAGTGAGTTTTTCCACTAAGTCCACGTAATATAAGTTATATATCTATTCACACAAGTACAACGACACATTGTTGAATAATGTATAAGGCGGTTTTTTACACCGGAAAAACAAAGCAGGTGTCGGTCTTGGTGCCTATTTTCACACGCTGCGCCGGCTAAATAGAAGGCCGGGGTCAGTTGCTCATGGATTTTTTATTATTTGTAAAAGGGGGCATACAATTATATTTTCTGGGTTGAGGTAACGATCGAAATCGTTACGCAACGGCTAACAAATACTGGCAATAACATTAATATGTTGCTTTTGTTTATTTGTTGAATATCTTTTAAAATAAACTTGTCTTCTAAAATAAATTTGCAAAAAAAAAAACTTGCATAAACTTGTTTTCCACACTTTTTGTCAGTTGTTTTCCCATAAATATTATTTACTTTCCTCAAGTTCTATTTATGTGACGACATCGTCCTTGATTAATTCACTTATTTGCGCAATGACAGAAATGTTCGAAAACAATGGAAGAAAATTGATATGGTCACGATGAGAGCAGCTACAATCATGAAGTTAAATACGAAGAAAACACAAACACCTCTCCAGCATCGACAAATACACGAAAAAGTGTACATAAGGAATCATTGAATTGAAACCGACATATCGGATGCCGGCATCCGATTTGTCGCGTTCAATACTGGTCGTATTTTTTTTGTCGGTGCCGGTCTAACAAATCTGCCGTGAAAAAGTTATAATTGAATAACATTGAGTAACGTCGCCAAATCCGGTTTTCCGGTGTGTGAAAAATCAACCTAACCCATCAAACCTTTTAAACTTGAATGTCTTTCGGAAAATATCTTTATATATAATTCTCTTACGCGGTGAATAAAAAACGCTGCTTTTCTCTATGCAGAATGGCAACAGTTACTTTGTTTACAAAATTCTGTTGCGCCCACATTTTTATTTTGCCATTATGTAAGTCATTTTGACGATTAACCCTTGACGACCGGAGGCATCGTTGCTCCATGATGCATGGTGGGGAATAGAATTTTGATGATGTCAGCTTAAATTAGGAAGAATATAAGCGTTAGCGGAGCAGGGGACGGAGCCTCCTAATAATGAATAATTCATCGAATAAACAAACTTCAATTCCGTAGAACACCGAAATTCGCAACAATAAATACACTCCATCGTCACACATAAAACTTCGTTTCACTCAGCTTTCATTACACCTATTTCACTTAATGGATTATCCCGCTTGTGAACAAAAAGCCCCATGCAACGCAACGGAAGTTCTGTTTTAAAAGGCCACCAACAAAGGTAAATTATTTCTAAAAACAGCTGTCCCTAGAAGACCTAAAAATAAAGAATAATTTGAGGCGGGAGCCGGAAAAAGGACGGAAAACATGTCACGCGCAGGGGTAAATGGAAGAAAAAGAATGGAATTTTTATTTTTTGGGGAACTTTTCTGGAAGGAAATGAGTCCTAGTGCTGACAGATAGGTGCGTTCGGGAATAGTTTTCCCGCTATTATCTGCCCTAGAGAAGATTAGAACACCTGATCGAAGTTCATGGAATCGATATTCTTGTTAGTGGAGATGTGAGGGGTACTTACTTATAACCAGAGTGATATTGCAGCTGGATTAGAAGTCGTTATTTGCTTAAACTAGTACTGTTCCCGTGTTTTTTTAGTTAATAGATAGCGAAAAGAGTTTGGGTTGATTTAATTTATAGGAAGTTTTATTGTAGAAAGAGCAGATTAGAACACTGCTAAACGGTTTTACTGAAATTTAACAAAAGCTTCGTTAAATATGTTCTTATTAATTATTTTAAATGACAATCATATAATAAAATATTACGTAAGTTATAAGCAAAAATTCTTTCTTTTGCAATTATTCCTATTTTTTTTTAATTAATTGTTTAATATTTAACGAATCTTTTGCCATAGTTGAGTAATCATTTTTAAGTCAGTAAACTTGTGTGACAACTTAACATAAGAAATTTTCTATGGTAATTCAGGTGATTGTTAGTCGTCAATTTTTATTTAAATGTAATTTGGACTTTAAGTTTAATATTTTTTTTTTGTGTGTTTTAAACTTTGTCAGAAACAATAATTCTGTAATCGAGATTACATCAAAATAATCTATTTTAAAATCTTGAATAATACTTACAATACTGTTTCAAGCCTAAAGGGCTCAACTGTTTGATCAACTACGTATTTTCAATGACATATTTCAAATCGAGCCTTCAGTGTTTTTTTTGTTTATGTTTTTTTAGTATTTATATTACTTACAGATTAATATAAAAAAATCTTTAAAAAAAAGAAGAAAAAAAAAAAAAAAAAGGAAATACAACGTTATGGGAAAAACGTGCTTAAAAGTAAAAAATATTTTATTAATTTTATGAACTAATGAAAAAATTTTAAATATTTTTTATTAATTTTAAACTTATTGCCCCTTTTTTTAAAGCCAAAACTTCAAAAGGGTCTACATACACACATACATGTCTGAAACCAACACCAGATTCTTTAAAAGTCCTTAAACAAAGACTTTAGGGCATCCCTTCAATATGAAATACTGAAGGCAGACTTTCGAATTCGACCCTCCGCGACGTTCTACGCTTCAGATGCAATTATGTCCCTCCTCTAGTAAGACACACATCAATGTCAAGTACTCTGTACACAAATAGGCGAGATTGATAAAAAAAAAATCGAAATTGGAGAAAACGTTTTTAAAAAAGTCTGGTAAACCGATATTTCAAGTTTATTGAATTTTCTTGAAAAAAACAACAACACTCAAAAAGACTCAACTAGATTTTATATATTAAAAAAAATCGAACCACTACTATATATTTATAAAGTTTGCTATGTGTTAGAAAATGTATATTAGAACATTACAAAAGCATCTTTATTTGTTATCTTTACCATGGTGAGGGGGAAAATAAGGTACTTGACATAAATCAATTGCTCTATCATCGAACCCTTCCCATAAAAAATCTATATTTAAGTGCCTGGTACCTATTGTAAAGTGAAAAAGCGATATTATAATGGTAAAATGCTTTTCTGGCGATTTGGTAAGAAGTGTTTGAATGGAATGGAATAAACAAGAGACATGAATAAAAGTCGAAAAATAGGCGTCATTCGTTTTCTTTTCGAAACGTCATTGAAAAAGTCCGCATTGTTATTCGCCCCTACTTTGAAAGCAAAAATATTGAGTTAGGGTCTGTATACGAAAGTTTTATGCACTTCATAATTATAAATATTTGAGATGCTTGAATCAAGGCTCAATTTCATAAATAAAAATTTGGTAGGTCGATAGAGACAGCCGCACTCTTGGTAAGTGGCACCGTTTTGGATTCCGGACAAACCCACTGCTCATTTTCTAGGTTGTTTCTCTTTCGTTTGAGAGCGTCAGACGAGAGGTAATAAATGCAACCCTTCTAAAGCTTGGCTCATGTTTTCGTTAGGGTCTTGTTTTCGTTACGGTCTGGTTTTCGTTAGGGTCTGGTTTTAGTTAGGGTCTTGTTTACAGTAGGATCTTGTTCTCGTTAAGGTCTTGTTTTCGTTAGGACCTTTTTTTTGTTATGGTCTTGGTTTCGTTAGAGTCTAGTTTTTGTTAGGGTCATGTTTTTTCGTTAGGGTTTTGTTTTCGTAAAAGTCCACGACAAAAATTTATTGAAAATGTAAATATTGGCAATCGTCTCCCTACTGCTATAAAAAATGCCGTTAGCGATTATTCGAGAGCTATTCCGAAAGATATATTCCGGGAACGCTGTCTTATACATTTGTACAAGGGTCATTTACAGAGTGCAACACCTGAACTGACACTCCACTTTCCAAACTTCCACACCATGACCACCAAGTGAGGACATTTGAATCACGGGCCACGTCATATTTAGCGTGTCCCAACTACACGACGAAACTTCGATTGGACGCCGGAAATAAAATTGGCAACCCTCCTAATCCGAGCTCGCAATCGGAAAAATAAATTAAAACTTGAAATCATTTTAGAACGTTTACTTCGCGTTCAAACACTTGCTGCTGTTATTTGTTTTTTAAAAAATGTCACCTGTTTCATTTAAAGAATTTCAGATGTGGAAACTCCCGATTACTGAATTTCTACTCGAACTTAATCAAAATCGTTCCTCCTTACCGAAGACCCGTCGGCACGAGACTAAAAAGCATTCTGGGAACGAGCGTTACTTGGAAACAAGGGAAAAACTTCAGTGGATTTTTTATTATTATGATTACGGCTCGAAGTGAATGTGTTGCGTGCGTAGCCGAATAAAGTGCGTGCTGAATGCAAACGAAAATGTAAATGGCAATTTGCACAGGGAAGGCTTGCACACTAAAGTAAAGGGCAACCATTTCGATTGCTTTTCTCTCGATATTTTTTTGCTTATCCACAGTGATGGACAGTGGCGGCGATTCGGGGGGGCAAGGGGGGGCGGTTGCCCCCGCACTTTTTACGGATGTTGCCCCCGCGCTTTTTGGTATGTTGCCCCCGCAACTTTTTTTATATTGGACTTTTTAAAACTAAATTACAAGTCAATTATTTTACTGCATTGCCTAACAAAGGAAAAATGTTGAACTCCAACTTCCTCACACTACTATGGGAACGTAAATAAGGGAGGGGGTTTCAGGAGGTTCAAACCCCTCTCTATTCACAGATTTAATGTGCACTAGTCGCCTCCAAACGTTTGGACGATGGGAGAACGGGCTTGCAACCTCCCGGTAAGGAACTTTGGCGCTTTAAAGAGCGCCAAATTGCGAGTTCGAATATTAAATCAAGTAGTATATTTTAATAAATTTTGCTTCTAAAGTACCAGTAATTGTTAAATTAAATCAGAACAAAACATACATTTGCAAAGTCTAATCAAAGCGATTAACTTTTTTAACCAACCATATAATTTCTATAGTTTTTCTGAAAGAAATAGTTTATAATAATTTTACTTATGATTACTTATTAAATAGTTTGGTTATGAAATAGATTATTTTAGTCAGAAAATCTCCGATTTTAACATTTTTAAAACACAATCCACAAAAGTATATTTGTTTACTTTACTTATCAGCGAATGTTCTCAAAGATGATGGCAGAAAAGATTTAATAGCTTTTTTTTTAAAATTCTCAATGCTTTGATTTCGAAAACATCAAGAAAATAGTTTATTGTAACTACGTATTAAATCTACCAAATAAACAGAATCTAGCAGAAGGACTCAATCCCAAGTTTTCTCAGTCTTACATATAAGCAGTAAGGAAAAAAGGCGAAACGGCGCCGCATATGACTTATGACTCTCGTTTGTACAGTCATTTTGGAGTCTACAGAGCATACTGTATATGACTACTCCGATAGATATTTATTTGTTTTTAAATCAGCCGTTGATTTTTTTTTTAATCAATCAAGGCCACAGGGTCATAGCTCAGTCTTTTTGCACATCGTAGCCTTCGCTTAAGGGTCTAGTTAAATTGTTTTCGACTATAGCTAAAATAGTCAAGTGATATAAAGGTGTTTTGAACAGTTCATACTTTTTATACTCCTGAAAATTGGACTTTAGTTTTTGTGGCCCTTTTATATAGTATTTCTGAAAGTTATCGTGCTTTTGCCTTTTTAAGTCAGAATAACGAAAAAATAAAGCTTTTAACTTGTCTCAAATCAGCTTTATGGTATGAAAACTTCTTTTCTTAAATTTATGTTATTAAGTTTTTTACTGTGTATTTTAAGTTGGTATACTTCAAATAACACAAAATAGTGAGTAAATACAAGTGTGCAATACCATAGCTTTTTTATAGCAATATAATAGCAAATTTTTTTTTGGTCCACCTTCCCCCCCCCCCCCCCTCCCGCCCTCCCTTCCCATTTGGGGTACTTCTTGTTTCCCCTTTATATTGCCCCCCCCACTTTCATCACCCAATCGCCGCCACTGGTGATGGAAATGTTAAAGCTTTCACCCGAATATTTATAAAAAAAAGAGACATTTTTATATGAACTTTCTTTTGTGGATGAACTTTGTAAAAATTATCTTATAGTAGTGTAAGACAGAAAATAATAAAATGAATCTCTATAAATTATTTTTAATTTAAATGTAGTGGCGTTTTTTGTATGAGGAAATTACTATAAATTTAAGTTCAACAAACTTTAAAATAACAAATATGCTAAGTTGCGTTTTTATCTATTACAAGAGCCATAAACGTTGATGGGTTTAGGGGGAGGGGACCCAAGCCCTCCCCCCCAAAAAATGGGTCCACTTTTTATTCCTGTGTAATCGTGGAAGACATATAGGCACATTTTTTTTGTCCAGGTTTTATCCTGTTTTACAAAATCAGGAAATTAAGCATTAACAACTTTTGGACAACGATCACTACATCAACCTACATTTAGTGGTCTCTCTCATTCACTCAGCTGAAAACAGTAGTTACGGATTGATTTTGGAGGGGGGCCAATAAGAAAAACTTTATTTCGGAGAGTGTCCAGACGAGAAAAATGTAATAAAACTATCAATTATTTAAAATTATAGGTAAACATTTTAAGAACCTAATCCGAATTAATTATACATATTAACATTATTTTGTTACCTAAAAGGTGTGTGCAAAGTGGTTGAACTCAACAACATGCTGCTCACTTTCATTTTGAAAAACAAGGAATAAAATAACGCGTCGTTATTTTGTCATTGAACAAGTGTGTAAAAAGTTTAACCTAAGGCAATGCTTTAACCCTTTGCACTCCGATGTCGCCTCTCAGGCGCCAACAAAACGACCAGTTCTTTTGTTTCCCTGTTCTTTAAAATAATCGAGAACAGAATGATCTTGTGTTTAGAACATCAATCTTTTTTTTCAACTTGTTATCTTGCAAATACAAAACAGATTAGGATTATTTTCCCTTTATGAGTATTAAAAAAAAAATCTGTGGAAAAGAACGTAAAGGTGGAATAACTGTTCCATAGAAAGAACACAAATCGCAAAGTGTTCTTGAAGTGCAAAGGGTTAATTTTAAAGAACAGGGTGCAAAAGATCACATCGTTATATAAAGTATACCTTCAGAGAACTGTACACTATTAGAGGGATAGCAATAAAATTGCACTTGCAAATGATAATTTCAAGAAAGTTTTTTCTGTCCGTTGAGCACTTAATTAATCTGCGAAGGGGAAGTTGCGAGATAAATCGCAACTGTCTGTATCCGACCGGATATTCTCTCTTAAAACGCACCCAATTAAAAGATAATTATTAAAATACAATAATCGCGATACAGTCGCAAATTACTTAATCGACAAGCAATTACTAATTACACGAACATCTTTTAATAAACATCTTCAAAGCATAGGCATTTTTTTTTAAATTTTAGTTAGCTCTCTAAAACTTTTGGATCATTGTTCGAATTTCGAATTCGGCGTTTATAATTAATTGCCTGCACTTTTTCAGTACACATAATGTGGTATTTGAGACAAACTTGCTTTTGTAACGAACCCTTTTGAATATATTTTATTACATAAATATTATTAATCATATATCACTTAAAAATATCTTGCAATGACAATTTTAAACGAAAGATTCAAAATCAATCCCTTTTCCGAAAAATAAAGCAATTCAGGTTAAACAAAATTTCTATACATGTCAAAATTGTATTGAAAGAGTCGAGTTTATTTTTTTGAATATATTTTATAAAGAACACGTATTTCTAACATACGTAAATGCAAAAAAATTAAGTGTAAACAAGATAATAACTTTTTTTTCGGATATTTTAATCTCAAAATAACTTTTTAGTTACTGTTTTTTTTTATATAAATTTTTTATATTAATCTATCGAATAATTAATTACCTTAGTAGAGCGGTGGGACACGTCTTAAGTAAATTATTACAAACGCATTCTAATATTTGACGAATCGTTTGTTATTTTTGACGAAACAGACGCCTGTTATATGCTCCGATTAAATATTTCGTCATACTGAGGAAATTGATTTGATCGATTGTCAAAAGTGAAGACGATTTTAAATAATATAATAATTCAATTTCGACGAGCTGACAAGAATCGCGGATCTCTGGTTTCAGAGTCAAACTCTCTATCCACTCAGCAAAGAAGGCTAGTTTCAATTCTTTCAATATAAGTCTAAGAACCAAACATGGACTTTCGTTCAAAATTTGAGGTTTCTTATTTCGTCAGAAGTCATATGAATTTCAATGACAAAACGATTGTCAAATATAACTAAAGCAGCCTTGACGATCGCAGAATTCTCAAAAATGAGAGTGTTATTTCTGGGAGTGTAGTAAGTTCGTACTCCCTGTCACGGCGTACGTTTTGGCCGCGGGGGATTACGCGTCTTGCTACGCATCGAAAGGTTTCGCGATCGAATCGAACCCCCACAATCAGCGACCTTCCCTGCAGTACTTTAAAAAAATTTACATACCAGTACACTGTTAAAAATAGGTATTCAAAACTAAGTAAAATTTACTCATTTTTTATTACATTCGATTCATTACTTCGAATACGCAAGTTTCATTTTTGAAAAAAAAAAAAAAAAAAAAACATGTGCTCAAAAATGAGTAAAGGCGAATAAAAAGAGCAGTAGCTTGCATACATGAATCACTTTTAATAAATATCATCAATTACAACTTAGACTTAATGGTAATCGAACACAGGTCTGCAGCACCGTTGTCCACAGACTTATCCGTTAAGCTATCAAGGCGACGTGAACAAGTTATAAGTAATGTGAAAAAGGTGTGCCAAAAAAACTGGGGAGTAAGATAATTGAATTGTAATAATTCAGTTTCCATTTAAGCAATCGACACATCAAATAATGTGGAAAACCATCTTCTGAACACATATTTTAAGTTTGTCATTTTGCTTGAATGATGGCTTGAACAGAAGCTGAGATTAGCAATATTAAATCCCACTGATCATTTTTGAGAAATTATAATTACTTAAATTGGAGTACGTCATCGCTCATTTACGATGCAATTGTACTTTAAAAAATAAGTACGTTCATGTACTCACTTTTTTTCACTGTGTAAATAAATAAAAATATACGAAATGGATCGCTCTACGGAGAGTGTCATATAATTATTATACAAAATGTAAAAACATGAATACAAACTACTACTCACGTATGTCATGTTGCTGCACAGGTGAATTATCCAGAACTCGAAGCATAGACTGTCCAGTTCCAATCGCAAGTAATTGATGCAAGTGTGTGAATGGACCCTAATGAAAAGTAGGTGCCTCCTGCGACCAAACAACTTTCACCTTCACTGAAGAGCTCTCGCATCCCTCAACACGGAAACCGCGGGGAATTATTCAAGTTTTCCTTCTTTTGCATGAGTGAGGGAGGTGATATCATCAGTCAACAGATGAGGTCGATGTCGATTGCTTCGTGATTGCTACTCACAGCACCAAAACAGCTCCGGGCATTACTTTGTAGGTGGATTTTCTTAACGTGAAACGTCTTTAACGTCAGCGGGAATAGTAATGGAAACATCAGGTTGTCATTATGTGTGGATCCATTGAGTCACCGTAAGTCCGTAACTGCGTGACAAATAGCTCGATTGATATGAATTTCGTGTTGTTTGATATGATTCCTTCTGTTGGAGATGTTTGTGTTGGTAACAACTCTCTATTTCTATGATCTGCTGAAATGATGATTCGCCTAAAGTACTTCTGGTCGTGTACCGACACACAGTGGCGGCGATTGGGTGGTAAAAGTGGGGGGGCAAGACGAAACATGCGGGAGGGGGGGGGGGGTATAAAAATGTTGACCGCCAAAACAATAAATATTGCATATTTATATATTTACTCTATATTGAGTTATTTGAAGGAAAGGATACTAACTTAAAATAAGTGCGAGACGCCCAGGTCGATTATTAACCCATTACCGATTATTTCCCAATTTTTTTTGGAAGGATACGGACTGTTGCAAGAATTTAATTAACATATTTATTGAGCGACTTCCAAAGGGATAGGTATCTTTTCCATTTGTATCAGTATTGAAAAAGAAATGAAGGAAATTTCCCATCCTCACCCTTTCAATCCCTAGGCATCTGGCATCTATCCCCCCTCACCTAGAGGGGGGAATCCTTAACCCCACAAAAATCAACAAACATCTCTCCCAACCCACCACCACTTTTTTTCTTAAAAAATTATTAATTTTCGTTCACAGGAATACGTTGGCAGATAAACAACATCATCAGTTATCATTGTCATTAATTATATTTAACAATTGTCAATAACTATTTTTAAAATTAATAAATCACTCCCTAATTATGAAATAAATTTAAAGAACAAATTTAAAGTTTGAGATTCTTTGTAATATCTGTTTGGTAACGATTAAGAAATTTCCCAACTTAACGATTCAAAATTTCCGGCTTAACGCCGCCGGATGCCCAGCTCAGGTGTTGTTCTCGTTATCTGATCATTGTTCAAAAATATGAAGCATTGTTCCCGGGTTTTTCCTTCGAGATGGGCCCCGAATCGTCGGCAAAGCCCAATATGCAGCTCTAGTGCGACGTTATTTAACCAAATCAAACTTAACGATCGAAATTCCCAACTCAACAGCGCTAAAAATTCCCAGTTCCAGCTTATCGACATTTTCAACTTTTTTATAAATTAGGTAATATTAAACAGTTCTCTCAAAAGTATTGGTTTATTGCACGCATGTTACAATGCAGTGTCCGTTCAGAGGTCTGATATAAATTTAATCTTACAAGTTGGACAATTTATAACCTTCCCTATCATTTGCTAATAATATAAATTTTCTTTAAGCATAAATTTTTCCAACTCGGGTTTGTAAAAATCTAAACCAAAATCATAATAGCAAAATCATATAACAAGATCTCATTGTCGAATTATTATTACTATTCTTTTTAAATGAATATTTTGGGAAAAGCAAAAACATCTCATCCGTGTATGAATAAATCAATCTTTAAACAAAAGTTTTTTAAATATATCTATTCACGGTTAAATTAAACTGTACCCTCGTTACGCATTTGATGAAGTGCAATAATAGTCGAAATTTACGAATATCAATGATTACTGAAATTCGAATTAATTTTCCAATAATAATTTGAAATTAAATTATAAATTGAACAATTATGCTAAATTAAATTGAAGTACAATCGCATAATATGAATGATGTAAAAGATTTCGAAATATGATATATAAATGTTACAACTCAAGATAATGGTAATTTATCAAGATAATGGCTTTAAACGTATACTTGCGCGATTTTGAAAATTCCGTGGCGTAGATTGCAAACAGACAAGCTTTCTTGAATGGAAACGGTAGTGCTTGTGTTACTGCTGCTGTCATGTTCAACTTCACATTTGTTCTTTTTATTAAAGTAATTTAAAACTGAATTTTGCACAATTCGCTTCATTTCGCTAAAAAGCAGAGCCGACGAAGATCAAAACAATGACATTAACGGCAAACTAATGACAAACCCTACCCACCTATCTACAGGCCTATGGATTACGCAATTGTTCGGCGCCAATATTACACAATAAACATCTCATTTAACGGATTTTATTAAGACCGAATACTATTTTAATGTACCAGATAAATAAAAGCAGGGGATTTGATCTATTTTTTGAATTGAAGGTCAAACAGTTGCATTTTCTATGTAAAGATATGCTATTTCTTTTTCGAAAAAAAACCAGAATGAGTAAATGTAAGGCGCCAATCAATGAATTATTGGAATACTGTCTGGAAATCTGAAAACGACGCTGCTCAATTTAGATAAAGAATTTATTATAGTTTTAAAATGAGGAATTATTTTTAAAGAATAACGATACCACATTCGTTCAAAATTTTTTTTTCACTTGACTTTCAATGAAAGGGGTTTGAAACTCCTGACCCCCCCCCCCCCCCCCCCCCTTAATGCCTGTGGTGGTGGGAGGATTGGGTTCAAAAATTTTCCTTGGTTAGGCAATGCCGTAAAACAATTGACTTGTTATTTAGTTTTGACTTGTTATTTAGTTTTAAAATGTGCAATATTAAAAAAGTGCGGGGGCAACATCCGAAAAAAGTGCGGGGGCAACCGCCCCCCCTTGCCCCCCCGAATCGCCGCCACTGCCGACACAGACAGACCAGAATATTATTATTATTTTGCTTCAATTTCTTCTTCAGGGACCCCAAAAGAAATCCTTCGTAGAAAAATGTGGAGTAGACTGAATTTTAAATACTGGATATACGAATGGCTATACATATTAACAACATTTCTAAATAATAATAAAACACTTTAAAACTTATTTTTGTCTTACTTTATCTAGGAAAACACAAATTCCGCCTTTCGACATATAAATTCTGCCCATAGCTGTTAACAGGGATGTGTAAATTCCGCACAAAAAATATTTTATGTTTAGAAGTTGGCGAGAAAAAGGCCGCTAAAAAGCAAAAGCAACCCTGTAGTGTTTTTTTTTCTAGTGTAATGTACTGTTTTTTATAGAATAGATTTCGTCCCATAGTTTTCTAATAGTAAATAAGAATATATTGGCTCACCACGCTGCTTTTAAACAGCTAGTACCAACATCGAACAGTCTTTAGGTACTTTTCACTCCTTTTGAGTAGCCCATTTTGGCACCGGACAATGGCATACAGCTTTTCAAACAGAGCTGGTATCCCTTCGAGCAGGTGTAAGGAGCTACTCATTCTTTCCGAGCAGTCGTTTTTAATACCGGGTAGCAGCACGTTGCTTTTCAAACACAGCTGGTACCTCCTTCGAGCAGTCCTTTGGGGGATACACGACTCCACCGAGTAGTCAGTTTTGTCACCTGAACCTCCCTTCGGGCAGACGTTTTGAGAATCTCTCATCAAAATAATTTTTGTCAGTAGAATTCATACTAAATTAAACGCAAATTTTAATTCTGAAAAATGTTTCTTTAAAAAGCATGTTCAAACCCTCCAAATAATAATAAATTCGCCTATGCTTGCTAAATTTGGCATGATTATCTATTTGACTGCAGCATATCGGCGAGAAAGATCAGATAACGTTTGGAGCGGAATTTACCTATCGATTTATAAAAAAAAAAGTTTGGTGCTGAATTTACCTATCGATTGATAAAAAAAAAGTTTTGGGCAGAATTTACCTATCGATTTATAAAAAAGTTTGGGGCGGAGTTTACATATCCCTCTTTATCTTTAATACAAATGTACTATTTCCAACAAAAAAAAGAAAATTTAACACTGAGAAACGTAATAGCAGAAAATTTCTGTTAATATAAATGTTTTAATTAATGAATTTCTATTGGTGGATAATCGAACTTATTTCCATTAAAAAAATCCAATTCGGAGAATATCATCATCATCAGCCAATCTCATGCGACTTAACATAATTTCAATTATCTTGACCACTGGTCATTCAGCAAGCGACTTTTGCATAAAGTTAATATAACCTGAAAATACATGTGACATCACACTCTTGCCGAAAGAGCCTGACATCAAATCAACCGCAAAGTGCAAGAGCAAAAGAGAAAGTGTTTTGTGCCAGTGACGCAAAAGGGGCAGTTGTGCAAACGCGGGATCATCCAACCTTTAGCCCCGAATCGTAAAGGCTGCATCCTTTTCATAACCTCCCGCGTCAAAATTAACATCTTCTTTCAAAAGGAGAGAAGAAAAATATGACTTCCCGTTCCTCTTCTTCGGCCATTGTGGTGGTAGAAGAGAAGCCCTTGACATTTCAATGGAATCGGCCTTCGCCCCCGATTTTCATATCGTGGAACTCAGTTGGAAGATCCACAGAAGCTTTTAAAATAAGATGTTGTTTTAAAGTGACACTAGTACCATGATAAAAGAAAAGACAAAGCTTCTTAGTGCTTGAGTTAGAACATTTGAAAGGGCGGGGCGCTCAAGTAAACGTGATTAGAATATCAGTGCTGAGCGCTCCGTGCTTTATTTTTAGTCCATTTAGAACAATAGATTATTATTTATTTTTTTGTACATTTAATATAATAAAAGAGTGTTTTAAAAAGTTCTTCTTATAATTATTATTGGTTATTTTAAAGTTTTTTTTGTACATTTTATATAATATTTATATAAAATAAAAGAGTGTTTTAAAAGTTCTTCTTATATTTCTTATCGGTTATTTTTAAGTTTTTTTTGTACATTTAATATAATAAAAGAGTGTTTTAAAAACTTCTTCTTATAATTCTTATTGGTTATATTTAAGTTTTTTTTGTACATTTAATATAATAAAAGAGTGTTTTAAAAAGTTTTTCTTATATTTCTTATTACAGAAACTTTTGCTATTTTTATGAGTTGACAGTTTTTAGTAGTTAACAAGCGTCGGAGATAAAAATAAATAGGGTCAGGTGGGGGAAAGTGGTCATAAAAACAGGCATTTTTAACTTTGCAGGAATATAAATATGAGAAATTTTCTAAAAAATATTATTGTTTTGGATTTTATTTTACATTACATTGTTCTAGAGTACATTAGAATACATTTTAAAAATATGTTTTGAGAGTAACACCTTTTAATGACATCCTTTTTTTGTCATGTTTTTATGACCACTTTACCCCATGGGTGGGGTAAAGTGGTCAGTGTGTGGGGTAAAGTGGTCATATTGAAGAAATATGACATAAAAAGGAAATTATAAGTAAACAGTGCCATTTTATTACTTAAAAATATTTTACACAACTTCTATATTTGTGAACTATTATTTAAATTTAAAATTTAAATAATATTATTATTAAATTGTAAATTAATAGTGTTCTCTATGGTAAATTTAAAAAAAAAAAAAGATATTTTAATAACTTCCGACTTTCTGTTTTTTCAATGTCGTTATATTCTGAAAATGTGTAGTAGTCACCAATTTAGGATTTTTCTAGATATTTAATGAAGTGTCCCATTAATTACTATCTCAATCTTGTTCAATAAACTGTTTAATTGATTTCTTCCCTTAATATTTTACTAACATCCCACAAATATGATTTGTCAAATTTGTATATCTGTGGCCCAAATTGGCTCAAAAGAATTTGTTGACTTGATTCTGTTTTTTTAGCTTTTTATTGGCATCCCTTGTTTTTTTTTTTTTTTTGTAGACAAAGTGCAACTGTGCAATCTTTAGAGTTATGTATAGCCATTCTATGTACAATTGACACTGGTGGAGATATTGTTGTCAGTATTAGCTTAAAGTCCTTCAGTGGATATACACTTGTTGTATTAGCCATATTTGACACTTTTGTACTTTTAAAATTTAAATTGCATATATCAGATGTTGATGGTTCTGAATTCTGATGAATATCTATTTGTTGATCTGGTGAAGTCAATGTGCAATTCTGTCATTTGGGTACGGACATTGTTATGTTTGGTCAATTTGTTTGTTGACAGTTTTCACAAATTCTGTGGTAATCAGGTCTTGGTGGTCTTATCAACCAATGGACTTTTTCTGCTATTAGGATATTTAAGATACATTTGGATTAAATTTGATATAATTGAACAATCGAATGAATGCCCAACATGGGCAATGAATCTGAAGCTTTTAATGATGCAAGATTCTTCTTCGAAGCCATGATTCTCATTAGGACCATTATACCTGGACTTGTTAATGACCCATCTTCTTAAAGTCGGGTAATTTCTGAGCTACAGCATAAATGGATATGCCCTTTTTAACCAGCATAGCTAACTGGCCTTGCCAGCATAGCTATTTAGCCTTGCCAGCATAGCTAATTAGCCTTGCCAGCATAGCTAATTAGCCTTGCCAGCATAACTAATTGTAGACTGGCATCAGAGTAATTTGGTACAATCTTCCTAACATATTTTCTCGGCATGTTTATTACTTAAAAAAGGGGAAAAAAATAAGACAATAAAATTATTTTATTATACAAGTTTATCCAAATTTTAATCACGGAATATAAAGTCATTCCAAGCAATGTAAAAGTTAAGCCTAATGCTGTTTACTTTGTTGTTAATTTACAAATTGTTATAAACTATGATAAATTAATATATGCTTTATTATTCTAAATTAATATTTAATAATCAATCTTTAAATATTAGGCCTAAATAAACTCATTGTTACCATCAATACGTTAAACTTAGTCATATGACCACTTTACCCCCACGTTACTAAAAACACTATAAAATAAAAAATTTAATAAATACAACTTGCCTATCAATGGAAATGTGTTCTTGAGATATGTTTGAAGCCTCCTGTATAACTAATATATTAAGATTTTGATTAAACAAAATGTAGGAGAGAAGTTCATTAGAGAATCAAAAGATTGTACTGAAACGTACAAAAATAAAGTGGCTATTTATTGGCATTCAATGTGTTGCTAAAATTATAATTTTGTGTGAAAAACATTGCTCCTCTTCACTGAAAACTAAAACAAAAATATGTAAAACCTTTACGATAAAAATAAAAAATAGGGAGGAAAAACTACAACATTTATTAGAGTATGACCACTTTACCCCACCTGACCCTACAACTTATTGACTAAAAAGTTTAAATTTTGTTTTAAGAACCAGCGTGTAAAGGCTTTTGATTTTACAGCTCTTTCTGATTTGATAAATCAAGTACTACTTATTTTGATTAATTGTTATTTTATAAATTTTTAATATATGATTGTTAATTGCAACCTGAACAATTGTTTACAGAGACACTGCGAAATCTCCTTTAATTTACATATGGGAAACAATGAAGATCCGCCCAATGAGACAGCTGTGTCGCAAGAAGCAGAAAAACAGGCTTCCAGCTGGATTTTAATCGCAAGTTCCAATAGCAGCGTAACGATTTGAAGGCGTGACTGGATACAGGTGCGAATGCGAGGGATCGGAAATGGCTGACCGGATAACATCTGTTTGAGCGAGCAATTAATATTCTGCTTCCGAATACCTCAAGAGGGATTGAGTTAAAAGGTATCCAGACAACATGGACCTCCAACACCTTTGGGTCGTAGCAATCCTCTTTGGCGCTCGTGCTTTCTCGGGGCGGTCACACAGTACGTTAAAAAAAATAACAAGTTTTATTAAGTTTTGAAAGTATGGTTTTAGAGTAAGTGAGATAATAAGCTAACGGTAGAACGACGTTAATTAGTCACGAGAACAGCGTGTTCTTATTTTGTCATATGGATGGTGATAGTGACGTGTGAAGAGTTAAGCAGGAAATATAGTAGAACTCCGATTATCCGAATCAATTGGGACCAGATTCCATCCGGATAATTGAATATCCGGATAATTCACGAATAAAAGGATATTTCTGAATTAAAAAAATATATTTGCTTTAGTATGTAATGTAATTTAATGACTATAAATAATATCATTCAGGGATAAAAAAAACTTTTCAAATGTGGATTTTGCTATATTTTTTTCTGCAAGCGATCCAAATCCGGATAAATAACGATCCGGTTTGTTTGATCCGAATAACTGGAGTTCCGATAATTGGAGTTCCTCTGTACTTATTAATATAATCGTGTTGATGTAAATACTCCTTTTCTAGGGGGAACGAAAAAGAAAATATTAATTTCATAGGGGCCCGGTGTCTTTATTTGAAATATATCATTAAAATGACTTTAATTGAAAGAGGCAAACTTGATTTTCAAAACGAGGAAACGTATATTCGTTTTTTTTTTTTAAATGAAATTAAACTCGGAATTAAAATATTGTTGGTGATATTTAAAAAAATAGGTTATTTTGAACATTTTAATTTAAATGGATATGGAACATATTGAACATTAATATCTTTTTTCCTTATTTTTCTGAAACTAAGGTTAGTGAATTAAGATATACAATTTAAAAAAAAAGTTGCTTGGCATGTCCTTATAAATAATTTATTTTTTTATATTATGCGTCCGTTCTTAATATCTAAGTTTTCACAGACTTCTACCCGTTCAAGAATATTTATTTGTAAATACATAAATATTTAATTAAATATAGGTTCTATTTACTAAAATATTAGGCTCCACATTTACTATTTAATCAAACTCTATTAAAAGCAATACATGTTCCTATTAAAAATATCAATGCACTGTTAAAAATAGGTAGTTGAAAATAAACAAATTTTTTTTTTATTTTTATTATATTCGATGCTTATCATGGTACCGACTACCGAATACATGAGTTTCAATTTAAAAAAATACATGTATTCAAAAATTAGTACAATGATTAAAAATGAGTAGATGGCTGTCTACATAAATCACTTTCAAATAATATCGACAATTACAACTAAGTCTTATCGGGAATCGAACCCTCATCCTCAACACCGCAGCTCAGTACCCGTTAAACTACCAAGGCGACATTAAGAAATTGTAAACAGAAGAAATGTTACACAAGGTGTGCCAAAATAATCGGAAGTAAGATAATTGAATTGTAATAACTCACAGTTTCTATTTGAACAATTGGCATCAAATATAATGTGGAAAACAATCTTCTGAACTACTATTTTAAGTTTAACATGTTTCATTAAGATCGCTTGAACAAAAGCTGATATCAGCAATATTAAATCACATTGCCACTTTTTGAGGAAGTACGGTTACTTGCATTTGAGTATGTCATATGCATGTGTACAATGCAACTATACTTAAAGAAAATCAAATAAGTGTTTAGATACTCAGTTTTAAGTATTTTTTTTTGACAGCGTGTTAAAGAAAAACAATATATATATATATATATATATATATCAATGTTAGATAGCTAAATATAGTTAATGTAAATTGCTTACTCACATGCTACTGAAGCGGGGCGAACTGGCATAAAACTATGCACTTTTACCCTTAGAAGTACTTTACAATATTGGAAAAGAGTTTTACAGCCACGATGTTTTCCAGCCTTACACGGTGCCTTCCAAAGCTTTGGATTTCAAAGTCTTTCGTACAGAACAAAACTGTCGTAAAAATTTCGGAAGTTGAGCGCTGCATCGGAGCTATAAAACTGAAGCAGACTATTTCTCGACACATCCGAACTGAAGGGAAGTGATATCGGGGAAGCGGAAGAGGAGGGGCTGACGAAAAAGAATATTTTATCTCTTTTACTGCAACGCGTTTCGAACTTTCATAACGTGGTCTGCTTCCTGGTGAGGGGAAGTTTATGGTCGACGCGAGGAAGCTTTGCACAAGAAATGTTGAATTGTCGAGTTTTAACGTACTCTGCAAATAATCAAAATCTGCAGGCACCGCTGTCCAGAGACTTATCCGTTAATCTACCAGGGCGACGTAAAGAAGTTATAAACGGAAGTGATATTAAAAGGTTTGCCAAAAGAATGGGAAATAAGATAATCGATTTGTAATAACTTCATTAAATACAATGTATACAATGTAAAACCATCTTCTGAACAAATATTTTGAGCTTATCAGGTCGCTTTGATAAGATGCATTGAACAGAAGCTGAGATTAGCAATAATAAATCACACTTCTCATGTTTGCCAAAGTACAATTACTTAAATTTGAGTACGTAGTCGCTCATTTACGATGCAGTTGTATTCAAAGGAAAACGAGTATGTTCAGGTTACTTATTTTAAGTACCTTTTTTTTACAGTGTATGGCCCTTGCTTAGAGCTGTCTGGTTCTTGAACTAGCCGATAAATATTTTTTTTCTTTATAGGAATAATTGAAAATTAGAAAAAAGTGGAGCTGCCTGGTTTTTGCATCCACGTTTTCAGTTACGCTTACACTTTTCAGTAATTTTGTCACTAGCTGTTAATCTAGGTTTTATCACTTAATTTCCAACCCTGCTTCAATACCCCTTCTAATGTTCCTTCTCAGCTGCTCTGGTTCCTACAAAATTATGGTATGTCCATATGTTCGGATAAACAAGCGTATATTATTTTCATGTTTCAAAAATGTTAAAAAATAGTGTTAGTGCCAAGGTTCTAAACAATACATATAGTCAACATTAGAAAATTTTTCTTTCGTATTAATTTAATATTTGTTGTTTAATGGAATTAACTTCGCACTAGAGCTACACAGTTGCATATTTAGGATATTATTAAGGATACTTATATACTTTCTAAAGCGATGTGATAGTCTGGAGGTAACTCTTCTGGAATCGCGATCGATGGCCTCTTTGGGTCCTGGTTTGACAAACCGAAAACTCACTGTGTAGTAGAGGCGGTATTATGTATGTTACGTTACCTCAAACGTTCTCATGCTGGTCGTAGTGAGTACTTTAAAGAGTGTGTGCATCTAAAGTCGCTCTTAGCAGTCGCGGAGCCGAATGCAATTCTAACCACGGAGGCCCCTTTGGCCATGACCGGAAATGTATTATATCATACCAGCTAAATTTTTGAAGCACTTTCATTTAAAAATATAATACATTTCATACACTAACTTCCATATGTATCAGAGCTCGGTTTTTAAAGCAGAATCTCCAGGATAAACTGTACAGCACAATTTTAAAGAATTTTTTTTTATGTAATTTACGCGCGTTTGTATAATGCAAGGACAGTTTTCATTATAAATTTTTAAAATATTTGAATAATTTTGGTAATTTAATTGTTTAACTCTGAAAATAGTAGACACTATTTCACTCATGTAGCAAGAACTAATAAATTAAAAAAAAAAATCAAATGAAGCTTCGAAAAAGTAAGATTTGTTTTCTCTGGTTTACTCTTAATTTTTTATAAATTTTTTAACTGGGCGCGAGGTTTCTTTTATAGCACGGGGCCCTGTGCAGTGGCACTCGTCGCACACCCATAAGGGCGTCCCTGTGTGCATCCTCAGGAGTGACCTATGTTCAAAATTACTTGGCAGTGCTCCCGGGTCTTTCCTTCTGGATTGATCCCAAACCTTTTTCCAATAGCCCATTGTTTAGCTTTAGAGCTAGAAAATTCAACCAACCAACTATAACGTTAAGTAATATAAGATAAGGTGGGGTAAAATGGGTATATTGGAAATTAAAAATAATTTAACATTGTTAAGCTTATGATCAAGTTCCTTTTTTTAAACAATACTTCGTATAATAGAGTACATTTCAGAAAAAAATATCTGGGTGATTTAAATCAAGTCCAACAATCTATTTGTTTGAGCATAAAAAAAATTATAGTGCAATGCATGAAAACTTCTGTATATAAATTAGAAAAATCGAATTATTTACCAATATTTCTAGGTATTGCATAGAAAAGAAACCTTTTAATGCATTCAAACAAAATCTACTTTATTTAGCTTTTTTTTCCAATAATTTGAAAGGCGGGTAAAATGGGTAATCGAATTATTAATGCTAAAGACTAAGAAATTCGAAAACATGCAACGATCATCGACAAAAAGATGTAATATTCAACAAAAATACGATTCGAAACTTATCATTTTGTTGACAAGAACCATCTATATTTAATGCTGTTTATATGTTAATATAATTGAGTTACATGAATTTTTGAGAAAATAAATTGTGAACAAGAGAAACACACTTTGATCACAAGAAAAACGCAATTTTCTCGTTTTGTTTGAAATAAACAAAAAGTTTTAAATGGATTAAAAAATCGCCAATAAATATTCCAGAATAAAAATAAACCAAAAATTATACACGCAGACATTTTATTCGAAGATAATAAATAATAAAATAGTCGATATTTTTATTTAAATGGCGGACTATAAAGTTTTTTAGAAAGACTCCCAACAAAAAATTCTGAATTTTTTCTTCAAATTAGAAAAAAATTCTGGTATTTGAAGTATTTTCTGTAAAAATCTGCAAAAAAAAATGTACATAAAACTTTAAATTTACCATCGCAGTTCTTTTTCTAAGTACAGAATTCTGAAAATTTTCTGTAAAAATTTAGTTTTAAGGAAAAATGTTGTGTTATTATGAATAACTATTTATATAAAAAGCAAATACATGTAATACAAAATTTGAATGCCAATTTTTATGTATTGTAGTACAAAGTATTCGAGAAAATATTTTGGTGAAAAATTAGGAATATTTAAAAAAAAAGCACTAGCGTTTAAAAAAGAAGCTTTAGAAAGTTAAATAAGTTTTAAGTTTAGAAAAAAATTGTCATTTATTAAATTTGTGTGTGAAATATTGCTCTTTTATGTAAATTTAAATAATATACTACATTAAAATTTTAATTAAAAAAATAAAAAATAATAAAAAGTTATGGCCGTGTTCCTGAGTACCGAATTTATATTACTGAGTTAAATATACTGAGGTTTTAAGAGTTGATAGCTGTTATTTATTCTATGTTATTCAAATAACAAATATACTCAAAAATAAAATTTTATTTTAATAACCTGTAGTTGAAAAAAGAAGTTAAAAAAAAAACCTAACAATTTAAATATTTAAATTTAAAAAAAAATTCTCCTTCTTATTATATTGAAAAAAATTGCGATCTAACACAACTGTTTTACATTACATTCACAAATAAGTTATCGCGCAAAAAGTTGTTTATATAGTGATTAATTCTCATAAATAAGCGAAATCCGGCCTTCATTGTCTCAGCTTTAGCCCAGTTTCAACAGCAGTTTCTTTAAACGCAGAAATTGCATATCGAAGTTTTATACATTTTTCAAGCAATTTAATAAACTTCAGCTTGCCCTGATTGAAAATAGCTGATATTGCGTTATATCCGCAAAAAGCATAACGAAAATCAATGTTTTTATTAACAAATAAACTAAAATTCGAGTTATATCAAGATATAGTTCGTCGTCTATATTTCCTTTCTCTTACTTTAAAAAAAATATTTGGTTTTAAAAAAGCTCAATAATTTCTACCATGTCCGTGATATAATATTTTTGAAAATATTATTTCAATCAGAATGTATTATTATTTTTAAATGTATTATAAATAACTGCATTAAATTATGAGACATAATATACTTTACCCGAGGCATGATATTCAAACAGGAGCAGTACAGAAATATATATCCCAAGCCTGCCCTGTGTCTCTTACACGATCAAGAATATCCTGGCACTGGCCACTGCCATTCGCACTACAAGATGGACTTTCACTCAAAGCAAATGGCCTTGATCAATTAAAGAAGACGTTCAGCACATCAACCTCCAGATATACTAATAAAAGTAGTTTGGACTTTTAACAAATCCCTATTATTATTTCATTGTTGTCCCTTTTTTAAACACATAAAAAGGATAGATAATAAAAATCGAGACGATAGGTACGCCCCACAGAAGTCCAAAGATCGCTGGATTTGCCCGAGTTGCTAAGATATTCGTTGGAAAATTACGTGATAGATAAGGGTTCTTGTATTGCCTCAACCCGGGAAAGGTGTGTCGTTCAGGTGATAAGTCATTGTCGTATCGACGAAGCACTACAACTACCTTTTCTTGGGTTAAATATAGATAAGTGATAAGTTTTGGGACTGTATTGCAGGTGAATTTTTTTTGTTAATAAATGTGTACAGGTTGAAGCGACGTTTAAAATATTTTGTTTATATTGATTATGAGGGACTGTGACTCAAGACTGCAAAAACTTGAAGTTTTAACGGATTAACTCTAAAAATCAGCTAATGTGTTCGGTGTCTTATTTTACCGTCACCCGAGTATATGTAAAACTAAATTGGTATGATTTTCTAATATATAATAGAGACACGGTTATGTATCGATTGGATTTTGTTCAAAAATAATTTTTTTTAAATAAATTTACATTAAAAAAAACGAAATAAATCAAGCTGAGTCTGTTTCAGCGATAAGCGAGTTTATCAATTCTTTTTTTTTCAAGCAGATTATCAAGAGAAAGCTTTCCCAAAGTAAGATTAAATAATGAAAACTGCACATAATAGCATTATTCTTTTAAACTAACATGTATTTTATAATTATTAACATATATTTATAGTAGGATTTAAGCTAATAATTATATACATATATGCATTTATCTTAAAAAACAAAAAATAAAAATTAGAAATATTTATCCGTTTAAGAAAGCGGTTCTCAACCTGTGGTATGCGTACCCTTGGGGGGTACGTGGCTGTTCGGTGGGGGTACACGAAAATAATATTAGCAAAGGCGGAAAACATCTAAAATAAATGTAATAAGTAAAATTTTGAATGAAAGCCAATAAGCGTCATCAATTTGAGTATTTAATTTGGTTATCTTGCCTGCTAAGAACAATAGTGCATAACAAAAAAAAAAGTTTAAATCCGTAGATGGATGCTACGAGAGAAGGGTGTACTCATAAATGAAAAGGTTTATCAAGGGGTACGCGAGAGAAAACTACCGGTTCAGACAAAAAGCAAATAAAATCAACAAAACAAACTGAATCCCTTAATTTTCTTAAAATTAAGATATTAGATTTTGCATGCAACGCAGAAATGTTTATATTTTAAATACGAATAGTGCAAATTTAAATGAGACTCTAAATATCACATAAAAAGTGTTTGTTGACTTTCAAATCAAATTATCAAAAGAGTGAATATGAATATTGTTTAAAAGAACAAACACACATTTTAAAACTAAGATCTATGTTTTTCTCATCGAAACACACTAACATTTACATTTTAAATACAGTAGCCAGCAAACAACATTCAAACGTTAACATTTCTAAATTTCAAATCTCATAAAAATTCTCGAAACCTTTCCGAACTCTCAATTTCAGTCAATATTTCAAAATCAATTTACCTTTACACAAAATGCTTCTTTTTTTTTAACATAAAAAAACAACCCTAACATCTTTTCATACCCTACATCGACCAAAACTAATTGCTCCCAATTTCACTCCCAACATCAACTGCCTTCAAACAATTTTTGAAAACTATTCAACGACCATCCTCCCCATCCTTTCATCAAAACAAACATCGGAAAGGATGTTTCTCCACGATGCAACATCCCCTCTGCGCCGATCAGTGATCGTTGAATTGACACAACAAACTGCAATCCATCACTGTAGGTACAATGCTAAAAGATGGAGAGACGCTCACCTTCATGAAGATGTTGGATGTTTTCCGAATGAGTCTGGAGATCAGCATCATCTTTCTCTTAGTGGGGCTCCATCTTCCGCATTCCCACCTGGATTGCTTCACAGATCTTGGGCTTCCTTCTCCGCTTCTTCAGCGCCATGACTGATCAATCCGCATCTTTTTTCGAAATACTATATTTAGAATCGGGAATGCTCTACGGCGCCATCTATTGGAAGACTGGATAAATGAAAAGAAAATGTTATCGTTAAATCGTGCTGCCATCTATTGGAAGAAATATAATTTATCGTTATTATATATCTAGATGATTTTTTTGTGGGGATAAAAGAGAAAACAATTATATTTAGGTTACTATATCCAGGAAAGAGATTTTTTTCTAAGAAGTGGCAATCATTGATAAATATTTATCTGATATTTAAAGGTTACTAAAAGGTTAGATACTAAATTTTTCTAGAAAGTTTTAAATACATTTTTCTAGAAAGTTTTAAATACATTTTTCTAGAAAGTTTTAAATGCATTTTCTAGAAAGTTTTAAATACATTTTTCAAGAAAGTTTTAAATACATTTTTCTAGAAATTTTAAATACATGTTTCTAGAAAGTTTAAAATACATTTTTAACAAATAAAACCAATCCTTACATTTTATAATTTATATTTAAAACAAATTAATGCAGACCTATTTAATTATTTAATATTTTAGTCTATTAATTATTGTGCAAATAGTACAAAGGGAATAATTTTTAAATCATTCTTTAACAGTAGTATTTCATTCTGTTTGTTCGATGACATTTATACAATAGAAATCTGGTTAGACGGACAGAAATCAAATATTTTTTCTTTCTTATTATTACTGTGTAAAAAGGGAATTATGCACATTTAATACGTCGTCGTTATACGTCATGTTCCTTTTGGTTTGCAAATTTGTAGAATAAGAGGACACCTGAATTACTTACCCTATCATCTGCCATTAGGAGCAGCGACTGCTCTAGGGCGGTGCGAAGGGTGCAACCGCACCGATGCGGTGCATTGGGGATCGCCGAAAACAATTTTATTAAATTAAAACTTTTCAAAACTTATTTACGTTCGACTATATATAAGGAAAAGCATCTTATGAATTATCTTATTATTCTTTAAATAAGAAGATTAAAAGAAATGTTCATTTTAGGCAGTGTAAGGAAATCTCGGAGATGCAATTGCCGGTTAACTCCTATAGCCTAGATCCGCCAATCGTGTAGACTTTAGGGGAGTATCCAGATTATTTTCTAAAAGTGATGCGTAAATCTGATATAAAAAAATATATAGTCCACAAATTTCCTGCCATATATATTACCCGGTATTTCAAAAATGTTGTTAAAATAAATATTAAGAGGGTGGAAAAGGGGTAAATGTAGGAACGTCTAAATCATATTCCCTTACGTCGCCATTATTCGCATCTTACAGGAAATAACCTGGGAAGAGTCGTAGAACAAGGAAATTAGAAAGAAGTTTCTAGAATTCTAGAAAGTTGTTACAAAAATTTTAGTTTTCAAAAATACAAAAGTTTGATTTCGAAATTTATCTCAAAATATGAAAAATAAAAAAAAAAAAACATAAGTGCAGTTTATTTGGAACAATTAACAAAATAATCTTTTTAAAAGTAAGAAAAACCGACTCTAAGAAATATGCGCTAAAAAGTAAAAAATAATTTTTATATTTACGAACTAGATGAAAAAATTGAATTATTTAATATCAATTTTATATTTATTGCAACTTTTTTTAAATGTTTTTGTAAATTGGCACCAACTTCAAAAAGTTGTAATAAGTATACAATTGATATTAAATAATTCAATTTTTTTCAACTAATTCGTAAAATTAAAATTATGTTTTACTTTTTAGCCCATTTTTCTTTAAGTCGGATGTTTTCCTTTTTTTTAAAAAAATATTTTACTTTTCCCTTTTTAATTTAGCAGGGAGCTTCGCCCGTTGCCATCATTCACCAAGAAATTGAAGTTGTTCTCAGTCTCGGATCCGGTTTAATAAATGCTGGGCAAACTAAACTATATTATCGCAACAACACATTTCCTGTCCATGCATGCTGGGTAAACGAAATGTCATTGTTGTCCTTCTTTATTCAACAATGAAAATCTTTTGAAATCGAAGAAATTGTCAAAAAAAGTTCGGTAAATCGATATTTCCGGATATATAAAAGCCGGATAACCGATTTAATAAAAATTACAAAAATGGATATTTCTCTATTTAACAAAAAAAGAATTTTCGAAATCGGACAATATTTTTTTCAAACGCTCCAGTTAATTGAGAATTCCGGATAGTTAAATACCGGATAACTTAATATTTTTTGTTCAGAGGATGCCCAAGTGAGACATCCCCTGTCCAGTAACAAAAAAAAAATTAATTCGGAATATCTGAATTAGAACAGAAATTTTACGCGAACATACATAAAAAAAATATACATAACAGTCTAATTGATAACCTTTCTCTCCTTCGGTAGGCACGTTTTTCAATAAAAAATAATTTTACAAAGTAAATTTTAATTAATATAATTAAGTTAGATATCTGAAGAGTTTTCCTAAACAAATTCTGAACAATAAAAACACATTTCAATCACACAAAAAAACGCCATTTTCTGGTTAAGTTAGAACAAGGAATTTTGTTTTAAACTTGATTAAAAAATCGTCGGCGAACAAATTAAAAATAAAGTATTAATAACAAATTAAAGTAAAATTATTAATAAAGTAAATACAGCAAATATTCTAATGAAAATAAACCAAAAAATATAAAAAACAAACTTTTTATTTCGAAAATAATAATAATTTTACAAAGTAAATTCTTTAACAAGTCGGTTGACTTATTTTTAGAAATACTGTTACTGAGTTTACTAATTTTTGTATTTACTGAGTTAAATATATTTAGAATTTAAAAGTTGATGGCTGCTATTTATTCTATTTTATTCAAGTTCCTAATTTGATAAAATTTGTGGTCCAAAAAGGATATATAAAAATAATAGGGGGGGGGGGGGGGGGGGAGGTCCCGATCCTCCAATATTTGTAAATTCCTGTAGACTTGGCAAAATCACAAACCTAGTTGGCAAATTACTGAGACATTAAGGCTCTTTTTTAATGAATCTGAGCAGTTAAACTTTAAAAAAAAAATCTAAATATTTCACAAATTTGCCAACTAGGTTAGAGCCAAGTCTACAGAAATTTACAAACATTCTTACTGACCTCGTAGGCATGCAAAATGTTGGGGAAATCTTCAGGTCCCGATTAAGACATTGAATTAAGGGAAGCCCGCCTTTAAAAGGGGGTCCCATAGCTCTCAAATAGACCTTGAAGAAATCAAATCGAAATTTTACATGCACTAAAACCCTTGCCCCTGAATTACATTAAAAGGAAACACGTTATAACAATAATAACAAAATATATTAATAAGTACTCCTAATATTTTGTATGTTTTCCCCAATATTCGAACAAATTTAACAAGTGGCAACTTTTTTTTTTACGAAAGATTGTAATGCAATTTTTTTAAAGTAAACTATGTAAGGGTGTTAAAAATGTGTGATTTTAGGTCCCCCGAAAATTTTAAGTGCAAGCCTGGGTTTCACGGGCCTGTTCGTTAATCAAGCCCTGGGAAATCATTACAAATTTTACTTCTTGTCGGGTTGGTAATTTCTCAGATAAAACAAATTAATTTTTACCATCCAAACGGGGAAAAACAGGTAAATTACTAGACCCTAAAAATAGTTTGTCATTTTGACTCTTAAAAACGATTGTAAAAATCTTTATTTGCCTCCTCCTGCTCGCCCCCTCTATTTTTGTTGTTGTTGAAATATTACTCTTCACAAATACTCACTAGATGGCGCCAGCCACTCTGAAATAACGATCCTACCAAATGCAATAACTGCCTCCGTTTTTCAGACGAAACTCTCCCCCCTCCCCAGTTTTTTCTGTCACCTTTCCACTTCTCCAAAAGTTGCTAATTAACAGTCTTAGGAATCCTGCTCTCCTAATTGGCGCCGTCGGGTTTCTTCTTTTCCAACAGGAGAAAAAACTTAATCAGACGGAAGAAAAACAATAAAAAAAAGAGCCCCCCCTTGAAAAAAAAAAAGAAAGCAACGGCTATAAGAGAGAAAGGATATGGAGAAGAAAAAAAAAAAAATACGATAAACTTGGGTATTCTGTCACGTATAAAGAATAACTGAATAAATCAAATTAGCAATGAAGCCCACTAAGAAGAGGTGTATTTTTTTTCTCTTTCTCGGGCCCGGTGTGTGTTGGTTTAATTAATAAAAACTCTTACGGAAAACAGGCGACGCGCACAAGAATAAATTAATCTCCAGCGTTTCTGGTCTGGTTATCGCCGATCAATACCGATTTAAAGGGCTGCTCTCAGGTGAATATCAATTTGCAGGGGCTTGTTGTGGGACCCGAAGGAGGAGTTTTTTTTAACCAGTCGACAGGATTAACGAAGTTTGAGAGTTCGGTTGGAAGAGTTTGAATGCTCAAAATTGTAATCATCATATATATTATTTCTGTAGTAAAAATCTCTTTTGCGTTCCTTAGACGCAACGAATCTTAATAAATGAGGTATCAAAAGAAATAGAATTTCATGGAGCAGTGACGAATCGTGCTTTCATTTCATAAAAATAAACGTTTTTTTTTTTAATTCGTTTAAATCTATGAACAAACCGTTAATGTCTCTTATTTTTTGGCTCTAACGAATGGGGGGGGGGGGGGGGTAGAGGGGTTGTGGGCTCACGAGCATGCTAGTTCACTCTTGTAACGATCCCTTTTACGGCCTTTGCACTCAATGAATCTTAACACATGAGATATCAAAAGAAAGATAATTTTCAGAAGCAGTGACGATTCGTACGTTTATCTCATAAATATCAACGGTTTTTTGTAAAAAAAAAATAATTTTAAATTATTCACTTAAACGTGTTTTCAAACAAACCGTTATTAATGCTGCCATCTATGAATGAGAAGAACTGTTAAACTTTTATAATTTTTTGGCAATAAAACATTCGCTAATATATTTTGCCCATATAACGAATGGTGTGTGGGGGGAGGGGTTAGATGTATTAGGGTATTCAAGCGATAATTATCGCGCAGTTTATATATTTCAATAAATATTTCAGGGTAATATTTTATTTATGCTTAAATCAAACATATGCGAGTGTTAAATATGTGGGGTTTCCAGAGCATTAAATTCTGTTTTTTTAGAGTTAATAAATTTTTATTTCATATGGGGATATTTTTTATTGTAAAATGTGTAAATTTCTTAATAAAGTATTATTTATTTTAATTAAAAAGCACCTTTGGGATTAAATAGTTCCACGAACCACTTTAAACCCTTTTCTGAACCACCCATGTTCCAGGGGACACGGGTCAGAAATGAATAATATAGTTTGAAAAAAATCATGATTTCTAGTGCAGCTGCAATTAATTTAAAGTTTTACTATAAACATAATGGTTGGTACTTTTTTTATATAAACTTCAATTGAGCCCTCTAGTTACAAACCCAGGTATATCCGCATGTTCGTAAAATCTTTTTATTTACTTTAGTTTTTCACAAGTGTTCAATGCACTGCATCACTTGCAAAGCGGTATTGACCAAAAGTGTCCGAATCCAGTTTAAAAAGGCATTCAAAGTTTGTTCCAAAAGTATACATGGTTGTCAATCGTTTTTAACGTTTCCTGTAAAATTTATGAAAATGGATCTTTTTGGTTTAGAAAATAGAGGGTTAATTCCCCCCCCCCCCCCCCCCAAAAAAAATTAATTTTCAAACAATTATTAAACCCTCCTACGTTCCATTGGCAAATAATTAATTTTTCGATTCAACATTAGTCCTCAGAAAGAAAAAAAATATCGCCCTTTCTACCACCTCCCACAATATTTTCGGAAAATTTTCAACATTTCCTCATCAACAACAATACGCCCAAACATCGTCTGAAAGAGAACGCAGTCTCTCCCGCTAATAGCACCACCATGGCGGCGACGACATTTGGGGGGGGGGGGAGAGGAACGTCACTTTACCCTCCCCCTTGCCTAATCTTCTCGAACGCTCCCCCCCCCCCTACCCCTCGTCATGTGGGGGGAAGGGGAACCACGAGAGCATCGGCAGCGCTGCCCACTCATCTATCTAATGAGAGGGGGCTTGAAAGACCCCTTCCCTGAGGGGGGTGGGGGATTAGAGAGTTTCTCTGCCCCCTCTTTCGCGATGGATGGAATGAGGGGGCAGCGGTCGGGGGGGGGGGGGGGGACTTTTCTCAGGTGGTCCGTTTTATATCGTCCGCGTTCTTTTTGGTTTGCGAAGGCAGAATTCTGTGTTGTTGCAATGTTTGGCTGATTTGGGTCGATTTGGCCATTTTCAGTTTGTTTTCTTTGGTTTCGAAGTTATTTGGGGACAGATTGATTGGCGGCAAGAGTTAACAAGGCATATAGAGGGTAAATGCTAGTGATAGCGACGATTGCAAATGAAACGAACTGCGAGATCTGAGGATTGTGAGGGAAGTGAAATATTCTGATAAATATCCTACATAAGAAAAACTGGTACTAAATGTTTTATATTATAGTTTCAGATGTTAAATGAGCTTCAATTTATATTTTGCTAAAACAGTAAAATATATTAATTACTATCACTAAGTCCTATTCTACAGTCATAAAATGCTTACGATATTCTCGGTAATTCGAGAATTCATACATAAATTCTCAAATAACCGAGAAGCTCATGTGTGTTTTACTCGTTTGTGTAGAATGGGCCTGAAACATAAAATGTTTTTTCAGCATGTTTACAAACAACACACACAATTTTTTCTGTGTGATAAAAAATGACGAAACAATCAAGTTCAAATTATGACGTATTTGGTTTTGATAAAATTTAACTTACTTCATTTAAATATCTTGCTCTCTATGAAGTTGATTCAATACACATTTCGGCTGTCTTACGAAATACTATTTTCCTTTTATTAAAATAAATAATTTTAAATATATATAAAAAAAAATTGTTATTTCCAGCACCTGGAGGGAATGTATTTGGCGCGATTTTCCTTTTCATGTGGCGACTTCAAAATTTCCTGAATAGCAGCAACCCTGGATTTGGATTTGTCGATGGGGGTGGGGTAGAGGGATGTGTGTTCTCAATAATGAAGTGATCAGGATTCGAATGCGGTGTGTAATGTTCTGTTAAGTTTGGGATATAACGGGATTGAAGGAGGAGGGATTCACTCCCCCCCCCCCCCCCCCCCCCCCTCCCGTTCATTCTTTATTTCTTCGACTTCATTCGGTCCTTTTATAAAGTCGATAATCGGTCATTTAATATTTGTCTTTCAGATTAAGTATTTGCTTTGATTTTTAGTAATTCAAATATATATAATTTTGTTCGTGTTAAACCAATAGTCCCCAACCCGTGGTCCGCGGACCATTGGTAGTCCGCGAGAGGGTCGTAAGTGGTCCATGGAAATTTTGAACAATAATAATAACAATAAAAAAAAACTCGTAAATTATTTTATAATGTTTTTTTATGCCAAATCAATTCGAGAAAATCACAGCTTTTTACTATTAAATAAATAACCTTTTGTGCAATGGTATTAATTTTTATACTTCCTTTACCTTAATTCCAATAGTTTTTACCCAGAAATGAATTACTTTTAATATTTTGTTGAAAAAAGGGAAAAAATTTGTTAAAAAATTTCTGATGACGAATGCATTGTATTTATTAAACATTTATATTTGGAATGAAAAATTCAAGCTTTCAAATCGTTATTTTAATACATTTTTAAAAGCATTCAGCATTACCCAAGAATATAAGAGTTGGTGAAATGAAGCAATTTCAAATGCCATCATTATTTTTTTAAATCTAATAAATACACATGGTCCCATTAATTTCAAAATCTATTTATCTAATTAAAAAATTAAATTATATAGATTATTCATCAATATTAATTTATTGGATCATATATTATATAATACCTTTACAAGTATATTTGGCTCTGGAGTTTTTGTCCTTTTCTACAACCTTTGGGCCCAAAACAATAAATGAATCTAAAATGCAGTGATCTCTCCTCTGAAATAATCACAACGTCTTTTCGTAAACCTATTTAACATAAAAAATAATTGTTACTTTGAAAATGCTTTTAAAAAAATCTATTTCGTTATTAAAGTAGAGAATGTAGTGAATATGTTTATAACTTATTTGGTAAGTTATAATAAATGGAACACTTCATATTTATATATATCAGCTTCTAAACTCCTCTTTTGAATATTCCTTTATTTATACCTAAATCTGATTGGTATTGTACTTCATTTGTAATTATTACTTTGCCAAGTTTAATTTTCTTTTAAATAAAATTAATTTTACGCGATTACATTTTTAATTACCACAGTCCTGATGGGTCTATATTTTTAGTAACTAGTAGCTGCTAACTAATTAGTAACTAGTTTAGTAACTAGTAGATTAGTAATACTAACTGCACATTTCCAATATTGCACTCTCACTTCTTCTTTTCCTATGTTGTTAAACTATACCAGTAACAGAAAAATTGATATTCTTCTGGACACATAATGATACCTTCTTTTAATCACTCTTTTCAATGCTGCCTAACATGTCCGTAAATAGGAAAGAATATCCGACCACTGGAAATATTAAATTAATTTACTTTATATTTGTTGGTGCATTAGTTTAAAACAAAACCCTATAAGAATACCTATCGTAGTAGTATTTTTGTTCGGACTAACAAGCCGATCTATCGATTTTAATAATATAAAGTTTAATGCTGCCATAATTTGAGAAATCAGTTGAGCGTTTTGAAGAGTTGACAAGGTAAGTTAAAATATGTATGTATTGGTACTCGTATGTATTGGTTATATACTGAATTACACAAGTATTGATATATCAACATGGAAAAGAACGGCTTTGAAACAAACATAAGGTAGATTTTGGGTAGATCGCTAACATTCTCAATATAATTTGATACAATGTTATTTAGCTAAAACATTTTTTTTTAATGAATTCATATTTCTATTGGGACCTAAAAAAGGCAATAGCCCAATTGCGGCCAAAGGGAACAGGGTTGACCATATTCTCAATGAAGAAAACAGTTGTTTATCGCCATGACAAAAGGTTGCCATGGGCCTCAATTGTAACATTCCGCCAAAAAAAATGATTAACTCATATTTAAAATTTTTGATTGAGGCAAGTTTTCTATCTCCATGCTTCATATGCAAAACAGCTAAATTCTCAACTTTTAATTTTGATAAATGTGTTCCAATATATTGATCACAAACCATGATCCATGTTTGGCTATTATTAAGGACTCTAATTTTTTTTGGTATATATTTGTATTTTTGACACGTACATAATATTTTCTTTTACTTCGAAATGAAGGTCAATACAAAATAATAAAGTCCGCAGGTCGAAAATTTCCTTTTCAATCTTTGACTGGAAGGGTAGATCAGAAAATATCCCCACAACTTCTCCACATACTTTCGACTCCATATTGCGCGGTCATTTTCTAAGTTGAACTGCAACCCCGGAATCTACATCCCAAATCATCTCCACGGCCCATCTCCCTTTGCCCTTAGGGCTCCAGAATTCTCATCAAAACAAGGCCTCGACCTCACAATTGTTTTCCGAAACGACCCCCTTCGGACATCACCTCTCCCCCTCCCTATTTTGCCGGACAGTCCCCTCTCCCCTCTCTCGCTACTGTCACTTTAATAGCGGCCATTCCACAAACCGAATATCCCTCTCTCTCTCGGATACTGACTTTAACCCCCCTCCCCCCCCCCTACAACTCCCGGACACATAATCGAAAACACCCCCCCCCCTTCAACTTTGACTATCCGGCACACGCTCCAGGAGAGTGGCGTCCGATTTGTTTGCGCCCTCTTTTATTGCGGAGCGCCCCCTTAATATATTCCGATGCGCCGCCGGCCGAGACGACCGTTCAGGGGCTGCCAAACGCGTGAATGGTTGCGGTCGCCAAACTGGAGGAAAAAATCGCCAAGTTTCTCCTTTTATAGTTGCGAATTTTTTATCAAAACGGGATTTTATAAATCTACAGTTCGATATGCTCCTGGGGGTCGAAAAATATTCATGGATTTTCGGTGCACTTTATTAATTTATTCAGGCGCATTTTAAAGTCGAGTATAGCTCGGTTTGAGCTTTGTTTTCATAGTTTAGATAAGGCGATTGATGAACTCGCCGAAACATGTTCGTTGATTTTCTAATAACTGTATATGTTCCTTCTTGGCCTGCCCCTTCATGCGTCTTCGGTAAACTCTCTAGATCTCTTCACACTTGCATAAGTTTAAACTTCTTGGTATAATTTTGTTCGTCTTTAGCTGCTTTTTCAACCTATTTAAGTTTCCTATGCCGCAAGTGAGTGGGATACATTGACTTTATAGTGAAATTTTCGACAAATAGTCCTTTCCACTCCATACAATTGTTTTACAAATAGTTTAAACTTTCAAATATCCAATTTGCATTGTAGAACTCGTTATTTTCTTCAATTTAAGAACGCACTTGCTGCGGTCGTTGGATTAGAATTGAAGTTACAGTGGTTAAACAGGCCAGCGTATGCACCAAATGTGAATAATTTCTTGTACCACAGGGTACAAAAATCAGAGGTGAGGGAGGATAATGACAACCCTTTTCAGAGCGGCCACCTTCCTTTACACGATGATAAGTAATGTATCTCCATAGGCTAATTCCGTCTGGAGTTATGGGGCTTTCAAATATCAACACTTTTGGTGTTGCGCAAGTTTCTGCCGATGACTTCTGTATATGGAAAAATGAAAATATCCCGGAAAAAATCCCGTTTTAAAAGAGGGCGGATTACAATATGAAATATCCGTTCTACATATGGAAAGAAAGTTACTACATTGTTAAAAATAGGTACTCAAAAATAAATAAAAATTTACTCATTTTTGAGTACATTCGATACTTATCATAGCTCCGAATACATAAGTTTCATTTTTGAAAAAGACATATATTCAAAAATGAGTATAATAAGTAAAAATGAATAAAAAGAGCAGTTGTTTGCATACATAGGCTGTCTTCATACATCACTTTCAATAACTATCAACAATTATAACCAATATTTAACGGGAATCAAACCCAGATCCTCAGGCACCGCAGCCCATTATTATATCCGTTGTACCGCCAGGGCGATGTAAAGAAATTATAAACAGAAGAAATGTTAAAAAGATGTATCAAAAGAATGGGAAGTAAGATAATGGAGTTGTAATAACTCAGTTTCCATTTAAGCAATCAACTGCAAATAACGTGAAAAATCATCTTCTGAACACCTATTTTAAGTTTGACAGGTCGCTTTGTTAAGATGTCTTGCACAGAAGCCGAGATTAACAATATTAAATCAGACTCCTCATTTTTGAGAAAGTAGATTACTTAAATTTGAGTACGTCATCGCTCATTACGATGCAATTCTACTGAAGTAAAAAAATAGTGTATTCAGGAACTCATTTTTAAGTACCTTTTTTATTACTGTGTAAAAAATTATACGCATACAAAAAATAAATGCAATACAAATAATTCTCGGATGGTAAACTTAAAATAATAACGAAGGTTTTTGTAAATATCATTTTTCTTAACTTACATGGGATAAGGAAAATTAGAACGATCACAATTTAGAACGTTTTTCTAATTCCTATCCCTTAATTGGCATGGGTCAATCGAACAGATAAAATTACAGTAGGTGCAAACTTTTATGCAAATTTGTATTCATTTTAACTAGTTAAGTCTATAAAAGGGAAGAGAAGAAAATATTTAAATACGAAAAGTGTATGCCCGCTAACACCTCCCAGGGGCATTCAATCGACATTCTAGTTTAATAAGTTGAACTACAACCCAAAGAAGGATTCTGCCTTATTTCATCTTCCTGATTACATGGCAAGTGCCGTAATTATGAGTTAAATGACGAAAAAAATGCTCACCTTTTAAAAACCTGCAATTAAAACACCAAATAGCTTACTTTCCCTAATTAACAGTAAATGGAGTGTGCTGATTCTCAACACTGCCAGAAGGGTTTTACTTGAAACGTCATTTTAGACGATTATAGAAGAAATACTGAAAATCGGTTACCAACAAAAAACACGCCAACAGAAGGCAGATACAAAAACTATTACGTCTGTCTCAGAGGACTCGGATTCCCCCCATTGTTATCGAACAAAACCAAGTTAATGTCAAGAGGGTTATTGGTAAGTGAGTCATAGTGTCGGAATGCTTCTCCTTAAAAGCGTAACATAGTGTTCTATCCTGGTTTCCTATGGGGCAGGTTATAAAGGTGTTTCACATGAAAAATAGCATGCCTTTTATCAAAGTTCCAAGCTGTTGTGGAATACAAAAAAAAAATATATATATAATATCTACTATATCGTAACTTTTTAAACACAATACCAATTTTTTAAAATTAAAAGTATTTAAAGATATTTTATTAATATATTAAGACAATTATTACACATTTCTAGATCGTTAATTTTTTATTTTGTTTGGCCAAGAACATTTTATTTTTTAAACAATTTGTCCAACTGAAATTTGTTTTAAGTTTAAAGTTTAGTGAAACTATGCGTTATTTTACAAAAAAAAATAAAATAGTATTTAATTGATTTTTCAAGTGCGTGACGGATATATGTTTCCTTTTCTTAAAAAAAATATATATATATATTATGACCTAAAACTTGACTAATTAATCTAATTATGTATATATGACCGAATACTGCATAGAAATGTAGCTAAAGTCAAGTAAGTTATTCCTTTTTAATTTAACATCGAAAGTGAATATTTTTCTGTGTATCAGATGTGGTTCAGGTGGAGTCAATATAAATTGTCTATGCCTAACGCTGAGATATAGACTAGTAATGATTTCTTACAATTTTAATAATAGGCTTCAACAAATAAAAAAAAGAAAGCTAAAACTTTTTTTTTCTGGAATCAGTTCTTGACAAAGTTGGAAGACAGTTTTCTAATATTAATATTTTTACTTAAAATTATTTACTTATATATCCTTAGAAAGAATTAACATGATTAAACGATACATAAAATCTAATCAAAGAGTCCGATTACAATTTATTTTAATTTGTGAGTATGATATATCCCAAAATATATGTCCTGTAAAAAAAAAGTTATGTATTATTTTATATACGCTTTTGCTACTCAAAATATCTTAATTTTTTTTACATTTCAAACATTGAAAGTTTCCACATTTGAATTTTCGCCAAACGTGGCAGCCCTCTAGATCGAACTTCTTCGAAAAAGGAGAATCCCCTCCCCCCAACTTTATTCTCTCCCATTCCCTCCTCGATATGCGGCAGTTGGCGGTAGAGGGGAAGGTCTGCTCTCGATTGTCAGCCCCACTCCCCCATCGTTTGCGTGGGGCGACCACACGAGGAAGGGCTTTTATATATTTTTTTGTTTCCTTCCGTTTTTCTTTCGGAAAGGGCGGCGAAGTAAATGACTGGAGGCTTGGCTGCGGGCTCTTGCGATGACGTAGAGTGGGTTTTAGAAAATCGCAATCGGCGCACTTTATGTCGTGCTGGGAAGTGTTCTTCACGTGTGTGATTCGCGTGAATTTTGAAGACTTTTTTTTTGGCAGGAAGGTTCTTATTCAATTTTTTTATTACGGTTATAGAATTAGAAATAAAAAATCGTAAAAAAAAACCTCGAGGATGTTTTCAGAAAATGTAAGTGTTCATACAGTTAGGCCGCTTTTTCACATACAAGGAAAATCGCAGCCGATGACGTCACCGGCACCGGATGCAATGTTATTCAATTACAACTTTTTCACGTTGTCCGGTCCGGCAAATTTATCGGTAATCGAAAATGCAGCTCGCGTTGAACTCGCCAAATCGGACGGATTTATCGGCTTCAATGTTTCCGTATGTATACTTTTTCACGTAGGTCTAGAGGTGTTTGTGTTTTCTTCAGCTTTATTTTAGCATTGTAGTTGTTCTCATCGCGACCATACAATTTCCTTTCATTGTTTTCGAGTACTTCTGTATTTGTGAAACATCAGCGTAAATTGATCAAGAGCGGTGTTATGACATTAATATAACTTAAGGAAAGTAAATCCCGTTTATGGGAAAAACGGTCGATTGTTTAAAGTAAAACCGAAAAATAAAAAGTGTGGAAAAAAGTTACATATTAAAAGATTTTCAATAAATAAAACAGCACATTAGTGTTAGTGCCAAGTATTTACTAGCAGTCGCTTAACAATTTTGATAGTCACCTACTCCCAATTTTCAAACCCCCCTCTTACAAAATATATATATTTTTAAATTTAAAAAAAACAGCTTCGTTTTTGCAGGCGTATGAAAAGACTCCACAACCTGTTGCAATGTTACAAATGGGTATTCAAAAATAAGTAAAATGTACTCATTTTTGAATACATTCGATGTTTTATCATGGCTCCAAATACATAAGTTTCAATTTTGAAAAAGACATGTACTTAAAAATGAGTACAACGGATGAAAATGAATAAAAAGAGCAGATGCTAGCCTACATAGGCTGCCTTCATAATTCATTTTCAATAAATATCGACAATTACAACTAACACCTACCGGGAATCGAACCCAGATCTGCAGGCACCGCTGTACAGAGTCTTATCCGTTAAGCTACCAGGGCGACGTGAAGAAGTTATAAACAGAAGAAATGTTAAAAAGGCGTGTCAGATGAAGGGGAAGTAAAATAATTGAGTTGTAATAACTCATTTTCCATTTAAGCAATCGACATCAACTAATGTGGAAAACCATCTTCTAAACACCTATTTTGAGTTTGACAGGTCGCTTTGTTAAGATGGCTTGAACAGAAGTTGAGATTAGCTATATGAAATTAGACTGCTCCTTTTTGAGAAAGTACGATTTGAGTACGTCATCGCTCATTTACGATACAAATGTACTCAAAGAAGAACGAGTATATTCATGTACCCATTATTAAGTACCTTTTTTTTTATACAGTGCATGTGAGGATTATCCAAAATGACGAACATTTCTTCAAAGAAATTTTGGATATTGTAATGATTGTTATTAAAATACCAAAAAACTTGACGACCAAGCGAAGAAGTCAATCATATGAAGTGTAAAGATTTTTTCAACTTTGCGACAATGCAGCTTGTTAAATCGAATTTTCATTGTAGAATTATTGAGTGTCTCGTATCAGCTTTGAAGAAATTCGATATTCGTTTGATATAATGTCAATTTACTGTCAAGATAAGCAAGAGAAAAAGTTTTATTTTGAATCGAATTTGTGGAATATACGAACTTTGTAGCTCGAAATTTAATGACGTCTCCAGAACATAAGAGTGTTCTTAATCATTTAATTATTAAATAATTTTGTTTTATCCGAATAATTCTTTGTTTGCCAAATGGAAATAAAAATTTTTAAGTTTTCGAGTGCTACAGGTTTTATAAATCGAGCATTCTGGATCGAATTAAACTTAAGTTTGAGGGCTAAAAATCATTGAAAATGCATTTTTCTGCTGTAAATCCTAGCAAAATATTCTACAATGAAACGTATATTTTTAACAGCACACCACTACAACAGAACCTGACACAAAACAAAAAAAAAAACTCTTTTGCCGGACGCAACAAATAAAAAACACCCTTTCCCATCACCACCATCCGGCCCTGACGTCTTGTCCTTCCCCCCCTCCCTCTCCCCCCAAGAGACCGGATAGAACCAGAAGCCTCTCCTCTTCCGATCCACCCCAAAAAACAAAAATCCGGACAAGGAATAACAAAAAAAAGAAAAAGCCGGAAGACTCTGCGGGGGGCGCAAAGGGACGAGAATAGCAGACGAGAAAATCGATATGGGAGCCAAGGGGGTGTGGGGGGGAGGAAGAGGGGGGGGTGGGGGGCACAGATGGGTGACCGCCTCCGTTAATCCGGCAGGAGATCCCGCTAAACCCCCCTCCGATGGGGGGATGGGGCGGTTAATGTCCGGCCGATCCATCATGCAAAGGGCGATCGTTTTTCGTGGGTTGGTTCCAGCCGGATAGCGTTCGTAGACGCCTGTAGGGTTGGGTTGCATAGAGAGAATGTTGCTAACTGTGGTATTTAGTCGAATGGGATTTGAGATAGTTGGATAAATTATGTTGGTTTATTGGAATAATGTTGCACTAGTGCTACACTAGGGTACGAACACTGTAAAAAAAGGTACTTAATATTGAGTACCTGAACATACTCGTTTTGCTTTGAGTACAATTGCATCGTAAATGAGCGATGACGTACTCAATTTAAGTAATCGTACTTTCTCAAAAATGAGCAGTGTGATATAATATTTGTAATCTCAGCTTCTGTTCAAGCCATCTTAACAAAGCGACCTGACAAACTTAAAATAGTTGTTCAGAAGATGGTTTTACCACTTCATTTGACGTCGAAAAGGAAACTGAGTTATTACAACTTAATTATCTTTCTTCCCATTCTTTTGGCACACCTTTTTTAACATTTCTTCCGTTTATCACTGCTTCACGTCACCCTGATAGTACAACGGATAACGCACTGGACTGCAGTGCCTGCAGATCTGGGTTCGATTCCCGGTCAGTCTTGTTTGTAATTGTTGATATTTACGGAAAGTGAAGGCAACCTATGTAGGCAAGCACTGCTCTTTTAATGGATTTTTATTCATTTTTACATGCCTTTTTCAAAAATGAAACTAATGTATTCGGAGCTATGATAAGCATCGATTGTAATCAAAAATGAGTACATTTTACTTATTTTTAACAGTGAAATTAGGATATAAAACTTAGGCATTTTCACTTAGGATTTTTTTTATTTGTCAAAAAGTTCTGCTTAGGCATAATTTTAAAATAATTCAAATTGCTTAAGATGTACATATACACTAGGAAATGCGGGAATCGACCTAAATTACAAAACGTTTTTAATTTTAACACAAATTATCTTTCCATTCAAGTTATATTAGTTGTGGGATGTTATTCTAACATCAATTATAAAGTTGCATTAAAAAAAATTTAATAGAATTTAGAATTGGAAATTTGAAGAAAAAAAATAGGATTTATTTTTTACTTTCGAGGTGAAAAAATTTTTAAAAAAAAACTTTACATGCTACAAACTTTTTGGATGTTAAGAATGATACTACGAATATTCTTCAACAAAAATTACGCTTTTAGATTAATTACAACTTACGTAATCGTGTTTGAAAAAACATCCTAATTATCTAATAAACCGCAAATTATATAATTACCCGTAAAAATTACTGAAAAGTATGAGAGCAATTATTGAAAAGTCTTATTATTGACTGAGTGTTAAATTATGGTCGACAAACTGGAATTTTTAGATGCAAAATACGACTAACAACCGCCAATTTCAAACCCTGCACAAAGGTCTATTGACGATGGTTCAGGGTCTATCCCAAAGGAAAATCCGTTATTTTATATATAGTTCAGTATTAACGAATTTCAATGAAATGCAGTCGTGACCCTGGAGACACATCAAATTAAAAATTGGTTCGCAAAACACCTACTTCCTCCACATATAAAAAGCTGAACATTTATATTTAAGTACATTCATCCTCACGATGTGAACCTGAGGCTCGGAATTTTAAAATTCTGCTTTCCAAATGATTTTAACAACTTTAGAAATATTGCATAACATTATTTCCACGTTCTGGAACTTGCCTTTGTAGCTTAGTCGACTGCAAGCTAGACTACAATAGTTCGAGGGATCCAGTCCCATCGGGGCCACTAATTTTATTTAATGCATGCCTTAACAGGTTCTGAGGCCAAACAACTAGTTGTCAAATAACTCCGGGTGTCTTCATTTATTTTGTTTAATGTGTTCCTGAACAATATTAAAAATATCTGCGAAAATCTAAATTTCGTACCAAACAGCTTTATTCTAACTTAAGTCTATTCTGTAATAATATCCTTAATTAATGGAGCAGGATTTTTCCGAGAGCTCTCGTAACGACACAAAGTGGTTTCGAGATTGGAAATTCATAGGGTTCTCTTCTCCTTTTACAATAACTTTATAATGATTAAAGAAAACACACGGGCGCCTGTTCAATATCCGAGCATTAATTAAAATCACCCGCAGTTTAAATTTCTAAACTATCATCTACAGTACACCGGTGGTTCGCAACCTTTTTCTTCTCATGTACCCCTTTATAAAACTTTTCATTTATGAGTACCCCCTTCTCTCATAACCCTTCTCACCCATCCCTCTATAAAAAAAAGTGTTAGGCAGTAATGTTCTTAGGTAGCAAACTAATAGTACTAGTTAGTACTAATAGTACAAACTAGTTAGCAAATTAATCAAACCACTCAAATTGATGACACTTACAGGCTTTTAGTTTTTATTTTACTTATTACATTCATTATTTTTATTTCAGATGTTTCCCGCCATTACTAATATTATTTTCGCGTACCCCCAACCGGACCGCCATGTACCCCCAGGGGTACGCGTTCCACAGGTTGAAAGCCGCTGATGTAGAACATCGTGTTAAGAATATGAAATATACAAATACAACGCAAAAAAACTACGCAATTATAATATATAAAATCTGTACATGTTTTGAGAGATAAATATCCCTTCATCAGCAGAAAATATCTTATTATTTGTGCTGATGAAGGGAGACGTATCTCCCGAAACATGTCCAGTGTGTGATTGAAAAGACGGGATAAAAAATTTATAGAATTAATTGAAACTATTTTCTTTGGTGTATTTTACGCTGTATTTATCTCTGTGGAACAGCAACCTCAAGTTTGTTTACAAAAATCTATTGAGTCCGCATTTGTATTTTGCATTATGTAAGCCATTTTGATGATTAACCCCTTCAAGTCATTGATGAATAATTATTTTGATGTAATCTGTATTTATTTATTATGGCAATAGAGCTAAATGCGATACAGCCAAACAATAACCACCAAACATTGGCACGACGTTTCCCACATTGAAGTAACACACAGCCACACATTCAAGTATACTCTTCCGGCCGTGCTTGCGACACACAACTTGAAATTTTTCCTTAAATTAATGGCTTGGTACAAAAAAAAAAAACTGTTTATTGCATATTTATTCAGCTGGGCCAAACAATAAACGAATTTATGGTTATTCCGTTCCAGCTTGAAGTATGCCGTCGAATTTGGGCTATTGAAACTTAATAATTCATTGCAATAAAATGAAGACAAGAAATTAGAAACGGACATAGGAAAGGGTCGAGGCGAACTCCAACTCCATACTGAACTTGTGAGCTTCGGAAAACAAGTGTCAGGTTTGATTCCGGAACCGAACTAATGGCCCCACCGAAAATCCTTTTGCAATCGGGGGGGACTCGCCCCTCCCCATAAATCAGGTTATGAGGAGCTTGGGGCGTTGCCATGGCAACCGAGAGACGGCACTTATCTTTCTTGTCCGGGAAGGATGGGGGAGTTTTCTTGCTGCTCTTTCTTCCCTGCTCCTCCGTACAAGAGAAGGGTGGAAAAGAAACGGTAGTTATGAAGAAAAAAATGGCATCAAGTTGATGTAATCCTTTTGGGCAAAAGTGACTGGGTGTTTTTGAAGGATGCTTTCTTTTCAATGCTAATAAAATGAGGGAAGAAGGGAAGTCTGACATTATCTCTATTATGTTGTTCTCGTTGAAGTTGTACTTGCTGTATCGTGTGTGAAAACTCGTAAAAGGGGCAATTTTGTGTCAATTCATTTGCAGTTGCAAATAAAATTCTAATTCGTATTCCGATACTTTATATCATTAATAAAAAAAAATGGCTTGTTATAGAAATGTAATAATTTTAAAAAAAATTACTATGCTATTTTTTTACTTTTCTTTGTCAAGTCCATCGCACGGATTCGAACTAGAAATCCTCTGATAACTAGCTAAATTCCTTTATCCACTGGGTCACTAGGGGCCCACTTTATACAGTAAAGCATAATATAAAGACTACATGTTCTAAAGTATAGTGGGAGTCAAAAGACTCGAAATTGCATGGTATTGTGTATTATGGGGGGAGAGGGGGGAGGGGGGCGGTTGCCTCCGCACTTTTTTTGGATGTTGCCCCACGATTTTTATTTCGGGAGTTGCTCCCTCACTTTTTTAATATAGCACTTTTTAAAAATAAAATTTAAGTCAATTTTTTTACTGCATTGCCAAAACCGTACCCCCCCCCCCCTCCCCCCACCCACTACTATAGACGATAAACGCATTTACTGAACAAGTGAATGTGTCCATCGGCCATCTCAAATACTTAAACAAGGCTAGGCCGTCATTTGAAGTGTCATGTCTCTGTAGTTAGTGTTTAAATAGCCACTCTGAAATGAAAACTACGATATTTTTAATCGAATATTGTGAAAATGTTTTGTTACATATACATATATTTAATTAATTAATTTTTCAGCTATACGATTTACAATATCGAAGTAAATGAAGATAGAAAATATACATATGTTTTTGTTATAATTTTTTTTTAATATATTTCTATTATCGGAAATGGAAACGGGGGCCTAATTGCCCAGTGGATAAAGGCGTCAGCTGGGAATCGAAGGGTTCTCGGTTCGATCCTGTGCGACGGACATGACTAAGAAAAGTAAAAAATAGGGATCTTGTGATTGGAGGGTTGCCAGCTTCGCTACAAAATACTAGGAATGTCGTCCAGAACATCCACAAAAATTATCGGCGTGTATACGGGATTGGTGCACGATAAATCTGATCGGGGTTCAAAGTCCCGACGTCTATTGAAGGCGTTGAGTGCCAGTTCAGGTGTTTCCTCGTCATCTGACCATGGTTCAAAAATACGAGGCATCGTTCCCGGGTCTTACCTTTGAAATAGGCCCCGAACCGTCGCCAATAGTTCACTGTGCAACTCTAGTGCGATGTTAATTAACAAAACAAAACCGGAAATGGAACATAATTATTATTTTTCTTAAAAAATGTGTCAAGGTTGCCCGAGTCCAATTTTTTTTTGTGGCTTTCAACTCTCCCCCCCCACCATTTTATCTTGCCCCCTCACTTTTAGCACCCAATCGCCGCCAATGCAATGGCGAATAGTCGATTTTGTGATCAGACAACGAACGACACGTTGCTTTCGGCACAGTAGGAATTTGGGGGCCTCCTAACATGCAAAGGAAAAAAAAAAACTTACAAATCCAATCAAGTAATTGTCGAAAATGCACTTGAGCTGAAACTAGAACAGTAGTATGTAAAAGAAAACAATTTATATACAAATATAATGAGCAAATTAAATCGGTTATTTCGTAACATTTTAAGTTCCATTATACTAGGTAAAACAAGTTCTGTTTTCTAAAGAATCAAGTTTTATTTAAAAAAAATCAATCAATTTAACTATTTGAGAATCGTACAATAAAAAAAAATCTCAGGCTACAATGTCTCGGACTTTTAAACTTTTTTTCAGAAAAAATACTCGTAACTTCTTCGAATCAATCTCACAATTTTCGAATCTCGTAACATCCAACAATCTATTTCCGAAATTATTAGGCCCCAATGATTTGTTTGCGTGTTCTAAAATCAGGCCCTGGTAACATCGTAAGCTTTACAAGTTTTAATTAAAATAATATTAAATGTACTTACTTGTATAGATGAAGAATTTTAACAAAAACTTCAGTAACATTTTAAATGGCGGCGGCAACTTGTTGTGTTTTGATGTATTCATCCGCCTAAAACAGTAATGTGAACGAAGCACAGGGTTATATACCTCCACCAGCAGATATAATTCTTGAAGTTGGAACTCGCAACTTTTATTCTTCGGAATATTTGCACGAAATATTTTAGAATTATAAATGTACGTTTATTACACATTTCTTATATCGTCACCTATAATACCTAAAATGAATATATCTAAATGTTCTTATTTTTTAGTACATAGGGTAATTTAATTTTGAGTACGTTCAATGTTCATTTACGAACCAATTATACTTAAAAAAATCGATTACATCCAAATACTCATTTTTAAGCACGTTTTTTTTAAAGTGCAGGTAAGCATTTACTCATTGTACTCATTTTCGAGTATTCAAAATTTAAACTTATGTTTTATGAGCCACGATAAGCATCGAATGTAATTTAACATGAGTACATTTTACTTATTTTCAAGAGTACATATTGTTAACAGTGCAGTCATTTCCATAGAACTCTGGTAGTTTCACATGAGCATTCTTGAGGTTTTTGGTAAAATACAAATACACTAAACTTCAAAAAAAGAAATTAGTCCCAAATCTAATCTAAAATTACCGAGTGAATTAAAAATGAACAAGTGCTTTACTTTTGAAGTAGGTCACACAATCTCAATAAATGGTAACGTTCCATTTCATGCTTCTGCTCTGAACTCTGTTACTGCAAAATTAAATTTCAAAAAGGTTCTGCAATAGATATTTCGCTTTATTGAATTCGTTTTAATTAAATTTACCACATCGGCGAATTAATGCGTTGTGCACGTAAAAAAATCTACCATAGGCATTTTTCTTTCGGACAAGCTCTTCGAACCAAACCAACCGTTGCTATCCATTGATCGTTGCTCAAACCACCACATTCCTTCCTCCCCAGTGTGCAAAAGCCCATCTCAACTCACCATTCACTGGGCGGGAGGAATCGCTTCCGATCATGCCCGAACCAGTTTCGATTCCGGAAAGAAGAAAAAAAAAGGAATCCTGCAAATTTTGAATTGCCAATGGGTCATAAAAAGAATTCCCAAAAAGAAAAGAAGAAAAGAGTTCTTTCTGGGCATGGGCCCCCTTCTATTGCCAGAATTCCTCCTCCGAATCTTTACGGGCAGGAGGATAAAATCGTTTTCTATCCCTCATTCCGATTTGTTTTTTTCGCTCCCTCTGGTTGTCCCGAACGGAGGAGTTTTCCCAAAAGATCTTGGGGGGAGGGAGGGGGCTTAGAGGTTCTTTTTTTTGCTTCTTTCTCGTCGGGAAATTCTGTTCTTTTTTTTTCTTTCTTTCTTTTTTTTCCGAGACTGGTTTCTTTCGGAAGGCTGAAGAGGCATCATCTTTTGGAGGCTCTCTCTCTCTCTCTTTTCCCTCTGGAATGACCCGGGAAGCCAGGATCATGTTCGTACACAAAAAGCAGGAAAGGGGTCGATCACTAATTGAAATGGAGGAAATGATTTTTTCTTTCTTCTTCGACACCGTAAAAAAATGTGCTTAAAAATGAGTACATGGATGTACACGTTTTTCCTTGAGTACAATTGCATCGTAAATGGGCGATGACGTACTCAAATTTAAGTAATCGTACTATCGCGAAAATGTGGTTCAAGTACTCATTTTTAAGTACCTTTATTTTACAGTGCAGTACATTTTCCAGGACTGTCTTTTTTATTGCATTTTAGATAGATAGATTTTCTTGAAACAATACTAGTCACATTGACGTATACAAAAGATTAAAAAGTAAAGGAAGAAAACAGAGTTTCAGAACAGATATCTTTATTCATAATTTTAGTTCAAGTAATAATTGATCTATGAAAGTAAAACGGTTTGACTTATGAAGTATTGCAGAATGAAAATAGACTTTTCAACAAAATGTGTCATTATATACTAGAAATTACGCATTTAAAACCTATCAGGCATAATATAATATTGATATGATTTTTATTTCGTCAGTGACAAAAAAAAGGCAAATAATTTTATTTTTTTCTAAAACAAATGTTTTCAGACAAAAATCATAGAAAAAATTTGAGTTTTAAAACTGACATTTCTAACTGCGAATATTTTTAACTTGCCTTGCACTTACCTAAAATTCCATCATCTGTAATTGGTCCTGTCTTTTACATTACAAGAAGAAAATGCTTTTAAACAAAAATTTTATTTAGTTTGAAAAACTTTGGTCTAAATAATTCAAGAAATCATCCTTCGAATCTGTGTTTGGAAATGCTGTAGTCGAAATTATTCCGTGATCAAATATTCATTTTACCATAAAAACTGTTTTATGGTAATATATATAAAATTTTGTCACATTTATTATTCAACAACGAAATAAATGTTCATTTTACTTTCAAATGGGTATGGAAAAGAGTGAATCAACTGGCAATAATTCTACTGTTCGTTCCACGTGCCAGTTTGCTCGGAAAATGTTAGGAAATGTACACTATAAAAACGAGGCATTTTTGAATGAGAAAAATATAATTATTTTTGAGAAATACGACACCTCCTTAGACAGTTTTCATAAAATCCGAATACTTATGTTTCCATTTTAAAGTTATCATATATAGACTTGAGTAAAAATACATGCTTTGATTAGATTTCAAAATTAAAAGACAGCACTAGAATAATTTTAGGTTATCTCATCACTGATCTCTATCTATAACTTCTGGATTGTGCAAGGCAGTTTATCGACTTGAAGCCAATTGAAGGTTAAAAAAGTGTACCCCACTTCCGTATTTTGTATATTGTCCATTGCTAATATATACCGAATTGAAGTGCTTTTGGCTATTTATTTTTTTAATTTTCTCTAAAACCCAATTTGAATGCTTATTCTCTGAAATTCGTTTTAACCAATAATAAGTGGATAAGCAGCAGAAAGAAAAGCTATATTTTTGGCGATATACATATTTATTCTATATGTAGAAAATAATATATATAAATATATTTGAATTTTTTTGAACGGTTTGAGAAGAAAACAAAACCCACAAAATTACTTTAAAAAGTTAGTTAGGGTACAGTATGCCTGCTTACAGTATGGCTTCAACCGCGCCCATGGGAGGAATTGGTTATGAACGTTCCAGAAGTTACAGTTAGAGCTCAGTGGATGCCATCCTAGATGCATAGACTGCGAGTTGTACGTATGGGAAGTCAGCTTTAACCACAATGCTACCGAAAACTGACATAAGATCATTCATTCATTTCAAAATTTGGTTGTTAAATTGTTTCAGTGTAACGACTCGTTACCTTTATGTAAAAACCATATACAGGTAAAAACGGCCTAAATATATTCGTTTAAGGTATAATAGTACGAATAAGAAATGAGTTCCGCAAAGGGTCCTAAGTGGTCCGTCGGACTTTTAAACAATCAAAATGTTTGACAATCTATTATTTTTTTTGCCAAAACAAAAGTTTAAATATATTATTTATTTAAAATCAAATAAATAGACATGATGACATTAATTTCAAAAATACCTTATCTATTAAAAAAATTAAGGTAAATAGATTTTTTTCTATTAATAATTTTAAAGAAACAATCGTATTTAAAATCTGAATTGCATGTAATAGTTGCTTCCTGAATATGTTTTACTGTTAATAGAAAGTTGTGGTCCACATCATGTCTAACTTTCTATGTTTAACTTTTAATTTGGTGGTCTGTGACCACTTCAAGTTTGGAAACCACTGGTGTGGTAGGAGGTGTATAGTAGAGTAGAGTGTCAACAAAACAGTGGCGGCCCGTGGTCGAAAATGTTAGTGCAGCCGAACTCATGTGTATCCCCCACCCCCTATTTTCCGGAAATTCTTTATTATTTACTACTCAAATCAAAGTTTTTTTTCAATTTTTACGAAATGATAACATGTGAAAAAAATAGAAAACACTTATTTTTTTTTTAAATTAAAGCAATCCTCCTTTCTTTTAAACATGCGAATCGGTCAATTTTAATATTAACTTAAATAACGAAACAACAGCAGGACCATGTCCTGAAACAACAGCACACAGTAAATGTATCATGAAAACCATTTCCGTTTGGAGATATTCTCGTAAGTTCTCGTTTCACCCACGAGCCAATCAGCATATCGAACCTCGAGTGCAGCTAAAACAAGAAAATTCATTTCGGCTGTACTTTCTCACAAATACAGTGCATTAGCATGGGGGCAATCTCCATACTACGTAGAGGTTACCATGGCAACGATGCAGCAGATTTCGAATTTCGCTTTTTGGCTGCAGTTTTGATTAAATGGAGTTTTTCCCCCTCCTGAATTGTGCATTACGTTAACATGCTTGCTATTTATCGGAGATTTTGTTTACTACTGTAGAATTTTCATTTTCGATTCTAATCTTCATTTAAGAAAATTTGTAAAATATCTGATTTTAGTTTTAAAATACACTAATGTATTTAGGTGCAGCCCGGCTGTACTTGCTGTAGTACTGCCGAACCGCCACTGCAACAAAAGCCCAAGTGTAGTACGAGTGCGACGTAAATTCAACCAACTATCCAAATACGTTCACTCAGCAGTGCTGCATATCAGAAGTTTATGACCATACCTGTGAAAAGATTGTAAAATAAATGTCTTCCATTTCAAAAACAAAATATCTCTAACCAACACACAAGAAACTAAAAAAAAAAAAATAAGCATCGGTTATCATTCGAAATCTCCTTTTTCGAAATCTCCTTCTCCAAACCACCCTTAGTGGAATTCCCTTTCAAATCATTTTCGGATTATTCCTGTACTGTATAAAGATGAGGAGGATAGAAAAAAAAAATCGGAATTGTTTCCTTCGCTTCCATCTCTCCTAATCGACTCGCACTCGCAGTAAAAATAAATCGATCATTTTTCCCGACTACGCCGAGACCGACGTAAGAAGCGCCCGGCCCTTCTTAAATTCCCTGCCCCGATCTCCGTCATTTAATTCGGAGCGGCGAATCCTTTTCACGCTCCCTTCTCCTCTCCATCCTCCTCCTCCTCCCGTTCATTTTTATTTCTTCTCTCGCGGCGATCGTCAACTTTTGTGAGGGGCCGTCCATCAAGTGCGGTTCCCTTAAACAGTGGTGGTTGGAATCAAGGTTCGATATTAGCGGTCCTTAGTTGTATTTTGCATCTGAAGCGACTTGACTTGTTTGAAGTTTATTGAAAGTTTGGCGATATAATTATACACCCACAACTGTAAAAAAAAAGGTGCTTAAAAATGAGTACTTGAACGTAATCGTTTTTTTAGTACAATTGTATTGCAAATGAGCGATGGCGTACTCAAATTAAAGTAATCGTTCTTTCTCAAAATTGAACAGTGTGATTTAGTATTGCTCATCTCAGCTTCTGTTCAAGGCTTCTTATTAGTAAAGCGACCTGACACACCTAAAATAGTTGTTCAGAAGATGGTTTTCCACCTTTTTTGATGTCGATTGCTTAAATGGAAACCGAGTTGTTACAACTCAATTATCTTACTTCCCATTCTTTTGATACACCTTTTTAATATGTCTTCTGTTCATAACTTCTCCACGTAGCCCTTATTGTACAAAAGATAAGGCACTGGTCTGCTGCGCCTGAGGATCTAGACTCGATTCCCGGTAAGTCTTGGTTGTGATAGTGGATATTTATTGAAAGTGATTGTGTGTGTGTGCGTGCGTGCGTGTGTTAGTAAAAAGAGAGAGACGAGCAAATTTACATTTTCAGATTGATCTGCCGTTTTTCTTTTTTAGGACTTCGAACATCATGGGACTACTACAACACGCCGGTCCACGGACTCTTCCTTCACTGAGACTTTCAGTTTTCACCTTCACATTTCCCTCCCCATCGTTGTGTAATTGGCGAATCTTGCAACCGCCTTTGCTCGTTTCGTTTTCGCCAAAGTTCGTGCCCGAATGTATCCGCATTTATATTGCAATCGCTTGTTGAAATTAAAATCGCGGGGGATGGATATTTACTTTTAGAAGGAAAAATTTTTAATAATAAAAATTGGTTTTCAATAATTGCTCACATCCTATTCAGGAATTTTGTTGTCAGTAAGACGGGGATATTGTTAGAGAACAAATAGAAACATGTTTCTAATTTTATGCAAAAGTAGCTTTAGCTATTACAAAAAAAAATAATAAAAAAATAGCAACAAATGGCAACTTTGCTTAAACAATTTAATTATTTTAAAATCACGCCTAAACAGAACATTTTGGCAGATAAACAAAAATTGCTAAATGGCAATTTTTTTAATTTGAAAATTTGTCAACGGCGCGGCGTTTAAATTACGAAAACAGTTATTTTTATTAGCGTCCGTGTTACTATTTTTCTATTTACACAGTTAAAAATAGGTACTTGAAAATAAGTAAAATGCACTCATTTTTTATTTCATTCTATGCTTATCAGGCTCCGAATACATAAATTTCAGTTTTGAAAAAGAAATACACTCACAAATGAATACAATGAGTAGATGCTTACCCACATAGGCTGCATTCATAAATCATTTTCAATAAATTTCAACAATTAAAACCAAGTCTTACCAGGATTGGAACATTGTAACCCATATTCTCAGAACTGTAGTTCAGTACCTTATCCGTTAAACTATACTAGGGCGATATTAAGAAATTAAAAACAGAAATTTTTTTAAAAAAAAAAGAGTCCAAAAGAATGAAAAGCAAGATAATTGAGTTGTAAGAACTCTGTTTTTGCTTCAGCAATCGACATCAAATAATGCGGAAAACCATCTTCTGAACTACAATTTTAAGTTTGTAGGTTTCATTAAGATCACTTTAACAGAAACCGTGATCAGCAATATTATAAACCACATTCCTGCTTTTTGAGAAAGTATGGTTACTTGCATTTGAGTATGTCATACGTCTGTTTACGATGCGATTATACTTAAAGAAAAACGATTAGGCTTAGATACTATTTTGTATGTACCTTTTTTTTACGGTGTATATTACTTTTTTATTGTCTTTTAAAAAAAATCAATTTCTATTAACTTTTGTTCTATTTTCTATTCAATGTTTTTCTATATTCATTCTATATATATTATTTTTCCCAATTTATTATTCTGATTTTATTATATCCTCTATTTAATTTTTTTTTTATATTTTCCATATTCATTATTTTTCTAATTTTTAATTATATATTTTTTATATTTCTATTGATTAAATTCTGCTTATTATTTACTATTTTTTAATATATTTGTTTACAGGCATGTTTTTTAAGGATAGAATTTTACAAAAAATAAGTAAGTAGAAATTTCAAAACCGGAAATGTACCTGTCTAAAACAGAAACAAATGAAAAGGTAAGTTGTAAGGAAAACGAAAAATCCCCCTTTGTTCATTTCTAATAAGCCAGATACAAAAATCATTAGTATTTGAGCCGTCTATTTTCAAAACCAAATAGATCCACATTTTTCGCCGAAATCGTTTTTTTTTTTAAATATTTTTTACAACTTTTTACAGCAGGACATCCCCTTACAAAGCGGTTTTGACCAAAAGTGTCGAAATACAGTCTGAAAATGCATCCAAAATCACAGCTTTATATCCAAAAGTATGTACCTGTCAATCGTTTTTGGCGTCTCTTGTAAAATTTATGAAAATGGATCTATCTGGTTTTGAAACTAGACGGCTCATTTGATTTATTTTGTGGCGGATTGGCAGACAAGTAAGATAAGACAGATATCTCAAGGCCAATAAAGACAATAAACATCTTATGTCATGTCAAAATCTTATTTATACACTGTTAAAAAATTCAGTTCAACGTTGCATCATGTCTTGGTGCTCTGCAGCAACTTACACCATATTATGGTGCAATCTAGGTTGAACTAAAAATCCTTAATCGAGAATAGCGCAGCTTTTACCAAAAAATGATGCGAACCAAAAATCCTTAATCGAGAATAGCGCAGCTTTTACCAAAAAATTGTGCAATCTCCTGAACTGCAAAAGAAACCTTCGCTGAAGCTACACACCGGGGAATCCCCTCATTCCTCTTGCATTAGGGGCTCGATTGCCAATGGAGAAAGGCGTTCAGCTGGTAATCAGAGGATTGCTAGTTCGAGCCCGTGCGGTGAACCTGACAAAAATAGCAGTGATCTTGCGATCGGAGGGTTGCCAGTTTTGCTACAAAAATGCTAGAAAATTGTTCGGAACATCCAACAAATTATATCAGCGTTTCACCATAATATAGGGTAGCGAAAACGCGAATTTTGGTTCAACGTTTTACCATAACATGAGGTAGTGAAAATATGAGTATTGGTGCGACGTTAAACCACTAAATGGTATCCGTGGTAGCACCCTAAAATGAAGAAACTAAGCACCAAATAATGGTTGCAGCTGAATGGGTACCAAATTTTGGTGAAAGGTCGTACTAAATTGTTAACAGTGTATGAAAGGAAGAGAAAGTGGTACATCGCAGAAGGAATTATTCATAAATCTGAAAAATTTCAATCAATGAAGCACTATGCAGACATCCCCCCAGAGAGCAAAAAGAAGGGGAACAGAGCCATCTCGCGGTTGTTGTAAAAGTAATGAGAAAACTTCTTTTCGCAGAGGACGAGGGAAGAGTGGACCGCCGGCAGCAGTTGTTGAGAAAATTGCGGCCCTTCCGAAAACGACGGGGGGAATTTTTCTCCGTTTTCGTCCCGCTTGTTTCTTCTTCTTCCTCGAGAGCTTTTCGTTCGTTATTCGAGACTTCGCGTGGAGAGTTTTTTATAAACTTCGTTCGCGCTTGTCTTGAGGTGATGCTTCTAGGGGGGAAAGATCAAAGGAAAGAATAATTTACGTTCTCCGTTTAAAATTGGGGCGTTTGTAATGGAATTTTATGGTTGGGGGGGATGAATTACCATCAACGGTTCGATGAAAGATGATTAATAACGTACTGTCAATTTTAGAATTTAATTTAAGTATGATAACGATAAAAAATCGGCGTCTGAAATCTGAATGGATGTAACTAAAACTCAACGAAACAGAATGCTGAATACAGATTTCAGAATCCGTGTGCCTTGCAGGTACTGAAATATTCTTTGAATATGTTTTTAATTCATATGTCATATCTTTCCTCCCTCTCGCCAAAAAATTAATTCAGTTCGTAATGGAGAGGATGAGTGGGTGAAAGTGGTATATAACGAAAAGTATGTTTTGAGATATTTGACTTTAAAGTTCTCATCTCGTATTGTAATGCGATCACAAAACTCCTTCATGACATTAGCCCCATTGACTCTCGTGATTTTTGCATTTGTAAAGTTGTTTTCACTTATTGAAAAAGGGTTATATAATTTCTTCCATGCACTTTTATTTTCTTATTTACCACAATTTAAATTCATTGTAAAGATATATATTTTATAATATACTTTAAATAATTATATTTTAAAAAATATTGTGAAATGAAGTATTTTTATGAATTTAAAAGTTGAGGGCCGAGCTTTAGAACAACTGGTGATCCATGGACGTGATATCATCGTCCATGAGCCTCAGGGGGATAATAAGGCTTCTACAGTGCTGCTGTCAGTGTCAAAAAACATGATAATACCTCCTTTATCCATGGCATGACAGTAACTCAATTTTTTAAAGATAAATTTATTTGCGTTCCTCATCTACTTACCCTGTTATTCCGGGAAAATTATAATTTAGGATACATATTTATCAAAAGAGTATGTATAACCCCTAAACACATATTTTTACCTTTTCTTGTAGATCTGGATCTTGCCAAGTATCTGCTACACTGTAAAAAACAAAGTAACTTAAAAATGAGTTCATGTACACACTCGTTTTTCTTTGAGTACAATTGCATCGTCATTGAGCGATGACCTACTCACTTTCGTAATCGCACTTTCTCAGAAGGACTGTGACTCTCTTCGCTTGACCGTCAATTTTTTTTTGCATTTCAGTAACAATCATTGCAATATCCAAAATTTCTTTGAAAAAATTTTCGTCATTTCGGATAATCCTGACATGCACTGTAAAAAAAAGGTACTTAAAATGAGTACATGAACGTACTCGTTTTTCTTTGAATATACAATTCGATCGAATATACAATTGCATCGTCAATGACGAATGACGTACTCAAATTTAAGTAACCGTACTTTCGCAAAAATAAGCAGTGTGATTTAATATTGCTAATATCGGAACGTAAAATTGTTGTTCAGAAGATGGTTTGCCATTTTATTTGATATCTATTGCTTTAATGGAAACTGAGTTATTACAACTCAACCTTACTTCCCATTCTTTTGGCACACCTTTTTAACATTTCTTCTGTTTATAACTTTTTCACGTTGCCCTGGTAGTACACCGGATAATTCACTGAACTGCGGTGCCTTAGGATATGGGTTCGATTCCCGGTAAGTATTGGTTGTAATTATTGATATTTATTGAAATTAATTTATGAAGGCTGTCTACGTAGACAAGAAACTGCTTTTTTTATTCCCTTTTACTCTTTGTACTCATTTTTGTGTAAATGTCTTTTTCAAAAATGAAACTTATGTATGGGAGTTATGATAAGCATCGAATATACTTAAAAATGAGTAAATTCTACTTATTTTTGAGTATCTATTTTTAACAGAGTAAAAAATCTCGCGAGGGCCATATTTGGCCTGAAAGTTGCACAGAGAGAATCGGCGATTTCAACGGGAATTTCAATTCCCTGCATTGCGGTTCCAGTTTCACGCAGACGAAATGAGTCGTGAAATGACGGTTGTGCGCGATAAATCAGAGGGAGGATACTTGATGAATTGGAGAAACGTAAATTGATTTGGGATGAATAATGACATGTAAAGGGGCGGGTGTGAAAAAAATACAGACCTAATGCCATAAATCACTGCTTATGAACTTTATGCCGTCGCGCATGAATGAAGGATATCAGTGCCCTAGTTATTTTCAAGCCTCTCTTGCAGCTCCCGTTATAAGGATTATTTGGTTTGAAGTTGGTTAGTTTTGGAGTTATCTCTGCTACGCTTCACACTGTATCCTACGGATCCTGATTACGGTTAATTCTCAAAATTTACAAATATTATTTTAAATATATGTTTAATTATGGTACATTTTCTTGGCATTTCCATGTTTACATTTCAAAATTTTATTGTCACCTTTACTCACTCACGGAAATAACAATCTTATTTAAGAGAATTCTGCAATCGACAAGGCTACTTTCGTTATATTCAGTGGCGTACGCAAGGTCAGGTGGGGGGTGGGGTGTAGAAACCCTCCAATTAGTCTATAGTTGTACATTTTTTAGCCTATTTACACTCTGAAAAGTAACATTTAATCGGAGCATTTAGCAAGCGTGCGTTTCGTCAAATATGACGAAAGTTTCTTAAAAAAAAGAGTGCGCCTTCTTAAAAGTGTAGTAGATACTTATAAGAAGAGGTTATATAATAATATAATTTATTAAGCCCCATAACCTTATCATTTTTCTACGTATGCTAATGGTTATATTTCACAGTCGTTTCATCATTGAATCATGTGACTTTTGACGAAACAAGAATCCTGCAATTTTGAGCGAAAATCATTTACTCAAATTCTATTTCGGACTTTTCTAGATCATCGGCTCATGTTTGTTTCTCATACTTATATTGTCAAAATTTAAACGAGCCTTCTGGGCCAAGTGGGTAGAACGTTGGTCTCTGGAACGAGAGGCCATTCATTTTTCATTCCAATTTCATTTCGGCCTTTTTCTAGATCATCTGCTCATGTTTGGTTCTCATACTTATATTGTCAAAATTCAAACAAGCCTTCTTGCCCGAGTGGATAAAGCGTTGGTCTCTGGAAGTCAATATTGAATTATTATATTATTTATAATATAATCCTCATTTATGACGAAATAAATTTCGTCAAAAAAAACAAAATAATTTCCTCAGTTTGACGAAATGTTCAATCGAAGCACATAGCAGGTGAAAGTTTCGTCAAAAATGACAAATGTTTCGTCAAATATGAGAATGTATTTTTCACAGCAAATAAATATCATTTTTCTTACTTTAACTTAATGTCTGTTGTAATGGTAGGGTTTGACGTTTTGAAAGTGGTGGGTTTATGTAATGATGGGCAAGATTTCACTTCTCTCCAATTCTGTATTTTGATGAATTTCTGCATCAATAGCACCACTATAGTGCAAAATAAAGATTACGGAGCAACAAATTACTGTGTAAAAAAAAAGTTCAGTATATAGACGAACAAATTTTTCTCTCTTTTTTCTTAATTATTTGTTGTTAATGTCCCAAGTAGTGCTAAAGTCTGTAGTTGTTGTGAATAATGCTCCAATTGAGCAACAATCGCGGTCACAAATAAAATACTGTTAGATATTTATATTAAAACATCTAACAGTATTCAATGAGTCCGTCTTAAGAAAAACTCTAAGTTCTCAAAACAGCCGCGAATTAATGAGTTTTTATCCCCCAAGCCCACGATATTATCATTGTAAATTGCCTACTTTACAACTGTATCTTCATAATCAGTTACCCCAAATATATACGCGTATTATAACATCTTAGAGTGATGCTCTTCGAACTACCGTCACTCGTACCTATACTTATACCGACTTCTCTACCATTGAAACCTAACATCGAATTCCAAAAAAAAAAGTTCACAAATAAAACAAGAATAAAATCTAAAGTTGTATACTTTTGCAAAAATTGCATTGCGAAACAATTATTCGTTGAAAATATATATATATATATATATATAAAAGAAATTCCACTACCATCTCGCATCTCATTGGCTGCCGCTTGAAAGTCTCCCCACGAATCACCTCGGCTGGAGCACCCAAGAACGGGAATAGAAAGAGATTCAAAAATCCTATTACGTAACCTCCTCCCCCCCCATGGGGCCCGCTCCGAAAATAAGGTTAGCTATAATTTGTGACCGACCCCTCGCACTCTCCCCTCCTCCCACCCAGGGCGCAAGTTCGTGTCAGTTGGGGGGGGGAGCGAGAAAAGATGATTGTCCTCTTCCCTTATCCTCCCTGTCTCCCCCGCCGTGTTTACCCGGGCAAAACTTAATTTCTGCCCGGAAGTTTATGCGGCGCTTCCTCCCCCATCGCCTCCCGCCTCCGTTCCCGCTCGCCCCTAAGGGGGAAGAGGTGGAATCCTTATGAGGGAGGCAGGGCTGCAAACTGGGGAATTCCCGACTGCGCCAAGTTGACAGGAAAAGTCGCCAAATTCCGGGAAAATTTCTACACGTTGTTCGAAACTTTGTTGGATTTTATGTTAAAATTAAGGGTTCAGGGGAAGAATGATGACGGTCCATTTTGAGTGATTGTGCAAAAAACGAAAAGGAAAGTTATATGTCTCGTACACAGCATTCTGATCTTTTAACGTTTTTGTTTGGCTGAATGTCATCGTTCTTCAGGTTTCAACACTTCGTTCGTTGAAATTAATGCCCTATACTTAATATTAAGCGAGGATATTTAAATGATTTGACAGAACCCTCAGCGTTTTTCCATGTACTTTTCCTTAATATTTAAGTCGCCAATAGCCCACTGTGCAGCTCTAGTGCGACGTTAATTAACAAAACCAAACAAAACAAAACCTTAATATTTAAATATGACAAATCCCTCTTGATTTGATTTGCTAATTTTTTAAAAAGATATTTTGTTTAACAAAGCACTTATGAGTGCGAATTAGAAACGAATAATCTCTATATATCTCTTTCACTCTCTCTCTCTCTCTGCTCTATGTCTCCTTCCTCTCCTTTTCTCACTCTTCTCTCATCTCTCTCTTTTCCAAGCAACTGCTCTTTTTATTCATTTTTGAGTACATGTCTTTTTCAAAAATAGAACTTAGGTATTCTGAGCTATGAATGTACATCGAATGTACTCAGAAATGAGTACATTTTACTTATTTTTTGAATACCTATTTTTAACAGTGTAGTAACCCTCTCATGAAGTATACTGTTTACTATACGGACATATAGAACCACTTTTTAAAACAATTTCTTTTTCTTGCCATTGAACCTTAAAACCCACAGACGCTCACACGATTTTTGAAATTGTAAAATTGTTTCCGTTACTTTGAAATTTAAATAAACTTTCCTGGGCATGCTATTTTATATTATTTAATTAAAAAAATATATCTTGTAAGTTGTACTTCAAACTTTTACATTAAAAAAAATATTGTAAAATGGAGTATTTTGATGAATTAAAAAAATTATGTGCATTGTTACAGAAACTGGAGAACCCTGGACATATATATACGGCCTTGAGCGACAGATTGTTTTACACAACTAAAAACACTAAATGTTATCAACATGTTGAGACGAAAGCAATAATTTTACATACTCATGATATAACGACCCCTCACAAGATCAGTACGAGTTACTCATTATAACGAAAGATCGGTGTAACATACAAAATTAGTGCCGTTCACAAATCACGTTACGCACCCATGGAGGCAGGGGATCTGCGTGACTGTGACGTGACATGAGAGAGACAAGGGTATATGTATTTGCATGACGTAGCAAACCTTTGTAGAAAAAATAGTAAGATTTATTGCGTAAATTTCGACATAAGTCACTGTTTATGAATTGTGAGTTATATTTTTAATAACTGTTTTTTAACTTAAAAAATTTATGAGGGGAAGGGAGAGGTAAAGCTTTCGGTTACAATCGTTATAATTAAGAGTTCGCTACATCGAAGGATTCTTGTAATGTGGGTGAAGTGTATTTTATATAAACCCTGTGGTTTAAAAACCAAATATATCCGTTATCATAAATTTTACAGGAGATACTAAAAACAATTGACAGCCCTACGTATACTTTTGGATCGAAACGCATGACATTCAATACATTTTTAGACTGGATTTAAAGATACTTTTGGGAAATTCCGCTTTGAAAGGTGATGTAGAGCATAGCAAACTTGTAAAAAAATATATATCATGATTTGCGAAAATATGGATCCATCTGGCTTTCTAACTATAGGGATCATATGGAGTATAATAAATAGCAAAAATATAGCCACACAAAAAATTGCCTCAAAAATAACATTTTGGGTTTGAGAGAACATTTACTATCACCACAATCGCGAATATTTGCCAAATCTGTAAACCCAACCGAACGGGAGCGGATGAAGATGGAAAGGGCGGGAGAACGGGGCTTCTCTCTTGAAGGGCTGATTGCGATGCCGGGGCGCCCCCGATATTCAGGAAAACGGGAGAAAAAACCCGGAGTGAGAGCGGCGCGTGTTGTGCGGTAAGTTTTAAGAGGTAATTGAAAGACGTATCGGGGGAGGGGGGAAAGGGGGTGCGATGCGATACAAGACGATGTGGGGGGAGAAGGATTCGAAGAAAGGGAGTTGGGGGGGGGGGAGTGTGTGGAAGCGATCGGTTTTGAAGAATTAGCATCTCTTCGAGGCGATAAAAATTCCGCGGTGCTGTAAAAGGAGGGGGTGATCTTTTGTTCTGAGTTATCGGGGGTGGATTGTTGGAGCGCGGAGAACGCGTTTTAAGTTTATTTGGCGGAGTAAATAGACTCCGACGTTTTGGGGCGCGTTTGATGTTGAAGGATGCAGTTTATTAAATTGAGGAACGTGGGAATTGTTTTTCGAATTTGTTTAATCTGGAGTCGATGCAGCTCTTTTAAGTCCAACTGAGCGCGGAACTCCATTTTTGACGCGAGCACGTCTTTAAATTCGGTACGGGTACATCGGCAGAAACTTGGGCGACATGAAATGTTGATATTTCCCATAACACCAGGTGGAAACCAGTCCACCAGGTGGAAACCAGTCTGAGAGGATAAATAACTTACCATCGTGTAGAGGAAAGTAAGCAGCGTCGACCAAGTTACTTATTAACCCAGTCTTACCTTTGCTCTTTGTACCGCGTGGAAAAGAATATGAGTCAAAATCCTGGCATAATAAAATCCCTTCGCACGCTGTAACTTCAGTTCTAGTGAGCGAATTATAGCGAGTTTGGGCTTAAATTGAAGAGGTCGACGAGTTCTACAGTTTCATTTGATTAGTTGGTAATTTAAACTATTTGTGAGAAAATTGTGAGATATAGAAAGGGACGATATCTCGAATATTTCACTAAAGGGCCAAAATATTATTCAAGTTCAATTGTGGCATAGGAAATTTAAGCAGGATGAAAGAGCAGCTCAAAACAAACAAAACGATAGTTAAAAGTTTAAACTTATGACAGATGTGGGAGGTCTAGAGCTACCGAAAACCCAAGAAAGAGCAGAACAAAACTTGAAAATGCAGACTTGCATACAAAGTATTCACGAACAAAACTTAAAGGCACAGTGAGGACTGCCTGTGCCCAATTGTTTTACTAATACTAATTATCATTTACACATAATGTATTTTGTTAATAAGTTTACAAATTTTAAATTTTCTACCGCAGTTCACTTTTTATACTTTAATATTTAAAATACCATTTCGAATGGCAATGATATTAGAACATTTTACCTTGTGTTTGATTTACGAACTTTGATAACATAAGGTGCAAATAGGAAAATCGAAATATTTGAAATCGAATAGGAAAGTGGCAATGTGGATTCTCCTTTATTGAAAGTAAAGGGTCCGTAGCCCCGAGGTACCATCGTCGGATAGCAGCCAGAGGGTTGCGAGTTCGAATACTGAACTTTTGATCGTTGCGAATTAACAATACGTCGTCCGAACTTACCTCCAATTTCTTCGTCGTGTATACGGGACTGGTGCACGTTAAATCTGATCAGGGTCCAATGCATTGACGCCTATTGAGGTTGCGTCGGGCGCCAGCTCAGGTGTAGTCCGCGTCATATGAACATTTTTCAAAAATATGAGGCATTGTTCCCGGGTCTTTCCTTCGAGATAGGGCCCGAACTGTCGCCAATAGCCAAGGTGCAGCTCCAGAGCGATGTTAATCAATCAAAACCTTTATTGAAAGTACCAAACATCTTCGAACAGTCAGAAAGGGAGTTGAGAATTCATAAAAACGAAGAATTTGCTCTTGTAGAGTGAGCTAAGACACACAAAACATTTTAGGATATATGCGACAAAAATCTATTTTCCCCCATTTTCACCTTATAATCGTTGACGCAGAATTTGATACTGATAAATAAGCAAAACCTCTAAAAGACATTTCATTGTCTAACAGCAATATCTTTTATTGCAAATTGGCGAGATAAATCTCGTATTAGCTGCCGAAAAAGAAGCCAAGGCGTCACTCCCGCTTGTGGCACGTCCCTTTTACCGTAATGAACCCTTCAACTGCTCTCTCTTGAAATATTAAAAGTCGAATCTCCCACAGCAGATTGGATCCCCATTTTAGGGGTGAAAAGCCCCCCCCCCCCCTCTCTTCAGAACACCCTACCCTGACAGATGTGAAATCCCTCCTCCCCCCCCCCCTCCCATCCCAAAGCACCACCGATCGGCACTTTATAATTCAAACGCAATCCAAATCAGATGACCCTCAAGATAAGCACCCCCCCCCCCCATACATCCAATGCAATCCCCCCCCCCCCTTCTCGTCTCCTTAGGGAAACAAAAGGCAGGGATTTCAAAAGGGAGAGGTTTCAGAGTTCGATTTCCATTCTGAAGAGTTGGAATTTTACATCCGGATACGTTTTCGTCCGAATCCGACTCGGATGGGGATTGTGACTCGGCGTGGGTGTGATGCAAATCGGTTTGATTTGGGATGCGAGAGATGAGGACACGAGTTGGGATGTCTCGAGGAGGGGGGATGGATAGGAAGTTCGGGGTTTGTGGAGACAAGGCGGTGATGGGTTCGTTGTAATCAGTGGGGGCAGTGGCCGGAGAAATAAATGTTAATAGAAGGCAGCTACGAACGAATTTTAAACGTCTTTAAGAGCTGGGTCGTCTTGTTAGGAACGTTGTGTTGCGATATATTAGGGTGATCTATTTCAACACTGTAACTCCTTGACAACGATTCAGTTAGGAAAATAGACATTGAAATACATAAAAATCATGAAATAAAACAAAGGGTGTGCGAAAAGTGGATGGGAGGCCGTGGCGTCGAACGGAATGGCTTGTGTATCTTTCTTTTGTAGTAGCAGTTGACAGTTAATTTTTCTATGATATGGGGAAAGGATGTTTCACGTGAAATCCTTTTGTCTGTGGTTGGACACAGCCCAATTTTCGTATGTTGTTTTTTGCTATTTAAAAAAATGCAGAACATCATTTTTAATAGGTTGCTTATTTCGGTAAACTATTTTCTCCCTGCTCTAAGCGAAGCTCCTGGAAAAGACACAAAAGTAGCGATAGATGAAATAGGAACAGTCCGTCTGTCAATGAGCTATCTCTCTCTTTTTTTCTCTCTCTTTCTTTTTATCTCTCTTTCACTCCTTTTTTCTCTCTCTTTCCTTTTCTCTTTTTGTCTTTATCTCTCTTTTTTCTCTTTCTCTCTCTTTTTCTCGCTCTTTCACTCCCTTTCTCACTCTCTCTCTTTCTATATCTTTCTTTCACACTCTCTCTCTCCTATATCTTTCTTTCTCACTTCTCTCTCTTTATCTTTTTCTCTCTTCCTTTCTGTCTCTTTTTTCCTCTTATTATCTCTTTCTTCTTTTCACACACACTTTTCTTTATTGGTGGAAAACTGCAATATACTTATACTAAAAACACTGGACAGTTAATCATTAATGGATCTCTTTGATCTGGAATACACATGGCAATTGTTGCAACCAATGCCCGATTATTTTTTTTTAAAAATAGGTTATCGAAAGTGGAACAGAGTCAATAGAGGGCCTCTTTTCGTAAAAAAATAATACTGAAAACAGAAAATCAAAAACCATCACCTAATAAGTTTACCATATATCTGGAAAATAAACATAAAAAGTCATTATTTTAAGGGTTAGCAAAAATATTTGAACATATTACAATAAACTTATAAATTTTTCAAAGATAGGTTTTATTTATGCAATTTCTGTGTAGTAATTTACAGTTGGGGCCTCAAAACAGGGTACTCCTTCGCCCAGGCCTAACGTGCCTTATGGAATATCAGACCCTGATTGGAAATGTCCACTGGGTATTTTCAGCATGTTTAAAATTGAAAATTCGTCAAAAAGTGCTAAAACACATTTTGCTTGTAGCAAAATCGCTTGTTCACATTCATATTAGTAGCAGGTTCTTGTTTTAAATAGAATTATTTACAACAAATTAATTAGCAAACATGTTGAATGCAAAGGTAGGAGATAAGGTATAAAATTAGATTACCTTATTATTGAACATTGCAAAGTCTCTGCCCTCTGATTGTAAACATCCATAAAAAAATATGTGATACTTTGCTTAACCTATTTTAAGTGCTTTCTGCTTCTACTTTTCTTATTTGTGAAAATATTTAATCGACTATATTCATGTATTAGGTGTTAATTAATAGTTGATTTAATAAATTATGAAAAAAACGTAACAACTAATTAAAAAGCTTCAAAATCAAAATAAAAGCCATTGCTTTTTAAATGCTTAATTTATTCAATTAAAATGATTAACAAGACTTCTATAATTTTTAAATAGTAAATTATTCACATTCAGGAAAATTATTAGAATTTTGACAAATACACAAACCATAAAAATAAATCATCAGAAACAAAAATTTGTAAATTGACTTTAAAAAAATATTTTATTTTAGAAGTAATTTTTTAAAAATATAAATGATTTTGGAAATTATTTTTTGGAGTATGTTTTATAAAATTAATTTTAAAAAAATGCCTCCCCGGCGGGGAATCGAACCCCGGTCTCCCGCGTGACAGGCGGGGATACTCACCACTATACTACCGAGGATAAGTGGCATTTGCCGAAACCCGGGATCGAACCAGGGACCTTTAGATCTTCAGTCTAACGCTCTCCCAACTGAGCTATTTCGGCACACGGACGAAGGTCTTATCTATGTTGTGCTTTAGACTCGTTGATATGCTGACTTTAAGATAAGAAAATAATAGTAGTCCATGCTATTTTTAAACTGAATTTTTTTCAGTAGTCTGGAATGGGATACGATTTTTCTTATTACGGATAAAAAGTAGGATAACTTGGTTGTTTTCAATTAACATTCAACTCTGTCTTTGTTATTGTATACATACAGTTTTACTTTACTTAATTAATCGTTAATTTAAATGGTGTATCAATTTTATTATTATAACTTTATTGTTATAATTTATTATTTATTTTTGCTATTTTATATAACAAAAATAAAATTAAAATACAGAGGACTAATGTATTTTAAATATAATTAAAATGTATAATGGTTTACCACTTATAAACAAAATATTGGTACAACATGCAGATCTTATGAAGGCTTAACGCTGAAAAATTTAGCGTTGACATTCTTGAAGGGAAAATGTAGGTTTTTTAAAGGTTTTATGCAAGCAAATTAAAAACTAAAATAAAAAAAACAAAAAAAACATGCCGGTTTCATGAAGGAGTTTGGAACAACATGCAGGATTCATGAGGTTTTTATGAAGGTTTCTAAAAATATGTTATGTTTTTTTCCCTACTGGTACCCCGATCCCAAAATAAACGGAGTCCAACACCGTCCGCAAAATTCGTCCATCTACTCCCCCTACCCCCACTCTCCCTACGTCCATTAACCCCTTTCCCCCAACCCTTTAAGTTCTCTCTCCCCCCCCCCTTCTTCGCGGAGGGAGAAGGGGCAAAAAGAAGCGCAAGATGAAAAAAGAGCAGAGAGAGAGCGATCCCAAGTGGAGTGGAGCGAGAGAAAGCCGGAGAGAAGGAAGAGGAGAGAGATGGAGAGAAGGGGGGGGGGGGCGTGATTACTCGCCAGCTCTCAGGCATGGAGAGGGGGGGAGAGGGTTGGAGAAGTGATGGACAACCCCCGCGACGACACCTGCGCCGGAACGGAAGCAAAAATGCGGCCGATTTTCTCGGGCAAAAGGGGTGTTCTCAATATTGAAGAGATATTCATGGATCTGTAGATCAGACATTTGACAATCTTTAGGCTATCAAGTCAAATGTATCGAGTGCTTAGGAGGATACTGTGAAGTACTAGTGTGATTAAAGTATGATCGAATGCGTTTTAATATTTTTAATGAAGACGAATCTGATGAAAATACTCTTTTAAATACAGCCAGTAGTCAGCTAGGATTTCATATCACAATGTACCAAGCAAAATCTTCTCCCGTAGTCGTTCCGACAATTAGAGACGTGGGTGCAAGAACAAGACAACTCCACTTTTTTTCTGATTTATACTTTTTCACTTATGCCTATAAACAAACAAAATCTTCGGTTCAAGAACCAGACAGTTCTAAGCAATGGCTATAGAGATATAAAGGAAAAGGAGCTCTCTTATTTTTGTATTATACGATTCAAGAAACGCTCAATGTTTTTCTTTCTTCCTTAACAATTTTGCAAACTGGAGCTGCCTGGTTCTTGCACCCACTTCTTCAATTTCAAAAGTTCAAAACAACAGCACGTAGACTGCCGCTCTCAAAACACGAGTTTCGGTTTATTTCGCAATCTGACACAGCTTGTGTCGCGAGTCTACATCCGATTATCACCATTAGTTGAGATGAGAAGTTCATACAGTCAAGTCTTTACAGATACATTCTATAAATAGAGTGGACCTTCTGTATAACGTCTCCTCATGGGACCAGTACGGGCCAGTCGCTATAACGAAAGGCGTTGTAACGAGTTACAAATAAGGTAAATATAAGGAAGGGGTCGTTATATATATTATTTAAAACATCAAAAGTAAAAAAAAGTGAATTTTATATCAATAGCAATAAATTGAAAAAGAAAATTAATTGTTATCAATGACATCTGGTTTTACATTTTCAAAATTATTTCAAGGGAATTCGTTGGATCTATCAACTTATGTATTTAAAAAAAGAAAACGAAAAGCGCTACGAAATGTGTAAATATATTTTATTTAGAATTTTGTTTTTGCGTGCATTAATAAGTTTTTACTCATTGCTCATTTATAAGTACTCGATTATTTATTTATTTTTTAAAAATTGCGTAAAAATGACTAAAACAAAACGAATTAATTCAGGAACACACAGCCACCTTTTATACTCTGACTGTTATAATATTTATTATTATAAAAATTACTTACGATTACAACCTTAACTATTTTTTTTGCCAAATGAGAGATATATAAATAAAATAATAATTTCAGGCGTGAAATTCCAGTTTCTGTAAACTAGACTGGGTTCATTACCTTCATCGCTAAGATACAGACTCTTTTCACCGCCGAAACTCATCTATCATCGGCATCAACAATAATAATGAATCTTTGAAAGAAAAAGAAAATCTTGAAAAAAAAAATATATATATATAAAAAACGATTAAGTTTCGCTAGAAACGAAAAACACAAAAGAAAGGAAAGGCTGAATAGGAATTTCTAATTTATGGAAACCATTTCGTTTTTATTTCACAGAAAACCCCATCTATTTGCTCTCGGCTACTGTGGGAAAATCGAGCCTTCGCCGTTTTGTTGAAGCGCGATGGTGAGATAGACTAATCCTTGCGCAACCTCAAGAAAAATGATAGTTATCCGTTCCCTTTCTGCGAATGATAACCAGTCGGGTTTAATGACTCTCCCCCTCCCCCCTTCTAGAGTAGAGTCACTTCGCCGATTAGCATGTTGCTTTTTCTTTTGCATTCTACGTCAACACGGCACGCGAAGAGGTTCAACCACCTTTTTCCTTGCACAGTATTTCCAGTTGTGGATTTATCGTTCGAATTGAGATGATCTCCCTCGCGCTCAAAACGGAAAGGAAAAAAACATTAAAAATGCCGTAAGAAAAAAAAGTGTTTACCTTTTAGTTAGACATTTGGTGTTTTTGTTTTTGAGAAGCTCAGCGACTAGTCCTGTTTTCCGAACGGGGGATCGTTGTTTTTTACAAATATATACCTGTAAGATATTGTATTTTACTATCAAATAATAATTCATTATTTTATATAATGAATTATTATTTCAATTTTAGTGTCTGAAAACTATTGTAACAAGCAAGTGGTAAAAACATTACAAAAGTCGTAGGGGAAGAAAATAAATTATTTACCGGTGACCTTTCGGTTCGAAATTTGCTGTTTTTGTAGACGTTCAACGACTAGTCCTGTTTTCACAACGGAGGACCGTTGTTCTTTACAAATATATACCTCTAAGATATTGTATTTTGCTATCAATAAAATAATGAATTTTTATTTGAATTTTAGTGTCTGAAAACTATTGTAACAAGCAAGTGGTAAAAACATTACAAATGTCGTAAGGGAAAAATCTAAATGTTTTACCGGTGACCTTTCAGTTGGACATTTGTTGTTTTTGTAGACGCTCAATTCCTGTTTTCAGAACGGAGGATCGTTGTTTTTGTCAAATATGTACCTGTAAGATATTGTATTTTTCTGTCAATAAAATAATGAATTATTATTTGAATTTTAGTGTCAGAAAACTATTGAAACAAGCAAATGGTAAAATAATTTAAATGTCGTAAGAAAAAAAGTGTATTTAACGGTGAATTTAGGGTGACTTTCAGTTAGATATTTGGTGTGTTTGTTTCAGTAGACGTTCAATGACTATACTCGGGGACAACCTAAGTTGAACCTGAAGCGGAAGCTATGATATGTATAAATATTCAATTGCATTAGGCTCAGCTTAGGTTGTTCCCGAGTGTAGTCCTGTTTTCAGAAAGGAGGATCGGTGTTCTTTACAAATTTATACCTGTAAGATATTGTATTTTACTATCAATAAAATAATGAATTTTTATTTGAATTTTAGTGTCTAAAAATTATTGAACGGGCAAGTGGTAAAAACATTAAAAATGTTATATGAAAAAAAAAGGGGGGTTTTACCGGTGACCTATCAGTTGGACATTCGCTTATTTTGATTTTGTAGACGTTCCATGACTAGTCCTGTGTTCAGAGATCATTGTTTTGTACAAATATATGCCTGTAAGATATTGCATTTTACTATCAAATAAAAATTAATTATTTTATATAACGAATTATTATTTGAATTTTAGTGTCCAGAGAGAGAGGGAGAGTCAAAAAACTATTCTGACAAGCAAGTGGTAGAAAAACCATAGAATATATATAAGTAAAATCTCGTTATTTCTTCGTTAGGAGGTTTCAACCGGATCGAATCTCCAAGCTGGGATTTTTCTGATTGGACTGTTATTTAACCTAAAACAGCCAAAGAAACCCCAAATTAGTTCAATAAGATTTAAATGAATTTGACATTTCCTTAATGGGTCATAGTTGATACTTCAGTGCAAATTTATACAATTTGCAAAGTTGATAGTGCAATTTATTTGAGCGAAATAGTAATAATTTTTTTGCAGTATTATTTTTTTAATTACTGAATACTTTTTTGCTATTACTGTCTTAAACCCATTACCTGATACAAAATATGTATTGCGTTTAGGGAATATCAAATGACTTTCAGAGTTCCAGGGCCCTACCTCCTACCCTTTCATAATTTTATATTTATATTCCGGGGAGGAGAATGAATGCAAACGAGGGATCGATTCTCTAGCTTATTACCAGTATACTGATTCTAAATATCGTGTCGGATGGATCAACCATGGCGATTTCCTTATCCATTCCGGTCAAAAATCTCCGCTCGTGGAAACGACCCGTGTCTCGGAGAAATCCTTCCGCCGTATAAAAAGAAGCGCCGCGAAAGATGCAGCAATCGCGGGGGCGGTATGATAAATGCGCAACCACTTACATCCTTCCGTCGATCGCTTATCGTTCACTCTTCATTATCCCCACGGCTTTTAGAGGAGGGCCCGGCTTTCTACCCCTGCTCCCCTCGCCTTTTGTACTTGCGCCATTTATCTTCGTTTCTGCTTTCTGCGAGGGTTGCTTACTTGGAAAAACTCGCCAAACGGGGCTCGGGTATTTCAAATCTGTCATGGCTCAAATTTCCTCACATTGGTAGAAAGGGGGAGGATAGGGGGGAGGGGGGCTTTCGGGGCACTTGCCCAGGGCCCCTATTTTAAGGGGCTCCCTAAAATGCTTATAAAGTTTTTTTTTAAAAAGTATAGAAATTCCAAATTTAAAATATATTTACAAACTAACGATTTTTTTTTTTTAAATCAATAGTTTTTTTGTTAATGTTTTTGCAAAACTTTTACTATTTTATTATCCAATCAAATTATTTTAATGTTTCCTGCACGTACGTGTTGCATGTTATCTTTCGAATCGCGTTTTCAAAGGAATACACTTTGGATCACAATTCAATTCATGCTCATAAACAAACTGTTTATAGTGTTTACTAATTGCGTGTGGATTTGTCGTTTACGGATATATTTTCCCTTTTCCGAATTTTTTTATATTGTCAACATTTCGGATTTGCTATAAAATTATAGAACATATCCATTGTTATCCGGCTCAATTAAAAGAAATCTAAAGGGGGAAAAGTATAGAATGTGAAACGCTTGAAAAAACTGTTGAAGTACTGCACCATTAACGTTCATTCGAAAATTCTTAGGGAAAAAATTATTTTAGTAATTTTAAAAATATAAGTTTTTTTTACAGTATTAGCAATTTCATTAAATGTGATTGATTATATATTCTTTTGCATTGTGCGCTTTTACATAAATTTAACAGTTTTATTTTAAGGTACTTGAGGGGGTCCCCAGATGGGCTTTTGCCCTTGGTCCCTAAACTTGTTAGTCTGTCCGTGAGTGTGTATGGGGGGGGGGGGATTTTAGTGTGGGGTGCCATCTCATATGATGACCTCGTCATCTGATTGTGGTTCAAATTCCAAAGGCAGTATTCCCGGGTCTTTCCTTCGGTATAGATCCTAAACAAACTCCAATAGCCCATTGGGTAGCTCTAGTGCTACATTAATTCAACCACCTATTAAAAATTGTTGGTTGGTTGATTTAACATCGGTTGATTGTATTTTAACGTCGATAACTTGATTGACTTTGTTATTAACCCTGACAATATACGTCGTTTTTTTAAGCATCTTTTAAACTTGAAATTAAATATATGTAACGATTTAATTTAATAAAACAGTCATCGTGATTTTTAGAGGGGTTCGGTCATATAAAGTACACTAATAAGGGCCGATAAGTTAGGTTCAAAGCATTTATTCCACCAGAGTTGAGAGTCGTTTCGTTACAGAATATGTGGGTTACATTAAAAATGAGAATGTGTCCTCTCATAGGGACTTTTCATATTTAAGGACAGGGATATTTAGGGATTATCTTCAATTAGATTGATTCAAGAACGTCAGCCATTGGTCTGAAAAGTTCGGTCCAGGGACCTTTCATGAGGAGGTACTAAAAAAAAACCTAATGTGTTTCTTTATAAATAAAGACTGGAATTGAATAGTCAGGGTAAGAGTTATTGAGAACTTTATTTCACTAAAGAAAGAAACGTGAATCTGAAAGATAATTTATGAGAGATAGTAAAAAGAGTTTTATATACACGAAGGGACACTATGACGTCGCAATTAAGTTATAATTATTAAAGGGGATGGTAATTAAGGAAATTGAAAATATGATAATTTAAGAAAATATATTACATATATGCGTGTGAATCCCAACAGAGGGACTTGTTGACCCTTTGAAAAATACCGAAGCGGATGAGCTTGTACATGAAGAAGAGCAAGTAGGAGGGAAGATTGAAATTGCTTGCGGTCCTCGGAGGGCTAGAGGGCTGTTACTCTCAGAGTTAAATTTTATTTTAAAATTCAAACGCGATTGCAATCAAAAATACAATGCCAATTTGGAAAGTTTTCGCCAAATCTAGAAGCACTGCTGCCATACCGGAGAAAGGTGGTGGAGGTGACGGTGGCGGAGGGGGGCTGGAAGAGGAATGCAATTTATTGGGTGGAGCCATCGTCAGGGTTCGGTTTGTAGGGCGAGTCCGGTGGTGTGATTGAGTTTTTTTTTATTCGCTGTAGGAGACTTTCTCTCGCCCAATACGATAAATCCAATTGAGAATTTTCCTATCTTTTTCCCCCGTCTTCTTCCTTTAAAAAGCGCGCTTTGGATTTTGGGGGGTGAGATGAATCTAAAAAGCTTCCGGTGGGGGTTTTCTTCCTTCTTTTTTTTAGTTTCGTCTTTTTAATAATGCTGTCTTGAATTGTCGTATTGTAAAACAGTAATCATACCAATATTGAGAATTGTTGATTCAGTGAAAAGGTATCCGCCTTTTGGGGTTGTGCGTAAGAAATTTCTTTGTGACTTTTACATAAGAAAGGATTATGTTAGTATTCTTTTGAAATATTTACGTTTTCGCAAACGATCCGTCGGGAAACTTTCGTAAATATGGCAATCTGAAAATAATAAATTATTTGTTAAAGAAATTGTTATTAGTGGTTCAATTTAAATATGTAAGTAGTAGGAAGGTTACTCTACTCCATAATATTGCATTTCCCAACAATAGTAAAATGTTTGAGTAACCATGTAGTGAGGTTAAAATTATGTTCCGGATATCGATATCTTCTGTGATAACTGAAGATTCTTATAATCTATCGTATTTTAAATTTAGAAACAATAAATTTCCCAACTTAACGATTCGAAATTCTCATCTCAACTATTCGAAATTCCCAATTCAACAGTGCTGAAAAATCCCAATTCCAACTTATCGACATTTTTTTTAATCTTTTTTATATTTTTTTTAGGTAATATTAAACAGATCTCTCACAAGCAATGATTTTTTGCATCCATTTGCAGTGTCCGTTCTGAGGTCTAATCTACGTAATCTTACAAGTTGGGCGATTTCTTATCTTCCCTAGATTTCATTTGTTAATAATATTAATTTTCTTAAGGCATAAATTTTCCCAACTCGGGGTTTTTAGAAGTTGAATTTCCCAACTTTAAGGGTTTTCAAATTATTGGGGGGGGGGGGGGGGGGGTCGGACTCCTACCCAAACCCTCCGATGCGACGGACCTGCATGCAGTTAACGTAAATAGTGCAACTTTTCCATTGGAAGACAACCGTGTTATACTTACACAACAACACTTTTAGCTCTAACTTTCCCTAACAAAAAGAAGTGGAAAAAAACAGTAATTCCGTTGAACAGCAGGATTGCCAACTGAACCCTAACTGTATTGTTCATTCACTGAACCCTAACTATAACTTCTGGAACGCTCATAACTAGTTCATTCTATGCGCGCAGTTGAAGCCATACTGTTGGCAGACAGACTGTACCCCAATTAATATTTAAAAGAGATATTTTGGGGATTTTCCCTTCTCAAACTGTTATAGAAATGTTAAATATGTTTAGATATTTTCTACATATAGAATCGATTTGAATATCGTCAAAAATATAGATTTTCTCATTGCTGATTATCCACTTAAGGGTGAATGAATGAGTGAATGAAATGAATTTAAAAAAATAGGCATTCAAAATGGGTTTTAATGGAAATTTTACAAAAATATAGCCAAAAGCAGTTTAAATCGGCATGTTTTAGCATGAACAATATATGAAAAAAGAGGTAGAAATGGAAATCGGCGTACAGTTTTTTTTAACCTTCAACTGGCTTCATATCAACAAACTGCCTTGCACAATCCAGAAGTTACAGTTGGAGATCAGTGAAAATGAACAAATCGGTCATTTTTACAAAACAAGTTCATTTTCTGTAACAAAAGCATCTTCATAACATAAACACGCGTCATATAAAATATTGTGTTAAGAATAAGAATTATACAAATACAACTTAAAAATACGCAATTACAATATATAAAATCTGAACAACTTTCAGAAAATATCCCACCCTTCATCAGCAGAAATGATTTTTTTTTCATTTCTGCTGATGACGAGAGATGTATCTCCCGAAACATGTCTAGATTTTATATATTGTAATTGCGTATTTTTAAGTTGTATTTGCACTCTCAGAAATTACACATTTTTCAGAATTATGCGATTGTCGAGGCTACTTTCGTTATATTTGACAATTGTCTTGCCATTGAATCAAGTGATTTTTGACGAAACAAGAATCCTCAAATTTTGAATGAAAGTCATTTACTCAGATTACTTTTCGACCCTTTTTTGGGTCATCAGCTCATGTTTGGTTATTATACTTATATTGTCATAATTCAAACAAGCCTTCTTGCCCGAGTGGATAGAGCGTTGGTTTCTACGAAAGGTCTGCGGATCGAGTCAGATCGTTGGTATTGAATTTTTATATTACTTATAATCGTCTTCATTTCAGACGAAATAAATTTTGTTAAAAACGACAAATTGAATTACCTCTATCTGACGAAATTTTTAATCAGAGCATATAGCAAGCGTCTGTTTCGTCAAAAATGATAAAAGTTTCGTCAAATACGAGAATGCATTTTTGACAGTGGTATCAAAGTTTCATTCAAGTTTTTGTTTGTAATAGAAATAGAACAGTCTGGGCTTTAGAATACAACAAAATGAAAACATCGGTCATTTCTACCGAATAGGTTTCTTTTCTGTAACAACAGCATCTTCATAACATAAAAACTCATCATATAGAACATTACATCAAGAATATGAAATATACAAATACAACGTAAAAATATGCAATTACGATACATAAAATCTGGACATTTTTCGGGAGATGCATCTCCTTCCATTACCAATTTTTTTTTCTAATGAAGGCAAATAGATATATCTCCCGAAACATGTGCAGATTTTATGTATTGTAAATACGTATTTTTGCGTATTATTTGCATATTTCAAAACGGCATCTTCAGTCAAACAGACGAAAAATGCCACCATTAAAACACAGCTTTCATTACGCCCCCGCCAGTTCAAATAAAAACAGAACACCGTTTCAATGAAACCGGAGTTTCCCCAGCGGAAATCACCGAAAAATATTTCAGAAAATGAAAACGCATATTTTCGAACAATACGCAATCCCTTAAAAGACTAATCATTCCGCGCGAAACAACACGGTATACAGACCCTCCAAACTATAGATGACGACGATCCGCGCCACTTCAAACAACTTTTAATCCCTTTTTTTCTCCCCTCTCTCTCTATCTTTTCTCATTCTTTGGCTCCCAGCATAAGATGAATAAATTAAAATCGGCGACTGAAAGCAGTTTTAATCAGAAACCAACTGTGTGTGTGTGTGAAGGAGAGGGGGAGTCTTGGAAGTTTTAGAACTGCAGACGATTCTTTTTGGACGATGCCCAAAGAGGCCGAACACATCAGAGGGATAATTATGAAGAAAGCCGAGCACGCCACTCTTTTCGGGAAAGTATGGGGTATTGAAATTAATATCCGGTCTTGGGAGTTTGAATCAGCGAGTTCTCTTTTCTGTTGAGTTTTTAAAAAAACATTTGTTGCATTGGGTGAATGTGGGTTGTTTCCCTCGCAAATGATATGGTTTCTTGTGAAGCACACAGCGACGGTTTTAATTTAGTATAGAATATTTTGTTTGCTGGGTTGCTCTCAATAAAACCAAAAAATTTACACACAAAGAAAATTAGGTGTGACATGTCAATCAAGAGGGCCGAAGGGCTTAAGGCGTGTAATGTGAAACTCAGTGGCACCTTTTTGGATTCTGGACTACACGCTTTCAACGTTGCGTCTCGTTCCTAGAACTACAATTGCGACTGTCATTTAAGCGAGATGAAGCCGTTAATCAGCTCCGTTAATCAAACGCCGTTAATCATCTTTATTACGGATGTTTTTTGTTACAGTCAATTTTCCACCGATTAACATCCCAGCGTAGTCCCCACAAAATATTTAATTTATTTCATAAGTTATGAAATTATAAATAAGTTCATTAATGTGTGTATTCACACATTATGTATTGTGGTTTTATTCAAGGCGCTAAGTATAAATAAATAATGAATGTAAAAAGTAACCATTTAATGCAAAGGATTGTAAATACTTAAGCGCTATATTATGTATTACCTTTAAAACAAAGACATGTAAATAATAATAAATAATAAAATAAAAGGAAATCTAACTGTCAGAGAAACAAATAGTAGTAATCTAAAATTAAATTCCGAAACTTGAGTGTAGAAGGGTCCCCGGCCAAGGATCACCAATGTATGCCTTATGCTGGACAGTCGTATACACTTCATTCCACCGACTAAGAGTTTAAAGGCGTCATCACAAAGGCATGTTCGTCAGTGTAGAAATGAGAGAGTTATTTCCGAGAGTGCAGATAAAAAAAATTAATGATATTTTGTAGTTCAATCATAATTTGTTAAAAATAACAATCATTTGAAATTTGATTTGAAAAAATAAATATATAAAGACTATTAATTTATTATGTCACGCAAATATGAGGGGGAAAAGAATCAATCTTGCGTGATAAAGAGAAGACAGGACCCAGCCTTTGCGTGACACCAAAATTTAAAAACAAATGCATGCTGACTTTTATTCACAAACGTTGATACTTTTAACTTTATATATTCGTTTTTTTACGGAAATTCTCGGGCTGTTTGTTAAAATATAAAGATACAAAATCACAGACTTTTTTGAAAAGTAATCAGGCGAAAGACAAATACAAAATTATAGAGTGTTCTAAAAAGGCACACTTATTTTACGTAAAAAAAATAAGGGATGCAATATCCATAAAAGCTTTATATAAAATAATTTTTTTGGAAACGGCTAATTAAATGTTTGTATAATATAGATATCCAAACAAATTGATTAAAGAATCTGCAATTAATTCATACCATAACATCTCTAAAGAAGTTAATTATAATAAATAATAAATTATAGTTCTTACACGGTTAAAAATAGGTATTCAAATATAAGTAAAATGCACTCAATTTTGAATACATTCGATGCTTATCATGGCTCCGAATACATAAGTTTCAATTTGGAAAAAGACACGTACTTAAAAATGAGTACAATGTGTAAATATGAATAAAAATATAATGTGCTAGCCTACATATAGGCTGCCTTCATAAATCACTTTCAATAAATATCGGCAATTGCAACCCAAGACCTACCGCGAATCAAACCGCAGTCCAGAGTCTTATCCGTTAAGCTACCAGGACGAAGTGAAGAAGGTATATACAGAAATAATGTTAAAAAGGTGTACCAAAAGAATGGGAAGTAAGATAATTGAGTTGTGATAACTCAGTTTCCATTTAAGCAATCGACATCAAATAATGTGGAAAACCATATTCTGATAAAATATTTAAGTTTGTCTGGTCGTTTTGTTAAGAGGGCTTGAACTGAAGCTGAGATCAGCAATATTAAATCACACTGTTCATTTTGGCGAAAGTATTTCTTAAATTTGAGTAGTCATCGCTCATTTACGATGCAATTGTACTACAAAAACATTCGAGAATGTTCATCTACTCATTTTTAAGCACTTTTCTTTTACAGTGTATAATTGTAAATAATATTAGTGCAAAAAGAAGAAGAAAATAGAAGAAAAATGGAAAAAGAAGAGATTTAAGAAATTGAATGAGATGTTGATAAATTAAATTTAACGAAATAAAATTTTAAATATAGAACTCTAGGTTTAGGTACATTAAATATATGCTTGTTGATTCTCATTCTGTGCATTGTGATCAAACATCGAAAATGATAGGGATATATTCAATACCCTATCAATGTTCAAAAATTTGTCCCATCCTTTTAGCAGAATTGCAGTGATGACTGAGTTAAATATTTAAAACAACTACTAATAAGTTAACGAAGATAAAAACAACTCAAATTCATTTCCTTTAAAGAATTTATTTAAAACCAGCATATCAACAAATTAAAAACTTACTAACTTAAGTTAAAGAAAAAGACCACGGCATGTGGCTCGATATGACACGTAGGTCAGGGACTCGAGAAACTACATAATGCAGAACATAATCAGACTGCAGAAAACAGAACACAGAACATCAGGTGCAAAATGAAGTTGATTTATATAGTCCGACTTCATTTACATAATAGGCACGGTTACACTGATATGGTCATTTGCATACAGTTTCGAGGGAAAGAATATATACAAGTATTTATAAAGAAAATACATTTAATTATTCTACGTAAAAACATAAACATTACTTCAGATCTGATTACATTTTATATATAAGATCAGAGAATAATAAATTCTATTCCCGATCTTCAAAAGATCGTACGGAAAGAGATTTATTTTAAAGTGAAGTGAAGTACTTCTCTGGACTAAAACGTCAACAGAGAAGCACCGGCAAATCCAAACGAAACATTACGGACTTCATAGGGAAAATACTCAACAAATGGAAAACAGGCAAAGGCAAGTGATTATTTGGACCTTTTTCCTAACAGAAAATTTTCAGACTTTAAAAATGAGTACATGAACGTACTCGTTTTTTTAGTACAATTGCATCGTAAATGAGCGATGACGTACTCAAATTTAAATAATCGCATTTTCGCAAAAATGTGCAGTGTGATTTAATATTGCTAATCTCAGCTTCTGTTCAAGCCATTTCAACAAAGCGACCTGACACACTTAAAATAGTTGTTCAGAAGATGTTTTTCCACATTATTTGATGTCGATTGCTTAAATGGAAACTGAGTTATTACAATTCAATTATCTTACTTCCAATTCTTTTGGCACACCTTTTTAACATTACTTCTGTTTATAACTGCTTCACGTCGCCCTGGTACCTTTAAGGATAAGACTCTGCACAGCAGTGCCTTCAAATCTGGGTTCGATTCCCGATCGATATTTATTGAAAGTGATTTATGAAGACAGCCTATGTAAACTAGCATCTGCTCTTTTTATTCATTTTTACCCATTGTACTCATTTTTAAATACATGTCTTGTTCAAAACTGAAACTTATGTATTCGGAGTCATGATAAGTATCGAATGTATTCAAATATGAGTACATTTTCTTATTTTTGAATACCTATTTTTAACGGTGTATATACTTTCGTCCAGATCGATTAATTACGCTCGAAATTTACTAATGAATGTCAGAATATTAATCTTTTGCAATTTATGAATTTAAAAATATTATTTTTTGTAATATAATAATTCAAAAATATTTCATTTTATAAGTTTTTGTTTCTAATTTGTATTCCGCTTGACAGAAATACTTCAGTCCGACTGCATTGTGTCACTTTAATTCATTAAAGCACTTTCATTTATTAAAAGCCGACCCTTAGTTTATTAAAGCTTCAATGCATTTATCAGTTTAATAATGCTCCTATTCTTAATTGGATTGTTTAAAACGATGAATTAAATGGTCAAGGACATCCCCGTTAGCAGTTCACAGCGTATAACATGACTTTACTTCTACACTATATCCAATTTTTCCTTATTTTTACAAATAAGATATCAGGCATTATTTGTTTTATGCATTTGAAATACAGTAAGTTTTTTTTCATTTAACAATTTGCTTTATAAAAAAAAAATGCATAACTCTTTTTCCAATTTATTTTCTCAAATGAATCAGAAATAAAAACAAATAAATATATATTTTTTGTTCTATTTAAGTTTAAACTCTTTTTTTTCAAATTAAGTGTATGAAAATTAATTACAAGAAAGTTTACTGTAAATTCGATATACGAATTTTCTTATATATGATAGATTTGGTTATATCCGGATATACTTTACTAAATTCATTTTTTCCGTTGTTGGAAATAAGATTTCATGCATGAATATATATTTATGTATTTAAAATACATTAAATTCTTTCCTTTATAACAATTAACTTGTATTTTTTTTAAACGGCATAACTCTTCTCCATTTTGGTTTCTCAAATGAATCAAAAATGAAAACAATTAAATAATTAATTAATTTTTTATTCGATTTAAGTTTAAATTGTAAGTTTATACTTTATGTGTAAAAATAAGTTACCAAGAAAGCTTACTGAAAATAAGGTTTTAGAAATTATGATTAAGTATACAAGCTTTGCGTGACTTTCAGAATACCAATAAATAAGTTTCTCCCAGTTACCCAATTTTAGTGGGTTGTTTCGTTTCAAAAATAAAACTTAGTTTAAAAGAATGCTTAGGTATTGAAACTAGCTATTTGGGTAATATCACATTGCCTTAAAATACTTGGTAGACAATTTTTTTTTATTTATCTATGCATGGTGTGTCTGAATCAAGAATGAGAGCAGTTGGTTGCCAAATTTGACAGTGGCGGCACGTGGTCGAAAATGTTAGTACAGCCGACATGTACCCCCCCCCCCCCCCCCCCCCCCCCAATTTCAACAACCATACATGAGCGCGCATTCTTTAAAATTTATACTCAAACTCAAATCAAAGTTTCCTTTCAACTTTTATGAAAGATAACATGTGAAAAAAATAGATAACACGTACTTATTTTTTGAAAATTAAATCAATCCTTCTTTCTTTTGAACTTGCGAATCGGTCAATTTTAATATTAATTTAAGTAGTAAAGAAACAACAACACACGTGTAAACTTATCGAAAACTATTTCCGTTTGAAGAGATTTTTCAAAATTCTCGTTTTTCTTCCACCCCGCCGATTCACGCACGAGCCAATCATTTAATCGAAATCCCAAGTACAGCAGAGTTGAAAAAATCCTTTTTGGCAGCATTTATGTCGTCACATCCTCCATTTTAGTGTGTGGGAAAGTCATTCTACGTAAGGTTGTCATGACAACGATGTAGCCGATTTAACTTCGTTTTTGTGCTGCAGTTTTGATTGATTGGGAGTTTTTTCCCCTCCTGATTTTGTACATTACGGCAACAGGTTTGCTATTTATCGGAGATTTTTTTTGCTTAGCGTAGAAATTTCATCTTCATTTCCAATTATAATCTTCATTTAAGAAAATTTGTAAAATATATCATTTTAGTTTTAAAATACATTAATAAAGTGCAGCCCGGCTGTATTTTCTGTAGTGCACGAGCCGCTACTGAAATTGGAACAGATTATGGCACGAATATCGGTTTCCTTTCTTGTCAAATAAAATTATTGGCTTGCTACATATTACTATGTCTCTCATGGAGGTAAGAATGAAAGGAGAAGGCATATCCTATCCCCCACCATTGAGGCGATTGAAGTAACTGTAAGGTGTGGCAGGGAAGCTAGTTTAAGGGTGTCCGTCATGTTGGTTTGACCGGGGAAAGCAAAACGGTCCTTCTCAAGCGGTGCTTTTTTCGCCAGATATCGGTCAAACGTCAAAGCGCGCTGGAACTTTATTATTATTATTTTTTACTATGCAAGTAATTTTGGCAAGGTAAATATAAGCTAAAAATATTTACTGATCTTTTTTAAACACTGAAGGAAAAATAGGAATAGACTACTTTTCCTTTTATAATGTTAACATGTTATAAAAAGTTGAATATTAAACATTTAGGATTATTTTTAAGTATTAAAGTAATTAATTAGGTTGTTCATATATGAAGAAATGTTTTTGTTTTCTATGTCCATAGTTTATTGAAAAATTAAAATTTGATTAAAATGATAAAAAAAGTAAAATATATTTAAAAAGCTATGGAAAGTTAATTTTTTTTTTACCATGAAAATATTATAGTATTAACCAAGAAAAATATGATCTATGATATATCAAAATATTGTTTATGTAATTTTTAACTTTTTTTTATTTGTAAAGAAAAATCTACCTTTGAAGTGGAGTTGTTACAATTTTAAAATTTTAAATAAAAAAAAGTTATAGATACATTTTTCAAATAAACTACTGTGAATAAAAACAATACTTTCTGAAATACAAATTAAATGGCATATGCAACATATGGAACCTAAAAGAATATGTAAAAATATTATTATGTAAATATTTTTAATGTATATAATTTTAACTTTTGTTTGATAAAACAAAACTTACCTTTGTTTTGCTAAAAATAAGTTCAAAAACTTAAATATTTTTTTTAATATATCCATACTAATATTGACATTTTGTTGGTTCCAAAAGTTGCATATGCTAAGCTACTTTATATTTCAGAAAGTATTGATATTTATATTTACAATAACTTATTACAATTATGTACCCTATTTTTTTTGTAATTTTAAAAAAGTACTACAACTCGACTCCAAATTAAATATCTGTTCAACCCCCCCCCCCCCCCCCCACTCCCCCCAATACTTCTATAATCATTAAAAAAAACTAAATGGAATTTTACGAATCCGAACCTCATGTGTGCATAGCTTGAAAAAGAATAGCCTTTATATAAATGTCAGCCTTTTATACGCAGGGAAAGATGGCGTGGTGTGATCCACATACATACACTTTCGTTTATTATAATAAATAACAAATATATTTCGGAATGTTTTACAGTAAATTGAATAATTTTACAAATTACTTTAGAAATTAAATCAATTCAAAGTATAATTATATTCTAAAATGGTATAGGCGACTAGAATATTCTTAAACTTAACATAAAAGTTTAGATTTGTCAAGAGACAAAAAAAACCTTCAAGTAAACTTCTTAAGAGAGCTAAAACATCTACTTAAAATTTTATTTCAGTGTCGAAACTACATCATTCCAATATTTCTAAGTTATCAATCTCCTATAAAAAAACATACATTGAAAACACAAGATAAATAGTTCTCTTTTGAGAGGTATGATTCGAAACACTTTTTGAAAAACCCTTTACTTCGGACTTACATAAACTTGCATTAATAAAAATACTTATATTTTGCATTATATGCAGTTAACTAAATTATGAAAATAAATTTATTTGCTACAAAGAAAATTGTCGGAATATTTATGCATATAAACATAACGAAAATAATTCAGACGTTCCGCTCACACATATGAAACTACGATAGCAGCGAAAAAGCAGGAACAGTGATGAGGAATGTACTGGTCAAAGCAAGATGGCGGCGCGGTTACAGTGAAAGCTTCAATTTCGCGAGTATGTGCCGACTCTTTTACTATTCTTACCACCGTGATGTCTCTGGACACCTAACCCCTTTTTCTGGTCATAAGGGTCAATTCGGTTGTCAAACATTTTTACAAAATATTTTTTCAGGTATCTCGATAGTAGGAATAAAAAAAATGTGTGTTGTGAAGGGTCAAATATTACGATGCATTGATAACACAGAGTAATAAATAATACTATGTGTTAAGATGTATATTTTGAACATGTCATGGAATTAACAGCCTAGCATTATTAACTGACCGTTTGTAATAACTTTGTATTTTTCAATATTTCAAAAGAATGTGCTCGTTCAAACCTACGACGCACAATCGCCAAATCGTGATGGAGCCAGAGAACATACACAATTTACGTTTCCACAGTCAGCAAAACGCATTAGCGAAAACGAAACGGGACACTGCCAGAATCGTCTGCGAAAGGAAAAAGAAAGAAAATCGTCTGCCGCAAATATTCCCCATTTTTCTCCCTCACCATCCCTCCCCCTACTCCGCATGATTGATCCCGCGCCCTCTTGGGTGACTGCGGGGATCGTTACTTCCCCCCAACCCCCCGCTAGGGTTGCCAACTCCATTACGAAGTCGCCAAAATACCCCAAAAAAATATCCAAATTTGATTTCATAATGGCGAATTCGTAAATTATATGAGTGAAATAACTAGGTATATGAGAAAGAAAATACTTCAAAATATAAAGATATTTCCGCGTATTCTCTATAAATAATAAACCTAAATACAGCTGAATTCAGTCACAAGAAAAAAAATATGAAAATACGTGCTTTGCTTTATTTCAAAATGCTTTATTACTCGCTCTTAAAATTTTTGCTTTATTACACGCATCGGAGCCTGTTTTTTTTTTGTTTTTTTTTGGAACGGCATCAACTTGAGATTTATGTTATTCAATCTATTTATCACGGAATATTTTTAAAAACGTTTCACTTCAAAAGTACGTTTATTGAGAACTTAAGAAAAAAGGGATATCGATATTGCATGCCGTTACACAAAAAATATTTTGGGAGGGGTTGAAACAAAAAAAATTCCAACCCAACTATTCGAAATTCCCAACTCAACAGTGCTGAAAATTCCCAGTTCCAACTTATCGACATTTTTTATAATTTTTTTTATATGTATTTTAGGTATATTAAACAGTTCTCTCACAAGCATTGATTTGTTGCACACGTATTTTAATGCAGTGTCCGTTCTGACTAATTTAAATGTAATCTAACAAGTTGGGCAATATCTAATCTTCCCTAACTTTAATTTGTGAATAATATTAATTTTCTTCAAGCATAAATTTTCCCAACTCGGGATTTTTAGAAGTTGTAATTCCAAACTTTCAGGATTTCCAGATTATTGGGGGGTTGGACTCCCATCCAAACCCTCCGTCGCGACTGGCCTGCATGTAGTTAAAGTAAAATTTGCAACTTTTCCACTGGAAGAAAACCTGTGTTATATATACACAACAACACTTTTAGCCACAGCCCCCACAACCCCCGATGCGACTGGTCTTATTTTGCCCTAGAAAAGAAGAAGGGAAATTAAACTTGCATTATTAAACAGGACAGAAAAAAAATCGCCAAACCAGGCGAGTTCTCTTTATATCTGGTAAAGTGACTCCCCATCTCTCTACCAAACGACCGCCGGGAAAAGAGAAGGGGCCGAAGAGAAGTCGCTTGGCCGGAAAGAAAAGACGAGAGGGGTGTGTTCGAAAAGCGGGGCACGCTGCTCATTAGGACGTTTAATGAACGGCAGTGCCCGTACCCCTTCCCTCCCCCCCTCTTCGTCGCGTTCCATTAGCACTGCAGAACGGCTCTCTGGTGAACGTCTGAAAATGGCGCTCAAAACGATGTTCGTTTCGTTCGGAAAAAAAGAAAATATTTAACGTGTTTATGTCGGGAGTTTCCTTACGAAATTAGGAGATAGAATGTATTGTAGGATGGTATATTATTGTTGGTAAGAATCTGTAGAGCAAATATTTAAATTTGATGCAAATGAGGTTGTTTGGAATTATTGGCTTATCAGTTTTGCTTCTATTCCCAGTTTTGCACTATACCTAGGGCTACCAGATGTCCTGGTTGTTCGCCCTTGTCCCTGGAAGCGTCCCGAGTAGGCTCAAACAAGGGCTAATTACCGAATAGGCCCGTAAAACCTAAGCTTGCACTTTACATTTCTGAGGGGTGCCCCAAATCACATATTTCATATAAATATTTAAGACTCATAACATAGTCTGCTAAATTTACTTTTAAAAAATTGCATTTCAAACTTTAGTAAAAAAAAAGTTGCCAATTGTGTTACATTTCTTAGAATATTGGGAAAAAAAATCAAAACATACAAAATATTAGGAATACTCATTACTTACTAACATATTTTTTTTATATTATTTAAAATGTATTTCATTTTAATGACATTTAGGGACAAGGATTTTAGTACATGTAAACGTTCGATTTAATATTTTTCAGGGTGTATTTGAGGGCAATGGGGGCCCCATTAAATTCGGACTTCCATTGCGTCAATAACTTAATCAGGCCCTGGGCTCAAGTGCCGGGATTTCCCATCATTCATACGTATGAGCCCCGTTTACAAAAACCCTAAAAGCCAGGATTTCATTTGAAAATCCCTATTGCCAGTGTAAAAATATCCTTACTTATTGCTGGCGCGATTGATTGCCCCCCCCCCCCCCCCCGCGCCCTAGGAACTTTCCTGGAGCATTACCAGAACAACTCGTCTCTCTGGTCAAGTTTTTTATTCAGAGCTAAATCGCTAAAAATTAAATTGAACTCTACTATATCGTATTTCTTTCTATAGAATTGAAGATAGAAAAAAAAAAAGTTGTTTTGTCAGAAAAATATAATAAAGTGTAAAAAATGGATTAAAATGTAATAGTTATAGTTAATTGTTTATTATTAGCAGTTCTTCCTTCTTTAATCAGCTGAGAATTAAATAGATTTTTATGAAAAGTAGCAAAGTGAGGAAATATGGCTGACAGCTTCCCACTCCCCTACAACACTGATAAGGATGGGGGGGGGGGGGCTGGTTGGTTTTGGGTATTTCTGGGAACCCTAATACCGGACCTCCATTGTAGATTGCAATTACACTTTATTTACATGAAATTTATTTTAATGAAAAATTGCATGTATATAAAAAGTACAGCTTGATTTTTACCAGAATAACATGTAAAATACCAAAGAAACAAGTAAACCTAACACCAAAATAAAAATTACAATGGAATCAACATCGATGTTTGGGCTGGAAAACAATACGTTCATTATTTCATGAAGGTGGATAGAAAATAACAATGTCTTTCCACAATCATTATGCATTTGACTCACAATAGAAAATGATTCTAAATAGAAATTCTATGATATTTCGTTTTCAAAAGTGTTTGCTTTTTAACCGACCTAATGAAAATGGTCGATATCCTTCACAATTCCCACTTCTCGATTTTTGTAATGTGTCTTACGTCTCTGGATTTGAGCTTATTGCTGTTTTTATTGAAAATAAAATATAAATTTTTACTTTACAATGTCCTGTATGAAATATATGACGGTTTTATACTTTATAATAGCTAGTGGAAGCAATTTAGGGTACGCAGGGAGGATTAAGAACGAATTTATTAAGAATAAATGGACGGTAAGAACTCTAGCGTGCAAGCTTTAAGATGTAAACAAAAGGAAGAACGCAACAGGTGTTGCCAGATACAAATCAGAAAATGTCACAAATAATATAAACGATTATGATTATCTACAATAGTATCGATAATTTCAACAATATAGAGTAATAGGAAAGAAATATTTTGAGTTATAATTTCAGTCAGATTTCCACAGTTTCTACACGTTTTGAGGTCCAAAAAGTGTTTTTTAAAAATGGACTTGTGTGTTTGAATATAATATTTCAGATGGAACATAATATTTTTTGGAACATAATATTATATGGAACATAATATTATATGGAACATAATGTTATATGGAACATAATATTTCAGAATCTGCAAAGACGTTAATGCAAGGTTCGCTTTCAATTAAGCATTTGTAAAGGGTGAAAGTGCTTCCCCACTGCTGTTATTAATTCTCTTAAGTGTTATTCGAAATGGCACTAACTATTTTTTTATGGCAACCTATTTGTATTTGAGAAGGTAACTTTAAGTATTCCGATCAGTGTAATTTGCATAGAAGTTGTCCATGGTGGTTAAAAGTTTTAAATATATATATTTTTCTGTACAAACTGCGTTTATCGATGTAACTCAATTTTTACAACATACTACATTAAATACCATACAAATATTATTAAATATTGAATTTTAGTCATATCTATTAAATAGTATCAGCAAAACGACGCACAGTTGAAGTGGAAAACTATGGCTCTGAATCGAAACTATCCCTGAATCAGAGAGTTTGATGGAGAATCTTAGATAATAGAAAATATTGCATGTACAATTTCATGTTCAGTGATCTTAAATATTAAAAAAAATTCATGTTTATAAAATTATTATAGTTGGAAATTTTAATTCCGATATGACAGATTTATAAAGCTGAGATCTTAGGGAGAATATTGCATCAAATTATTTATTTATTTTTAAAAAATCAAGCATTTATGTAAAAATTGAAACTATAATTTTGAATCTGTACAACAATGTATTAGCCTTCAAAATAATCATCGTTCTTACGATCGTCATTGGTAGACTTAAGTTTTGAATTTCAGTGGCTTGGATTGTAACCCATAATTTACAAATGGAAGGAATATCTAAATTTACACATTTAAATTAAATAACTCGACAATTAAAAAAGTACTTTTGAAGAAAACCTTGCCATTTAATTCTAAAAAATAATGTATAAAGCAATGCAACATAAGACAAATGAAAGAGTTAAATAACAAGTTTATTTAACTTAAATTGGCAACATACATTTCAAACTTTATTACGAATTTTTTTCTTTAATAAAGTTTTTCTCGATTCAGATCGATCTAGAAAATAGCTTGTTTTCCCATTCTATTGATCAGCGAAATTAAAACAACAAAATATGCTTTTTGCATGTCGTGTTGCTATGTCAGTTCATCAACATTAATACAACAAATAGCATTCACATTGAGAAACCATCATTGATTCCAAACGCTTCTATTATTATCCTGCATAAAAAAAACGTCACGTTAAGAATACCAAATCAAAAGAATTAACGGTTGAAGCCGAACTCCAAAGATGACTGCCAACCAACCTACATGCCTGATGCTGAAACAGCGCATCTGAATTGCTAATTCTTCATGAAAGAAACTCCATGAAAAGGTGAGGGGAGGGAGAAATGAAACAAACGACGTAACACCCGACGAGAAATTGCGAATGCTCGGTGATCATTACAACCCCCCCCCCCCCCTTCTCAACCGTCAAGGGGGGAGGGGGGGGGCAGTCGTTGAGTCATCAATAAAGAGTCACCCCGCATCATTAGCAAGCACTACTGCGGCAGTTCTTTAATTAGTCCCACCGAGCAAAAAAAAATACAAAGAACCAAAAACAACGAAGCAAGAAAAAAAAAAATAACACAAAACATAATTTCTCTAAAAAAAACAAAAAAAAAACAGAAGAGGAAATAAGTAATAAAAAAATGAATGAACTCGGGCTATCCGCCTCAATCGTCGGGCTGCCATTTCATAAAGCAGACAAAAGAAAAATGGGAGTTCGTCGAAAGAGGAGAAAAAGTTTGGAGAGAGAGAGAATTAACGAGCCCATCCCGCGCGGTACCTTCCACCCCTCGAGCGTGCGTTGTGACCCCGGCCCATTGATCAGAGCGGGCGGGACGGGCGACGGGTATTTTTCTTTTCAAGGGAAGGGAGCAGGCGGTAGTAAAACTGAAGAGCAGGGGAGCGCGGAGACACACAGCATGGGCCCGTTAGTGTGTGCGAGACTGCCAGTTCGGGAGTTTCTAAATCGCCAATTTAAAAAGGAATCGCCAAATGTCCACACACTGCGTATTGTTAAAATTTAGTAAATTCTCTGTACAAAACCTATACGAAATTTTAATGGAAAATAAAAAAATAAAATTTACATTGCAGCAAAACACTGCTGCGAGCTTTTATAAGCTAAACTATTGAGCTCACGGCAAAACTGAAAATAAAACTGATTCTGTAATCTGTAATTTTCAGTTTCTTTTGATGAATTTTAAAACAACGGAACAAATAAATAATGAAAAAACTTGACTAACTTAGTTTGCGAACTATATAATTTGTAGGTAACACTAACTCGGCTACTGCACTTTGAAAATCGTGCATTTTAGAACGGAAACTAGAACTACTTCGGGGAAAAAATCAGGTTCCAAATACTCGCAGCAATGTTTGCCGTGAGAAGCAATAATTGTCATGACAACTTTGGTACCTGTTACAAGATCACCGTATGCCACTTTTAAAGTAAATAATTTAATAAATAATTATAATTTATGTAATTATAAAATACTATAAATAGTTTATGTGTCTATTTAGTGGATTTCAAAAGCTATTAGTAGTCCGAAACCATAGATATTTTTTTAAAAACAATTTTTTTTTCTTCTAATTAGTTGACATTTCTAATAAATATTAAATTATTTTAAAATATGTCCTAAATGTTTTTAATGTCCTACACTAAAAAAAGTTTAGGCGCTATATGTGGAGATATGCGAAAAGGGAAGGGTATAATCGGTGGACTCGGGAGCAAGTTGTCACCACTGAGCTGAAATAATAACAAACACTGGAGCGAGGACTAATCGTGTGCAACCAACTTTACATCTTTTGAGCGAAGGTAGAAAAAAAATAGTACTTCCGCATAGATTTTCGTAAATTTAAAAATAATTTTTGGCTTAAAACAATACATTAAATGTTTTAACATACTTACTTTCTAAATTACAAGAAAAAGAAGACAAAAGGAACCAAATAAAACAATTTTAAATATTTCTGTGACGTCACATGAGACTCCCGCAAGACGACGGTAGAATGTTTTCTAAACCTTTCTTCGGAATAGTATGTAGCCGCGTGGCATGGCAAAGTACATTGTCGCTCAAATGATTATTATTATTTTAGCTCAACTCAGTGGTTGTCACACGTCTCAGTTCTCAGCCGCTGCTGCCACGTGATGGCCTAGATTCGAATCACTGAACGTTTACATGATTCCGAGTACCTAAGCATAATTGAAAGTGCCTTGCGACAATTCTCTTGATTGTATTGATGATTCTCCTGATTTTATTGATAGCCAACGTAAGCATAGGCGTAAACTTTCTTTGGGTCCATGTCCATTTAAAAAAAGTTGCTGAGCTTCCATAAGATTTGTCTTTTATTACAAAATGGAGTCATGACTCTCCCCTCAATAATTTTGTAAACTTCTTTACGCTTATGGTTGTATATATTCATTAAACGATATAATTAACTCTGATTATATAGTTAAATCAATATTTCAATTATTTTATATTATTGTGTAACGTCTCCTGATGTTATTCTGTATCAATATTCGTGATTAGGTTCTGTGATGTTTCCGCCAAATGTCCGTTCGGGGTTGGTTGTCACGAAAAACCCAGAAACGGTTGTCACCTATAAATCCGTAAGTTTTATACTTGTCGAAATTGTGAAATTGCGCTTGTAAGTTATATATTCCCTTAGATTTTGCTATTTTGTTCTTAATACTATTTTTTGGAAAATTGAATTTTTTTATTTTTGTTTTCCATCTAATTACTCGTGACAACAAATCCCAAAGTCTGTCTTCAAAAATTATGACAACCCGCCCCGGCTTACTATTGTACTTCCAACACATTTATGATGTCAAATAGTATTTTTTTAAATGTTAAATCAATCATAATGAACTGCGACTCAATTATGTTTTTTTATTACTAAGTAAAATAATATTACAATATCAATTTCCATTAATATTATTACTTTTAAAGATCACATTACGCTTTTTAATAATTAAAAAAAAATCCAGGATATTCAACTTTTCAAAGATTTGTAGTAGTTTTTACTTTTTAGTATAACGTTACAATAATAGAAGTTTTAAAAATGGACGTTTGGGAATGTGTCATGTCAAAACTCGCCACGACGGCAGTTTAGCGCCAAATAAGGCAGCGCTGTTTTTGTGATGTAGGGGGAAGGGGGTGTCAATGTTCGTGGGAGGAAAAGCAAGACGAAAGGTTCCGAAGTTGTTGAGCGGGGGGGATGAATTCGGCGATACGGAGTGGTGCGGGGGAGGGGTGCGTGTGAGTTGGGAAGGGGGGCGGAAGGGAGATTGCATTTTTAATGACCAATCGGATGGACTCGTTCTAACGGAGCCGCGGGACGAGTGTAAGGTTGAGTGGAGAGGCAGTGTTGAGTGGCCGGGATGTTTTGGGGGTGATGGATGAGAAAATAAAGGGAGATCAAAATGTATTTGTCAATGGACAAAGTGTGTGCTTCTAATACACGACTTGCCGTATAATTTTTTTTTATATATAACTCTGTCTAAAAGGTGCACATTGTTGGTTTAATAAAAATGTTTTCTAATGACTTTTAAATAAAATTATATACGTACTGTGTTCTTTCTCGGAGATATGTCAGTCTCCTGTATTATCGAAATATTTGAGGAAAAGGATCTGTTTATTATTTGTGTTATACAACCTTGGAAGAGTGGGAGGTCTACCATGTGTGATTCTGTCTTTACAATATATTCCCATTTCCTCACTTTTCCGTTCGCCTTTTCCATAGCTTTATAGCTCTAAACAGCTATAAATCTGAGGAAAATTACTCTTTAGTTAAAAACTTTTAACATTTCTTACGATTCACCATGATTTAGAATTTAAAAAAAACTGCTTGCGTGGACAGTGCTTTCATTGCTTAAAAAAAACTCAATATTATTTGTATATTTTATATGAAAACTTAAATTTATATTAAAGAAAACTAATATTTAAAATAAAGGTTATTTTACCTCATTTATTAATATTGTGTTTCCAACAAATTGATTATTTGTGGTTTTCAAAAGTCCACAGTTTGTTTATATTACAAGCTTTAAATAACAAATGAAATATTCGCCAGCGATAGCGATACTATGCTATTATAACTTATACCGTTTGAATCCACACAGGCACGTAGGTAAGGGGGAGGGGGGTTCAGGGGTTTCCAACCCCTCCCATTGAAATTCAAGTAAAAAAGTATTAAAAGCCGAATTAGTGTAAATATCATAAAATTAGTTATGTTTTGGGGGGGGGGGGGATATACCTAAGCCCCTCTGAGTACGAGGATGTTGGTTACTACCAGACATACACACGATGACGGCATGTTAGGATTAGTTTGATATAAAAATACCTTGTAACATGTGTTTTGAAATCTTTTGTAAAACTATTTTCCGGGGGTCTACACCGAAAAATAGTTTTTAAAAAGTAATGATCAAGATGCTCCAAAACGTTTTGGAAAGCATTTATAGTAAGAATTCTGAAAATTTAAATTTGTTTTCCAAATTTGTTTTGTAATTAGGGAGTGAATTACTAATTTTAAAAATAGTTATTGTCACCTGTTAAAAATAGTTCATGCCAATGATAACTGTTGCTCTTTCGATATTTATCTGCCAACGTATTCATGTTTACTTGAATAAAAATTAATAAAATTATTGAAAAACAAATTAGCCGGGGGGGGGGGGTGTAATTTTGTTAAAGGGGATTTTTTTTTTAAGGGGTGGGAGGATTCCTCCTTTCAGGTGAGGGAGAAAATAAGATATCTAAAGGAATCGTTTTTCATTCACTGAAACCTATGAAAAATCTATACCTGAATCCATCATTTGAATCGAGGTATTAAACATAGACTATAAATTTGACGTGGAACTTTAATCAGAATAGCAGCAAAATAGAGTATTAGAATAGAAATACCTTGACTTGAAACTCTTACGCCGACGTGACGCATGACGCCACAAGTTTATCACGCCATCTACTCCAATCGAAGGCTGCTTCTCTGGCTAGCCCCCAGCTTGGCTTGGCCATCCCTGAAATATATTTATTTAATGACTATTCCTCACCTAGTCAATCTGAGTCTTCACCTATTCCTTTGCATTCTGGTGCCCGGATCAAGAAACACCATTTTACGTTGTTAGGCTAACTCTCACACTATAACTCCATTGCAAATATCGTGATTGATCTAAATTTGGTCTTTCGATAAGAAATTTGGCGCCAATGCATATAAAATCTTGAAATAAAGGAAATCGCGTACGAGATGGGAATGGGATTCGTGACACCAGACAGAATACCTAGTTTATATTTATTTCATTGGCAACTAGTTCTTTTATAATATTCGGATATGACGTTGCACAAAAAACACTTCTGCCGTTTTTTTGTACAAAATCTTTAGCAGGAATTAAACATTTTAAGGCTTTTCATTTAATTAAAGCGATTTAAAGAGAGAAAAAAAAAATATTAGAAAAGAGACAGAAATAGAACTTTTGGCGGGCGACCTTTGTCATTTTCTGGACCATTTAGCAACCCTACTCACTGTTTGCCAGGGTTAGGAAGGGAGAGGGGGCAAGACACCAGGGTTTAATACCCCCCCCCCTCCCCTCTATTCCCCAGCACACTTCCACTTCGCCATTTACGACAGCAAAGAACAAAAATACAAAAAGAACTGAAAGAAGGGAAAAAAGGGACGGGAATAAAGCCCTTATTCCAGTCATTTATCTAGTGCAGCACGCATTGGTCGCAAAACTTCTGGATAGAGCGAAAAAAAATGTTTTTTTTCCCCTCACCATGCTATCGGGAAAAATAAGGTCGACAGAATGAGAACTAAAGGGAAATGCTTGTTTGCTCAGGGATCGTTTGAATCGTTCTGGTTTGTCTTCAAGAACGAAAAAGAAGCAGTTTTAATAATGAAGTAGGAGGGGGAAAAAAACTAGTTCGAATCTTTTCTGAGAATTCAAAAAAGAACAGAAGAGCGGAAAAAGTATTTTAATTACGACTAGGCAATCAATACAGTGGCGCATAGAAATACGTCGAGGAAAGGGATTTTAGAAGTGGGGTTCTAAGTTTTAGCTTCTTAATTAATCCTTTAATCTTGTCTAGACAGGGGCTGTTTTGTTCTTAGATGAAAAGTTCCGCCTGGGAAATGTTTAAAGATCACTGAACACATATTCATACGGCGTGATTGCATTTTTTAGTCTCGCTTTAGAATGGCACGGAATGTTCTGTATGTATTTTTATTTTTAAACTCTAGTTGAGTGGAACGCTTTTTTTGAGATTTTTTTTTATTATTTGAGATTGGGTTTTAATTCTTCCTTTTGGCAGAAACAATTTGCTTCCAAAACCATTGTCTGTTATAGAACTGAAGACGAAATAACTTTTTAATTGTAATGCAAATTACAGTTATACAAAATGTTATGTCTACAAAAAAAAACTGAAATTTTTGTAAAAACCGATTCCAAACCAGAAAGATTCGGTTTGGTTTGTTTAAATAACGTCGCACTAGAGCTGCACAGTGGGCTATTGGCGACGGTTCGGGGCCTATCTCGAACGAAAGACCCGAGAACGATGCCTCGTATTTTTGAACCATGGTCAGATGACGAGGACAACACCTGAGCTGGCACCCGACGCAACCTCAATATCAAACCAGAAAGAATCAATTTTTAAAAAATATTTTTTCGTACATATTATTGCTGTTTAAAGTCACAATTTTAAGAAAATAAGCGAAAAAAATATTTGAAGCTTCAAAAAGTAGACAAAAGGAGCACCAAATATTCCGGGTCTGTTATTTTTAGAGGTGCTAAGCTTAACCCCCACCAGAATAATCTGAAAAGTTAGAAAACATTTTCGACTCTTAAGAGAAACACACTCAAATCAATGAAATGAGAAATACCTTTTCAAACACAGCGACAGTATGACAAATAACATGAAGAAATACCGAAAAGCATAGAAATGTGTCTACAAATACGGAAAAAATGAGTGTAGAAACATCAACACAAAAATTATTTAACCAATAAATAAACACTTGCATTATCTCTCTTTATATAAAGAATAGTGTCTGTGTGTTTGTTTTTTTATACAAATCTATAGTTTTATTCCGATCTTGCTGAAATGTTGCCCACTTGACGCTCACAAACATGAAGAAGGTCACTGTCTGCATGAAATTTCGAACAACACTGTAAACCCTGCCTCTCAAAACTTAAAAAGCAAAAATTGTTGAAACCCGTCCAGGTCAATCCATATGACTTAATGACCATATGTCCATCTACATTTTATTATTGCTGCTAGCATACACATATACCTAAGGAATACAGAACATATCATAAACGAAAACACAACGGATCGAGTTTCCTGTTTGTTTCAGATAAGAACACTATCTGGTAAACCATACGGTCAAACAATACAATACTATTCCTGAAAGCTTTATCACAGTTGCGCCAATCCAAACAATAAAACAAGAAGAGTTAAGCAATCAGAAGGAGAAATGCTAGATTCCTGAACCCCATTTTAAACCAAACTACTTATATTCCACCCCGTGTGGTAGCCGTTATGCCACTTTAAAGGAACGATTCATCATTCTCCCTTCACCCCCCACACGAGCGCTCAGATCGCTGTAAAACGATCTTTTCCTTTAAGGTCTATACAATGCAGGGAAACAAATTGTAAAATTTTAATAGGAATACCCTTCCCCATTGTCATTTCCTTTAAGTCATATTCATTCGGTTTTACCATTCATTACTATCCATTCAATTACGAAACATTATCTATGAGAAAAAAACTGGTGTTGTCTGTAATTGTTTTGTTAGTGGGATAGAAATGACTACTGTTGGAGTCAGGGTCATCGCTAGGACTTAAGATTTTGGAGAGTAGGCTTTAGATTGCCAAGTCAAATATGGTTTTTACCAACAATTTTAGAGTCAAATTACCAACTTTTTTTTATTATTACAGTCTGGAAATTTACGTGTTTTTTACACGCTTGGATGTGAAAATAGTTTTAGATGGGAAATTATCAAACCAACCAGAAAAGTTATTAAAATTTTGCAGGTTCTTTTTACAATAATTTTCCCAACGTTTTTCATGCCTACGCGGTCCGAAGAAAGCTGGTAAATTCATGTAGACTTCTCAAAATCACAAAACCTAGTTGGCAAACTTTTAAAACATTTGTCTGTTTTATAAAGTGAAACTTCTTAGTTTCATTTTTTTTTTTAATATTTCAGAATCCTGCCTACTAGATGGGAAATTGCTAACCCGACAATAAGTAATTTTTTTTTTAATTTTTCAGTTTTTTACAATGATTTCCCGAACAATTTTCACGTATACGCGAATAATGTTGGGAAATTCCTGTAGATTTGGCAAAATCACAAACCTGGTTGGCAAACTTATGAAACATATGATATTTCTTTAATGTGAAACTTCTTAGTTTCATTTTCAACTAGGTTTGTAATTTTGTCAATTGTACAGGAATTTACCAACACTTGGGAGGGGGGGGGGGAGGGAGAGAGAGCGGGGAATCTTTTTCCATGGAAATGGAATAAATCGTTTAGTATAAAGTTTTTGCAATTTAAATAATAATTGGCATCAACTCCATTAAAATTTCTTAAAACAATTACATTCTGACCTCGTGAAAATATTCGAGTAAATTTTAACTTCTATGTTGTGTACTGTTATTATGAAATTTGAATTAATTTAAATAGAAATTACAAAAAAATAGTAATTTTGATATTAAATGTATATGAACAGAATAAAAGTATAGTTAGATTAAGTGCATGGTAATATAATAACTTTTAAAGAAAAATAAGAAATCTCTAGTATTATAATCAAAATTTAACCAAACCTCTCGAAAATAAATTGTGAAAAGCTTAATATCAAGGACTTGGTGGGAAAAAACAGACAATTTCTTTCAATTAATTATTATTAATGTTATTGAGTATTCTGTCGTTAGGAAAATCTCACCAAGTCAGCATTAAACCTCAAACAGAAATAAAACTATATAAGATATTTAGATTGACATTTTCTTCAACAGCTCAGTGTGGCTAAAGAAAACCGTAATAGTACCTAAAAAAAAAGCCGAGAATGACTTAATGAATTTTCCCAACAAGCTTGCTTACCTTACAAAAACATTTTTTTAAAAGCAGAATTTTAAAAACTTCAAGCAGAGTTTTTCCTGATATTCAGGATTTAAAATTGCCGTATTGAATGTGGGTCAAGGCCAAAATATATATAAAAGCTTTACACCAGATAAACGAGTCAATATATAAGCAAAGACAAAACCGAAAACGGCCGATACAAAAACCTCCGAAAATTTCTCCCTTGTTTACACTCCCCCTTTCCCACTCCCCCACAACTCCCTTTCCAGAAATAAAATCCCTTTTCCACGGAATACAAATCCCCGCATCTCTTCGTTGCAGTGGCAAACATTACAACTCCACTCCGCTCGCCCCGTTCGTCGCGCCGCCACTGGCACATCTCTCAACCCTTTTCCCCCCTACCCCCCCCCCCCCCCCCATCTGATCCGATAACGGACACCGTTCCGGGAGAAGCAGAAAAAAGAAAAAACGGGATAGCCGCCGCTCTCGGCGAACGGGAGAAAAACGGGAGATCCTGGAAAAATGAACCGCTGATAAATTTCTCGGGAATTACGGCTGGAAAATTCCGGAGCGAATGGAAGAGGGGGGGGGTGAATGAGAAGAGGGGGGGACTAACGATCCCATTTCCGAAGTAGGCGGCAGTTTCCAGTCTGCCGCTTGGGGGGAGGGGGGGGGAGAAGAGGGGGGTTTCGGGAAAAAGGGAGAAGATTGACGGAAGCGGGGTGGGAGAATCTTTCTTTTTCCCTTTTTCTTTTCTTGCGATGCGCTGCCGTGATCCCGTTCTGCCGTCGGATTTCTGTTTTTCTTTCTGGAAAGACTTTTCGGGAGTCGGAGATGTTGAGCAATTCCGAGATGGTTGTCGATGTTTGGATAGGAACCACCGTTGGACTTGTGCACAAAGTTAGGCTCTGCTGTGTGAAGCAGGTTGTTGGAGGGACAATTAAATAGCCTACTGAGATAAATGTATTGTTTTGGGTGCTTAATTCGGAATCGAACTGATAGACAGGCGTACGATTTTTAAATCTTCAACACATCTATTTTAGTTTTGTAAAGTATGGTATGCAGCATTGCTTGTTTTACGTAATCGGAAAGTTTTCACTTTATAGTATTTAATTAATTCATTTAACGGATTTTATTTCGTAAAATAAATATTATCTATTCAGATAATTTTTTAATATTAGATTTCGTATTGTGCTACATTCTACAATTGTATTTTTGCTTTTATCAACTTATCGTTTTATAATTTAAAGATTACATTTTATTTGTGAGTAATTGCAAACAGATGAAAGACAGGTTATATCTACTATTAACCTTTTTGAAAAAATAACGTAAAACAGACTATGATATAACTCGTTTAAATGCTGAGGGAGTTTTAATTGAGGTTTTTTTCATGACTTTTTTCACGAGGTTTTTTTCATGACTTTTTCCTTAATTGTTGAGTATAAATTGAAACTAAGACTGTAAAGTAGCATAACCCCAAAATTTATATTTCGTCGAATTTTTGAAAAAAAAAAAAATACTGTTTTACATTCGCTTTTCTCATGCCGAAAGAGAATTCTTACATAAAATAGTTCATATACTGACCATTGAAAAATTATTTAAACTAACACAATATTTTCTACTGGCTTACGAAAAGTATAATTGTATATATTTTAATACAAATAATTTGTTCCAAAAAATAAATTATATACCCAGCAAAAAAACGTCATTATAAAACCTTCATCAAAATTCACAAATTGAAGGTTTTTTGAAGGTTTTATAAAAATACTAGCTGAAATGCCCGTTCTACGCACGGGAAGGAAATAAGTTACAAAATTGATACAAATACAATATTATAGCGAAATAAATATTTTCTTAATTTCTCACCCATCAAGGGGTACCACAGTGTTAAAAGTTCCAATTTGTAACGAAATTTTATTATCAAGATCCTGCAAGAACTGGAAAGATTGATAACATGGAGAAGTTGACTATACAATAACTTTGATATATGTATACCTTACTCCCGTTGATTAACATCCATATTTTAACCTTTAACTCATATATTGTTAATAATAATTATCTCCGAAAAACTTTTATTAGACACATATGTCAACATTTGTCGTTAAGTTTCAAAAATTGGCGAGAATATAAAAAGAAAAAAAAAGAAAATTATTTTAAAAGGTTCACCTGCCAAATTCAAGATTTTCATATTTTTTCTATTGAAGGCCTATCAATATGCAGAGGGGGGGGGGGGGGGGGGGGGGGGGAGCCACAACACTTTTTTTCGGATTTTACCCCCGCACTTTTTTAATATTGAACTTTTTAAAATAAAAAATATTCAAAATCAAATTTTTATTGCATTGCTAAACTAAATTTTGTTTAAAAAAAAATCGAAACCATATCCTACAGACAATGGACGCAAATTGATTCACCCTCTGACACTTGCACCACGGGGAGGAGGAGTCCACAACAGCAGTTTTCGATTCCGCCCACATAACTCATCGTATAGGCATACCATCGTATAAAGAAAGGTAGGCCGCATCGAGCAAGGCAATTATTAACCCATTCCTCCCTCTGACCTTTGTACCCCGCAACGGGAATGTCGCCCTTAACTGCAGATTACAGAACTTCACTCACAGGTAGAGTGGTAACATAACTGGCCTCTCGGCAGGTAAACTAATAAATAATGGATAACACAAAACTAACTGAGTGCACGGAGGATAAATTACAAACTTTTATTTAGCGATGGGCTTCCTGTCTTGAACCTTTATATTATTCATACTGTATACTTCTCTTCAGTTTGATAATATATTTTTCGTATGGCTTGCACTTTTGGTCGTAGCATTTTTCGTTTTGTTTTCTTTTTCACAGTTAAATCCCCCCCGGTGCGACGGGCCGGTTTTTATATTATTTTTACATATATGATCATATTTTAGTTCATTTGGCGATATTTTATTAATTTGGCGAAATGTTTTATTCATTCGGTGAAATTTTAATTTATTTGGCGAAGTTTATTAATTTGGCGACAGTTTTTAGTTATTTGGCGACAGTTTTTAGTTATTTGGCGACAGTTTTTAGTTATTTGGCGACATTTTGGCGATATTTAGTCATCAGCCAATCAGAATGCTCCTCGTACGTTACATAATATTAAAAATTTCCAATGTTTAATTTTTTTATTTTGCATTGTTACATGTTCTCCATGTTAATCCTATGGAGAAGTTTCGAAAAAGGGGTTTTACAACCCCTTAAATCCGTTCGATCGGAACAAAAATAGCTTACTTTTCTTATTTAAGGTATAAGGAACAAATTTGCCAAATTTCATCTTCATAGGTATACGGGAAGTTGGAGAATTAGTGATGAGTGATGAGTGGGTTTTTCGCATTTATATATATAGACTAGCTGAAATGCCCGTTCTACGCACGGGAAGGAAATAAGTTACAAAATTGATACAAATACAATATTATAGCGAAATAAATATTTTCTTAATTTCTCACCCATCAAGGGGTACCACAGTGTTAAAAGTTCCAATTTGTAACGAAATTTTATTATCAAGATCCTGCAAGAACTGGAAAGATTGATAACATGGAGAAGTTGACTATACAATAACTTTGATATATGTATACCTTACTCCCGTTGATTAACATCCATATTTTAACCTTTAACTCATATATTGTTAATAATAATTATCTCCGAAAAACTTTTATTAGACACATATGTCAACATTTGTCGTTAAGTTTCAAAAATTGGCGAGAATATAAAAAGAAAAAAAAAGAAAATTATTTTAAAATACCCTTAAATCCGTTCGATCGGAACAAAAATAGCTTACTTTTCCTATTTAAGGTATAAGGAACAAATTTGCCAAATTTCATCTTCATAGGTATACGGGAAGTTGGAGAATTAGTGATGAGTGATGAGTGGGTTTTTCGCATTTATATATATAGATTGAAACACAAAAACTGCAGTTTTTTTTAAAGTTTTTAATTGTCTTGTATAAAACTTTTAAAATATCTGCATTTTCCCTTCATGATAAAAAACAATTTCCAGGATTTATTAAGGTTTTTTACAGTTTTTTTTAAGGATATTGAAACAAAAACCATTAATTTCATAGACCTTTAAAAAAAACTGCAGTTTTCTGCCATAAAAACTTCCATTTCAAAATTTTGAGGAAGATTTTACGCTTACTGTTTTTGCTGAGTAGAAAGATATATACTATAATAAGATTATATATTACAAAATTTTACATCAATCAACAAACGGAATTGTTTAGAAAGCGGGGCATGAGAGATTATTGATTATTCTCTTTTCTACGTACCCAGATGCAAGAAAGACATTCCAGTGTGTTGGGGTTTATTGTTTACTTCATCTGTCTGCACAATGTTTGGCGACAGTGAACCCTCAGAAGGTGCCAGGTTGGCGGTCATTACACTCCGAAACTAGAAACCTTATCGAGCACTTTTTCCTGCTATTGGTCACCTCTAGAGGGTCTAGTTTCGGAGATTGGATGTCATAGCAACCTGTACATATTTTTGGCACTAACCGAACGAAATTCTACTTGAAACGTACTTCTTCTTGGCTCGTGCGAGTTCATACATTCACTTTACAAAGTTGATCACTTGTATGAAAATAGCATAAAATAATACAGAAAACTAAAGTATTTTTTTTTATATTTAAACACTGTAAAAAAAAGGTGCTTAAAAATGCCGTACTTTTTTAAGTAGCCATATACTTTTTCAAAAATGAGCTTTAATATTGCTAATCTCAGCTTCCGTTCAAGCCATCTTAACAAAGCGACCTGACAAACTTAAAATAGGTGTTCAGAAGATGGTTTTCCACGTAATTTGATGTCGATTTCTTAAATGGAAACTGAGTTATTACAATTCAATAATCTGACTTCCAATGCTTTAGGCGCACATTTTAAACAAGTCTTACCTTCTTCATATACCTATACCTTATATATACCTACCTTCTTCACGTCGCCATAGTATATTAACGGATAAGGCTGTGGACAGCGATGTCTGCAGAAGTGGGTTCGATTCCAGGTAAGTCTTGGTTGTAATTGTTGATATTTATTGAAAGTTATTTATAAAGTGATACTATGTAGACTAACATCTGCTCTTTTTATTCATTGTGCTTATTTTTGAGTACATGTCTTTTTCAAAATTGAAACTTGTGTATTCGGAGCCATGATAAGCATCAAATGTATTCAAAAGTTAGTGCATTTTACTTAGTTTTGAATACCTATTTTTAACAGTGTTTTAACAGTGTAGAAGTTAAAAATTCACAATATTTTTCTATTGCATGTAGTTTCTAAACAATATCATATTTATTAGATCAGTGTTTTTTTTTTTAATTTAAACGAAATCAAATTTGTGTGAAAAAAACAATTGAGGAAGGGAGATAGAGAGAGCGAAAGAGCCCTAACAAAATTGAGCGGTCTTAACAGCTACGTAAAATTAACAAATTTAAATAGATTAGTAATTTTATATTAAAAAATATATTTAAACAACCTAATACTGTCATTTTTAATTTGATTTTGTGTGTTTTTAATGCAGATACCATTGATTTCCCCCTTTCCCGTATAGATTTTAATTAATTTTAAATTTAGCTGACTTCTCTGACTCAATCTATCTGATGATAATCCCTAAAAATCCCTGTCTATAAATAAAAAGTCCCTCTATAAATAAAAAGTCCCTACGAGGGGACACAATCTTATTGTATATGTAAACCTGATGCTGTAAAGAAACTTCCCTCGGTTCTGGAGGTATAAATGTTTTGAACCTAAGTTATCGGCCCTTGTTGCTATACTTTTTATGACTGTTCCCCTAAAAATTATGACGACTGCTCCCTTAAAATAAATATTTACATATATCTTACTGAACGTCCAAAAGATGACGAGTGGGAATACTATTTTGTTAGGCTCAAATTTTTTGTGCCTAACATATCGGTTAACGAGAATTTAAAGTAAAGATTAAAGGAAAATATTTTATTTGAAACGTTTAACACCGCCTGAAGAAAATAACATTAGATTTTGTATTAATTAATTTTAAAAATGGTTTAAGCAATCACTTTCTTCTTTCTTAACTGATGCACAGAGAATTGAGTATTTACCACATAATCCACACTAAAATAGGGACAGATAGGCCCTAGTAGAGCACAAAAGAAGCCCTCAGCGCAATGCATCTTGGGATACTGTCACCGCGCAGAACATGAAATCCGGTCGGAGCGCACAAAAAAACTCATCGACACAATGCATTTAGGGATACAGATTGTTGCGCAGAATCGGTCGGAAATACTTCATATTCTGCCACTTATAGGGTTTACCCTTTATCATCTCTGTTTCACAGACAACCAATTTTTCATTTTAACACACAACTCTTATTTCTTCATTTTGCCTCTCGAATGTTTTTTAAATCCGAATTTAAGATTAGTAAAATTAAAAGAAAACTTACAGCCAACTTGTTATCTTCGTTTACTTACTACTTTCATGTCACCCAGCCAAATTTCTCAGAAAGCATTTAAATGACTTCTGGTTTTTTTTTCTTCTTTCTTATTCCCTTCGCACTCAGAGAAAAATACACCAGCAATAATAAAAAGACGAATAAAAGAAAGTCCAAACGATCGGAACATTTTTAATCTGCGTGTATTTATCTTATTCGTCCGCTGAGCTTTGTGGCCATTTCAACAGCTTCTATCCTTAGTACTTGCTAATGCAAAATAAATGAGGAAGTCATTTAAGAGGGGGGGGGGGGGGGGAGGTTTAAAAAAAAAAAGGTCTGTAAAGCCGAAAACGGGACAAATATTTTCTTTGCATTAACTTCTGCTTCCTTTTAATGAAGCTCGCCACTGTTGTTGGAAAGGTGTGCTTTTATTTTACTTTTATTTATTTTCATTTTATAAGAGTCGAAAAATCTTAGTTCCCCAGTTTTGTTTTTCAGAATTGAAATTTTTTTAAAAAATGGCTTAAGGACTTGTCATTGATCAGTTGTGTTTATAGACATTCAACGTGTCTTTTTCTTCGTGTCGAACATGGTCTGGTTTTATAAAAGAATATATACAGGAAGAATTAATAAAATAGTCTTAGTTGTGTATTTTTCAATTTCTTAGTTATCGGTTTTCAACTTATGGTACGCGTACCCTTGTAAGCGTACGGGTATATTGGCGGTCATGTTGGGGGTGGGCGAAAAACACCTTAAAATAGTATGTAAAATCTAAACTAAAAAGCCTATAAGTGTCATCAATTTTAGACGTTTGATTAATCTGCCAGCTATCATAAGAACGTTACTGCCAAACAAGATTAATCTTTCTTTGCATAGGGGGATGGGTGTGAGAAGGGCTGTGAGAGAAGGGGGTACTCATAAATGAAAAGTTTTATCAAGGGGTACGTGAGAGAAAAAAATGTTGCGACTATTCATATAATGTAAACAAAGTTGCTTAAAAATGAGTACATGAACATACTCGTTTATTTTTGAGAACAATTGCATCATGACGTACTCAAATTTAAGTAATCGTACTTTCTCAAAAAATGAGCAGTGTGGTTTAATATTGCTCATCTCAGTTTCTGTTTAAGACATCTTCACAAAGCGACCTGACAAACTTAAAATAGTTGTTTAAAAGATGGTTTTCATGCATTTTTTAATGTCGATTGTTTAAATGGAAACTTAATTATTACAACTCAATTTTCTTACTTTCCATTCTTTTGGCACACTTTTTTAACATTTCTCCTGTTTATAACTTCTTCTCGTCTCCCTGATAGTAAAACGGATTAGACACTGGACTGCGGTGTATGAGGACTTGGGATTGGGTTCGATCCCCAGTAAGTCTTGGTTGTAATTATTGATATTTATTGAAAGCGATTTATGAAGGCAGCCCATATAGGCAAGCAACTGCTCTTTTTATTCCTTTTTAGTCACTGTACTCATTTTTGAGTAAATGTCTTTTTCAAAAATGAAACTTATATATTCGGAGCTATGATAAGTATCGAATGTATTCAAAAATGAGTACATTTTACTTATTGTTGAGTACCTATTTTTAACAGCGTGGTATTGTAGTAATTGCTAGGATCAAGATTTCTTTCACAATTGGCATGGCAATTTGTTTACAGGATACGAATTTGCTGCAAATTAGGCATCGAAATCAGATTTAAATTTTTTTAAACAAACATTCGAATATCGACTACGCGTTTTAGAGATTACCACGCACAGTTGAAATAGAATATTGTTGTTTAAGAATGATTTTTTTTTAAATCGACTGATAAGCTTTGATGGGGGGATAGAATTGGCTTTGGAAATATTTGGAAATATTTTTTAACTGAAAAATCAGGTCAGGAAAAGTCATTCATCTGTCATATTCTCTTGTCGTAGTGCTGTACTTTTAAAAGGCTACTCCTTATGTTTCAATTGAAACTGTCACTAGCCAATTCTCGAAGAAATCTGAACAGTTTGAGGATGATGCCTGCTCACGAACATTACGTAGCATCAGGTAGTCAAAACAAAAAATGTAAATAACTCACCAAACATATCTAAAGTAAAACTAATATACCTTATGGGATACATATTTTAATTCAATTTTCAATGTTTTATCGTTATCTTTTTACAAAATAGCATTGATTTTAATATAAAAATAATAAATTGTTGTGTATTAAATATAGTGATGTCAATATATTGTCGAAAGTTTTGAACAAGAGACATTACGAAATTAACCCAGGGACAGTGATATCTCTGTTTTAAATCGACCTTTCGGCATACGTTTGTTACGCAGTTACGACCCTACGCGTTGTTTGATTTTTTTCAAATTTTGCATGAATGTTCCTTAAAGTCATTAAAATCAATGTATGTTTTTTTTTTTAACTTTTGGTCCAGGGTATACTGTTCTTACTAGTAATAACAATTAAAGAAATCACTCAGAAACAAAAGTAGCTTTATCCACGCTATTCAAGCTTTATACAGATGAAAATGCAGTTATACCCACCAAATGCCAGCGAATGTCATTTCTGTTTGAAATGTTGATCTAACGGGTTTTGCTTCTTGATTATAATAATAAAAGAAATGGCTGCATTTACAAAACCAGTTAAATCCTTATTCCAGTTGCAAAGCAAGTTCAGTGAAAATAAAAATTTAGATTATAAATTGTTCAGTAATCTGAGAACTTATACATATTCAAATGAAACGTCGTTGTAATTTTTTTTTTATTTTTACAAAAAAAATTCAATACTAACAATAGATAACTTCTGACAGTCTACTCATCTGTCCTTTCCAACGAGGACTAAGGCAAAACCCAATTTAACCTCCGCAATAGCTTCATTAAGTCCCCCTCTCAAAAGTAAAACCAAAACAATAAAACCACTCCCACTCCCCCCCTCTCATGACCACGGTTTTTAATTAGAATGGAGGGAGACGAGAATGATGAAACCGCTGCGAAGAGCCCGCAACGGCCCGAAAAATGAAGGTCGGAATGCCCCACGCAGACGATCGTTGCGGCTCTCCTCTTCCAAGAGTCGTCTGCCGGCGTTTGTTGAATGCGTCGCGGAATTTATTTTCATTATCAAAGTTCGCGATGTTTGGATTGGAGGGGAGGGAGAGAGAGGGGCTTCCTCCAATGGAAAATTGCATCTCGGCTCGGCCTACTCCATCATTTTAGGATGGAGGGGTGGGGAGAGATGAGGGTATGCAGGTTTTAGATTTATTTTATGAAAAAGTATGAATTCTAACTTAATTTGAGGGTTGCTGTTTATCTCCAACTTTCGGCAGATAATTAAAAATAATAGTAAGTTAATTTTCTACGCGGATTGGTCTTCAAAATCAGCCTCATAGAGTATCATGATAAAAACTTCATGTTTCGCATTTAGTAATCCATTCCAACACGACAACTCCGTAAAAAGTACCATTAATGATATAAATTTTCTCTCGTTTGATGAAAGATAATGTTTAAATTCTTGAAATAAAATAAGACGTACAGGGCGTGGATGCGGCCTCGGACGATATAGCGTGTTCTTCGTCGCTATCTTCTTCGATGGACGATATTTTTGTTGACGAAAAATTCCTATTCAAGTAAAATCCTTGTGCTTGTAAACTGCAAAATTTCGACAGATTGTTTACTAATTTTTCTGATACCTTTAGGGCCATTAACGTGGGATGGGGTAGATGTTTAATTGTTTAGATTTTAATTTTTAGAGGGACGACTTAATTACAACTTATTGTTATTATTTAAAAATATGTTAATTAAATTAAAATAAACACAAATATTGTTTTTAGTAGGGTTAGGTAGTTTTCAGTTCAGTTAGTTTTAAAAAGAATTATAACATATAATAAAACAATAAAAAAATTACAAAGGGAACAAATATCGTGGAAGGGTCAATTTAGTGCCACTTTTTCCGATCAAACAACTAATTTTCTATGGTTTAAAATTGCAAGGTGTATAATCCGCTGCAGAAATATTTAAAACTGGATTTTAACAATTTACAACAAACTCAATATTTATATCATGTTGAATTAAAGGTAATACTAATAGAAATCAAACCGTAATTTGTAAAATTGTACAGTAGACACTGCATATAACGACTCTTCACGGGACTAATAATAAGGTCGTTGTAACGAATTAAAAAAAATACTACATAAAAACTAATCAGACCCATTGAATATGTAAGTGTGGGTAAAAGGAGAGGTTGCAATATCAATGGTCAACTGTATCAATGGTCAGGATGGTCAGCTGTAGTTTGATAATATAGAGTGGGGTAAAATGGGTAGGAAAAGGGCCATTTATTTATTCAAAGGTAAATTTTCACTTTTAAAAGGTTATTAATATGAAAAAAAGTTGGTGTATTTATGTGTAATGGGTTCTTTGAAATCATCTTTGTTATGTTTTATTCATATTTTTTAATTTCTAAATTTTTTAGTATTTTTGTATATTTCTTTTCAACCACAAATGGGATAAAATGGGTAATCATTGGGAAATTATGGAATATAAAAAAGGATTATATTTCATATAAAAAGGTTATAAATAATAAAAATGTGTTTTAATAATTCCTTTTTATATGAAAACCTATTTTCATATAAAAAGGAATTATTAAAACAAAATTTTTACTCAAACTAACAACTTGAATAGAATAGAATAACAACCATCATATCTAACTCAGTACACTGTTAAAAATTATTACGACCTTGCACCAAACATTGGTACCCATTTAACTGCAACTAACATTTGGTGCTTAGTTTCACCATTTTTCAGTGCTACCACGGTTGGTTTAATGGTGAAACGTTGCACCAAAACTCATAACGTTGCGTAAAACTCAAAATTCGAGTTTTCTTAGTATTGTAATAGTAGTATTTTTTTATCGAAGCTGGCAACCCTCCGATCGCAAATGAGAATTTCTCACCGATCGGGCTCGAACTAAGAATCATCTGATTCGTAGCTGAACGCCTTTATCCATTGGGCCTCGGAGACCCATGTTCGTCGTTGTCTTTCTTGGAGGTACTTGTTGATGTAGCGACAGCGAAAATTTTGGATGCAGTTAAAGAGGTTGAACAAATTACCGTTGAAACCTCCTTTTTTTTTTAATAAAGGATTTTTGGTTCAGCCTAGATTTCACCATAATACAGCGCAGACCTCTGTTTTGCACCAAGGTATGATACATCGTTGAACTGAAATTCTTAACAGTGTATGTAAAAACTCAGTAACAGTCTTCCTAAAAATAAGTCAATCCGCCATTTTAAAAATGTACTTCTTTTTTTTATCTTTAAAATAAAAAGTTTGTTTTTATAATTTTTGATTTATTTTAATCCTGAGATATTTACTGTATTTACATTATTTTTATTTTATTCCGCAGATGATTTTTTAATCCATTAAAAAAAATTACGTGTTCTATCATTCTATTATAACCAGAAAATAGCGTTTTTCTGTTATCAAAATGTGTTTTTGTTGTTATCTATATGTTATAGAAAACAGGTATGTAACTTAATTATAATAACAATAAACATCGTTATATGTACATATATTGTAGGTAATGGACAATTCCCACATTTTTTTTTTATTTTTTTATTCTATTCAGACAACCGAAAAAGAGTCATCCATCGCAAAATTTTCACTTTCCGATTCGTATTTATTTTTTTATACGACTTCAAAGTTGGTCTTTTTTAAAGGGCGCGAAATCAGGCCAAAAGCGCGCGAAGGGGCTGTGACGTACCAATACCCTAAACACCCGCGGCGAAGGAGAAACCGAGACACCTGGTACCATAATCTTCGCTAGGTCTCGGGCGGAAGAAGCGAACCACACCGTCGCGAATTTGCATCATATCTTCCCTTATAGTCCAAAAACTGTGTAGAGATATTGGCTCAATAAAGACAAGTTGTAGCGATTATGTACAAATAAATATAATATACGGACACAATTTATTCTTGCAATTGGGGAGCCAAACATTCAAAACGTGTTTTGTCACATAAGGCGATTCGTGGGGAAACGCCAGATAAGTTTTTCTAAATGCATTTATTGGTTCTTGAATATATTTAAATCTTCAGAAAAAATTCCATTTTGACAAAATTTGTTTCAGGCGAATAAAATAGGTTAGTTCTGTAAAAAAATTTGAAGGCGAATTCGGGGGTGTAATAATTTCATTATCGGATATTTTGGACAAAACTTAAATGGTTACTAATTAATTTTGCATCACCAACTCGAAAAGTTCCAAACAAAGCCCCACAGTTGCAAATACTTGAAATATTCTTATCCTGATGAACTTACTCTAGTATAACAACTAGTAATGTATCAGTGACTGACTGATATAAGTATTCGGATAACTGCGTCAGAAAATGCTTACATTAAAGAATGATTCTGAACAGCAGTCATGCACCCACGCAACCGATTATTTATTCTATTTGCAAACCAAGATCAAAATTCGCAATTGATTCAAAAGTCAAGTATTAAAAGTTATCTCTTAAATACAGGAAAAAATCCAACTACATGTAAATTATGCAGCAAACAATTTGGAAATAAGTCAAAGCTCACTTGTTAATTCATGCAGGAAAAAAGCTGCACAAATGTGAAGTATGCAGTAAAAAATTTACTCTTCGAGATCTTATCTCAAGCGCCACCTTTTTGTGCATACAGCTGAAAAACCACACTCGTGAATGTATGCAACAAACATTTTACTAGTAGATTCAAACTCAAGCAGCACTTTCTCTTGCATACAGGAGAAAAACCACAATCGTGCGAAGTATGCAACTAAACAATTTGGAAATAAGTCGAATCTCAAAGCTCACTTGTTAATTCATGCAGGAAAATAACTGCATGAATGTCAAGTGTGCAACAAGCAATTTACTCTTGGCTCTGATCTCATGCGGCACTTGTTCTTACATACTGGAGAAAAGCAGAACAAATGTGAAGTATGCATCAGTAAAACATTTACTCTTTTAAATCCCATCTCAAGCAGCACTTTTTTGTGCATACAGGAAAAAAGCTACATTCTTGTGAAGTATGCAACAAACAATTCACTTCTGTATTCGATCTCAAGCGCCACCTTTTTGTGCATAGGTGACGAACCACACTCTTATGAAGTATGCAACAAACATTTTACTCGTAGATTCACTCTCAAGCAGCACTTTCTTTTGTATACAGGAGAAAAGCCGCTCTCATATGTGAAGTATGCAACAAACGATTTGCTGATGGATTCAATCTCAAGCTGCACCATAAACTTGTTGATTGAGGGAAATAAGACTACCGTCAACTATTATAAGCATGTGTGTGTGTGTTTTTTTTCAGGAAAGAAAATAAACTTCAAACTTTATGCCCTCTATCAAATGCAGTAATATTTAAAATAACGTCGAACTTAAATGATAGATGATATATTTAAATGATTATTATAAAGTTATATTAGAAAAACGTGCAGACGGTGAATACACAGGTCTCACATTAACAACAAATGCCGATTTAGAACGGACCTATATTTTATATTCAGCATATAATATCCGAAACAAGGGAATCGAATAGGTCAAGAAAATGTTTATGTTTGACATTCAATACAAAGGTAAAGAACGTATGCAATATTAATTATTTAGTGTGTTAAATTATTTTAACTTTATGATGTCAAAATACGCATTTTTTTCAACCATCCTCAATCTCCAAATACAAGGAACGGTCATCGGAAAGTAACGAGAAGAACGCTTTATCCCAAATACGCTGATCTGTGTTTAGAGTATTCGTACGTCATAATCGGAGCAGCCAATAGCGGAGCGATTCGAGAAGGAGTCAAATTTTGCGATTTTCCTTTCGTTATACTTAACAAAGTAATTTTTTTTGGTGATTATCGTGTGGATATTTGAAATCAGCATGGTTTTCTCATTTAAAAAAAGTAGTTTTTACTCATTTTTAGAAAATGTGGGAATTGTCCATTCCTGTCATTTATATGTTCTGAAGTAATAATTTTGTTAGAATAATTGCTCTATTTTCGAAGATCGTTGCATTTTTTTTTTCTCGAATTTCTTATTCTTTAGCATTAATAATTCGATTACCCATTTTTACCTCACCTCACAAATCATTAAAAAAAAGCTAAATAAAATACTATATTTTTTCAAAAATTTTCATTTGAATATATTAAAAAAAAAAATTCAATACAAAACACAGGAATATTGGTAAATAATTCGTGTTTTCTAGTTTATATATAGAAGTATTCACGCAGCAAACAAATCGACTTTTGGACGTGATTTAAATCCCTCATAAGTGTAAATTTTTGCTGAAATGTACTCCATTAAACGCAATACGTTGTTTCTTAAAGAACGAAATCTAAGCATAAGTTTTACAATATATAATTTATATTTATATTCCAATACACCCATTTTACCCCATTACTCATTTTACCCCACCCTACTCTAAGCATTGAATGTTGAAATACCAACAGAATATTAAAATGTGAAAAAGTGCATCGATAAACCAAGTCCCATTTTGTTGTGTACTGAATTATTTCCTGAAACTGGATATTCAAGTTGGCGTATTCGACGAGTTTTATATAGTCAAAAGTAATTTACAAATGAATCGGTCCATGGGTTTTCCGCAAAAAGATTTCTCTCAAAATGCACAGCACGCACAATAAAAAAAAATGGAATTTGACGAAAACGGAGAAAGAGCTTAGAATGAAGATAGAGAGAAGAAGAAAAAAAAACCCGCGGAAGATTAACCTAATGAGAATTCCCTACAAAAAATGTGGCAACGAGCTAAAAATCAGCTGCCGCCGCAGTAAACGCGAACAAAGAAAAAGAAGAGAACTAAAAAAAAATCGAGGGGGGGGGGGGGGAGGGGAAGGAAGCGACGCTTTTCATTCTGAATAAGAGAACAGATAAAAAGAAGGAGCCAACAAAAAAATCGTACAGGTCTTCAAAGAAGAGAGCAAAGGAGAAGAAAGAGAAAAAAGAAGAGCCATCATATTCACGGAGGGCATTAGAAGAAAAGTAGGCGGCGAAGGAGCGATCCGGCCAGAATTGGCAAAAGTTCGCCAATTTTGTCATTTTAAAGATTCTTGTTGAAGAAATGTGTCTATTGTAAAATAAATATTAGCTGGATGAACAAACGTCGCATCGAACTAAATCAGTTGTTCCCAACCCTTGTTCCACGGACCACTGGTGGTCCACGAGAGAGTTCTAAGTGGTCCGTGATGTCATTAGCGTACGCAGAAAACGTGTATGGGCGGATTATGGCTTAGGGGAGAGGGGGGGGGGGGGGGTCATTGCACCCTCACTTATCCTGGTTAGTATAAATTGAAGAAAAAAAATTATCAAATATATGTAACGTAACCACGTTTCTTTCGAAACTTATTTCCTTATCCTTTTCTGAATCTCTTTTTCAGAAATAATCTTACATATTACTATATAGTTTTCAACATCGAATTAATTCCACTTATTAATTCCATCTCTTTGGCAGTCCTGCGACTTCGTAGTATGCCTAACCTAACCAGCAATAATGTAGGATGTGTCTCTGCGTCGTCTGATTCTTAGCCCGTATTCCCACCATAATAATAATAATTTAAAAGAAAACTAAATACGCAAACAAATTTATCACAGAACTCTTTAGCATATTATTCTTATAAAAAATATTGTTATATATACATGGAAATAAATTTTCTTTACAGACCAATGGGAGGGGTTCTGACCCCCCTCAACCCCCCCCCCCCCCCCTTGCGTGCGCCACTGCGTGAAATCGTTGTTCAATTCCATAGATGTTTTTATTTTACTTTCTCAAAAGTGTAGCCTGAGATGTGTTACTTTTAAATCTAATATCGTTAAAATTAAAAATCAAAATGTTTCCGCGAATAAATGAAAAAACAATTGTATAATCATTACAACTCTCTTCAGTGCCTGCTCTGGTTATTAGTAGCAATTTACCAGAAATGAGTTCGATATTATTACCTTGATAAGACCTATTACGTTAAAAAAGGTAGACTGTTTTAATTATTAAATGTATTTAATGTTATTAGAAGGTGGTAATCCCTGACTTTTTTATTGCCAACGTTATTCATTTGAGTTTTATTTACTTTATAAATCAACTTCCATCCAGAAAAAATTCATATCTGCTAAGTCTGCTTCTGTTTATAATGACATATATTTCTATTTTAAACGGCGATTATCAGACGTCGATTTGATGCAATGCCTCTAATGCAAAAAGTTTTATTTCCTCCAACAGTCGTTTGTAGGAATATAAGTGTGTGTAGTGACATTCTTGTACGTGTTTGTGTTTGTCACGTGATCGATAGATGGCCAATAAAATATGGAAAGTTAAGTAAAATATTACGAATTTACATCATTATTATAAAAATCCGGACTCACTCGAGTTATGGGTAACCGCCATGATCGGGAAACTTGCGAACCTGGAAAAAAAATAGCACTATAATATTGCCCAAACCTTAGAGTAAGTACACTCTTAAAAATGCTTAAAAATAAGAAAAATGTACTCCTTTTCGATTACATTCGATGCTTGTCATAACTCCGAATACATAAGTTTCATTTTTGAAAAAGACGTGTACTCAAAAAGAGTACAATGAGTAAAAATGGATAAAAAAGAGCAGATAATAGCCTATATTGACTGCCTTCATAAATCACTTTCAATAAATGCAACAAAGACTTACCGGGAATCGAACCCAGATCCTTAGGCACCGCAGCCCAGTGCCTTATCCGTTGTACTACCAGGGCGAATTGAAGAAGTTATAGACAGAATAAATGTTAAAAAGGTGTGCCAGAAGAATGGGAACTAAGATAATTGAGTTGTAATAACTCAGTTTCCATTTAAGTAATCGTTATCAAATCATGTGGAAAACCATCTTCTGAACAACTATTTTAAGTGTGTCAGGTCGCTTTGTTAAGATGGCTTGAACAGAAGCTGAGATTAGAATTATTAAATCACACTGCTAATTTTTTAAGAAAGTACGATTACTTAAATTTGACTACGTCATCGCTCATTTACGATTCAATTGTGCTAAAAAAAAACGAATATGTTCAGGTACCCATTTTCAAGTACCCTTTTCTTTACAGTGTATCAGATATATAAAGTAACCACCATTATTATAAAATACTAATATTAAATTTTAAAAACGTACATCAATATAGATTTTTTTTTTTTTATGTTTTACGACTTTAACAAATTTTTAATATAAAATTATTGAAAAATGAATATTTTCTGACGTTTTCATTAACTAAAATACGCAAAAATCAACACGAAACGTCAAACACGACAGCATCCATCTATTTGGCGATATCTCTACCCTAATTTGGCGCCATCCAAAGTTCGTATTCGGCAGTCCTGCGAAGAAGACAAAAAAAAGCAGGAAAAGTCGGCAGTGGAGAGGAGTGTTGCCAGCAGAGGATGATAAAGATTTCGCTAAGGATGTGGTGGGTGGGAGAAGGTGAGGGGTAATGGGCAGAGGGGGGAGGAGGGAGGGGGAATAAGATTCTCACCTCCTTGTCGGCGAGTCACGCACCAAACGAGTGTGGTGCGGCTTTTAACGGTCTCCTTGTTATGAGAGGGGGGGGGGGGGAGGAGAGGGGGGGAGTCATTGCGGTCAGCTGGAGTCCACGCGATGGGATGAGTCTGAAACAAATTATATTCAGGAATGGCCGATGGATGTCGGAATTGAGATTTGTGTAAGAGTATTGGGGACTTGTGGTGTTGTCGTGTATGGTGTTTTGTGGGTGTGTTTTTTGTGTGATATTTTTTTTCTTTCAAATTGGCGGGTTGGCTGACAAGTGGTGTCATTCCAGAAAGAGGGAGTTTCGATATAAGAGCGTTTAAAAGTTTGCAACTCGGATTGGATGTAATGTCAAGTGGAATGACATTCACCTCGTTATTGAGGATGGTTTGGTTTGGTTTTGTTAATTAACGTCGCACTAGAGCTGCACAGTGGGCTATTGGCGACGGCGTTATTGAGGAACCTAATGAAGTAGGATTGAAACCACTTGGCAACAAAAGATAGATATAGCTGTCTAGTAATCTGGCTGCTCCCCTAATGATGATGAATACTACACCTGAAATTGTAGATCAGTTTAAAGAGGATTACATGCACAACAGGTGCGAGTGTGATCAGTTCAATTCTGTTCTGGTGTGAGGTAAGTTGTAAGGTATGTTATGTTCCAATCACGATGTAGAACTCTTTACAGTTAAAATAAGAGTGGAGGCGGGATGATATTTTACGGATAACAGCGGTTCCTTATTGTACTATAAAAATGAAGATGATGCTTCTTAACATCTTTCATATCAGCTACATGGGTTGTGAATACATGGGGGAGGGGAACCTTCTTACACCCCTACGGGGATCTATTCTGACACTATAGCTCGGTGACAAATGGCGCGATTGCCCTAAATTTTGGTGTCGTTCGATATAAAATTAAACGATGATGCGCGTAAAATGTGAAATAAAGCAAAACACGTTTGTGGAGGGGATAGCGGCTCTCGCTGTCACACGGAACTGCTAGTTTATATTCCCCCAGTTGGGAGGTTTTTGTTAGTGATCAATCACTATTTTTATAATTTGCTGAAATGACGTTTTACATGAAACCCTCCTGGCCTTGCTCAGACGCAGCTTTACCCAATTTTAGTTTAGATTAATATAAATATAATTCAAGTGATCTGAAGTAACTGTTAGGGCTCTGTGTATGTACGTTATATTTTATTAAAATACAAATATAACGTTAAAATAAGCAATAAAAATCCATCAAATCTGGACATGTTTCGGGAGATACATCTCCCTTCATCAGCAGAAAATGAAAAGTCTGTTTGTCCGATAAAATAGAAATAAACACAGAATTGAAAGTATTGCCAAAGAACAAAAAAAAAACTATCTCAATCGGTTGGAGTTAACTCTTGTAGGCCAACAAGTGGGAAGTACTGGGACCGCAAATGTTTCATTGACAATCGAATCAATATTGCTAAAAATATGAAACGCCTCCAGAAAGTCAAGTTCAACTGGAGATTTGGGTTTGCAAATTAAATGTGGTTTAGAAAAATTAAATATATGGCCATGTTCCAAAGATTGCTTGGCAATGGAGGACTTTATTTCTTGTATAACAGTATGTGCTTGGTGCTCCTTAATACGAAATCTTAATACTCTCTTTGTTTGACCGATATATGATTTTAATTGCGTCTATTTTAATGTTGTATTTGTATTTTAATATTCTTAACGCAGTGTTCACTCTAGGCGTTTTTTAAAGGGGGGTCCGCCCTGCCCGCCCTTTTTTCATCTCGATAGCGCCCTCGCGCCCTTTTTTCAAAATTACCGCCCTCTTTAGAAAAAAATTCGCCCCTCTTACCCTTTTCAGTCAAGCACAAGTATCCTTCCTTCCTTAGCTGTCTTTAATAAAGGCATCGATTAAAAAATTGTGTAAATTGGAATTAAGTGAATTATGACAATAGAAAAACAAACTCCTTTTTAACTACGCAACTTGTGCAATCACGATGATTCCACAAATCCTATTGGTTGCCTGTGCCCGCATATGAAATGCTAAGGTTTTTTTTCTGTGTTTTTTTTAAAGAGAAAATAGTTCGGGGCGAAGTTGCAAGATTAGGCATTTTATTACCAAATTTTGGATTTAAGTAGTCTTTTCATCAGTTTGATTAAGGATTAGAGGTCTGATTAGGGATACTTACAGATTTGCTTTTAAGGGAAAACAATTATTAAATGTCGCAGTTTGGATTTTAAGTAATATCTTCATAAGGAGACATTAATTTTAAACTGGTCTTTCCTTCGAGGCCCCGAACCGTCAACTATAGCCCAATATGCAGCTCTACCGCAATGTCAACCAACAAATCGGAACTTTTTTTTAAAAAATTTTATTTTTTATTTGGGCATGGGTTTGATGTGTCAACGGGTGGCCACACCCACGCCAAACTTTTTTTTGAAAGTGCCTTTTAAAAACAGGGTACCCTTTTACTGCTAACAGCGCCCTGCCCCTTTTTATTTCTAGAGTAAACACTGCTTAACGCAATGTTCAATAAGACGAATTTTTATCTTATGTTATATTTTGTTAATTTTTTAGTAACATGTCGTAATAAAGTTATGGATTCATTTATATGAGTTTATTCTATATATTGGAGTAAGATGGAAAATAAAAGTCGACGGAGCGACGCATCTTACATCTTTGGTGGTTGGGTAAGAAATGCACTGAGTATCAGAATTGCCCAAGAAACAGCGCCACATTACCGAATAGGCCCGTTAAGACAAGGCTTACACTTTAAGTTTTGAGGGGCCCTCAAATAACGCATATTATATAAATATTTAACACCCTTAGCATAGTTTTCATACTAAATTTTCCTTTAGAAAATTGCATTACAAACTTCAGTAAACAAAATTGTCACTTGTTTTATTAAGTTTGTACGAATATTATAAAAAAAATTAATATACAGAATATTAGGAATAAACATTACTTATTAATATGCTTTTTAATATATCATTTTAATGTTTCATTTTAATGTCAATAAGGGGCACCGCAGTCCAGAGTCTTACCCGTTAAACTACCAGGGCAACATGAATAAGTTATAAATAGAAGAAATGTTTAATAGGTGTACCAAAAGAATGGGAAGTAAGATAATTGAGTTGTAATAACTCGGATTCCTTTGAAACAATCGGCATCAAATAATTTCGAAAACCATCTTCTGAACGACTATTTTAAGTTTGTCGGGTCGCTTTGTTAAGATGACTTGAACTGAAGCTGATATTATCAATATTAAATAACACTGCTCATTTTTAAGAAAGTGTGGTTACTTAAATTTGAGTACGTCATCGCTCATTTACGATGCAATTGTACTCAAAGAAAAACGAGTAGGTTCAGGTACACATTTTTAAGCACCTATTTTTTTCAGTGAGCCAAACAATGGGGGAAACGGGTGTAAAAAAGGATGGAAAAAGCGTACCTTAAATAAATGACTGCTCCCTTATGTCTGATTTCCCCATCCTCCTTTCCTCCGCTCCCCCCAAAAAACCTGGTTGAAACAAATGTAGCAAAAAATCTTCTCGTCTCTTGCTACCCCCGTGATTAGCTCTTTGCAAGATAATCTCCGCTACTTATTGTCTATCCTCTTTACATCCCCCTCCCCTTTTAAATCTTTAACGAACACCCCTTCTGACATTCCAAACCTACGTTAATATCTTAGATGTTCCCCGTTACGATACAACAACAACAAAAAATGATAATCAGAATCTAAGATGAGAAATTTTCACTCGATATGAAAATATGAAAGTAAGAGTGAAAGAGAGAAAATGAAAAAAAAAAAATTCGTTGAGTAGCCTGGGTGCGAGGCTAATTGCAACGCCTGTGATTAAGCCTTTCCAAATAGAGCTGTATAACTTAGTTCAAAGTTAATGGGGAAGCTAGGTGTCTAGGCAGCCGCCAAAGCTCGATTGATCCTGCCACCCGATAAAGCATACGCTTCCTTCTTTTCATCTTTTTTTTATCTATCTTCTTTCTGCTCTTCTTCTTCTTCTTCATTATATTCTCTCCCTTCTTTCTCCTAATTTCACTCATCCCTCTACTTGACGATAATAAATCTTGACGGAATTTCATCGGGCGTATTTTCGGGAACGGAGAACGGCATCGCGCCTGAAGAAAGGAGCTCATTTTTTTTTTTTTTTTTTTTTTTTTTTTTTTTTTTGACGATGCCGTTAATGGGCGAGACATCATCAATTTGGGAGGATACATTCCCTTTTTTTTATTTTAGTTTTGGGGTTTGTTATTTTTTTTTTATCGTATTCTTGTCGTTTTTGGGGGAAGTGCTTTTGTAAGCTCGTAAATGGAGTCGGAGGTTGTCGTTGATGATGGGCTTTTCCCTCCAATTTTCGAGTAGAAGTAGCTTGGGTTTGAAGTTCGAAATCGCAACTGCGATACCACGACATTTTTTTTTTCTTTCCTAATCGATTATCACAATTTCTTGCATCTTCTAACACTGGCCGGTCTTAAAAAACTATGCAATTTTGTATGACATACTAAAAACTTACACTGTTAAAAATAGGTATTCAAAAATAAGTAAAATGTACTCATTTTTAAATACATTCGATGCTTATCATGCCTCCAAAGACATAAGTTTCGATTTTGAAAAAACATGCACTTAAAAATTAGTACAATGGGTAAAAATGAGTATAATGACCAGATGCTAGCATACATAGTCTTCCTTCATAAATCATTTTTAATAAATATCGGCAAATACAACAAATACTTACTGGGAATCGAACCCAATCTGCAGGCACCTCTGTGATTGGGTTCGATTCCAGGTAAGTCTTATCCATTAAGCTACCAGGGCGACGTGAAGAAGTTATAAACAGAAAAAAAAGGTGTGCCAAAAGAATGGAAAGTAAGATAATTGAGTTGTAATAACTCAGTTTCCATTTAAGCAATCGACATCAAATAATGTGGAACACCATCTTCTGAACAACTATTTTAAGTTTGTCCGGTCGCTTTGTTTAGATGGCTTGAACAGAAGCTGAGATTAGCAATATTAAATCACACTGCGTTCGTGTACTTATTTTTTAATACTTTTATTGTTACAGTGTACTAATGTGTTATTTGCGATCAACAAATGATTTTTCAGTCATACTTTAGAAAACGGCGCCAAGCCCTTCTTTGAGTTGGTGACCGAAATTTCCGCCTTTAAAATCTTCTAAGGCAGTGGGTTTTCAACCTTTCAGTGACCGGGAACCGCCCAGTCGAAATAGACAAATATCGGACAACCATTGCCCTTGCATTTACCTTTAAAAACACACACGTTTATTTCGTAAAATATGTTAGCACATTCACATCATTTGTAAAAATCAATGCAAACATATGAAAGTAAAAAAAAAATGGCATTTCAATGCATTAAATTGTATTCTTTCATTGCGAAACCTTTAGATTTCTCATTTAACATTTATTGACATAAAAAGAACATATTTTCAAACATTATCTGTGTATATTTTAAAACAACTACATCTTCGTTGAACAAAAGTTCCAAGAACCACAACTACATGCCCGTGGTGGTCCCGCCAGTGGTCCGCGGACAACGGGTTAGGAATCACTGATCTAAGGGATATATGAACGTGTATATTCGATCGTTTATCGGCAGTTTTCCTAGAAATACGTATAATTTAAAAATTCATAAAACCTATATATATTTTGAAACATTGTTCAAATTTAAAGAATTAGAGGAAGTTTTAAAATATTTCGCTACTACTCAAAGGAGCTTTTTAATAGTATTTTCATTAACAGATAACAAATTAAAAAACTCCGCATCGCCGCTGATTTTCTATTAAAATTTGTTATTCTTGTATTAAATTAAATGTTGCACTAATACTGTAACCAATACTGTTTTTTTTTTTTTTTTTTTTTTTTTTTTTACGAAACGTAGTTTGGGTTCCAGAATATGTTTTACGGAAGCGGCTTAACATAAGGAGTTGTGCAGAGTATATACGGTTCTAGTCCGGTATTGCGTTCGTTTCTTGTTGGCTGCTTTGGGGAGGTGGCGTTATTTCTTCTTTTTTGGCTTAGCGTTATGAACCCGACCGGGTCGCTTGATAATTATATAAACAATTTTTTTAATTTAACAATTTACAAATTTTCAAAAAAAAAATAAAGCAAAATTATAACGCATTAATATTTCTAATAGTTTTATTGATGCAACAAAAATCATTCTTAATTTCATTAAGCTGAAGATTCTTTTTATGTTTTGTGTATTAAGCAACAAAATATTTTATATTTAGATCAGTATTTTAGATCAGTATCAGCATTAGATCAGTATTTAACCAAAGAAGTGAACACCTTCCACATTGACACTTCTGACATTACAACTTCGGAATAGAAATGTGTTTATATTGTTTAGAAGTTTTAACACCAAAAAAAAATTATATTCTAAGCCATTTACCCTTTGATAAAACAGTAAAACTTTAAGCAGTAAAGTGTATGATATAAATGCTTATGTTTACATAATAAACGCTTGACAAAATCAAATACTACGCAACATCAGAATTACGCTCATTATCAACTTTTCACAAGCATATGTAAGTAAGTAAATATATAATATTTTTATTAAAATAAAATATTAGTTTAAAAAAAAAACTTACATTCTTGGCAAATGTTGTTTTCTAACAATATTCTAGCATTAAGCATAAAAGAAGAACAAGAAAGTCGAAGTTCTGGAGACAGTAATCTGAAATAGAGTTCGATGCAACGCGACGCCAAAATGACACTTAAATGGCAAAATTTCATTCAACATGCAAACGATATTTCTGAAACTTTTTTCATTTATATGTCAATGCGATATAATATAAAATAATCTTTTAAAAAAAATAATCTTTTTTAAAATGCGCTAATGAATAAAAAATAAATTTTAATTTTACGAATATTAAAACAATTCTAAACCATTTTCTGAATAAAAAATTCTAGTTCTTTTAATCTTATTCGAATCCGAATTATAGCAAAAATCCCAATGTGCAGACGTTTTTCAATAATTATTAAATGAAACAAAACCTATGACGTCATTTTTATAGTGTCGATAACGACAATTTTTATTTTAAATTGCAAACGATATTTTCATCCACGTTAAGTCAACGGAATACATTAAATTACTTGTAATATACGAATGGAACATCGTACAAACTTAAAAATTATCACACAAAAATTCTAATTTTTCAAGTAAAGTAGTCTGTAAATTTAATAGAGCTACGTTTAGTGGTTATAGAGTATTCCTTGTAAAGATCGGTGTTCTAATTGATTAATATTTTTTTTATATTACATTGTCACTTTTCTTCGTTGATTTTAACTTGTTTTTGTGGTCAACGGTCATTGTAAGACTTTTTACTGTTGCTACTTCGTGAAACTTTGCTGAGGCTACTCTAAAAAATGTCATAACATTCGAATGGAACATCGTAGAGACTTGAAAATAGTAATTAAAATTCTTAATTATGGAACTAATTCTTCTGTGAATTTCAAAGCTCTACGTTCTGTAGTTACGGAGCTTATTTTGTACTGACAAACAAACAAATAGAGATCCGGACACATTTTGAAGATTTCATCTTTATATATATAATAAGAATGCAATATCAATCAGTTCACTAAACCTATAGCAATAAGCTGTTGCAAATAAACGTGTAAGACTGCTGCTTTCGTTTATTTTCACTGGAAACGTTTTTCCGAATTGTATAATAGTCATTATTATGTATGTTTTGGAATGATTAACCGCACATCAACGGTGAAATGCCCTCAAAATCGGAAATACACATGTTTTATCTCAGCGTGTAGTTTGGCTAGGAACCCACTTTGGTTGGTTGAATTAAATTCTCACTAGAGCTGAATGGGTTATTGGCGACGGTTCGGGGTCTATCTGGAAAGAAAGACACGGGAACAATACCTTGTATTCTTGAACAATTATTATTTATTATTCAGATGACGAGGATAACACCTGAACGGCCGCACTACGCAAGTTCAATAGGCTTCAGGACATTGGACTTTGATCATATTTAGCCTGCACCATTCCCGTGTACACGTCGGTATATATTATTGGATAAGGAACACGTATTAAAAAGATACTTCAATACTGAGCATTTGCATTTTACCCTATAATATAAGTTTCAGCAATTTTGATAGGGGCAACTCCACATCTGCTACACTTAAGGTTGCTTTAAAGCTCGTTGAATAAACGATTTTAAAATTTACGTACTATCGAGAACGCCTCATGGTTTAAGACGTTTAACGTCAAACTCAAGTAAGTAGCACCCTTTTGGATTCCGGACAAATCGCTGCACGCTTTTATCACTGTGTATCACTCCTAGAAAGACGTTTGCGAGGCGCGAAATAGATTCAAACGGGCGTGAAATAGATTCAACCGCGCCAACCCTGTTTTTCACTTTTGCTGTTTTCTCTCTTGTCTCAACCCTGTTTTTATCGTTCAGGCTTTCGTCATGCACGTTTACTTTACGGTCATGTTTTCGTTACCATAGACGTAAACGTGCATTGGACCCACAGACACGAGCCCCCCAATATTTTCAAAAAATGTCCTAATTTCACTAAATTTAATGCATTTTGTTAAAAGTTAGAGCCATGATCCAACAATAATTTTGAAAACTTTACGCCTCCGTTCGTTACGATCGTTTTCGTTACGGTTATGATATCGTTACGATCCACTTCTCCCTCTTTATTTGGAGTTGATTTTAAAAACATTACAAACCAAAACTTACAATTTTAGAATTATTTTTCTTAGGTGGACACATACAGGTTGAAGAGTATTCACCATGATAATAATTTCAGACTCCTGAAGGAATTGGAAGTGGGTATTTTGCAACCCACATACAGGCTTTTATTACCTATATATTAGTGCGACGCAATTTCTTGGACCAATATCTGAAATGAACAACTGCAACCTAACATCCCATCCCTGTAAGAGCAGAGCGACTCTGTGAACAACAATATTTTCTTCCTCGACTCCAGTTGACTAGATGCTGCCGCCGTTGTCAGGGGCAACCTCTTCGATATTCCTTCCGAGAAGAAACCCTTTCAATCTCCCCCCCCCCCCACAGAAGATCCCCCCACATAAAAACACCCCTTCCACCAATACAAAAGGGAAGCGAGAGCAGCAGTGAAACTGAAGCCCTACTCTGTGGCCCTACCCATGAATTGAATGGGAAGCCATGAAACGAGACGGGGATTCTCGGGAGGAAGGAAAAAGTATCGTCTGTCCTTGGGAGGATGGACGTTATCGGCCCTGCGCAGGAGGGTCGCTTGGACAGCGGGGTCAGCTGGCAGCCGATATCGGTCTTATCGGAGGAAGGGGTCTCAACGAGGAGTTTTCTTCGCGGAGAGTTGAAGTGTTTGGGTTGGGAGGGTGCAGACGATGATGTTGTTTTAGGAGATTATTCTCTGTTCGTTTGAATTGCGGGTTTGCTGGGGAGGGATTGTGCAGAGGGTGGGTCAGGCGATTAAAATGGACCGGGAGTGTTTTGGTGCTGGAAGAAGAGACTATTTTTAGTTTGTTAATCGGGGCTTTCTAAGTATAAACACGTAAAAAAGTGAAACCTCCCTGAAAGAATGGGAGAGTTTCACGCCGAGAAGAAGAAGACTGCTGTTATCACTGATTAGGGGAAACAATCCGAGACGCCGAAAAAGTTCCGAAGGATTAGCATGAAACTTCAGCTCCTGTATTATGATATTTTAACTTTTCTCATTTTATAATGCCGAAAGTTAGAAATATCTACTTCATACAATGTGATAGATTGTGCAAAGCACGTATGTATGGATTTTTCATAGAAGGGGGGGGGGGGGTCAGTGACTGAGCAGCGGATTTCTTTATGTAACTTATCCCCCCCCCCCCCTTACAATTTCCCCCAAAATACTTAGCAATTTTCATTCAAGTAAGCAGGAATATGTGTGGTAGATAAATATATAAATAGCAACATTTATTTGTTTTTCACGAAATCGTTATTTATTTTTAAAATTAGTAAAAATCATTCCCTAATTATGAAATAAATTTTGAGAACAAATTTAAATTTTGGAGTATCTCGTTTAAACGGCCCCGTTGGGCGATCTTTTCCATTTGTCGATGAAATCCAAATGCTAGATAAAAAAAAACACGATGACGTCATGTCACGCTTAGTTTGAGATAAAAATAACATGAAAACAGCATTGGTTCTGCAAGCTTTAAGTGACAACAATAAAAATCAACGAGTCACAATCTCCGCTGGTTTGCTTGCTTGTCACCGCTCAACTCATAGACATAAGCAACGATTTCGTTACCGAATCGTTACTGGCGACGAAAAATGGTGCCTGTACGTTAATATGAAGCAGCACAAGGAATGTCTTAGTCCCCGGTGAAAAGCCCGGATGATTTCTACCAACGAGGTATTGAAAATCTTGTTGAACGTTGGGAAGAAGTTGTAAACAACAAGGGAGAATACATTATTGATTCATTAATAGTTAAATTTTATTGAAAAATAAACTTTTAATTTAAAAAAAAAACGGCGGGAACTTAGTTGCCAACCCAATATTTTTGTGATTTTTACAATAATTAGGTTTTAAATTTTCCTCCTTAACTTTCAGTAGGAGGGGTTTGAACCCCCTCCCCTCCCTCCTTACTTACATGTCTGGATTGCATACACCGTATATCAAGCATTTTTTTCTTTTGTGTTAAAATAAAAATAATTTTCCACATTCCGTTGTCATTCTGATTATAGTCAACTTATAAACGTTACGTGAAACTTTCGCATTACAGGAGCAATATTTAATTACGTCACGTTATTTTTAATCTTTTAGAACCCTCTCTTCTCCCCTATGTCACGCACAGTCACGTTCGCTTCATACATATTAGGCCTACCTTCATCCATGCTTCCCTATACCTTTCACTGATATTCTGATAACGCCACTGGCGCTGTTTAGTGAGTTTGCTCGATGGATGGAATACGTAGTAGAGCGATACGGGCTCTAGACAAGGCCGGCTGCGTTTCCTCTCTGAAAGAGTGCCATAACAAGCGTATAGCTTGCTTACCTAGTATTAAACCAAAAAAAAAAAAAAAAAAAATTAATTTGAATATGGAAAGTATGAAATATAAATAATTTTACTTAGGGCAAGAATTACGGAAAATTCACTGTTAAAAACAGATTATCAAAATTATGTAAAATGTACTCATTTTTGAGTACATTCGATGCTTATCACAGCTCCGAATACATAAGTTTCATTTTTAAAAAACGTACTCAAAAATGAGTTAAATGAATAAAAAGAGCATATGCAAGAGCCTACGTAAGATGCCTTCATAAATTACTTTCACTAAATAAAATCAGTTACAACCAAGACATTACCAGGTGAAGAAGTTATAAACAGAAGAAATGTTACAAAGGTGTGCCAAAAGAATGGGAAGTAAGATAACTGAGTTGTAATAACTCAGTTCCTATTTTAAGCAATCGACATCAAATGATGTGGAAATCCTCTTCTGAACAACTATTTTAAGTGTGTCATGTCGCTTTGTTAAGATGACTTGAACAGAAGCGGAGATTAGCAATATTAAATCACTCTGTTCATTTTTGAGAAAGTACTATTACTTGAATGCGAGTACGTCATCGCTCATTGACGATGCAATTGTACTCAAAGAAAAACGAGTATATTCAAGTACTCATTTTTAAGTACTTATTTTTTAGTGTTCAAAAAAAAAAATATTTACCAGTAATGTAACTTATTTTGTACTTTTACAGCCATTAAAAAAGTTTATACATTATTCACAGTTTCGTCTGAGTAAATGTCAAGAAACTTTAAAAAAATCTTAAATCATCTTCAGAATTATTATTAGATATATGCATATATACACATTTTTATTTAAGAATTTTTTTTTTTTTTTGCACTTACATTTATAAAAATTAAGATAGTTTCAAATATAAAAAAAACGCTTTAGTTACTTCAAAAACTGAACTCTTAGTGATCAAATATTGACATTTCCAGCGTATTTGAGAGCATTGCAATATATTTGTAGGACAAATAAAATTCGTGGCACAGGCTAAAATTTGGTATATAAAATTGTGCAAAAATATATTCCCAATTTTATCGAAAGTTATAGCTATTAAATATTATTATTATCTTGAAGATTTATTACAAAGAAAAGTTCTATATAGATTTCAGAAATTTGATAATTTTTAAGCAAGCATATAATCTAACAAAAACAACAACAAAACATTGTGTTTTTTTATGAATATGTTTGTAAATATATGCTGTGTTTTAGGGGATAAAATTGTGGTAAACCCATATATCCCCCCACTATCACGCATTATTTTCCGAACCACACCTTTTGCCCTGTAGCGCGGAAATCCAAAGAATGCTTCGTAACGAAAACAACAATAAAAATACTCCCCCTGTATTCACCCCAGGTCTCTAAGATTAAGGTCTCTTATACCACTCAACACTACTGCTTTTTTTTTTCTTTTTTGTGGAGTCAGAAAAAGAGAACCCATCAAAATATTTTTGTACCTATCCTTGATTCAAAAACAAATCGAAATTTTTTGAAAATGTATATATTCCAGAACTGCAAATTAAACTATTATTGAGTTCCAATGAAATTGAGTTGCCCTGTTTTATATAAATTTCCTATACTATGTTAAACAACTCAACAATCTGAAGGAATCACAATAAAACAGAATAACAATGTAAGAAATATAAAAACAATAGATTTCCAAAAAATATCATATAATGTCATTGTAATTATCCCAAATTAAACATATTTTTTAAAGAACATAAACGTATTAGGTTATATTTACATTGTACAACTCTCTTTTTTCCTTCTTTTTTTTTTTAATTTCCGATAAAATTGCTCACAAAAGCTGAAAAACGCGGCCATTAACCCAAAAGTGCAGTCAGTTAGTTTCGAAAATGCAAAAATTTGCTTCTTCATTTTCATTACATTTTTGTCAACGGTTATTAATCGACACCAAGTGGAACATTTCCAAAAGAACAGTTACAACGAGGATCATATATATCATTATCTTTTTCGGAGATACTAGAGGGCTATTCAAAGAACAAAACAAAATACAAAAAAAGTTAAATAAAGAAAAAAATTTACTTATTAAGTATTTTTATGTGAAGGTTTGTACACCTATAATCTTTCGTAGTTATTTGTCGTAGAGGTTTGTAAAACAGGCTGATAGCTCAAGTATTGTTTATATAATCTGTCTGTGGCTTTAAATTACGAGGCAGTATTTCCGAAAATTCTTCAAAAGTTTGTTATGGTAGAAATTGGGTGTTGAATAATTTGATAGTTCCTTTTTAAACAAAAAATATTCATTTTAGGTACTGTAAGTTAGATAATCTCAACTGCCCCTAATGTCCTATCCGCCACTACCTTCTTCCGTCTATGATTTTGAAGTAATATAAGTACTTCAAAAATCCCTTCATGTCAGATCAGTTCTATTAAATTTAAAACCAGCAGAAACAAAAAAAAATTATTCATTTCAATTAGTTTTTTTTTTTTTAATGTTAAGAGCTATGCAAAAGAATTGAGTAAATTTAGATTATTTTACATTAGACTATTTTAGATTATTATTTTTATTATTATTATACTAGATTACTAGATTAGATTATTTTACTTTTTCTTACTTAGTAAATTTAGATTTTTTAGATTGGGGAGAGAAAGGAATATCGAACTTCTGTAAAATATATATTTATATGTAGCTTGCGGCCCCTGACCCTGCATCCCTAGGCAGCTGCCTAGTCTGCCTAGCCTAAGTGGTAAATCCGGCACTACACCAGTTTCTGACGATGATGGTCTGATTTTAAGGACGAATTTAATTCCAAACCGAAATCCCACGAAAATAAACCCAAAGCGATTACGGTCGCCAATACGGCAAACCCTCCCTCCTTCTCTCTCCGAGACAACGCAAGGGAGGGGGGAAGGGCAATGCGGGCGGCCCTTTTGCCTTTGTTCCAGGTGGCTGCCGCTTTCCAGCGATTACAGTCATTACGGACGAACACGGGTGCGTGACACGACGCGCCCCCTCTACCCCCCCCCCCTTCTCCCCACCCCCCTCTCCTACCCCTGCGATTGGGGGGAGGAGAAAAGGGAAGGGGCAGATATTGAAAAGAAAAACGGTTCCGAGAGAAGGGAGGGAGAGAAAACAAAGTTGTAAAGTGTGCTCTGCATCAGGTGTGCGGTGGGGAGAGGAAGGAATGTCTTTTTTTTTTTATTTGTTCTTTTTTTTTTTGTGTGTTGGGGCTCTTCTCCCCCTCTGCTCATTTGTTATAAGAGAAGAAGAGGAGTTTATAAAGTCACCCACGCGGTGAAGTAGACGCCCCTATGGTGGGGTGAAAACGGGAGTTTCGGGTGCTCTGTTTTTTTTTATTATTATTTATTATTTCGGTCCAGAGCAGGTGATTTTTATGTTGTCGCATGGAATACGGGTTGAGGGGAAACGAACGCGCGGACGATTGATTCTATGTCACCTGTGTTGTTTTCAGATTTTCCTTTTTTTTTCCGAAGACGATGTCATTGGTATCTCCTTCCTACTGCCGATGCCCAGGTTTTCTGCCTTTTTGTAATGTATTGGAAAGGTTACAAAATGAAGTGTCATAAAAACGGCAACTGTTGTCCTGTGTCGAATTTAACAGCCGCCAAATGGACAGTTGCCGTTCCTTTTACTTTGGGTGCTTTAGGACCCCCTTGACGCCAGAAATTAAAAAAGAACAGAAAGTGAACTTATTATTATTTATATATTTCACTGCAGTTTTCTCTCTCGGTTCCCTTACGCTTTCCCATATGTGTAGATATATGTCCTTCTTCGACGGGCCCACCCCTTATTACAGTACAGGGCCCGATTACCGAATAGGCCCCTGAAGACAGTACTTAGCAGTAGATTAGCAGAAGCATGACACTTTGAAAATGTAACACTATGAACTATAATATAGATTTAAAATTAATAATATTTTAAACAGATGTTAAGATTACTTTTTGGAGGGTCTATACAGTGGTCTATTAGAAAAATAGTGATTTTAATAAAAGTGACTTGCTTTAAAATTTCAGAAATAAATTTTTAAAAAATTAAAAAATGACAAAGTTTTTTTACGTCACGCAAACCCTGAGACCACCTCCCCCATAACTCACCACAGTCCCGTATGATAGACCCTCCCCCAAGGGTGCGTGACGCGATAATTTGAAACTGAGCCCTTCGAAAGTTTTGCCACCTGTGCCCTTTCTCTTAAATCCGCCACTGCTGTTGGCTAAAATATCTAATAACAAAATTTGATGAAATTAGTGTATGAACGTGCCTCGTCCCGAAATACACATACATAACAATGCAAATTTTATTAGTCAAACCCATGCTAAGGTTGTACTACATAATCCGGGGTCCTACAATTATTGTATATATTTTTTCAAATAGTAAAAAGGCATATTTTCAAATAGTAAAAAGGCATATTTTCAAATAGTAAAAAATAATTTTATAAAAATGCTTGGAATGCGTTTAAATATAAAAACTTGACCAAAACGATGGCGTATTTGTTTTGAATTTCCTTAAATTATGGTATTTGTACATTAAATAATCTCTATAAATTGTTTCATTTAATTTTTTATTTAACTTATGATTGACACGAAGTATACATGAACGTGTTCATGTAGTTGGATTCCTAAGCAGTTGCCAAAAAATTAGGCAATTGCGCCGAACTAAAAATTTAAGAATTTTTAAGGAGGAGAGTTTATAGGAGATTTCTTGCTAAAATTTCTGTTCTTAGCACTAGTTTATTGGCGAAATCGCGTTATATTACATCTGTTTTTGGCGTCGAAATTCACAGTTATGTTGGTTAAGTTCCAGTAATAATTTTTGCCAAAAAAATATACTTTTTACAATGTAATTTTTTAGTTTTAATTTATTTTTCAAGCATTTGTTTTATTTAAAAATAGCATTCTAAATTAATAAATAAAATTGCTGATATCGTAAGGTAATTTATTATTAGAATAATTATTAGAAAATAATGTTTTATATTTAGATATATTATAGTATCGCGCTGATGCCACATTGTATATTTTTATTTTTAGAAATATTATAACAAACCAACACATATGGAAATTCCCGATGGATTGTGTTCGTTTGATTAATCTATTTGTTTATATTGTAAACTAATACATCAAATTGAGATAGCACAGAAATACACAACAAATACAATAAACTTTGACATGGGAAAGAAAGTACAAAAAACAATATACAGTATAAAAACAAAGTTAAGTGTGAAGTGAAGAAATTGTGTTCAATGCATTCTATATATTAATAAGTGAATTAGCAAATTGTAGTAATGTTAGCTGCATTAACCATCAACCTTTATTATAGTTCACTTCATAACTATAACTATCTTAAATAATAACAATTGTTGATTAAATAAATTTTTAGAAATTAAAAAAAAAATCATTATACTGTAATGTAAACTTCACCAACTTTTGCCATTATCTAATTTATAATATTTAATTGTTATAAATTATATACTTTCTATGTCGAGTTAACTCGTCCAATGGCAGTAAGGCAATTGGTCTAATCATTTCTGTGTTTAAAATGATTTTTAAAAAAATTGCATTATCGCTTCATGAATATTTCCAACTATTGCAATCGGAGGGTTGTGCTAAGAATCTCGAAATGTGAACTTGTGCTCGGAGGATTGCCATTTGCGTTTTTCGGAATCTGCTAAAAAAATATAGTCGTGTGCACGTTAAATCTGCAATAGTACAAAAGTCGCCACGCCATCCATCAGGTGTGCAAGCTCATGTGTTGTCCACGTCATCTGTTCACGGTTTAAAATAACAAGGAACTTCTCCCGGGTCTTTCCTTCAAGATAAAACTATGTAGGTCTAGTGGTCTGCAAATCGCGGCTCGCGAGCCACATGCGGCTCTTTGGCTTCTTGATTGTGGCTCTTCCAGAAAATACCAAGTGCGGGCGCGCACGTAGAGTGTAGTACGATTGAAACTTCGTGGCCCAAAATTAAGTACAACAACATACAAACTTAACTTTAATTTTATGGATACCTTACAATTTAATTTTATCAATAAATAATATCGTTACTAAGTATGATATCAAGTTTTATTCAACACACCTTTAGTTTAAATAAGACTTAAAACTTAAATTAAAGTTAATTTAGTTAATTTTAGGGAGCTTTGTGGAGTGAAAGAAGATATAGTGTCAAGGATTGAAAAGGGTATGTTGAGGTGATTTGGACATATAGAGAGGATGAACGAAAGGAGATAGACGAAACAAGTATACAAGACGAGTGTGGATGGGAGAGTTGGAAAGGGTCTACCTCAGCAAACACACTTCAATCACATTGAGGACGTTTTTAGCAAAGGCCAGTTTAGGAGTACCCTAATTAAGTTAATAACAATGTACCTACCTATATAGTTTAAAAAATTTGGCTCTCTAACGAAATTTCAATCGTTATACTAGTGATATTTGGCTCTATTGACTAATGAGTTTGCCGACCACTGGTCTAGGGTGACGGGAATTCAACCACCTAACCAACTTGGGTACGAGTGTCTGTCACTGCTGTCTGTGGCCAAACGTGTTTCCCGCTCCCCCCCCCCTCCCCCCCATGCAATCGATCGAGTGCAGATTCCTGACCCTCTCTGGTCCCGTGGGTCAACCAGCTCCGCGCTTCGGACTTGATTGGAACGGGCGATCGATGGATGTTGTTATGCAGCACGCCATCAACACGCACACGCCTCGGTAGAGACTTCTTTTTTTAAATAAAACGGGTTACCATTTATTTTTTTAAGGATCTTCGGCTCCTTCTTTTTGATTGCAGCTGTTGGAAAGTGTCCATTATCTTCTTCCACTCCAAAGGTCCATGGGATAGCCAGAACCATAGATTGGTGCGGTTTTAAAGATACATAGGTACTTAAAAATAAGTAAAATGTACTCAATTTTGAGTACATTCGATGGTTATCATGGGTCCGAATACATAAGTTTCAATTCTGAAAAAGACATGAACTCAGAAATGAGTGCAATGAGTAAAAATGTAAAAAAAGGGCATATGCTAGTCTACATAGGCTGCCTTCATAAATCGCTTTCAATGAATATCAACAATTACAACCAAGACATACCGGGAATCGAACCCATATCCTCAGACACCGCTGTCCAGAGTTATCCGTTCAGCTACTGGGGAGTCAGTGGCGGCGATTGGGTGATGAAAGTGGGGGGGCAAGATAAAGGGGAAACAAGAAGTACCCCAAATGGGAAGGGAGGGCGGGGGGGGGGGGGGGGGGAAGGTGGACCAAAAAAAAATGTGCTATTATATTGCTATAAAAAAGCTATGGTATTGCACACTTGTATTTACTCACTATTTTGTGTTATTTGAAGTATACCAACTTAAAATACACAGTAAAAAACTTAATAACATAAATTTAAGAAAAGAAGTTTTCATACCATAAAGCTGATTTGAGACAAGTTAAAAGCTTTAGTTTTTCGTTATTCTGACTTAAAAAGGCAAAAGCACGATAACTTTCAGAAATACTATATAAAAGGGCCACAAAAACTAAAGTCCAATTTTCAGGAGTATAAAAAGTATGAACTGTTCAAAACACCTTTATATCACTTGACTATTTTAGCTATAGTCGAAAACAATTTAACTAGACCCTTAAGCGAAGGCTACGATGTGCAAAAAGACTGAGCTATGACCCTGTGGCCTTGATTGATTAAAAAAAAATCAACGGCTGATTTAAAAACAAATAAATATCTATCGGAGTAGTCATATACAGTATGCTCTGTAGACTCCAAAATGACTGTACAAACGAGAGTCATAAGTCATATGCGGCGCCGTTTCGCCTTTTTTCCTTACTGCTTATATGTAAGACTGAGAAAACTTGGGATTGAGTCATTCTGCTAGATTCTGGGAATTTTGTAGATTTAATACGTAGTTACAATAAACTATTTTCTTGATGTTTTCGAAATCAAAGCATTGAGAATTTTAAAAAAAAGCTATTAAATCTTTTCTGCCATCATCTTTGAGAACATTCGCTGATAAGTAAAGTAAACAAATATACTTTTGTGGATTGTGTTTTAAAAATGTTAAAATCGGAGATTTTCTGACTAAAATAATCTATTTCATAACCAAACTATTTAATAAGTAATCATAAGTAAAATTATTATAAACTATTTCTTTCAGAAAAACTTTAGAAATTATATGTTTGGTTAAAAAAGTTAATCGCTTTGATTAGACTTTGCAAATGTATGTTTTGTTCTGATTTAATTTAACAATTACTGGTACTTTAGAAGCAAAATTTATTAAAATATACTACTTGATTTAATATTCGAACTCGCAATTTGGCGCTCTTTAAAGCGCCAAAGTTCCTTACCGGAAGGTTGCAAGCCCGTTCTCCCATCGTCCAAACGTTTGGAGGCGACTAGTGCACATTAAATCTGTGAATAGAGAGGGGTTTGAACCTCCTGAAACCCCCTCCCTTATTTACGTTCCCATAGTAGTGTGAGGAAGTTGGAGTTCAACATTTTTCCTTTGTTAGGCAATGCAGTAAAACAATTGACTTGTAATTTAGTTTTAAAAAGTCCAATATAAAAAAAGTTGCGGGGGCAACATACCAAAAAGCGCGGGGGCAACATCCGTAAAAAGTGCGGGGGCAACCGCCCCCCCTTGCCCTCTCCGAATCGCCGCCACTGCTGGGGAGGGTTACTTGAAAAAGTTATAAACAGAAGAAATGTTAAAAAAGGTGTGCCGAAAGAATGGGAAGTAAAATAATTGAGTTGTAATAACTCGGTTTTCATGTCAGCAATCGACATCGAGTAATGTGCACAACCATCTTCTTAGCAACTATTTTAAGTTTGTTAGGCCGCTTAGCTGAAATCCCGATGCTCATTTTTGAAAAAGTATGGTTACTTAAATATGAGTACGTCATTGCTCATTTACGATGCAATTGTACTCAAAGTAAGGAAAACGAGTAGGTTCAGATACTCACTTTTCAGTGTACACCGCCATATGCAGGAGTCCATTCTTACCCCCCCCCCCCCCCCTAACCTTTGAACGCCGACAACTAGTCACAAAAGTGCATATAAAGTGGCTACGCCCTATTTGATAAGGGCGTTTATATTGTTCGGGGTAACGTGAAGAATTAAGGGGGGGGGGGGGGGGAGGAGAAACCATTTTTTTTAGTACGTCCTTATCCCTCCCTCCCCCAACTTCAGGGGAATTCTTAACCCCCCCCCCCCCCCCCAAAAAAAAATATCAACAACCTTCTCCATTCAAGTAAAGGGGAATATGTTGGCAGATAAATATCCCAACGGTCATCTTTGTCATTAACTATTTTTAACAGGTGTCAATAACTATATTTAAAATTAATAAATCGCTCTCTAATTATGAAATAAATTTAGCGAACAAATTAAAATTTTGGGAATCTTTATAAAATGTGGTTTTCATAGCAAGTTTTGGAGCATCTTGTTTGAAACGACCCCGTTTATTTAAGATAAAAATGACCTCATCACCGCCTTTTGAAAACTAATTTTCGAGGTAGGACCCAGGAAAATAGTTTTCAAAAGGTTTCAAAAACATGTCATGTTTATTTTTATGTCAAACTAAGCCTAACAAGACGTCATCGTGTTACTTACTGTGCCTGGGGGTAAATAATACACCCCATGCTCACAAAGGCTTAAGGGTATTCACCCCTACCCTAAAAAAAATAGCTATATTTTTATGATTTCTACAGTAATTCGGTTTTTAATATTTTTTTACTTGACCTTCAATGAGAGGAATTTTAACCCCCTCCCCCCCCCCTAGTGCCTGGCTGGAAAACACACGATCATTGTATGCAACACTTTTGTAAATTTTCTGGAAACGCAAACAGTATAGATATCGAAATTGATAGAAAACTGTGAGGATTTAAAAAAAAAAATAACCTGCACCATAAAATTATTATTTGGAAGGGACGTACAACGTTTATGTAGAAGGAGAGAGCTCCACCTTTACATTGTTACCAATATCTTATTTGGGCCAAAAAATAGACATACATGTATAATGATTATGCTTTGTTTATGCTTCTACAGAAAATTCTGAAATTATTTATGATATATTTTTGGCAAGAGCTGTTTCATTCACACAGTCGAAAACAATTACATCCTCCCTTGGGGCTCGGTCCCAGCACATCGTTCGTCAGCGAATGTCCTTTTTCGCTCGAGATCGCCCTTATCTTCCGACATTTTGTTCTAACGCACTTGTCATACGCGTCTATCGCCCCAACTGTGGCCAGTATCGTTCAGATTACACGCGGAGGGGTTCCCTTATCTGCTTTGTTTAGCGCCACGTGTGGACTGCTGTTGTTTGCTCGCAGCCATTTTTATCGCGCGAGCAGATGCGTTGATCCACCGCAGAAATCGAACGGGTTTTTATCTGCTGCCGTACGATTTGGGGGGAAAAGAACACACATATTTCGAAGAATGAGGATGTTTGTTGTGAAGAAATGTTTTGGTTTATTTTAAAAGGAATGTGTTAGGATATGGGAATGATTCTATTGACCATCAGATTTTTTTTTCAATTCGAGCATTTATTTTATTGAAAAGGGGTCGTTCATTAATTACGTCGCACACCCTTTGGGGATCATGCGCGATTGTGACATGACATAGGGAAGGGGATCTCAATTGCGTGACGTTGGAAAATTTTGTAGAAATACCGAATTTTTATAAACATTGATATTGAGTTAATTTTTTTTAACTATAATCTTTCTATTGGAATGGTGTTTGGTAAAATACAGATCGGTAGTTTTAATAACTGTTTTTTTTATCTATAAAAATGTAAAAAGGGAAGTTAGGAACAGGCAGAGGGGAAAAGGGGGGGAGGGAGATGCAAAATGTTTAAAACAAAATTAAATTTGCTGAAACAAAAAATATATAAAATAGAATACTAATATTGTTCATTGTAATTAAAATCATTGCAAATTTCTTTATATTGTTTGCTGTATAGTTAAGTTTCTTTTTTTGATATATTGTTTTCTACAATACAAGGTTGCGAAGAAAGCAATATCACAACTTAAATATCTTGTTTTATATGTATTACAGTGGAAACGAGAAACCGGTTAAAATGCTATGTTGTTCTTTAAAACTAGAAACACTCAAGATTTAGTATAAAAATCTTTAATTTCGTAAAAAGTAGAAATTACTAAATATTTCGAGACGTTATGGACAGACACTACATATTTTCGGTATTTCTTGTAATGTGCAAACGTGTTGAATTTAAAAAAAAAAAATGCTACTGTTGACAAGACACTGGGAAATGAATATAGTGATCTTTGCTATTTCTATTAATGAAGATACGTAACCAATATCAAACAAGTTTGCAGAATCTTACCTAACCTACTAAAGAAAACCGTAGATAAAGGGCCGGATTTACTACATAGGCTGCAGCCTGGCCCGCAGCACATACACACAAATAGAGTCAACTTGCGGAATAAATTATTTGGAAGGATGATGGCAAATCCTAAGGAAAATATTATACTACTACAATTTTCTTTTGCTAGGGAAATTTTTTATTTCTCTTAACAGATTTGCACAATGTAAATATACCCTAATATCTTTATGTTCTTTACAAAAACATATTTTTAATTTGTGATAGTTACAAGGGCATTTTGTTTTTCATTTCTTTTTTTAATTAGCTGTTTATATATTTCTCACATTTTTATTTTCTTTAGAGCCGTTTGACGGTAATAAAAAGACGAGTGCATTATTTTATAATCATTATCATAGATTGCAGAATGTCATCGACTCCTTTGAAACCGTTGATTTTGTAACATAGTATTGGAAATTTGTAAAAAACAGTGTATCCCAAATTCATTTGCACACTTAAAAATGACTAAATTAACAGTTCTTTAATATATATTTTTGAAAAACATTCCGAATTTCCCACCCCCTCCTCCTTTTCCCTGTAGTTTGGGGAAGGGGAGGCGTATCACATATCCAGCCTAAGGGTCCCACCAACTCTAAATCCATCCCTGCATATGTATGAACTATGAAATAAGAGTTACTTCATTTTTTTTTATCTGAGACCATTGCTGAAGTAACAAAAGACACTCAAAAAAATTTTTGACAAAATAAATAAAGTCAAAACTAAAAACAACGAATTACACCTATGTTATTTCTAGTTTTAACCATACCATAGTTTTCACCGAAATTAGTATGCAAAACAGATCCAACGAACCGGTTGAAAAGTCGATCATAAATTTAAGCAGCATGAGCACAAACTTTTGCATGTTCCAACATCGAATGAATAATTGTAAAATATATCAAGCGAACTAACTGACGCTGGCACGCTTGCTCTACAACCAGAGCCAGCGTTGCTCCAGCATAAAGAATCACCCCCCAGCTCCTGCAAGGGGAGAACTTTTCACGCGATGCCGCAATTAAAACCGATTGCCAATAATCCCTTTGCTTGCCGCCTTGTTTTCCTGAAACGGTTCGAACAAAAGCGGGGCCGTTTTATTTTCGGACAGACAATCATTCATTCGGCATCGTCATCGATCGATCTTTCGTTCTGAGTGTCTAATTAAAGACGTGTCAAAACACGGAATCCAAGCATCGGCTTCTTATTTTTCTTCTTGTCGTCGTCGTTTGAACGATTGATCGGTGAGACAGAGAAATGGTAGGGCTATACAGAGAAGGGGGGAGCAGACGATCTGACAGTCCTTTGTATCAGAAAAGTGTATTGTACCTCATTTATTGTTATTTTTTTACATGGTGATGTTTTAATTTGTACTATTTTAGAAATGACACCCCGGAAAATATTTTTTTTTTGTGCGTGAAGTCATAAATATGGAACGGCAACATTGTAATTATTTTTTTATCTAAGCAAAATAAAGTAGGCATGTAGGTAAGAGGGTGGTTCAGAGGGCAGTGGCGGCCCGTGGTCGAAAATGTTAGTGCGCAGACGAAATAATGTGAATCCTCCCCTCTCTCTCTCTCTCTCCCCCCCCCCCCCCCCTATTTTTCACAACCATACATGAACTGAAATTCTTTATTATTTACTACTCAAATCAAAGTTTCCTTTCAATTTTTACGAAATGATAACATGCAAAAAAAATATTTTTTTGAAAATTAAAGCAATCCTCCTTTCTTTTAAACATGTGAATCGATCAATTTTAATATTAACTTAAATAACAAAATAACAGCACACAGTAAATTTATCACGAAAACTATTTCCGTTTGGAGAGATTCTCGGAAATTCTCGGTTCTCCCACCCATCCCCGCGATTCACGCACGAGCCAATCAGTTTATGGAATACCAAGTGCAGCCCAAATCAGAAAATTCATTTCGGGCTGTAACTCACCACACATGCAGTGCATTAAGAGAGGAAGAAATCTCCATACTACTGGGGGGGGGGGGGGGGGGGAACGATGCAGCCGATTTCGAACTTAGCTTTTTGGCTGCAGTTTTGATTGAATGGAGTTTTTCCCCCTCCTGAATTCTGCATTACGGCAACAGCTTGCTATTTATCAGAGATTTTGTTTACTTAACGTAGAAGTTTAATTTTCAATTCTAATCTTCATTTAAGAAAATTAGTAAAATAACTTATTTTAGTTTTAAGATACACTAATAAATTTAGTTGCAGCCCAGCTGTACTTGCTTTAATCCACGAGCCGCCACTGTCAGATGGTTGCCCCTCCCATTGAAAGTTAAGAAGAAAAAATAAAATTAAAATCGAATTACTGTAAAAATCATAAAAGCCCTTTAAAAATTATAAAATTTTCACTTTCTCGTATAATACTTATTGTTGAGTTGCATGAGGGAAAACCTGCTTTTTTCCTAGAGTCTTACCCCCGGAAAATAGTTTTCAAAGGGCTTCCAAAACATGTTTTGAGGTCATTTTTATTTCAAACTAAAGTCTAACATGACGTCATCGTGTTTCATTATCTAGTATTTTTATTTCGTCTACAAAGGAAAAAGATCTTAAAACGGGGCCGTATAAACAAGATGCACCAAACATATGTTATTCTAAACAAGGGTTCTCAAAATTCAAATTTGTTCTCTAATTTATTTCCAAATTAGGGAGTGATATTTAGTAATTTTGAAAATAGGTAATGATAGATATTGGTAACGATTTAATGAAAAATAAATGACATTGCTGTTTCGACATTTATCTGCCAATGTATTCCAGTTCACTTAAATAAAAAATAAAATGGGTTTTTAATAAAATGGGGGTGGGGGGGAGTTAAGAATTATTTAGGGACGGGGGAGTTTGTTGATTTGACCCCCACCTCCTCTCTAGCTGAGGGCACTAAAATAAGTTACCTAAAGAAATCCGTTGCTCAGTCACTGAACTCCACAAAATATTTATAGATTTGTGAAGAAACTCATTCCGTTGTGTATTTAAAAAAAATCACTGGTGCACATTTAACGAAACTTACATCAGATATGTGTAACCATTTTCAAAATTGCACAATCAGCGCTGTGTAGTAACACTGCCTTCCATAACACAAACCCAGCCCGAGTATTTTCAAATGTATCACCAGGGCCTAAACCAGTTATGACCCATCCGCGAGTTTCTTTTCCCCCCTGCTCATCACAGTAATGGAAACTCCAGCGGGAGGGCATCGCATTTCCTGTGAGGCAGAACTCTCCTTTTTTTACTACTACACATCGCTCCTCTTTGTTGAGTTAGGGGAAAGGATTGCGGTTTCTTTTTAGTCGGGGCACAAGATCTTCTCTTGGACTTATTCCATTTGGTGTAGCGGGAAGTCGGCCAACAAACAGCAGTTGTGTGGTTCCTTTGGCTTCTTTTTCTTCTTTTTTAGTTGGCTTTCCTGGGTGATTCTCTCGCACTGGAGTCTGAGAGTTTTGACAGCAGACAAGCGTTGGTGACTTGACTTGCTTGAGGACTTTTTCGAGCTGTTTTTTATTAAATGTTGGGAAAGATTCATTAGTTCACACACTGTTAAAAATACCGGCTTTATGGAAGAACGTTTTGCTGAGGTTTTTGACTTGAATACTCTTTTTCGCACTAAAAACCGAGTTATTCCAATGTTCCTTCTAACGAACGGAAATAAATCTTCTTTCTCTTGGACTTAAGATGCGATAACTTCCAGATGTAAACAATATCTCAGTTTAAACACAAACAAAAAAAGAAAACGCGTATTTTTAATATATGTAATATATTTTACTTAAATTACCATATTTAATTTTTCCTTAATTTACCACCCCCTCTTTAATCATTATAACTTAATTGCATCGTAATAATCTCCCCTCGTGTTTATAAAGTCTTTTTACATTCCCACATAACTTATTCACATAACTTATTTATATAAGATTTGTGTTTGAACAATGAATAGAAATCCTTTAATTTTATACTTGGAAGGGGGACGTATGCTTATTACAGTGCCCCCCTAAAAGCCGTGGATCCCAGAGCAAACTAAAAGCGGGTCCCCTTGTTATATACACAAACTCATGAATAAGTTTGAAAAAAAAAGTTTAAAAATTCCAACTGTAAAATTTGTTATGTACAAAAGTGACTTTAGCCTGTACCTTAGATCATTAATCTCATAGTGGGATCCATTCCATGACAAATAGCATGACTGACGTAGTTAGTCTCATGTATAAAATAGACAAGTACTCAAAAATGAGTACAATGAGTAAACACAAGCAGTTGCTTTCCTACATAGGCCGCATTCATAAATCACTTTTAATAAATATCAACAATTACAACCAAGACTTACCGAGAATCGAACCCATATCCTCTGGCACCGAAGTCCATGGACTGTTATTTATGGACTGTTTAACGGATGGACCACCTGAATCTATCCGTTGTACTACCAGTAACGCTATAAACAGAAGAAATGTTAAAAAAGTGTGCCAGAACAACTATTTTAAGTTTGTCAGGTCGCTTTGTTAAGATGGCTTGAACAGAAGCTGAGATTAAGCAATATTATATCACACTGCTCATATTTGAGAAAATACGATTACTTAAATTTGAATACGTCATCCTTCATTTGCGATGCAATTATACTCAAAGAAAAATGAGTATGTTCAGGTGCTCATTTTTAAGTACCTATTTTACAGAGTACTGAGTTCGTACCGGCTCCGCGTCTACTACGGGCGGCCCTGCCGAAGACTCCCAGAAATTAAAATAAATTCGAATTCTTCATCAGTTTCAACCCCCCCCCCCCCCCCCTCCTTTTTTTCTGACAACCCTTTTCACATCAGGAGAGAGAAACGCACAGGTAACACGAAACGTGCGCTCCCGGACTCCAGGACAAAAGGAATTAGACCCGAGCACGGGAATATTGCCGTTTCTAAAATCGTCTGGCGTTCTTTTTTGTCCGGCCGCACGCGAAAGCAGCCGCACGTGATGAAAAGAACAGAAAACGCAATGGAGAAAAAAAAGAAAAAAACACCACAACGTCATTATCAGCGACGTTTTCGCAATGTGGAATAGGGAAGAAGCGTTATCACTTTTTTGGCGCGATTTGTCTGTCACCATTCGATTGAAAGAGGATAGTAATTACTTATATTTATAATCTTAATGAACGACTGTTTTTTCGATAAATGATTGGAAAACGACTATTTAATAAATAGCCGGGCCGTTTGAAAATTCTCAAGAAATCGGAACTATGCGAAATTAACTTTATTCTTTTAGATCTGGTGTCCTGTATTCCGGACATCAACTTTCGACCTCTACACTTTACAAAAGGCTTAAGGTAATTTTTTACTAATTGATTCTCTACTTTCTGTGATATAATCTTTTATAAATGTTTTTTAGTTTAGAATCTGGCAACAATGAGATACAGTTGGTGTTTTTGCAAGTATATCTGCGATTCGAAAAGATTGTATAAATGTTATATAAAATATTGTATACATTTTAATAAATAAATATTTGTTTAGTAAATTTTTGCAGCTTATTCTGAATTTTGAATAAGTAATGTATAAATTAAAAGTAAAATTTAAGAAATTGTAATTTTGTTAAATTTTTAATTATATTTTCTAATATATTGTATAAATTATCTTTAAATAAATATTTTAATAAATAAATATTTGTTTAGTAAATTTTTGCAGCTTATTCTGAATTTTGAATAAGTAATGTATAAATTAAAAGTAAAATTTAAGAAATTGTAATTTTGTTAAATTTTTAATTATATTTTCTAATATATTGTATAAATTATCTTTATTACCATAGATCATGAGATTTTGAAGGGAAAATTGTTAACGCAAACATTTCAAAATTACAACTGGAGGGATTAAAATGGAGTGACCGATAATGTTAATTTTAACTCTATTATAAGACCACCCCTTTATTTCACTGTCTATCTGATTCAGGCACGTAGGTAAGGGGGTTCAGGGGGTTCAAACCCCTCCCATTTGAAAGTCATCAAAAAATGTCGAATTACTGTAAAAATCATAAAAATACTTTAAAAACGAAGAAAATGTTTAATATTTCTTATAATACTTCTTGTTGAGTTGCTTGAGTGAAAACCTGTTATTTTCCGGGAGTCCTACCTCGGAAAATAGTTTTCAAAGGGCTTCAAAAACATGCTTTGAGGTCATTTTTATCTCAAACTAAGCCTAGCATGACGTCGTCGTGTTTCGTTATCTAGCATTTTGATTTCGACAATAAAGGGAAAAAAAAGATCGTGAAACAGGGCCGTATAAACAAGATGCTCCAAAGCTATATATATTATTCATAACAAGGATTCTCAAAATTTAAATTTGTTCTCTAAATTTATTTCATAATTAGAGAGTGATTTAATGACTAATTTTAAAAATAGGTAATGCCTGATATTGGTAACGATTTATAAAAAATAAATGATGCTGTTTTAATAAGTTTTTAATGGGATAAAGGAAAATTTTGTGAATTTTTTTTGGGGGGAAAGGGGATTTGTTGATTTTAGCAGACAATTTTGGATTTTGGTTGACTACTCCCTCCCCCCTCTGTATGAAGGGGGAGTGGGGAGGGGATAAGTTGCTTAAAGAAATTCGTTGATAAGTTAATGAACCACCCTCATGAAATATCTATACCTACGTGCCTACTCTGATTGTCCGCACAACTTATGACAGCAATTAAATTATTATAAATACCGTACATCGGGGACTAATTTATAATATTTAAAACTATTGGTATAGCATCATTTATCCGGCCCCTTCATAAAAATAATATCAAAGACTGAAACACATTGCATACTATTCATACATCTCATAACACTTTTATCACCTACTTATTATATGGAGTTAATATATAGTAGAAATACATAGTACATAGTACTAAAAATAGAAGAACTATTTTTATAAAAATTCTAAGGAAAGGGAATTTGTAAGCAATTAATCAAGATTTAAATAAACTTTGGTACCGCCAAACACGAAGGCGCATAGCCCCGGGCCTAATGTGCTTAATGGAAATGCAGAATTCGAAATTCCCAACTCAACAGCGCTACAAAATCCCATATAGAGGAATAAAAATGCTGATTTCCGTGTGACCATCATTGAAACCACGTGATATGTGGAAATACCAATTCATTCATGCGCCAATATTACTTGGCAGGCCTTGGCGACTTTCAGAACTAAGCGAGATCGAAGTTATTGCAATATGGTTTTGTGCTTAATTTTGTATTTAAATATCGTTTTTTTTTAACGAGTGGCACAATTTAAGGGAGTTTAACAGATATATTAAGGAGATTTTTCTTACTTTGTAGTTTTGAAATAATTGCATTACGTTTTTATGTAAAAAATTTACCATAAGCGAAGTTCTTTCAATTGTTATTTTGTATACTTCAATAAGAAAATTCGAACAATAAAACCTGAGAAATATAAAGAGTTTCGCTTCTTCGAGTATTGAACACAAATAAAATATTTTCGTTTCGTTAATGAAGCGGATATATTTAGCGCATATTGTTTGAAAATAAGTAAATACGTACATATATGTTAAGAAGTTGAATGCGGACAGAACTCCTTATCACCAAAAGAGAAGAAAGTGCGCCAAATGTGGAACTCCTGCAGATGTCTAAACGCCAAATGTGGCAGCGCTATAACCACGTGATGTGAGTTTTTCTTTTCAATGTTGACACCGCGGCCTTACGAGAGTCTGGTATTCAAGGCGCTCTCTATTTAATATTACAACTCTCTGCAAAATCCCTTTTACAACTTATGGACAATTTTCATCTTTTTTTATAGATTATAGGTAGGATTAAAGGCTGAAAATAAGCAGTAGTAAGCTACGATATATGTTTTTATATTGTTTTTATTCATTTCATTTATTGCAGAATACTTTATTCGAAAATAAATGATGCATAAGGATAATTTCCGCAGCGTATGGCAAGTGTGTAATGAGCTCCAAAATCGCGCTCGCGAATTCAAATGTAATCTTAACAAGTTGAGCAATTTCTAATCTTCCCTCGATAATCTCCGTGTTTTCATTTGATAAAATATTAATTTTCGCCAGGCATTAAATTCATTTATTTAAAAAATTTGAAATTCCCAACTTTTATTGTTCCCTTATTATTGGCAGGTTGGTGGGGGAGGGGGAGGGCGTGTGATTACGTATATGCAGAATTCGAATGGAGTTAATATATAGTATCTTTACTTTTATTATTTCTTTATTATTGGCAGGTTGGTGGGGAGGGAAGGAGGAGGGGGGAGGGCGTGTGATTACGTGAAACAGTATTTCAGCAAATTATGGAATAATTAGTCACCAACCAAAAGATGGAATATAAGCAAGCTGTCCGTCTGATGCCGTGGGTCTCCGAATCATACGAGGGCGTCCAGTTGCCCAGTGGATAAAGGCGTTCAGCTGGTAATCGAAGAATTGCTAGTTCGAGCCCGTGCGGTGGATTTAACAAAAAAAAAGTAGTGATCTTGCGATCGGAGCTTTGCTACAAAAATACTAGAAAGTCGTCCAGAACATCCAACAAATTATGCTGCCGTATATACGGGACTGGTGCACGATGAATCTTATCAGGGTCCAATGTCCTGTCGCCTATTGAGGTTGGGTCGGGTGTCAGCTCAGGTGTTGTCCTCGTCGTCTTACCATTGTTCAATAATACGAGGCATCGTTTCCAGGTCTCTCCTTCGAAATAGGCCCCGAACAGTCACCACTGTGCAGTTAATCAAACTGAACCAAACCGACCCAACACGAGCTTTGCTTTAATTCAAATTTGACACAAAAAAGCGCCAATTCTCTATAGCGCCATATCCTCTCTCCCTTTCAATCCTTGTACCAAGTAGGGGCTCAATACAGCGCGATCTGTATATAATTGATTTTTTTTCACGGATGCCGCAATTTATTTGGGAAATGACTATAATTGTATTTTAGTTTTCAGTGCTTACTTTAATCGATGACATTTTAATTACTGTTGTCATCATTATTGAAAGATAATGTGCATTATAACAGGTATTTTATAGGAATAAGTATTTACATAAAACTATGATTTTTTTTATCTAAGGAAAAAAATATTAAATTAAATAATAAACAAAGCGCTAGAATCTTCATTTTTACATTATTTTTTAAAAAAAATTGATCAAGAAGAATTTTATTAAATTGCAGTTTTAAAGCAATCACTTCAAGCGTGAAATTTAAAGAAACTTCTGAATCAATCTCGATATTGAAATGTTCTGAAGCCGTATGGAAGTGAAAAAAGATAACAGATAACATAATATTTTAAGGATGATCAAATTAAGAAATTTGATCATGAACTCTCATGATTTAACTTTCAAAACATTCCGAATTACCTTTTCCCAGTATTGCAGTTTTGATTTGACTATTTCCAAATGCCCGTTCCAATGTATCGTTTAGGCTACATCTTTGCAATATCTTCGACCAACAACTTGCGCATCTAATTAGTTTGTAATTTTAACCTCTATAATACAGATCATTTTGTTAAACCATTTTTCCTATAAACTTTTGATTTTGGGATACTATTGTTAATGCATTCGCATTGAAGAATACCTGTCATATAAATATTTAGTAAGTTTCCACAGCAAATTAAAGCCGAGACGCACTTTGTCCAAATAATAAACTGTTATATCTTGGTGATATAGTTTATCAAACGGTGCAGCATATTATAATCTCACCATGTACTTTCAATAATTCTGCATTTAATTCTTAATGATCGCCATTTAATGTTTTAAAATGAAATATTCATTGACACATTAAATAAAATATTTTCCCAATTATCAGTAGTTATCTGTGGAATTTTATTATTTAATAACATTAAAAAGTCATATAGAGTTGAAAATTCACAGTGAAACTAAGCTTCGCACATTAAAAAAAAAATACTTGCATAAAATATTTTTCGAATAAATAAAATGGACGTTCATGCACAAATTACTCGCATTTTGGAAGAATTGTTCTAAAAGTTCGATCTAAGATAATTATATATAGTTACAATTAACCTGTATACAACAAATAAGATAAAACAATTATAACATTTTAAAACAATTCTAAATCATTTCCCCGAGATAAAATTCTGGTTGTTTTAATTTTTGAATGAATCCGTATTGTAGCAAAAAGCCCAATGTGCAGACGTTTTTCAGTAATTATTAAATCAAACAAAACCTATGACGTCATTTTTATAATGTCAAGAAGGATTTTTTTTTATTTTATATTGCAAACGATATTTTCATCCATGTTAAGTCAATGGAATACATTAAAATAGTTATATACACGAATGGAACATTGTACAAATTTAAAAATTATTTTTAAAAATGTCTAATTTTTCAAGATATATACTCTGTAAATTTCATAAAGCTACGTTTTGTAGTTATGGAGTATTCTGTGTAAAGATTGGCATTCTACTTGATTTATATTTTTTTAATATTATATTTTCGCTTTTCTCCGTTGATTTTAACTGATTTTACTGGTGCCACTTCGTGAAACTTTACTGAGGTACGCTAAAAAATGTCATTACATTCGAATAGAACGACGTAGAGACTTGAAAATAGTCACGTTAAAATTCTTATTTTTGGAACTAATTATTCTGTAAATTTCAATGCTCTAGGTTGTGTAGTTACGGAGCCTATTAAGTACTGACAAACCAACAAACATCCGAACAGATTTTGTGGATTTCAGCAGATAAGACAATTTACATTAATGCAATTGTACTAGTATTCAAATGAAGCTCCGAATCCACTTAGGCGACATTTTCTCTTCGAAAAGCAGCCAAAACACTTTTTAAAAAGTTAAAATGAAAAACAATGACGAATATTTTATATTTATCACTACTTAAAACGTTATTTTTTTTAAATAATTTTAGCATATACAAAACGGAGTATTTAAACGAAAAGGATACTTTGAAACTTAAAACACAAAAGTAGAAAAAGATTTAAAATTCGAACGGACATAAAAGTGTAAACAATTTCAGAGGAAGCCTACTATATCTCGGCTGCGCTTGGCGATGATTCGACAGCATTTTCTCTTTGAAAAACAGCCAAAACAATTTTCAAAGATTTAAAAAAAAAAAAAAAATGACGAATATTTTACATTTATTAATACTCAAAACGTTTTTTTTTTTATTTTAGCAAATACAAAACCGAGTATTTAAACAAAAAGGATACTTTGAAACTTAAAAAACAAAAGTAAAAAGAGATTTAACTTTCGGACGTATATAAAAGTGTGTAAAATTGCAGAGGAAACGTACAATCTCCCGGCAGCGCTTGGCGCTGATTCGACAGCATTGGCGCGAAACGTGGGAACGAGGAAGAAACCCGGTCTCGGTAACCCTACGTCCTTAGTCGGCAAAGAGACAGAGAACGGAATAGTCGACGGTGTCTGGCTCTTCGTCGCCAGCGGGAATATCGGAAGAAAACTCCGCGGAGATTCGACGCGTTCTCCGTCGCTTCGTGACATTCTCCCGACAAGTGGCGATTTTTTTCGACGGAATTTTTGATACGCAATTAGATCGCGTTGGCAAAGGCGAAAAAGTACGTGGAATTAAAAATACTTTTAAGTGTGAAAAAACAGTTTGGTGAACTTCGGAATTTTGTTCTTTTTACGTCTCATTATGGAAGTTACACTTCAGGACTGGTAAGTTTTTTTAAAGAACTTTTTGTGGAATAGTTTGTTGAGTTCGACTAAAACGTTCGATAATTAAATATCAATTTAAAATGTTTAGAATTTAAAATATATATAGGGATTTTGAAGAAGTTTATTCTTTTAGTACTTATAATCAGAGTACTTGCTTTTGGGGAGCGTAAAGACCTTCATAGACGTTCTAAATGAAAAATCTTTGAAAAATTGATTAAGAATTTAAAAATGTATATAATTTAATAGTTATTATTAAATTAATAGAACTCTTTAGTTTTAACACGAATATTTTTTCAAAGAGTTACAATTATTGTTATATTTTATATTCTGTGTAAAATTTTCTATTGAATTTTCTATTAAAATTATCCGATATCCGGAAAGAGCGCTAAAATTATTTTTAACTTTTTTAAAGCAGTTTTTTTCAAGTGAAAAACTATTAGTAGTCTAATAATCTTGATTTTTTTTTAAAATTTTGAGTTAAATATTTTTTTTTGCAAAGACATCACATTTTCCACATTGTAATAATAACTAAGCACAAAATACATATTATGCACGTTTTCATATTTTTCACTTTTAAAACGTGTTTTTTTTTTTACTGCTGCTGTTAAAATAGTGATAAACTAATAACAGTAATAGTTGTAAAAATTAAAATGTTTATATTTTTTTTAAAAAAATTATTTTATTCGAATGAAATATTTTTTTTTTTACATCCTAACGTTTCTCCGAAATATTTATTTCAAGCAACTTATCAAAACTCGAAACATATTTTATTACGAACCCTCAATTTTTTGATTTTTCCAAAAGAATGTTGACGTGAATTTCCTTGAATATAAGAAATGTGTAATACTATCTTAATGGCAAACAAAGCCCATTCTTAAGCTTCCGTGTTTTCATCAAATAACTTGCATACTTCATTCATCGACCCTTGACAGATTATTTTAACCTTTAAAGAGAAAGATCAAGAAAGGGTTGTGTTATTCTGAGCGATAATTTCTTCTTGATTACTACTAATAAGGAAGAAAAGAGTTTGTTCTCCATGATCTTTTTCATCATGCTTATTGTCGTTTGTGGAAGTCGTGAATATTCTATAAAAATACGCGAAGTTTCCCTCTAGTTCTTTCTAATTATACCAATCCCACATTTTCCTCGTAATTCGTCGAAAGTTTGCAAGTGTTAAGCGTGAAGAAAAACCCTTGCGTATTATGTTGCTGTTCATGAAGAGTTTTGGGCAATTTTAATGGCAATAGCCCAATTGCTGCCGAAGTCGACCGGGTTTACCATATTCTGGGCCGCAATTGGAACTTTCCGATTTTAATGGTTTCGAAATTATTATAAATCGCTTTTTTGAGTTTCCTACGAAATATCGCATTAAAAATAGTAGTACAAAAATAATTGTTGGGAACGTAAAACAAGAGAATTGTTCTGAATGTAAAAGCAGCTGATTTGCCGATCTAACATCTCTTGATTAATTCATTTTCAATAAACTTTTTGCAATAGAGTTTTTAAAAAAATTTCACTTATATTAAAGTAAAGTTCGTCCGTCAATTTATACTAATAAAAATATCAAGTTAGGAATTTTTGATTAAAAATATTTTGTTGTAATTTAATTGCTGTACTCAAATTACTTTTTAACTTTCTTGTGTTTCTCGTGAAAATTTCTTAAGTTAAACAGTGAAAACATACCAAGATAATCTTCACTGTTAAAAAGGCATGCTCACTTTTGAAGAGACTCGTCGTTTTTGACGAAACGACACTTACTACGTGCTCCGACTGAATATTTCGTCAAACAGAGAAAATTCATTATGTCGTATTTTAAGCAAAATTTATTTCGCCAAAAATAAGGACGATTTCAAATAAAAACAGAAAGCGCGAATCGAATATCGGGCTTTTCGGTCCAGGGCCCAACCCTCTATTTGGCCAAGAAGGTTCGTTTGAAATCTGACATTATAAGTATAAGAACAAAACATGAGCTGATACAATTGAAGTAAACGACTTTCGTTGAAAATTTAAGGATTCTTGTTTCGTAGAAAGTCACGTGATTCAATGACGAAACGATTATTAGCAAATATGACGAAAGTAACTTTGACGATCGCAGAATTCTTAAAAATGAGTTAATTATGTTGAGTTTGTAGGACCGAACTGTTTTATCTTCTCTGTATGGCTTCACCAAGTTTAATAATTATGCTTAAACTCTTTGTTGGTGATGTATTAAAAATCGACGAATAGAATTAAAATGACAGGTGTCATATAATTAACAATGATATGGCAGGTGTCATAATTCAGATTTCCGACTTACGATTTACCTCCTGAAATTCACCTTTAAATGTTCGTTATATTGCGGCACTTGTCAGACAATCCGCGTCTCCCCTCATCCGAATTGCGTAATTTCCCATTGTGCAAAGCAAGAAACCGCCCTCCACACGCTCTCGCCCTCGACGATTCCTTTCTCCCCCGCCGGAGTTGACCGACTCGCCGCCCACGCAACGATCTCTCTTCGGGTCAGTGGCAGCGCTGCGACGGCGAGACTTCATCGCAGACGACGGCTTTTGTTCCGCAGGTGCTTTGGTGACAAACTTCACATTCTCTGCCCCCCCCCTATGTCTTTCACTATAGAAGTGAAGCAGTGCGTTTCTGTGTTTGAACATTTTGCCGCACACCCACGCTCTTGGGATGTAACACTCTCTCTTTAAGAATTCTGCGATTGTTAAGGCTATACTACAGTTAAAAAACAGTCATTAAAACTTCCCATCTCTATATTTTTTACTTAGACAATAGTCAAGGCTACTTTCGCTATATTTGACAATCTTTTCGTCATTGAATCAACGGGACTTTTAACGAAACGAGAATCTTCGAATTTCGAACGAAATTCATTTCAACGAATTCCTTTTCAACCCTTTTCTGGGTCATCAGCTCATGTTTGGTTATTATACTTATCCAGAATTCAAATGAGCCTTCTTGGCGTTGGACTCTGGAACGAGAGGTCCGCGGTTTGAATCGTGCTTTCTGTATTTATTTGAAATCGTCCTCATTTTTGGCGAAATAAATTTCGTTTTAAAAAAAAACAACATAATGAATTTCTTCTGTTTGACGAAATGTTTAGTCGGACATATAGCAGGTGTCTGTTTCGTCAAAAGTGACGAGTTTCTTCAAATATGAACATGCATTTTTAATTATTTGATACTGAATTATTGTATTCTTTAAAATCGTCCTCATTTTTGACGTTAGAAAGAACGACAAAATAAATTTCCTCAGTGACGAAATATTTAATTTATGTTTCGTCGCAACTGACAAAAGTTTCGTCAAATATGAGAATGTATTTTTAACATTGGAATGTTCTTTATTTTGTCAATAAAGTAGCCCGATACAAATAGAGCAAACATATATAGATGTTTTGCAGATAATGCAGCTGTCGGTTTTAATGATAATGTTCGGAGTGCGGATTACCCTTCATCAACTCTACACAAAGCACCTGCGTAGACAAGAACTGTAAAAGAGGAAGCGTGTTTGGAATATTCGTTTCATCGGCTTTTCCCTGTTTGTTTATAAATATTTATGTTTGATAGTTTAGCTTTCTTACTGTAAAAAGTATTATTAATTTTCGGGAATTAGAACTTCAATTTTTTAAATATTATTACTATACTTATACCGTAACTACTAAGGTTTATTTTGAATTGTTTATGTATATCCCTTAAATTATCAACAATCCTTAAAAATGCATTCTCAAATTTTTTTTTTTTTGACTAAACAGGCGCTTACTATTGTTAACTATTTCGTCAAACTGAGAAAATTCATTTTGTCTTTTTCTAACAAAATTTATTTTTATAAAATTGAGGACGATTTTAAATAATATAATAATACAGTATCAACGAGCTGACTCAAACCGCGAACCTCTTGCTCCAGAGTCCAACGCTCTATCCACACTGTCAAGTATGCTCGTTTGAATTCTGACAATATAAGTATAAGAACCAAACATGATCTGATAACCCAGAAAAAGTCCTAAAAGGAATCTGAGTAAATGACTTGCGTTCAAAGTTTGACGATTTTTGTTTCATCAAAAGTCACGTGAACATTGACGATCGCAGTATTCTCAAAAATGAGAGTGCCTGAAACGGAAAGTTCCAATTGCGGCCCATGGCAACCTTTGTCTGGGCGATAAACAAATGTTTTCTTCTTTGAGAATATGGTAAACCTGCACCGCTTCGGCTGCAATTGGGCTATTGCCGTATGAAATGACAGTGTCGTTTATTTATGTTGTTAATGCTGGTCATTCCCAACAAAAACACCATTAAAAATACCAAACTGATAAAAATTGCGACTGTTTTCTTGAGGCTATTGTGACATCGGGAGGTACAGAAATATTTTTAAAAAAAACAACGCGACATAATAAATGAACATTCCTTAAAGAACAAGTTAGACATTTTTCACCGATCTTGTTCAGAAAAGTTCCGACTAGCAAACAAATTAAATGTTCATTCTGTTTAATGAAACAGCACTCCTTTTATTTCGCAAGATTAAAACGAATCTCACCACCACAGGTGGTTCTTACCCCCCCCCCCCCCCCCTCATTAATTTCGCCTCTTCCAGTTCCCGCCACCTGACATCGTTTCGCATGTGGCCCCAGCCTCAGAAAAGGGCTCCTCAAATGAAGTCATCGAGGACAGAGCAGCGGGTCACGGTTGCGAGTCACATTTTTTATGGCTTCATTTCTTTTCCAAAAGGCGTCGTCGTCAGAGCTCGGCTACTGCGTGTGGTGGAGGGCCCCGGGGCCCTTGCCACTTGTCCGAGAGTCGGGTTTTCTGCTCTGAGAATTAATGGACTTGATTTGCATAGACGTCTGAAAGCGAGGGTGCCCAAGGCTGATTGCTCTGCGTGGTCTGAATGCGCTGAAGGAAAGGCGAGATATTTGTTGTTTCTTCGTTAAGACCTTCTTTCTGGTGCATCCGAAGGCTCAACTCAGCACCTCATATGACACTTATAGTCATAATTAAAGAATTAAATTTATAATTTTTCTAGGTTTTCTTTTAATTCCGTCGAAAAAAAAGGACGTCGTCCTTGGACGGTATCTTTATTAATCTAAGGTAATGGAGCTTTTTATTTTTCAATGAAAATGGCTAACTTTTATTTTTACACGCATTTGTCTAACTCTATAAACGTTTTTGTATCGCGAAAACTTACAATTCAATTTTTCTCCTTTCGAATCCCATATCGATCTAAAGTTTAGCATATTTAAGTAATTGCAATGTTATCATAATAATTTATATTTATAGAATAATTATTTTTTATTTTATATTAATAAATTGTAGCGGCAATTTTTTTTTATTCTAACCCACACTATGTTGCTCGTTTGGTGCTCGACAGACACCTCGGGGGTCCTTGGATTCTAAAAGCTTTTCTGCGAGTTGGGGATCCCTGATCTGGTTGTGAGCTGAGAATTAAGTATAACTTTTCAACAGCAAATTAATGATAATTCAACTTTTCTGCGCACAATGGATACACAGCTACGACTGAGGGGCTTTGGATTATTTTAAATTCATGTCGGTACGACCTGAATTCACTCGCGGTTCTGTGGAAACCACCAAACTACGACTCTGAAGTTAAATTCTTGGCTTTGTAGCACGACTGTATAGGAATCAGCACACTGCTCGATCTTGAACACTTCCTAGTAGTGTACAATTCAAACAATTCATTTCGGGACTTAACTCATCTTTCATTTCCAACCCCATGACGCATCCCTCTTCCTCTTGCGTGTCACTCGCTCGACAGACCCCCCCCCCCCCCCCCTCCGACGCCTGATGACACACACCAGGGAACAAACCTCCCCTCCGAAAATCGTCTGCAATCCCCCCTCTCCAGCACGTTCATTCTCAATGATGTGGAAATTAGACTTTTTGTGAGGGGGACAGTACTTATGCCTCCCCATGGGGGGTGCGCTCTCCTCTTTTCCAGAGATAGGGGCGTAACAGACGGCGCAAGAGTTCTTTTTTTTCCACTCTCCCCCCATTGAGTTCTCCGTACCACCCCCTGTATCGTGTGTTGTTACAGAGCTGGGGGTATAACGAGGGCTACGTGCACTTTGCCCACCAAGAGATCGTTGTCAGAGGGACCGTCTGCGGCTGCGTCAGAAGAGGGGGAATTTTATTTTTATGTGTTCTTATATTTTAATATTTTACGGTTTTGTGAGATTTTTTGAATAATCGAGTATACCTAGGGTAAAATCATAAAGAATTGTTAGAAGTTTTGAGTAGGCAAATTAACGGATAGTAATGACTAACGCTTTACTTTGATTTGATTGGCAATTGTGAGTTCTTCGCTCGCCTTGTTTAAACTGATTTATCTCTGTGATCCATTAATCCTCGTCCATGGGACAGACAGATAACACTTAAGGGGCCAACACACACACATAATACCACGTTAATTTAAAATCCGAATCAGATGTCGAGGTGATACGTTGCTTTACTTTTAAATACTTCTTACTTCCCCTACGCACTCCATTTTCACTTTACGAATGTAGGTAAATTTGGTCGGACCGTGCTTAGGGATCGTTCATATATTGCACAATACCCAAAGAGAAATGGATTTTCTGGTCCTGCATGGATTTTCTGCTTAATTTAAAATTTAATTATACGGTATCCATCGGCGCGAATCAATAAATTTACATCAATGTCCTTTTTCTGCCTGTAAGTATTGCGTCTAAAAAAATTTTGATTTATTTTCACTTCTGACATGGCGACCATACATTTTTAGGTGTTATTAATATTAATATTTCACTTGATCGCTTCATTTCGAATCGCATTCTTTCTAAGAGGAATATTTATTTTTAATTATAAACTCTTTTAGAGCAGTAACACAGGTTTCGCGTGATAGTCGGTTCCATTTTCTCATCGGGGAAAACGTTGCACATCGAAATCCACACCGCAGATGTCGTCATCCGAACTGTTTGCCACCCGATTGATTATTTTTCCTCGCCGAGGCTGCACGGTGTCGCCCGCGGGCAATCAGCCAATTACGGGAGAGATTGCGCGATCCCTCTCCCCTATTTCCCCATGCGGGCGAAAAGCAAAGTCCTCCGCTCCCTCTCTCTCTGCCCGCAGGCGCTCCTTATCGCCCGCCAGGTTGTTGTTTATCGGGAGAAAGGACGCCGGTTATCGGCGGCCAACTGGGGCGACAGACGCCGCCGTCTATGCCTATGGGTCGGCCGTCGCTTCGTCTAGGATTCTACATTCTTTGTCGGGAATTTTTCGGTACCCTTTTTTTTTTTTAAGTTCATAGTTCGAGTCATAACCACAACGAGTATTATATTTTCTCTGTGGGAAAAAAATAATCTTCAAGCCAAGAAATTAATACTAATTAAATTTGAAATAAACCCTGCATTTTTATCTTTTACTTTTTTGTGCGTTAAATATTTCTTTGACTCCCGTAGCCTGAATATGCTTTATCTAAGTTTCTATATATATTCTCATATATCTGTTGTAAATAAAAGTAACTGCCGCCGTCTCCAATTTAGACCGTAGTTTTTCTTTTAAATTTCGACTCGCATCTCAGAATCCGGAGCCGGTAAATTTGTCGGAGGAAAATTTGGCAACGGTAAATTGGGCAGAATCGTGCGAGGGGTCGTCCCCATGTAGGGGAAGAGATTTTCTGTCCGGCAAGGATTTATGTTGTCCTTTCTTTACCACAAATATAATTTAAGCTAAAATTTAACCTGAGAAAGAAAAATATTTTTACACATTGATTGCTCTTTACATTTGAATGCGAGGTTCCATCATGATTGACTGTTCGAAGATTTGTCTGTAAACGCTATAATCGACTCCACGAAAGGAGTACGAAGTTGATATCGTGAGTAGTCGGAAGTCGGAGACCACAATTGTCCGAAGCCATAAATCGACTTTAGGAGTCTGTGACATTAGCGTACGTGCTTGCGCTTAAATCTGTTGCGAGAGGCCGCGTATGTCACAATACTTAGATGGAGAATATGACACAATTCTTAGATTAACGTATCTTTGGCGCCAAGAATCGCGTGAGGGGTACCGTAAGGAATTAATATAAATCCATGCAAAACAGAACATGTGCGCTATGCAATGTATGGACGACCCCTCTCACGATTCTGCCAAATTTACTTACATTCCTCAAAAAGTAACCATTAGATCGTTATAAAGTACTCCGAGTTTGTTTAGATGTTCTCAGATAAGACAATATTTTTTCTTTCTTTGGACAAACGTTCTTGATTTCTCATTGCAGAACCATTTATTTTGAGTTATAAAACAGGTGTGAAGGATGCGTAAAATTATATTTTTTCTGTTAGTTAGAAATGTTGTGATATGACTGACACTATTTCAACTGGCAATCGGAAGCAAAAAAACGTAGTAACTTGTTTAGTTTAGAAAAATACACTAGATCACTGAAATGTGCAATTTTATACTTTGTTGTTGGATTTGTCACCATTCTTTCGATGGCAGAATACGTGTCTGAAGAAAATGTGTTCGCGACCCACATCACAAAATTACCCCTTTCCTACTAATTAGAGGGGTTGCTCAATATTGCAGCCCCCTTAATAAAACAATGGATTTAAAAATCTATTCTCAAATCATTTTCAATTGGCGTTATAAGATTATCCTTCCAGGGTTTCATCGTGTATCAGCTCAGGTCATCTGACCATAGTTCCAAAATACGAGAAAGTGTTCCCGGGTCTTTCCTTCGAAATAAGAACCGTCGTCAATAGCCACTGTATATCACCGACGTTAATTAACCAACCAACCCATTTGAAAGACAAAACAGACGGTCACACCAAAGTCGTCTATCGCAGAAACCAAAAAAAAAATGATAGAAAAAAAATCGCCCCAAAAACACACACACACAACAGCCCAACTCGATCCCAATCGTATCGATAATTGCAAAACAAAAAAAAACTCCAATAAACATCCTTCTGCGTATCGATCTCGAACCCGGCAAACACCCGAGCGCGATTTCGCAACGGCTGCAGAAAAGTCGTCTGCTTGCGATGATAAAAAAAGAATCGCATTATCGGGCGGCGCGGCGGCCACGGTTAGCGACACTCGAATACCCCGAAGGGGAGGAGAAGTAGGGGGGGGGGGGTGTACGTGTCGGGGTGGTCGTGAGAGGGGGGGAGGGGGTAGTCAAACAAAGCAGCAAACGAGAAATCGGGATGGACCGTGGGCGTGAGTCGGGCAGGATGTTTCCTCATGGCGGCGTCACGGAATAGCCCTTTCGTGTGCGGCTTTCTTTCTTTTTTTTGTTTTTCTCTCTCTCTCCTTTTCGGGTGGTGAATGGGCTCCTCTTCCTCTCTCTTCCTGCTGCTGCTGGCTGCGTAGTGGCTCATCGCTGACGGGAAAGTTCTTTCGATCGGGGCTGAGCAGTCGATCGGTGTGGCACGTGAAAATGGGATGGTCAGTTTATACACTAGAGTTACACAGTGAGCTATTGACAACGGTTCGGTGTCTTTCCCGAAGGACCGAGTTTCCAGTTCCTCCTCTGAGCATGACCCCCCCCCCCCCAATAATCTGGAGCTTTTGTAAGCTTTTCAGCTTTTATAATCGGTTATTTTCATATACACTGTATAGTTTTTAGGATAGGCTCCCTAACTCTTAATTTTACCACGGACAATATACACGGCCTCATCAAATAGCGCATACCCATAGAGTAATGATACAAATAGAGGAATGAAAATGCTGATTTCCGTGTGTCCATCATTGAAACCACGTGATAGGTGGAAATGCCAATTCATTCATGCGCCAATATTACTTGGCAGGCCTTGGCGACTTTAGGAACTAAACGAGATCGAAGTATTGTAATATGGTTTTGTGTTTAATTTTGTATTTAAATATCGTTTTTTTGAACGAGTGGCACAATTTAAGGGAGTTTAACAGATATATTAAGGAGATTTTTCTTACTTTGTACTTTTGAAATAATTGCATTATGTTTTTATGTAAAAAATTTACCATAAGCAAAGTTCTTTCAATTGTTATTTTGTATACTTCAATAAGAAAATATGAACAATAAAACTTGAGAAATATAAAGAGTTTCGCTTCTTCGAGTATTGAACACAAATAAAATATTTTCGTCTCGTTAATGAAGCGGAAATATTTAGCGCATATTGTTTGAAAATAAGTAAATACGTACATATATGTTAAGAAGTTGAATACAGACATAACTCCTTATCACCAAAAGAGAAGAAAGTGCGCCAAATTTGAAACTCCTGCAGATGTCTGAACGCCAAATGTGGCATCGCTATAACCACGTGATGTTGGTTTTTTCTTTTCAATGTTGACAACGCGGCCTTACGAGAGTCTGGTATTGAAGGCGCTCTCTATTTAATATTACAACTCTCTGCGCATACCCACTTTATTTTACTATGGATACCAGTTTTGTGAGTATAGTTGTCGGTGTTCAAAAGTTAATGGGGGGGGGGGGGGGTTAAGCAGACCAGTCACACCTGAGGGGTTTGGTAGGAGCACGAGCCCCCCCCCCCCCCATAATAATCTGGAAACCCTTAGTTGAGAATTTCAAATTTTAAAAATCCTCAAGTTGGGAAAGTTTATACCGGAAGAAAATTAATATTATTATCAAATGAAAGCGGGGGAATTTAAGAAAATGCTCTACTTGTAAGATTACATTTAAGTTAGACCTCAGATCAAACATTGTATTGGAATAAGTCAATGCTTGTGAGAGAACTGTGTAATATTAACCAATAAAAAAAAGGTGAAAGATATGATCGAACTGGGCATTTTTAGTACGGTTGGGAATTTCGAATCGTTAAGTAAGGTAGTTTCTTGTTTTACGCCCCCCCCCCCCCCCACCTTCCCGGCATTGCCTAGAACACTGCAGGGAGGTGGGGCATATATAGGCGTAAGGACAAGTTGGTTAACTTAACCTCGCACTATACAAGGACAATTGGCGACAGTTTGGGATCTATCCCGAAGGAAAGACACTGTAACGCAGCTCGTAAATTTAAACCATGTTCCGATGACGCAGACAACACCTGACGGGCGTGAGAGTTTTGGATTACGACAGATTACGAATAAAAATTTAAATTATGGAACAAAGATGAGTCTGATCATTTTAATAGAAATCTTTTTGTAGCACATTAATCGTTTCTAAATATGTGATTTAATATCAAACAAAATATATGTTTAATTAATATTTTTTCCATGGAATAGCCTGCTTTATTAAATTGAAATTTAAGCGGCATTCTTCAATGTTTAACTTCCACCGACTTATATAGTTGAACCCATCAACTTAGCTCATAATAATTTTATACCGTTTTTATCCGTATACTTATTCTAACAGATGAAAATATCCCAGGAATCAACATTGGAAGGACTTATTTGTCTAAGTAATTACAGTTTTGGTCAATCTGTGCAATTGTCTTTAACCTAAACTGTATTTTTAAAGGTCCTATACTCTTATTCGACCTGGTTTTTTTTTAAATACAAACCCCACAATTCATCGCACCCCTTGCCTCAAAAGCAGCTTTCACTGGCGAGCCCACAACATTGGTGGGCGGTTCCAAAAAAGAACATCTCACACCCAAACGAGGAGCCAAAAACTCGCAACAATCCCCGCCATTATTTATACTCCAAAAAAAAAAGAGAACTTCTTAAAAGATCGGCGACTGCCTTCCATAGTCTAATGAAGCCATTGTACGAGTCTAGAAAAAAAAGAATGGAAGAAAAGAATAAAAACTCCGCGTCTTGTCGCAATCCCCCCCTCCTTGACCATTGTTCGGAGCTTCGATCCAGAACTAACGATTCGCGGCGCCTCTGGTCTCTTTCTGCGTGCCGCTTATTCCCTCCGCTAAGTTCGTTTCGGCGGAAAACGTCAGGCTGTGAGCGGAGGGGGAAGGGGGAAGAAGCGGAGTCGTCTTCTCGAAAAGCGGTCTTTTCCTCCCTCGGAGTATTTCGCGACAGCGGCGGTTTCGAGGGGCCGTCTCGGCATTGCGAAAGTGTAAAGCGTAGGTCGCGTTTCGTTTATAATGTTATTGCTGTAGTTCGTTTTCTGCTAAAGCGTGTGATTGTTTGTGTTTTTTATTGTGATAAATTAGCTCGAAATAAAATGTATATGTTTGAAGAATATTAAAATGAAAAGGATTTTTTTTTGTTCAATGAAATTATTTTTTGTTTTAATTGTAGGTGGAATATTTTGTCAGTAAATAGGATCTGAATAGATTGGGAATTTCTCTTAGTAACTAGAAACGTTTTATATTAACATTTAATGTTATGTTTAGGAAAAGAAGCGCGAAGACCTGTTCCCCATGTTAGACCAAGAAACATAGAAGTAGAGTTGATATGGGAGTGACAAAATTTGAAGCCATTCTTACCAAGCGTTAGATTTCACTCGTAACTTTTAAATAAACATAACATTTATTCAATTAACAACCGAAATTATTTTGAAAATGTAACTTTGTCAAGGAACTTAAGCCGATTGTCCATGGACGCTTTTAACTCTCGTTAGCTTTTGAGAATGGCTCTTATTGGTCAATACAAACCACGTGCTTTGTATACACCAATCAGAGTCATTTTCAAAAGCTAACGCGTGTTAAAGCATCTGTGTAGAGACCTAAAGACTAGAGCTATCCAATATTTTGGTATGATTGATTTGGTGTTGATAGCGAGAGATTCCATAATTTTCTTCACAAAGTATTATCAAATGTCTTCTCCGCACCTTCCATACTTGCTCTTTGTTATGAACGAACACACCATCAACTCCCTCATCCCGCCAATTACCAAACAGATTATGCTCCACTCCAAAAAAAAAAAAAAAAAAATTCGCCAAAAAACGCGCCACTCTGATGAGGGAGGAAGTTTCCCCCGTCAGCAACAAATTGCGCGCCCAACCATTCCTTGCTACTAATCACTCCTCTAATAATGGAGGAAGCTGCTCCTTTCAACTGAGGAGCAACACCTGTACGAGCGAGGGGCGGAGTGGCCACCTCTCCGCACCCCCTCCGGCAGGTCGGGATAAACAAGCCCATCCCCGGCGCAACATTTTATCTCCATTTCTACTTTTTTTTTTTTTTTTGTAGATATTCTCGAGGATAGCAGGATCGTTTGCGGTTTGTGGTGGGGGAACAACCCAGAGAGAAAGTGTAATTTCGTGATTTAGTTGTGTTGGTGTTTTTCAGGGAGATTTAATTGTTTTTGGGAGGGGGTTGAACGTGTATTAATTGCTTGGGTGCTATTTTCTAAATCAGTGATCCCCAACCCGTTGTCCGCAAGGGTCTGAAGGAGTTGAACCATCAAAAATATGTTGTTTCCCTTACAAGCACCTGTCATTTTGACAGGTGTTGCTAACGCAGTGTTGAAGAGAAGTGCCTGTTTATAAACACTCATAGTCTCTCGTGTGAAGTCTGTCTTAAGGTACGTAACATGACCTCGCGTTTTTGTGCTATGACGGTTGCGTCTGGTTCACGATCTTTAATGTGCATGTAATGTAAAAATTCCCTATGGTAATATGAGGTTGTTCCTTACTTTAACTCGTACATTCATAATGAAACTCGCAGGTTACATAAATTAACCTAACGATTTTGTGCTTTCTAATTATTTGTATTTGAAGTAATTGCGTCACTTAGCACTTAGTGCAATGTGCATTTTGGGCCCTCAAAATGCTTTTGAAGATGTAACTTTTAACTTACAAATATATTAAAATAATTATAAAGAAAATAATGATAAGATTCTTTTATGATATCGCGCCTAATAATAAGAGCATAGAAATAAAAAAGAAATAAAAACAATTGCATGTAAGGATTAGTTTGAAATGTTTTGGGAAATTTATTTTACACCAAATAACAGTGGCGCATATACTGAATTAGCAATACATACATTCTTAACAATACATCGAGTCGTCAGTATATGACGAAAGAAACAATCATGAAAAATAGTTATCTCGTCAAAAGACAAAACGTTTTCATTTAGCTATGGATTTTCTAGAACTTGATTTCATTCTATAAAAAAATTTATAACAACCTTAATTTTCTATTGTCGTATACACTATACTTTTCCAACAGTTTGACATAACCGATTAAAAATATTCTCTCTTGGCCAAGGATCAGACATTCTTTATATTATGCAGAACCTTTCTAGCTTCAAAACTGCTCACTGCCACCGTCCATTCCGCCCCGAAAATATTAATTAAGCCCCCCCCATCCCTCCGAGAGCCCTCCCGAACAAAAACCGCTGCAGGGGCGCCCGCCGAAAGCCCCAGCTGTCGCTGCCCTCCAATTAGACTCGAACCCAAAGACGTGCCGGGGCATTTAGAGAGTCCCCCGTCCGGTCTGCGCACGCATATCAATGAGGCCGTATAACATCCGAAGGGACTGCTGCATGTGACCCGCACATAATTAACTCTCTCTTCCCCCCCCGGGCTGTTCTCTTCTGTGTGAGTGTGCAAAAGACCCCCTTGCAGCCAGCCACTGAAAGGTCGGCTTTGTTGCGGCCCGAAAGGAGGAGGTTTGTTCGGTTGCCCGTTCATTTGCATGAATGACGGCCCCGAACCCTTTTTCGGCGAGACCGCCGGCTGGGACCGGATGCTGACGCCTAATTGAATTTTTTTAAGTGATGGAAGTCTCGTCTTTTATTATTATTATTGTTTAAAGCAATGAGGAGCTTTATCGGTAGCGTTGTTAGTGGTTTTTTATGGCTTTGTTACACAATTTAATTGTCGTATGTATTATTTCAGTAGTAAAGATCCCTTTTACGGATCCCACACTCAACGGATCTTAACATGTGAGATATAAAAAAAAGGATTTTCCCGGATCAATGGCGAATCGTACTTTTGTCTCATGAATATTAACGATTTTTAAAAAAAAAAGTTTCTAAGCAGTTTTTAAACGAGCCGTTGGTAGCGCTACCATCTATTAACAGTATCTTTTTTTTTCTTAATTTTTATTGTCAAACTTTTATATCCTTCGTTGGAGTATCAGGCAGTTACAATCAATTATTTATACATTGAATAATTTTTCCAATTTTAAGAAGTTTCAATTTGCTATTTCACTGGACATTACTTAGACTTACCTTAATTAGTTATTTGTAATTTAAAATTCGCATCATACTCGATAAACTAAATGGTTTAGAACAATATGTTTATGGGAATAATTATCTCATTTTTTCCTACGTGTTAGCGTACCATCAAAGGTAGCTTGTTAAATTTCGACCTTACAACTGAATTATATGTAGTAGTATATATACAGCTAATGATGATACATTCCGAATCGCAATAAAAGCTTTATTTAGTACAACTAGAACCTGGCACTATATATTAGCATGATAAAATTGCGTATAGATTTCTACTTATTTAAAAATTGTATAAAATTCCCATTTACGGTATTGATTATGTTATTGTTTATACTGAAATGCATAAATTTTATTCCTCTAACGACATTTAAAATGTCTAAAACTTCAAATACAACAAAATACAGTCAATTATCCAGATCAATTGGAACCAGATCCCATCCGGTTAATCAAATATCCAGATAATTGGATAATTCACGAATTTTTATTTTATTTTTTTAGTAAAAAAAACGAATTTTTTTTAGTATGTAACGTAATTTAACGATTATTAAAAACAAATATCATTTACCAATAAGAAACTTTCTAAATGTGGAATTTACTGATTTCTCTCTTCCCCCCCCCCCCCCCCCCCTCCCCCTCAAAGCGATTCGGATCCGAATAATTGGCGATACGCTTTGTTTGATACGAATAACTAGAGTTCGGATAATTGTTCTACTGTATCTATTACAATTTAAGTTTGTACATAGATATTTTAATATTCCATTTTTTTAAGCACGCCTATACTTGTTGACAAAATACGTGAAGAAAACCAAAAATTAAAAGGAATGTTAATGTCTTTTTAGACTTAATTTCAGTTAGGACCATGTATGTGAGTTAGTACAAGTAGGAAATAAAAAGAAATCTCGTTTAAAAGTAGCGTGCTGCTCTGTCCACCCCCAACAAAAGCAATACCCCAAACACGCTCTATTAAACCGTCAAAAATACCGAAAGACAAAAACAAAAAAAGAGGCAATGGAATCTCTACCCCTTTCTGTCGTTTTTCGCAGTCGTGTGTTGGTGGTGGTAGCAGCAGCAGCAGAAGAATGGGCTCAATTCTTCCTTTCTTTTTCACCGCCTTTGGACGGTAGCCAAATGGGCTGACGCGTCTCACATGTTTTCCTGCTCGACGCGATAGCAAAAAGAAAAGAAAGAAAAAAAGACCCCAGTCGGTTGTTGCTGGGAATGTGTGTGTGCAGAAGAAGCCGGGGCTTTAATATGTCGCGTCGCACGAAGTTTGCACAGAGCGCCAGATGTTTCGGCTCTTGAAAGTCACGGACCTCTTTTGCACGGTCGAGTCGAGTGTCGAAATGGCCCGATCCGGGGAAAAGCGATGGCGTGTCGATAACGAGGCACGGGGCTGAATGCCTTACTGCGGTTGGATCCGGCGAGCGAAATTGAATAGTGCGGTTTTGGTTATTTGAAATTGGAATCTGTTTTGTTGGGTTGCGCCACGCCGCCGAAGTATTGTCTCTGTTTGGGATAAAGGAAAGTACTGGCGATAGTGCGTACTCTACTCTAACCTTTCTCGGAATTACGATTCTGTTAAATTGGCTACAGTTTCCGTTATCTATTGAAGACGTGAATGCAAGAACGAGGCAGCTCCAGTCAGGCCCGTCGCACAGGGGGGTTTGGGGGCAGTCCCCCCCACCCCCTATAATTTGGAAACCCTGAAAGTTGGGAATTTCAACTTCTAAAAACCCCGAGTTGGGAAAATGTATGCCAGAAGAAAATTAATATTATTAACAAATGAAAGCCAGGGAAGATTAAAATTGCCCAACTTGTAAGGTTGCATTTAAATTAGACCTCAGAACAGAAAAAATCAGTGCTTGTGAGAGAACTGTTTAATATTACCTAATATATTTATATAATAAAGGTTGGAAAAATGTCGATAAGTTGAAACTGGGAATTTTCAGCCACTGTTGAGTTGGGAATTTCGAATCGTTAAGTTGGGGAATTTCTTGTTTCAACCTCCCCCAAATTATTTTTTGTGTAACTGCACTGACTCCAGTTTTCAAAATTGTCTAGGAGGGACGAAAAATATTGAATGTATCGTCGTATAATACAAAAGTACAGCTCCTTTTTCTTTATATCATTATTAGCCATTCCTTAGAGCTGTCTGGTTCTTGCACTCATCGATAGAGGATTTTTGCTAATTATAGGAATAAGTGAAAAAAATATAAATAAAAAAAAAGTGGAGCTGCCTTGTTCTTGCACCGACGTCCTCGATTGGTATGGCAAATCTTCCGGGTTATTGATGTTAAATGATTTGAAATCAGCTACGGAGGGAATCGGTAAAGAAACAACACATTGCGATTTTAGGACACTATAATTCCGTGGGACCATGAAGAGTGAAACGTAACAGCTTGTATATATTCCTTCTATTATCGATGTTTTTATTTTATCTGTTGAAATGACGTTCCTCGTGAAACTCTTCTGGCTTAGACTGGAATCGCTTAGATTAACTACTATAGATTAACTTATACTACTATAAATTAATTTATTATTTGACATGGTGCGTTAAACATGACCCAATTGAGCTACGTGCTTTGGAAGGAAATTTGATCTTGCTTGAGAAAATCAGATTAGGGGGGAAATCTCTGAAATCGTACCCATAGGTGCGCCCAGTTTCAGTAATTTTAATGTACAGAAAAAACTAAATCATTACGGATTTGATGTTCAGTAAGAAAATACTTTGATCGTTTCTGTTTAACTGTGAATCTTTCACTCTCGCAAATAACTTTCTAGTTTTTGAGAATTCTACTTTCGTCATATTTAACAATCGTTGCGTCGTGGAATCACGTGATTTTTAACGAAACAACAATCCTCAAACTTTGAACGAAAGCGATTTACTTTTATCCCTTTTTGGAGTAATCAACTCATGTTTGGTTCTTATACGCATATTATCAGAATTCAAACGGCCCTTCTTTCCGAGTAGATAGAGGATTGGGCATTGAGCCGGCAGGTCCGTGATTCGAACCGCGCTTTCTAGTATATTTATTTAAAACCGTCCACATTTTCGACGAAATAAATTTCCTCAGTTTGACGAAATATTTCACCGTCTGTTTCGGCTTCTGACGTTTCCGTAGGCGTCTGTCTCGTCAAATATGAGCACGCATTTTTAACAGTGTTTCGTTGAATCGATTGTGACGAAAACGGACTTGTCTGTGAACGGTGTGAAAAAACTCAATGGAAAATTAACTCTATAAAAATCATGCACCGGAAAATTTTACGGAGACCAGGTCTTGGATATTTATAATTCAATTCCCTTTCAATTAAAAACCCAGCAAAAAAAGTCAGCATAAAACCTTCATCAAAATTTTTAAATTGAAGGTTTTATGCAGGAAAACTGCAGCTTTTTTGAAGATCTATAAAATTAAATGTTTTTGTTAAAATGTCCTTCATAAAAACTGTAAAAAAACCTTCATAAAAACCTTCAATTTTTAATCATGAAGGGAAAATGCAGATATTTTAAAGGTTTTATGCGGGAAAATTAAAAACTTCAAATAAACTGCAGTTTTTTGTTTCAATATCCTTTATAAAAAACCTTCAAAAAGCCTTCAATTTGAAAATTTTGATGAAGGTTTTGACTTTTTTTGCTGGGAAAGACTTATGAAATGAAAAAATACCTTAATTACAAAAAAAGTAATACAATGAAATTCCCATGACGTTTTTTTACGTATGAATTTTGCCCGCACGTGTACCGAATGCAGACGAATTCCCCCAGCCAGCCATCCTCACACACAGAGCGTGAAGAAACTCGATTCACTCCGCACTCGAAACCCTTCTAAAGACCGAGTCGGGGTGTCCGCGGTAGTTAGTCCACGTAGTTGGCGAGGGTCAGAGAGCCGGGTCGGAGGAAGCGACCGCTCCGCCTGCGATGCGTGAGACCACTTCAAAAGAATAGCACAGCCCCGATTTATATATATATATATATATATATATATATTCACACACACAAAAAGAAGAAGAAAAAAGATGGCGGATAGAATAAAGGCAAAAATAAAAAGCAGCGGCGGAGAAGAATAAAAACAAGAAGAAGAAGAGCGCCTCCGGGCCTGTCTGCCTCTCCGATAAGACAGGCGTTGTCTTTTTTTGCGCGTCGGTTATAAATTATGCAAGGGTGTTTGGGGTTGGGGAGCGGGAGAGAGCCGGCGCGGACTCATTTATCCGTTCGGGTTTTCTTTCTGCGTTTCTCGCCAGGAAGGATGTCTATTTCGGGGGGTGCTTCGGGAATCGACGTGTGGGGCGGGAATCCCGCCAGCGTTGGCGAGAAAGAGCACGGGGGAATCTGGATGGGAAGACGAATTGTTAGTGAGGTGGAGTGATTGAATCTTGGGGCAATGGAGAGTCAGGGCCCAGTTTTAGGCATAGGCCGCAGCCTAGGGGCCCGCACCACATAACACACAAAAAGTCAACTTGATGATAATCCAAAACCTAATGAAAATAGTATACTCCAATCTTTTTATGATGAATAAAAATTATATTTTTCTAAACAGATTTGTAAAATGTAAATATACCGTAACACTTTTATGTACTTTAATTTTTTTTAAATAATTTTAATTTGTTTAGAGAATTATTTTGTTTTTGAAGAATTATGTTTTGTTGAGGTTGCGTCCTTGCTTCATGCAGGTTTCAGGCGTGAAATTATACAGTATATTGTACAGTAACTTCTCACTGAATTGTACAAGGTAGTTCACAAACTGTGTGAACGCGGTAGTTTGATACATTGAAAAGTTATTCGCGTTAACTCCCAATCTCCCGTTTAAAGGAAACCCCAAATCCTTTCTAGTCAAGTCAATACCTGCGATATAAGAAAGCATATGCACGGATTTGTGACTGCTAACTTAAATAAAGAAAACACGATAATCAGAATTCAAAATTTGGTACTTTTCATACTACACTTAAAAATATTGTCAATACTCCAAAAGAATTTGCTAGCACTGTACACTAATATTTCGAATTTTCAGTGATTGACTATTTTCACCAGTTTCTACTACTGTAACTTTGGTATAATGTCGAGAACTTACGCTTCATATTCAATTACGAACGTCATGCAATACAACGAATAATCTAATAAAGGTTGAGTTTACAAATTAATCAAATTTGAAACTGCAAAAGGTCGAACAATGAATACAAAACGGGAATTCAATACAATTCTACGCGCGGGGCATTTCGTTTGTGTGTACCAGTTATTCACGATTCAAGTGAAAAGGAATTAAAATAGTTCCCATTTTCAGGAAACAAAAGACGAGCGTGGAAGCGGGGGGCTGTTGCATTGCAACAGAATGGGAGCCCGTGTATGAATGGTACAACACTCCTAAACGGTAATAAAAGAGTCGTAACATAAATTTAACATCCTTTTGATTGATGCTCGTAAAACTCTGAAGAAAGTGATGTTCCGGAAACCGAGGAATTTAGTCTGCTGTTTCTGGTGTGATCTAGTAGATGGGTCTGTTAGAGGTGTTTTATCACCTACTTTGTTTAGTTTGTATCGATAAACCGGGGTTAATTCGTATTAAAATTACAATTTAAATACTGCACTCTAAAGTTCATTTTTGTAAATTGTCTATTTTTCGCGGCTTTTTAGTTTATTTAAAAAGTTTTTTAGTGGGTAAGGTATAATGAAGTACAACTTCTACTTCAGAAAGAAAAAAAGTAAATAAATCAACAACAGTCTAGATTCACTGAAGGATTTAAAACAGTGCAAATTAGGGTGTTGGTTGGTTCTTTTATAATTTACAAGGCTTTTATATGGATTTTTTTTTCAAGGTAGCTAAAGAGATCAGATTAAGTTAGTAAAGAGATAATTGTCTAGCGATTTCAGCGAAAGCCGAAAGAAATATGATTTTTTTGTGACTGAAAATGAGTTAATTTGGAAATTTCCAATGTTGACAAATAGGTGGTTGATATGGGGATATTTTCAAGTAATCGTCCTAATTCATCCCTTAAATTTTGCTTGGTACGGGATTGGATCCTGGATACGTAAATTTGTGCAGAAGCTACAGTGTGGAAAACTTCCATACGAGCAAAATAACTTTGTATGAATTTTTTTCTTATAAACCCAATTATTTTCATTTTCATAGAAGTTAAAAAATACCTCGGCAATTGTATGAACAATCAAACTCACTAAAATACTGTTATATGTTTGGTAAATATGACACGCCACCTCTATAATGTGTGCCCAAAAGTGTGGAAGCCAAAGATAAGATACCAATGCTCTTGGAAAAAAATTCCATTATTGATTGATGCATTGATCTTACTTGATTTAATATCCTTCCTAATTGGTTTTTTTTCTTCTCTGTTTACAGAAAAAGTTAACCGATGACGACATGCGAGGATAAGTGCGCCCCTCCCTCTCCACCATGTACTTCCCGCCTCTCTTCGCTGCCGTGAGACCCCCCTTCGACCCCCGGGCCCTCGAGGTCCCCGTCACGGTCAGGGAGAACAACCCCCTAGACCTTTCGGTCAAGACCATCCGACCCACCTCCGACCCGTCCGCTGGTGGGGCAGACGCCGACGAACTCCTCATGCTGGACCACAGGAAACTGGCCAGCCTGGCCGCGTCGCACTCCCTCTCGGCCATGGGCAGGCAGCTCATCGACCCTTCCCTGTACCGACTTGGGTACGGGGCGGAGGTCATTCCCGGACTCGCGCCCCCCTTCTGCTTCGACAGGACGACCGGAGTCGCGGTTCCCACTTCCCTGGCCGGACATCAGATGATGTCCAGCTTCCTGCAGCAGAGGGAGAGGCTTGAGCAGCAGCAACAGGCGTACTTTGCCGCGAGGAACACTGCTGCGGCGCAACAAGCTGCAGTGGCCCAGCAGCAGGCGGCGGTGGCTGCAGCCGCAGCTGCCTACATGGACCCTGCCAATCTCCCGCTGCACCTGAGGAACGGGCTGACGCAGCGGGAAGCGGCTGCAGCGCTGGCTGCGACCAGGGGCATGTATGCCCCCTCCATGCCGCCCACCCCCATGATGCTGCCGGCCTTTTCGCTCTACACAGAGGACAAAGGGGCGTTCAAGTCATTAAGGAACTCTGTGGTCACCAGCACGGCTGAGAGGAACGCCCTGAATGGCGTGGTAGCTGCAGGTGAAGCACAAAGGTACGCGGAACACTTACAGAGGTTGAGAGAGCAACATCTGCAGCAACACCAGACAACGGGCAAGTGCAGTAATGCTTGCTGCGCGTCGAATGCCCCTGCTGGTTTAGGGCAGTCTTCGGTCCCGTGCGCGTGTTGCGTGCAGACGCCCTCGCAAGCTGCCCTCTGCGCCCGCAGCCCCATGGGATGTGCAAACAAGGATCCCACGTCTGCTGCAACGGGCAAAGTCTGTGATTTCCCCCCTTCGGGGCACGCGTTTTTGCATCGTCCGACGGCCACCACGAGTGCCGCTGCAACGACGTCGACGTCCGCCAGTAGTGAATTGCGGTTTTCGGTTTCGAGTCTCTGCACTCCGCAGACGACCACCGAACCGACTTCAGTCAACTCTTTGCGCGATAAGCAGCCACATTCCGTTTTCCGATCACCCATCTGGAATGCGGGTCTGCCTTCTGCGGCATCGGCGGGCAAAACGGCATTCTCAGTTCCTAAGAAAAAAGAAAGCTCTCACAAAGAGTCTTCATCGCATCATTCCAAGGAGCATCGATCGTCCGGAAGTATCAAGGATATTCTAAAAGACAGCCAAAATGGTAGTTCAAATGCGTACGAAATGTCTAAATTCGATGTGACTAAAGTGAGCTCTCACTCTTCGAAGCATGACAACCATAAAAAACATTCAGAAAGATATTCCGTGTCGGTGAACGACGAGTTTTCCATGAGATACAACCACAGGGACAACGTAGAAGCCCATCCTTTCAACTTCCATAAAAGTTCTGTCATTTCTTCAGCCAAAAGCACCAACAACGGTGTCATTTTTAACGGCAACGATGCTCTTACCACCGTGACATCAGTCACACCTGTAGTTACGACCAGATGCGAAGGCGGTTCGATTCCCATCACGAAAATGCCACCTCTTCTCGAAGCCGTTCGACCCTCAGAACTACACAGCTCAATCGAGCACTCCCACGAACAGATATCGTCTGTACGTAGTCCCCAAGGCCCACCCCCTCTTATTGCCGTGTCAAGTGCCGCTGATTATTCCGCGGCCACCATAATAAAGTCGCCATACGTGTCGTCCGAAAACTCATCCACACTCCGACTCCCCTCATCCATATATCCCAACGTTTCCATACCCGTGCCATCCTACAAGCACTCGAGCAGCGAAAAGAGCAATTCGGAGACCACCAAATCGTCTTCTTCTAAGTCTCCCAAAAAGACATCGTCCCACTCGAGCTCAAAATACAACGGGGTCGTGCCCATGGGGTTCGTCAACGGGGATCACACCCTGGCCTTCCCCAAGCCCATTCCCGCCAAACCCATAGCCCAGCTCCCCGCTCACCATCTCGCCCCGACCCACTTCTCTAGTCATTATCGTCCTGCCCATCACCAACTAAGTCTCCAGACCCACAACGAGTGGATTCCCCACGCCAACCCCAACGTGACAGTCGCCCCTCTGCCCCCGCAACAGCCAGTGACCACCACATCTGTGACTGCATCCTCAACTGCCGTGGTGACCACTGCTCACCGTCCGACCAAACCTGCTTGCCCACCGACAGTCCTGAGGGAACCGGATTACGCGGACACCCCCAATGTCCTGCAGTCCCTGCTCATAAGGTCCGCCACTGCCGCCGCTGAGCCTTTACCCGTCATGCCCCCTTCTTCGACCCCCACTGAAGCAAATTCTACAAGTGTGATCACGTCTGTCAACAGCTTGCCGCTCTTCAGTATCGACTACCGATTCCCGATTGGCCCGCAAATGGGTCTGGTGAATGGGAATCGTGACGCCTTCGTGAGTGTACCTTCTCTGGGTGTGCCCCTTGCTGCCCAGCAGCATATCGCGACATCCAATAGTGCCATGTACAAGGATAACAAAGCTGAGGTGCCCAAATCGTCGGAGAGTTCCACTTATTCTTCGTCTAAGCATAAGAAGAGATCGGCTGGTGGGCTCTCAAGCTCTGAGGATACTGGAAGCTCAAAGAAACGGATCCTTTCCTCTGACTTCAACAATCCTATGCCGAGATATTCATTTCAGGTAAGCATTTCTATTTACATAATTGTACACTAGAGCTCCAATTATCCGGACCTTCAGTTACCCCATATCAATTGGTGAATTATATTGTTTTTAATTCATTAACTTACAGTACATACTAAATCGAAATTCATTTTACTGAGAAATAACCTTTTTTCGTTAATTATCCGGATATTCGATTATCCGGATAGGATTTGGTACCAATTGATCCGGATAATTGGAGTTCTACTGTATACAACAAATGAAATATTATTTTAGTTGTTGATTTCAAAAGTTTTACTATGAAAGTTTCAGGAACTAGGATGAAATAATTGTTATTCATAAGTACACAGGTCAATCATACTTCAGATAAGAGAGTTGTTAATAGCTCTGCCTTTGTTTATCCCTCAAATCTATAAACTGTTTTTATGAATAGTCATGTTTTTTGTTTAATTAAGAAAAATCGTAGGGATTTAAAATTTTAAGAATCGTTTTCGAGTTAATTTTTAAAGGTATTATTCCGATAAAGTACTCTGTATAAAATAAACAAATAGAAATTGTACATTTTTTATGCGACATAGCTGGAAACAATTGTGATGTAATGAAATTCAATTCTTGTTCTTAAAGATTTTAAAATTTATTGTTTTAAAGTTTTCATAAATGATAAAAACTGATTTTTCAATTTCAATGCATGAATATATCACGATTATAGAAATTTCGTTCCAATATTGATAACAATGCAGATGCGAATTATTCTCAACTTCCTGTTTTTCACCTCCCCAATTCAGATAGTGGAACGTGCACAGATTTAACATATATTTAATATTGTAAAGTTGACTCGGGTATAATCCACTCACACAATGGAATGCCTCAAACAAAATAATAAAACATAAACGTTAAAAAATACTCCTTTGCATTCTAATCTTGAGCGTCTGAAATACTCCCAAATCCAAAAAAATAGTAAATATTCTCTCCCGGAAAACAATAAAGAACCAGAACACAAAAAAACAAAAGAAAACCTAAGCCCTTAACACAAAATCCGAACGTATCCTCAAGGCCCTCGATCTGCATTTTTACAGCGGACGTTTTTAATTATCGCTGCAACCGCGGCAGAAAACAATAGACCACCCCCTCAAGGCGCAAAGAACGGAAACTCGGCTGATTGGAACTCAACCCCGAACAAAACCTTTTCTTCCTCGGGAAAAACAAAACTCCCGAGAAAACCGAAAAGAGGAGAGAGAGAAAATAAATATCCCCGGCCGAGAAACAAAGGAAACCTGAGGAATGGATTTTTCCCGGATAAGTCCGGGAGTGGGTTCCCGGAAAGCGGGATAAAATCCGATCGAAAATCAATGGTTTGAGGGCTCTTTTGGACAGATAGTGGTGCCGTGCATCCGAGCTTGACTCGCAGGAGAGAGCGGTTTTATGTTTCCAGGATGCGGCGACGTTTTGTAGGTTGCGTTTCCTTTCTAGGAGGAACTGGGCTTTGAGTGTCGCATGCCATAGGAAACTTGGTCGGAGGAAACGTGCGAATGGGTTGGCTGGCATTGTCGTGTGCGAGAACTGATGAGGTGTTAAGTGACAGTTGTAGTAGCAACAGATGCCTTCGTTGGATTTTAACATTCTAGGAACTAGATTTGGGATACGTCATTGGAGTTCCATTCGTTGCTCGGTGGCTTTGGCCGACTTAATCCTTAAATGCGAGTTCGTAGTCCTCATAGGCGAATTTAAATGTTAAATTATCTCAATGCCAATGAAAATTTTCGTCCGTCTTTATGCCACTGATCTCTAACTGTAACTTCTAGATTGGGTAAGACATTTTATTGAGTTGAAGGGGTAACAACTGTACCCCATTTCATCGCAACCCCCCATATTTCATATTTTTCATGTTCTTTTGGCTGAGTGGTTTTCTATTTTCTTTTGAAACCCATTTCATATGCAATCTGCTATAAAAATAGAAAGTCATTTGCGAGTCAAAATCAAATTGATTAAGAAACAAAATCTATTTGTTTGGCAATATAAAAATTAGTTCTAAAAGAAAAAATATAATATTTATATACATTTAATATTTTTACAATGCTACGGTATTAAAAACACTACAAAAAAAAATTGGGGTACATTCCACATTGGCTTCAACGCTTTGAGCCTTCCAGAAGTTACAGTTAGAGTTCAGTGCTTTCTTTATACAGAGGGTCTGATTGCATTGAATCTTCTATTTAGAATTGAAATTTTTTAAACATGAAAAGTATCTTATTCGTTTTGTACACATTTGTTGACCAATGAACTTATGTGAACTTAACAGACAATTTTATAATTATCTAGATTAGGGTCCTTTAAACAAGAAAGATATCAGGTTATTTTCGTCCATAAAATAAATAAAGCCTTTTTTCCAAATACTAGTAATAATTATCTCATAACATGGTATTTGTATTTCATTTGAGGTTGTGGAATTTTGATAAGAAAAAATATAAAAGATTTTCACATAGTTTAAAATTAATAGTTTTATGGAAATTTTTGTTTAATATTTATTTGAAAATTTCATTTACATTTGATAGTTTGCATTGATATAGCTGACCGCCTTCTAACTTTTAAAACGCCACTCACTTCTCGGCATTGTTTGTGTCACTTCTTTAGAGAATGATTAAAATAAGTTGTCCATTCTCATCATTCGTGTTTATAATACGACTAAATTATTTTTCCTTTTAAATAAAGAGCAACCATATAAAAATATTTAGTTTAGTTTCGGCTTTAAACCTAATGTGACATTTTCACCCTTACATTTTGTGTTAATTACTATGTCCGCCCACCAAAAAAGACTGCAGCAACTGTGAGTTACAAGAAAAGCATTCGTATTCGCAGTTCCTCATCCTCAGAAGACCCACATTCCATCTGCAGAATGAAAAAGAATCCCACTACAATACCAAAAATTCAGAAAATCGTTCCCCAACGGCTCCCCCCTAGACAGAAGCACTCTTCTAAGCCGCCTTTTGTTGAACCCTGGAATCCCACTCCCCCCCCATTCGCACTGCCCTACCATAAAACCCAAATCCCCTTTATTTTTTTATACCAAAAACCATTTTTTTTTTTACTTCTTACCCCCTAAAGTCGCACTCTTCTAAAAAGAAGGGGGGAGGGCAGAGGCACATATGCCTTCCAAAAGGTCTATAGGTTACAAAAAGAAGGAAGAAAAATAAAAACATGAATTGCTGCTCGCCCCCTTCCCCTATTGCGTATTGGAGTTAGAAGGGGGGGGGGGGGAGTGCAGCCAATTGGAAATCAATGCTATGGGCATTCGCGTGCATTGCGGATCGTGCACGCAGGCACGCCATGTGTGTGTACACCGTGCCCCCCCCCTCTTCTGGTTGTGCGAGTTTCGGTATTGAGCTGAAGTAGGCCGAGAGGGGAACTCTGTACAATCGGTTGGTAGTTTTCAGGCCGTATTGATTTTGTTAAGTGGCTGAACGTTATTTTTGTGAGGGGCTGTTTGGTGTTGCTTTGAAAACAGAGCGTTTTTGGAGATGGGTTTTGTGTGGGTCGTTCTAGTGGGGAGGGGGGGGGGGGGGAATGTTGTACCTTAGATCACTTCTTAAATATCTCATCGGAAAGTATCGGTTCGTAATTTTTTTTTTTTCATTTCAACCCCCAAAACCTCATTCTGCGTTTGTTTTCCTTCATTTATAAATATTAAAGATATACAGTAGACGCTCGTTTTTACGAACCTCTAATTTACGAACACTCACGTTTTACGAACTAGTGTCTGGTCCCGAACATGGTCCCATAGGCATAATGTTATTTTTAATTCTCATTTACGAACTAAAATTTTGAAAAATCTCTTTTTTGCGAACTCATTTTCATACTTTGCTAGCGTTTACCTGACATCAGACAAAGTTTAAAAGGGCATACCTTTAGGGAGTAACAAAGCAACACATACAAACATTTCAAGACCATTCTGAGAAAAATTACAGGGTACAACAGCAGGTGGGTAGCAGGCAAGTGATTGTAGAGTGGCACTTTGACGTCAATCTTTACCCCTCCCTTACATTTAATAAGCCTGTGTAAATGTATTAAAAATATTTTAGAGCAGCAAAATATCCCAAACTGGAAAAAGCTTTGCTTGCTTGAATGAGGAAAATTATAGGAACGAACATTCTGATTAATGTAATGTGCTTAAGGAATAATTGAACTGCTATGTTTTAAAGCTCAACATCAAAGACTTCAAGGCATCGGACGGTTGGCTGTAAAAATTTAAATCCAGACACGAGTTTGAACGGTTATCAAGACTAAGGCCTCTTTTGAGGAGGACAATAGTGAAATGCTTTCAAACATCGATAAAATTAAAACATGTATTTTCCAAAATGTTGTTTTAAAACAGAAAAACTAGCGCTTATTCTGATGCTTGATTATTAATAAAGGTATACTTATTATTTTTTATTTAACTATTTCATTTTACAATTGTTTCTTATATAGAATAACTATATATAACTATACATCCTAATATAATCTTTAAATAATGCTTTATTTATAAAGAGAAGACAGTTTAATAAAAATAAGCATACAATTTATCTACTTTTTATGATATTCTATTTTACGAACTTTCGATTTTACGAACAATGTGGTTGTTCCCTACGAGTTCGTGAAAACGAGCGTCTTATATTCTTAGTTCTTAAATATTTTAAATTAAAAAAAAAACTATACACGAATGATCAATGGACATTGCCCTCTTGTACATTGGATCACAACCTAATGTACCTTAGATCATTCTTTAAAAAAAAGGGAAAATAATACATATTTTTTAATTTCACCTACTTGGTCAACTCCAGATGTTTTGAATGATTTAATTTACCGCACTAAATTAGAAATTTTACTGTAAAAATTTACAGTCTCTCTAATAGAAATTCTCTTCTCAGGCGATATTGAAACAGCTTCTATGTCCTTTTCCAGGAAATCAGAATCAGGATCCTTTTTTCCTCCTATGTTTTGCTTCTTTTCATGTTCCTTTAAACATGAAAGTAAAAATAATATAACATCAAGTACGAACGTGAGCTTGAAAACCGGACTGTCCGGACGAAATCAGGACATATGGTAACCCTAGTTATATATCAGTTTGACCTGTTACAACTAAGACTTGCCTTTTAACTCTGCAATAATGTTTCTTCCCGCTTATTTCCTTTCTTGTCCTGCACGCAATTCCACCATACGATTTCACATCGTCGCAACCTAACCAAACCCACTCCGACAGCGATCCTCGACAAATATACTTTCTTCCACTATGCGCAAGAAACGCAACGAATCCAAACCCAGGATCGTTCTCCCCCAATTCTCCAGGCGATTGATTCAACGACGGCGACTAATCAAATTTATAAACCCCCTTCCACCCCTGCAACCCCCTCCTTCTTTATATCTCCCCCTAGAGTGAACGGAATAAAGAATAAAAAAAATGGAAGATAATTCAGCTCGCCGCCTCTTGTGACGTTGCCATTTACGGCAGAGAAATAAACATTCGCGAAGAAGAGAGAGAAGTTTTCGATGGGATATCGTGATTGCAGCTTTTCAAAGGCGGCGGTCGTTCTATTGGATAATTTCCTTTTCCCCCAACACCTCCGCGGTCGTTCGGATTGCATCTCAATCGGGGAAGGGGGGGGGGGGGGGGGGAGAATGTTCGAAAACGTCTGGTTTGGAGCGGTTTGGATGTGTCGAGGCACTTGAATCGATGGGGGAGAAATGGATATGGGGAATTTTGAGGAATTAAAGTGAAGTGAGTTGCGTTTGAAAGTGAACCGTAGCGGCGGATGTATTTTTTTTCAAGAAGATGGCATAGTTGTTTATCGGATTAGTCGTGTAGCAATTTGGTGATCGATGAGTTAAAAATATCCGTTTGAGTTAACGATGCATTTTCCTTGAATTTTTGACGAGGAAACTCCGTTTTGTATGAAAATGGAATAATTCTACATCTTAAATTGGACATGAAAAATGGCATTCGATTGCTAGGCTCAGGCACGTAGGTGTAGATTTTTCATGGGAGGGGTTCGATGATTGAGCAGCGGTTTTCTTTAGGCAACTTATCCCCCTCCCCCCCCCCCCCCCTCCACCCAACTTTAAAAAAAACCTAATTAAATTTTATTTAAGTAAACAGGAATACGTTATAGATAAATATCGTAAAAGGAACAGTCCTCTTATATTTTTCATTACTAATTTTTAAAATTAGTAAATAATCACTCCCTAATTATGACATAAATTTAGAGAAAAAATTTACATTTTGGGAATCCTCGTTTAGAATAATATATTGTTTTGGAGCAACTTGTTTATACGGTCCTGTTTGGCGATCTTTTCCCTTTGTCGCCGAAATCCAAATGCTAGGATAATGAAACACGATACAGCAACGTTAGACCTATTTTGAGATAGAAATGACTTCAAAACATGTTTGTGAAGCTGCTTAAAAATTATTTTCTGGGATAGGACCCTCGGAAGATATCAGGATGAAATTTTTTTTTTTTTTTTAAAGTTATTTTACAGTAATTCGATTTATTATTTTTATTTTGAATGGGAGGGGTTTGAACCCCCTGAACCACCCCCTTACCTACGTGCCTGGCTAGGCTTAATGTTTATGGATATATACAGTGTGGTAACAAATTGTTTTACGATACTTGACTGATTAACTTCGCTTAATAAACCATTCCTTCTACTATACTTTACCTACTGTAACTGTTTGTTACTACTAAAGCTCAGCGATTTGTTTGAAATATAATGAAGTAGTTGATTAAAAATAATGTTTTGTTATTGTTAGCCAAACAATGGCCATCGCCTAACAATTTGTGACCAACCTGTATAGTTATTCGTTCACGAACTGAACTATATTCATATTGAAAATCGACGTATTTTAATTCTGTATTAATGAAAATGGCAATGCTTTTTTTTAACTAAATTAATAATAGGGTATTTTGATTGTACTTAATTTCGAGAAATCCCCCGATCAGATATGGATTTTTGTCCTTCAATTTAATACTTTGTAAGCAGCGGTATTTGCTTTTTGATGTTGATCGTGGCAAACTGCTTATAGCAGCCCACAAATATTTCGAAAACGTTAAACTGTGAACATATAACAGAATGGCAACATAAAGCCGGGAAATCAGAGAATTATTATGGATTTTTTTTAATTCTGGAAATGTCAGGGGAAATTTAAAAATATCATGGAATATTTAAATTTTCGAACACTAAAACGACAATTATGGTCTATTTTTTCCCACGATTATGTTTGAAATGAATAGAAATGAAAATTACAATGAAACAGGCAGATAAGTCCGTTTTTCACAATAAATATTAAAGTTTAAAAAAAAATGTTTTTCGAAAATAAATTATAAAACAAAGCGCTTTACAGGTGTCCATTAAAAAAAATCGTCCGGAGAGAGAGAGAAAAACAGGGTGACGCAGGTTCAATGCTGTTATGTATCCAAAACCGTTCTCCGCTTAATGGATCGCAGACGCAACTACTGAAAAACCCAACTCGTTTGCACTTTGTGGCGTGGGAGCGTCGGGAAGTGTCTGGTAATTGTCCTCTCTCGTGACGCTATGAATCAGCTGCTTTCCCCGACGCTCTCTCTCGCAGATCGTCTGCATTTACGTCTCGAGCTGCTGTGAACGTTCATTTCAGATCCAGTGCAATGGTTGGTTCTCAAACCGTGATCCGAGGGCCAATGGCGGTCTGCGAGAGAGCTCTAAGTGGTTTGTGGAGCCCATTGTTCAATTTTAGAAATGTTTTTCTTTTGCTTTTTCAAAATGTAGTTTGGCACGAAATGTATTCATTTTAAAACTAAATACATTTAAATTGAAAATCAAATTTTATGTTCGAATAGATAACAAAGTAGTATCCCCATGTTTGCTATTTCATGTACTTGCTTTGATTATTGTTGCAATTAAGCAAAATTGATTTCGATATTGTTACCTAAATAAGACATATCATATCACATAATTGTAGATTTTCTTAATTAATATTTTTTTTTACAAAATATGTACGTTTTTAATAAACGAGATATTTTAAGTGCTTTAATTATATTGAGTACCTAATTATTATTTTTTTAATGTCATTAAAAAGTGGTGGTCCGCTAATTGCTGAATTTTTGAATCAATGATCCGTGGTCATTTCAGGTTGTGAACCACTGATCTAGTGGAACTAGCGAATGCGTTTAGTTGTGAGGCATCCACGAAATAAGGCGTACAGTTATGATGAAGGATTTTTTTTAATGGTCAATTTAAAAGATGAATATTTTTGGTGGGATATAAAATTAATTTCTTAAAAATAAAATTGCGCAATAGTGAAGATATACTTGAGATATTGGAGACAATAAATAAACTTCATGTTGAAACTGGAAATGATTTTTCTAAAGTAATTTTTTTTCTATCACACATACTTCTTTCCGTAAATGAAATAAAAGTGATTTAACGTGCTGTGTGCCTAAAAACCCTTTTCTAAAAGTAGACGCTCAAAGGTCAGTGATTTCTCCATTGACACCGCGTATCCATAGAAACACCATAGATTTAGTATATAAAGAAAGGGGTAAAATTATACCTTGAAGCACCTATTTAAAAAAATACAGACTATCGTTCGGGTTGTGATGGATTCTATTAATAATGAAGGTTATTTATGAAGAACTGGGCACAAACTTGAAATACGAGTTAGGGAATTAAAAGTGTAATGAAGAGTGATTTTATTTCCTACTAAGTTTATGAAAAACAGTATTGAAACTATTATTTAAAAGTTTAAACTTCTTTTAGACAAATCGACTTGATAATTTTAGTAAATGAGGTAAAAGCTTGTTGTACCAGGAACGAAATGATTGTATAGCATGGGTTTTGATAGAACTATTCTAAGGGCCCCATCAAAATTTCAAAGATAGCAATCGAAATTCTAACAGAAAAAAGGGTTCAGATAAAAAAAATTTAATATCTACAAACCGTACATAATACATTCCGTACAAATTCTATATTGAAATAATCCATATCAACTGTGAGCTACAGAGAACCTAATAGATGATGGTAAGCGCTGACTTTTGTTTATCCCACCTCTGTTAAGGAAATTAGAAAATTTAGTATAACAAAGACTCGGATTTCCCTGATTTTATCCAATTGCGTGTATGTTTCACTTTTTAATTCAAATGTGTTAGATTGTACGACTGTCTATTTCAAATTCATGACTGCTCATTTTTTTAATTTGACTTTTTATTACGATTGTCCAATTAATCAGCGGCTGCTCATCATATTTGGCCATGAAGGGTTATAGAACATTATATGAAATCGCACATCAATTAGTGTCAGGTTTTCCTTAAATATTGCAATCCATTGTCTGTTAAAAAAACTATTGAAATGCAAATGCTACTATCCTTAACACACTTAAGCCTATTTGACACGGACGAGATAAACGCGCGCGAGCTTTTGAAGATGGCACTGTGATTGGTTGACACAAACCACGTGGTTTGTATGCTCCAATCATACGCCATCTTCAAAAGCTCGCGCGCGTTTATCTCGTCCGTGTAGCACGGGCCTTAGCGCGTGTGATAAGAAAGCCGCTTTTCTAATCGTATATCTACACACAACTATAAATAAAGAGAAAAGAAAAAGTCACGTAGAGAGTTAGTTGTATGGATACAGCTGATTACACGGTTTTGCTATCAGTGCAAAGTTTCATCGGGATTCTCTCTTTTAGGATGTCGCGTCACAGATTTTTATTTTTTTTCCCCTTCCTTTTTGCTCTTTTGACACAAGCAGTTGATTGCTTATCGATTATTTTTACTGGATTACTTCGACTTTGAATCTCCGAGGGAAATAAAAAAAAAAATGGGAAGGCGCTTCTGTGAAAGTTGCGAAAGTCTCGGAAAGTCATCCGCTGAAACATGCCAGCGGAGATAATGATTGGACACCTGTTGACGCCGCACTCTGGAATGCTTTTCACAGGTGTTGTGGGGCTAAGGCGGCGTATGTGGGTGAAGTTTATGCATTTCGTTTTCACACAATGGGGATATAGTTCGCCCCGGGCTAAACGGCCGTAGTGACGTCACATGGTTAACATATTTTAGACAACCCGAGTGGTCAATTCGTTTAAACCACTGATCTCTAACTGTAACTTCTGGATAGGGCAAGACATTTTGTTGATTTGAAGCCGATGAAGCGCATGATGTGCTCCACTTTCTTTGCTACCGCAGTATTTCGTATATTTTTCATGTTAAAATAAGCCGAAGTGTATTGCTTTTGGCTGAGTTTTTTTTCTATTTTCTTTTTAAACCCATTTTAACCCTTTGAGTACTGAATTATTTGAAGATTTTTATGCCCATGGGACGGATTTAATTTGATCAATTGATCCCATTCTTGACCGACCCTACAACAAATTGTTTGCGATCAACGCCCGCTGGCGAGGGTGCCGCAAACATCAACGCCTGCTTCTTAAATTCAGATGACGAGTCAGACTCGTCCACCGTAACTTCGCCCAAGTAAGCAGATGACGAGTCTCGCTCGTCAAATGTACCCAAAGGGTTAAATGCAATCTGCTATTTAAATAAAAAATCACTTGCAAGTCGAAATCGAAGTAGATAAAAAGCAAGAGCAGAAACTATTTGTTTGGTAATATAAAAATTAATTCTATATAAAGAAAATATAATATTTATATACATTTAATATTTCTACACTGCTATGGTAATAAAAAATCACCACTTAATCACTTAAAAAAAAATATTGGGGCACATCATGGGTGCTTTCAATTGGCTTCAACGCGCCCATAGAGGAAACAAGGTTTGGGCCTTTCAGCAGTTACATTTATAGTTCAGTGGTTTAAACTTGTTTGCTGATTCGTTGGAACCACCTTTAAGGGGCGTTACCCATTCGCCAATTAATTGGAACCGGATTATATCTATTTTAAGAGGGAGACATACGACACTTAAATTACGAAGTTTGAAGTCACACTCTTATTTTTTCTGAAGCTTCCTCACTTTCCTTGTTAGGTTTAGGGTTAAGTTATATATAGCATTTCTTAAAAAAATATTTGTATGTTAATGTCCGTAACATTTTAATAGATTAATATTTAGTATTCGTAGAATCATACTTATGACTTGTAGTGTTAAAATATTTCACAAAAGCCTCTTTACACCCGGCTGATATCTAGTTCAGTTTGGAGGAAAGCTTCGAAGATATCGGCCTGAAGCTTAATTTCATAATTTTCTCTATTCTTTGGTAGTTATTAAGTCGCTTTAGCATTGTACAACACTTAATTTAACGCCTTTTTTTATAGCTTCAACTTTTGCATTACATTTTAAAATCAAATTGAAGATATTTTTTTTTAACGTAAAACGACTGTTAGTATTTTACTTTTATAGGAAATTATAAGATAGAAATGCATTTGCACAGAAGAATTCCTAAAAACTAGATTTATGGAATCGTCATTCCTACTACTAATTTAATACTTAACCCTTTGCACTCCAAGGACTCTTTGCGTTTTTCGTTCTTTCTACGGAACAGTTATTCATCCTTATGTTCTTTACCCTAGAATTTGTTATTACTATAGAAAAAATAAACATAATCTGTTTTGTATCTGCAAAAAAACGAGTTGAAAAAAATATCAATGTTTTTTAAACACAAGATCATGCTGTTCTGGTTTATTTTAAAGAACAGGTAATCAAAAGAACGAGTCGTTATGTCGTCGCCTGAGCGGCGCCAACGGAGTGCAAAGGGTTAAAATCCAATGTGGCTAGAGATTTTAAAATATCGAAAATAAAAACCAATCTTAACTAGGTTATAGTCCTGAAAATTTAAAACCTCTCTGAGATTTGGATTCTGTTTTACTATTCGGTTTATGATGTCGTCTTTACTTCAGAGAATACATTCATTAGTGGGTTTTAAACGGCGCAATATCCGTTACGACACCGAATCTATCAAGCTCACAAACACACTCCAACTCGAAATCCGTTCCAACTCAAAACAAATCGTCTGCGACAACTCACCACTCGATTAAACTTCCCCAAAACCCCCAACCATATGGACGAAAAGCAGCAGCGAGAGAGAGAGAGAAACGGGAACATCCGTCATCGCACCCATGACGCAACTTCTCCGAGACGCGAAACCCTCGCCAAGCCCCCGGCAACCCTAGTCGCCAAACAGAAGATCGCGGGGCACCGTGAGTGCGACGGCGGAAAAGACGTTTACTCATCAGCCGCTCCGGCGACGTGGGTACGCGGCTGCTTCTCTCTTCGGAAAGTGATCGATCTTTTAGTTCTGCCCCCATCCCCCCCCCCTCCTGGCATCGGTGTCTAGGGGGGAAAGGGGAGGTTGAGTCGTCGCTCACTCTCCCTCCCCCCTTCCCGTCACCCACACGACGTGCCACTTCACTTCCCGCTGGTCCTTCCCCTCCACCCCGCTAAACTACGGATCGGCTGTTTTTTTCTCTCGTCTCGAAAAGGGGTCGGTGGATGGTTGTAATTGGGTTGTTTGTAGGTCGGATTCCAGTTGGTTGGTTTTTGTTGGGGCGTTGGTATGAGGCGTATTTAGATGTTGTAATCGAATGGGGTTTGTTTAGGACAGATTTGTAAATTAAATTGATTACAAACTGTCAATTCAACGAAATATAAAGGGAATGGGACATGCCGCAAACTTTCGAAGTTTGCTGTAGTCTCAGCTTATATTTTATCCTTAGAAGAACCTATATAATTTATTTTTGGTTCTGGATTATTTTATATAGTGGGAGGCACAAGTTTCTGGCTTTTAATTCACCGCTTTCTAATAAAAATAATTGGAATTGCGACGTTTTACTTATTCATACTGTACGGAAAACTTAAGCGTATTGTAGAAATAGTACACTTTTATATATTGGGTGCATTTAAAATAAAAGAACTTTGGATACTTGTCTGTAGTAAGAGCAGCAAAAAATTAATTATCGGTAATAAATAAATTAAAAGTATGTCGATCTGGTTGATGTCGAGGTAGCAAGATGCTGGCTAAACAATTGCTTAAATATCAATTCCCCGCTTATATTTTTGAACAATCTTACCCTTTGTGATTGTAAAGCTGTTGTCTGTTGCAAGCCTAAGTTTATTAAAAAACATTTTCTACGTCTTTTAAAAAAAAAATCTATTAAATATTTTTGTAGCAACAAGGCAAATCTTGAAAGTTGGGTAATAGCTTTCTGTCATAATAAAGTTGACAGTTGATAAATATGTAAGTTTCTCAAAATTAAAAATGTATTTCAGAATAGCTACGGTTAGTAATACTCTAAAAAAATAAGGCTCTTCGGACACTTGAATGTTCTTTATGGTATGCTTACTTACTACTTAGTTTAGGTCGGTGGTTCTCAACCTTTTTTTTCTCACGTAGTAATGCTTAGGTAGTAATGCTCTTGGGTTAGCTGACAAATTAATACAAACGACTCTATTTTATGACTTATTAGTCTTTATTTTAGGTGTTCTGCGCCATTACTACTGTTATTTTCACGTACCTCCAGGAGTACGCGTACCATATATTAAGAACTACTGGTTTAGGTGATTGTTTAATAAAAACAACGCTTTGGGTTTTAAAGTAGTAGAAAATTTATTAAAAAGGGTGCCCTTATTTTTTAATAATTTTATTCTAAATCCGATAAATAAAAAGATATGTCTCCATTGAAATTGCGCTTTGATGTTTTCAGGATAATGAAAACTAAACAGATGCGGCTTTAGTAAAACGGATTATTTGACGCTGAAAGTTGCTGGGAAACCGTTTTGTCATACAGCGGATATTTGTAACAGTAAACATTCGTTTTGTGCATTTCTTACGAAATGACAAATACGTGACATTAAAATAACAGATTTATGAATTTTTTTTTCCCTATGTATAAATAAGGTTTTTTTTAAATGTTTTATAAAGCGGGAAAATTATTGATAAACTCAATTCTATTTTTGTGAATTCCCATTTAATATACATTTTTATTTACCTTTAACCAACAAAATGTTTCATATTCGCCTCCAAATTTCAAATTTTATCCTTAAAAATAGACTTACAATACCCAATGCTTGTTTTAGTAAATTTTTAACGCAATATTGAACAAAAGTAAACAGTTTCAAGTACTTAAACTCCAAATGAAGTTTTTATCATCACTCGAACCAACGCAACGCAATGTGTGTTCGGTCCCTCTCGAGGAGAAAGGAGCTTACGTTCCGTCGCCGATCTTTCCGAAAGAGGGAGAGAGAGCGAAGAAGCGGGCCACCGCACGAGATAAAAAGCAAAGCGATAAAAATAAATAATAAATGGGCGAACAGAGAAGCAAAAAAAAAAAATATATAAAGGTACGAAACGAGAATGGAAAAGTAGAAGGGGGGGGGGACTAAGAGATCGGGGCAGAACGCGTATAACGAGCGAAAGGGCTTTTCACCGAGCGACGACGAGACCTTCGTCCGTAATTGTTTCCGAATGCTTTGCCGGAATCTCTTAACTGGGGCTCCTCGCGCAAATTGGGTCCTGCAGGAGCTTCGGAACGAAAGAACGAGAGAAAAAATAAAAACACGATGGTAAAAGTGAGCAAACATTTAAAAAAAAAAAAATCTTCATCGTAAAGTGGGATTTCTACCTCTTCAATGCGCTATTTTTAAATATTTTAAAGACGAAAATGGTGAGGGGGGGGGGGGGGGAGGAAGAGGTAGTCTCTTTTTGCACAATTTGTCATGTCGGTGAAGCGTTGATGGTGACAAATTTTATCTTTCACATTGTGTTTTTATTTCGTTATAGATGAATATAACTAGGGTGTGGATTTCTTCGGATTTTGCCTGTTTGTTTTTGCGCCTGTGGGTCTCATCACTTTTACCGTATTTCCCCATTTTGGGGACTTGTTTGTGACAAAGCACATGAGGGATTCAGTTATTTTGTCTCTGATTGTGAGGTTACAATTCTAGCCCATCTGTCGTGACTTATTGACATGTGGGAACCCACAGACGTATACCAAACCAAACTTGGCAATTAGACTACATAAAATATCATACAACACTTTTATCAAACAAAAATTCACATAAACGCAAATAGTGTATTGAAAACGTCTTCCTGCCACTGCACATGTATGCGATCATCGTTAATTTTTTTACATTAAACATTGTGTTTTTAGGTGATGTCTTAAATTTACGTCACGCTGTACTTTAGGGAATACTTGTTTAAAGAAACCTTATTTATTAGCATACAGGTACAGAGAGGTACATTTTAAACATCCAACTTTAGTTTTTTTGCGAATAAATGTTTCAGTGGGGATTTAGTGAAAAATGCAAGGATTGAGATTTTGGTTATTAAGCAAGAAAATATTCTCGTCTCTCTCCGAGTCGGGCAATGTTGAATTTATTTTGCATGGAAATTTACATTTTGATAAAGTGTTCTTATGAAAGAAAAACTCACTAGGTGCTTAAAACAAAATTTAAAGAATTAATTTCTAAACGAAAAAAAGCTTCGATATCATTCATTTTTATTGTTCCTTTACTACGTAATGCTGCTTTGCAAAGAATTAAAGTGACAAATTATTCTAAAACTTCAAAATATTTAAGTGTCCCACTGTAAGAAGTAGCCGATTAAAATATGTATTTTTGTTCATTTGTAATGTATTGATATACTTGTTTGAACCTCTGTAATGTCCATGTATTTAGGTTTAGTGACCCTCTAAAAAAAATTTTAATATTTTTCCTTATAATTTGTTTTTTCACTGATCAAAAAACTATAATATTGTTTTCATAGAGTTGTTACTTCTTAAAGTTAGGTTTCTGGATACATTGTGAATACATATAAAAATAGAAGTTTGAAGGTTATTAAGTTATTTGTTATTGGTGCCAAACTTAATAAAAAATCAAGAAATAAATTAGATGTGGTTAAAAATGTGACCAGCTTGACATGAAAGCTTTGCAAACAGTATTTATCGGGAATCGAACCCTATTTATCGGGAATCGAGTCCAGAGCCTTGTCCGTTAAACTACCAAGGCGACTTGAAAAAGTGAAAAGCAGAAGAAATGTTAAAAAGGTGTTCCAAAAATATGGAAAGTAAGATAATGGAGTTGTAATAACTCAGTTTCCATTTAAGCAATCGGCATCAAATTATGTCGAAAACCATCTTCTGAACAGCTCTTTCAAGTTTGTCAGGTCGCTTTGTGAAGACGACTTGATCAGAAGCCGAGATTAGAAATATTAAATCACGCTGCTCATTTTGAGAAAATACGGTTACCTAAATTTGAGTACATCATCATGTACGATGCAATTGTACTCAAAGAAAAACGAGTAGGTTCAGGTACTCATTTTTAAGTACCTTTTATTTTAACACTATCCTTACCTTGAGAAGACTAAACGAAAACACCCCATTTTTTTAGAAGCACTTTTAACAACAATCTTATTTTTTGTCTTGATAATGTTGACCTATTTTTGTTGTAACATAATCTTTTAACCTTGCATTATCTCGGTATCTTTCCAGCCCGCCTCTTTCGCCAACGAAGTCTCCGAGGCTCCCGAATGTCCGTACACCTTCTTTCCAGACCCCCCTCTCAATTACGCCAGCCAGGTAAGGATATGTTTCACCCTCACCTCAATGTGCGATAACATCCACATCTGGGAAATAACCAACTGCAAGAGAAAAATGCGAGAATAAATTTACTATCTCCAAAGATTACAGCAAATTATTATTACTAAAACATGGAATCTTATCCTTTCTGGAGATTTTTCTCCCAAAGTACATATCTTTTACGATCTTTTCTGTAGGTGGGTGGTTTAAATTGTTTATTTTTCAGGTGAAAGGGGACGAATACCAGAAGCCCTTATGGAGGGAAATAACGGAGAAGACTTACGATGTGGTTGCTGCTCGCGAGTTGCCAAAATCGCCAGTTTTAGGTAAGAGACTTTGAATTTTATTTTTTTAATTAATAATAAATCGATGAAGAGATTTCCCCCACTTTTAACTATGAACTTAAGTAAAAATCTTAACTAAAATCAAGCGATTTGTTGTTTGAATTGACCGATTTAACTTTTCAACTCTCCGTGAATAGGAGAGTCATATGTATCATTGATTATACTACCGTCATCAGTTAAAAGGCCCTTTCTTTTTTAACTTTTCCGATTTGTCTTTAAAATATACACTTTTTATGATATTAAGAATCCATAAATCAAATATAATGGTGAGTTATAGTGAAATTGATATTGGCCCTAACACCAGGTCAAGGTGGTTATGGATAAAAGAATGCCCTATATGCAGGGACCGACTTACAAGTTTAGGGACCCAGGGCAAAAGAACATTAGGGGGCCCCTCGACGTAATTCAAAATAAAACTGCTAAATTTATTCACGAGCCCACAATACAAAATGACGTAATCAGTCAGCTTTAATGCAAATATAAATAAATTTTTTTAAACTACTAATTTTCTTCTTTTGAGAATTTGGATTAACGTTAATGATCAATACTGCAACATTTTTAGCTTTTTTTTAGTTGAGCCAGATTACTATGTTCTACCCATTTTATAGCTAGCAAGTCCCTAATGATTACAATATTAGGAAATTTGGTATAGGAAAAAAGTATCCGTAAACGACAAATCTACATGTGATTAGTAAACACAGCTTGTTTATGGTCTTGGACCTTGGTCATTAATTTAATTTTACTAGTGATCCAAAGCGCATATCTTTGAAAAACGGGATGCAAAAGGTGACATACATCATGAACGTGCTGAAAAGTGAAATTAATTTAATTGGGTAAAATAATATAAGTTTTGCAAAACAATTAACGATTGATTTTTTTAAAAAAAATGAAAATAAAGTTAATTGATTTTTAAAAAATTCGTTAGTAAATTTATTTTTAATTTTTTCACATATATTTAGCATTAAATCATTTTTGGGGGCCCCTATAAAATGGGGGCCCTGGGCAAGTGCCCCGAATGCCCTCCCGTAAATCAGTCTCTGCCTATATGACAAGTGAATACTAAAAGGTAAATATATAGCAGTCCTAAACTGATCAGCAATTATGTAGGATATGTCGCTGCGTCCTTTGCTGTTTAGCCGCTATCCCCAGCAGAAGCAAAATAAATTATTTTTAAAACTGATAATACGCCATAATTTTATCACAGATGTCTTTAGCATAATTTTCTTATAAGAATCGTATCATTACATGTATACAGTAATACATTTTCTCTACAGATCAATGGGAGGGGGTTTGACCCTACTCCCCCCCCCCCCCCCAACCCGTTGCGTACGCCACTGCATATGAGCAAATAATCTTATTTAATCATTTATCTCTTTATCATTCCAATACCACATTCTCATAAAATGAAATCTTTCCAGTCCCGGCCAAATCGCCATCCAAACCAACAGAGCCGGCATGGTCTCCCAACGCGCTCCTCCCGCAGCCGCAGCAGGCCCCGATCGCCGCTTCCCCCGCCGGCGACCCCACCGACCGACTCACCGCCCTCCTCGCCCGCAGGAGGCTCCGCAAGCGGCTCCTCAGCCGCATCTACCGGCAGCGGCGGCCGCTGGGCGTCCCGTGCGCCGCTACAGCCCCCGACCCCGCCGCCCTGGACAGGCAGCTGACGGTGCGGTACGCCCGGAAGCTGGTGTCGCAGCTGACGCTGAGGTGGGCGCACAGGAGGTACGTGCACAAGTGGAACGCCTGCAAGAGAAGGGTGGAGTCCAGAAGAGAAAAGCGGAAGAGAAGAAGATGGGGGGAGGAAAGAAGGGGAGGGGAGAAGAGTCGTCTGCCAAGGTGAATGGCATGTTTTAAGTCGTAAATCTTGAAGGAAATGTCACAAATAAAACACGCAGAAGTGCAAACCCAGTTTTAAAATAAAGCAGAATAAAACTTTCGTGAAAGATTTAGGGTAGGGATCATGTTCTTGTTTTTCTTCATCCGAGACGCGACTCTTGACGTCAGGTGACACTGTATTGGTTGATTCTTTTGTTTTGGAAGGAAACTAACGAATCCAGTGTCGAAATTCTTGACTGTCGTCAGAAATGAAAAAAGCGAGAACATGGTCCCCTGCGTTAATGCTGAAAAATTCAGCATTGAAATGTTTGAAAAGAAAATGCATGTTACTTAAAGGTTTTGTGGAGGCAATTTAAAAACTTCAAAAAATATACAGGTTTTATAAAGCTATTTGAGACAACATGTAGGTTCCATGAATGTTTTATACGTGGTTTTGATGTAGGTTTTATCTAGATTTCTATTTTGCTTGAAGGTTTAGACATTACGATTACTATCAAAAAATTATTTTAAAATAATCACAATATACCTGATTTTATGCATTTAAAAAAAAAACATTTAAAATAACTCTTATTTCAGAAAATAGTATAATTTTATATGGTTTCCAAGCAAATTAGTAATTTTGATAATCTAATTTTAATAATAAAATTAAGAAATATTTATTAAAGCATTTTTATAAATTAACAATTTAGCGATAGTTATAAAAGTAACTTTTATAAATGTTTCAGTTAATAAAAAAATTGTTATTCAGCAGCATTTTTAATTGCATTAAAATTGGAATGTTTAACCAGGTTACTTGCCTTGTTTTGTTAAAAGGCAAAACATTGCTGAATCGCTTTTTCACATTTCAAAATCCTTAGAGGCTTTTGACCTACCGATTCAACTTTTTTGCGGATACCTGAGTTTAAAACTTCTGCATTTGAAGACAAGGATTATTTAAAGCATATATTTGAGAAATGAGGTAATTTAAAGAAGCAAACCAGATTGGATTGAATCAGCTTATATTGAAATGTCGGGAAACTTTTATCAAAGGCTCTTGCACCATAATATGAGCATTGTTGGTGTACGTTATGTTTGACGACAACGTCTGTGAAATACTGAAGATTAGTATCTAGCTTTATTGTACTTAGGTGCGCTATTTACATAAAACACAATTCATTTTCAATGCAATAGATAAACACGATATAGGAAACAGTTGTATAAACAAACCAAAATTGTATCTTTTATGACCTATCAACATGGAGAGGTAAAAACACGCGCGTCGTTAAAATCTGTTTAGAATGGACTTCACTTTAAAAAAAATTTGTGTGCAAAACGAAAACTTTTTTCTGAACGAAACGACGTGTGAAAAAATAAATTAAGCAATTGAAAATGTGGGTGAAAGAACCAGGCAGCTCCACTTTTTTTCTGATTTATACTTATTCCTATAAAGAAAAAGATCCAGCAACGGCTGTAGAGATATAAAGGAAAAGGAGCTGTACTTTTGTATCATACTTGCAAGAAACATGCAGTGTTTCCGTCCGTTCTGAACCATTTTGAAAACTGGAGCTGTCTGGTTCTTACACCCACGTTTACAATTACGGTTATAATTTCTTATACATGTTATTGTTATCTAATTAAAATGTAGTTTTACAATAAATTAGAAGGAAAATTCTACGCAGACGTTGAGCATAATTTTTTGTTTACGCGTGTTTGCTAAAACCACTATTTTGTCCAAGACTACGTGGCGAAAATCCACTTGTCTATGAAATCAGAAAATACATGAATTCTAAGATATTTGTTTGCACTGTTCCTTTCAGATCAAAAATACATGAATTCTAAGATATTTGTTTGAACTGTTCATTTCAGATCAAAAATACATGAATTCTAAGATATTTGTTTGAACTGTTCATTTCAGATCAAATATACATGAATTCTAAGATATTTGTTTGAACTGTTCATTTCAGATCAAAAATACATGAATTCTAAGATATTTGTTTGAACTGTTCCTTTCAGATCAAAAATACATGAATTCTAAGATATTTGTTTGAACTGTTCATTTCAGATCAAAGAGTCGACTTGCACGCTTCCCATGCCACCAGAGATGAAGCGGCTGATGGTCAACAAAGCACTAGGAGAGACGCAGCTGCACCGGGCAGCCAGGCTCGGCTATCCGGTAAGATCTCGTTTCACGGCCCATTCACACAACACACACTATTGATAGACATCTATAAATTAACTTATTGCAAGTAGTTTACAAAGTAACACATAACATATCTATACTTCCCCTAATATAATTACATCTCGAGTTTCGATTGAAATTGCTGGGAATGCGCCGGTCTTTAAAACTATTGATTTTCTAAGGCTTTTATGATCTGTGAAAATCCCAATTTTCTCCAATCATTGTGGGCTTTTAATTTGTGATAAATTCAAATTTCTGTGCATATGTTATGCTCATCCGCTATATATATATATATATATATATATATATATATATATATATATATATATATATATATATATATATATATATATATATATATATATATATATATATATATATATATATATACAGTGCTCGAATTCTAGAAATAGAGGTACCGGAACTGTAACCTTCTGCGGGGTGTGGGTGTGCAATAAATCAGCCATGTCTGGAATCGTAATTTTATTTTCTTAAATAGAGGTACCGGAACGACGTTCTTTTCATAATTATTCAGGAAAAAAATCATATACTGTAATAATCTAATAAAATATTATTTACAAGGAAATTGAATCCAACTATCTATATACAACACAAATTATTCGATCCAACTAAACAGTTAATCTAAACAAAATCGGTCTTAACGCACACAAGCTCCCAATTCTGGCCATACCACAGCGATCCTGCGTATATTCCCAACGAGTAATTCACAACTTGGCTTCTAACGCCGATCAAAATCGAAATGCCTCGTAAAAGAAATTACCCTCGTGAATTCTCATTTTTTTACGAATCTCCCCATCGCCTCTGTGATCGTCGAATGGATCGTGACCATTAGCGACACCATCATCCCTCCCTCTCCCCCTTCCCCCTCCGTGTACTCTGATCGTTGCATTGTTCTTCTGTTCCGTCCCAGCTTGACAATGGGGGTTCTCTTCTCTCTCTTCTCATTATCTCTCGCTTCGATGGACACGTCCACCCGGACACGAACAGTTTTTTTTTTATATGATCGTTTGGGGGGGAGTGCAGATCGTTTTCGGAAGCTCCGGGTGCGAGCTGAACTGCGCGACAGCTGGAGGCTGATACCATCTTTTTTGGTGGGGATCGCCCGTATCGAGAGAGTTATTATTCTGATTTGTCTGCAGTTGATACTTTGGGGCAGGTGAAATAATGTCTGTTTATATATATATTGTGAACTGTCAGAGGATATAGACTGTATTGAAGAGGGCTTGAGATACGAAACATTTGATGTATTGTAAAGAAAACATATCATTATAACTTAAGTCACCCTCATCAACCAGGGCTCGAAATAAGTCGCGAGTCGCCTTAAAATTGCCGCGACACTTATTGCTTCTCACGACAAACATTTTTGCGAGTATTTGCAACCCGGTTTTTTTTCTTTGTAAATCCTTTTTTCTTTCTGTTCTTTATCGACTTTCTGCCCAATGCAGAAATAGTTTTAGTTCTTCCTTTATCAAATATATTGTAGAAAAGATGATCAGTGTCACGAAGCGCGTAAAAAATGACTGAAGGGCTTCTTTAAATAAAGACAAGCTATCTGCCTTAATCAGAATATATAAGTGGTAATGGACCTCCGCTTTTCGATTTTAAGGCTGAGCAAGCAGTTAAGAAATGGTTATTTACATGTAATCGTATATCTTGTATATAAATAATATGTGTCTGCATTCTGCAATATACTTGTATATATTTTAGTGGTTTTTAAATCTGATGCATTCAAATTTAAAGACTTTGTTTCTATATATCATATATTTTTGCGCTTCCTGAAAATTATATGGTTCACAAGCTAAGTTAGTCAATTTTTTTTTCAATATTTATGTGTTCAATTGTTTTAAAATTATTAAAAAAGAAACTGAAAATTGCAGATCACAGAATCGATTTTATTTTGTGTTTTGTCGTAATCTCAATTGCTTTTACTGAGATCTTATAAAAACCCACAGCAGTTTTTGTTGCCAGTTTCAAAATCTTATTTCGAGCCTTGCTCATCACAAAGATGGAGCATACAGCTCTCGAGATAAGGGTCCTTGTTAAATTTAGGAATTTGGATGTATCTGTATTCGATTTAAGAGCACCTGTATAACTGAATAATGACAGTTGGTAAATTAAAAGTCCAAAGGTAAAAATGGTGGGTATATTAAAAATGTATGTTAAGTTCCTGGACACTTAATAAATTAATCGCTTTGTAACATCTTTTCCCCTGAAATGCAACGTTTGATATATTTTTTGGAGGACAAAAGGGTAAAAAGTTAAATACACTGTATATGTCTGTTAAATTAACATTTATCGAGTTTAACCACCAATTTTATTATATCAAGGATTATGCAAAAAAAATTAATTCTGTATAAAACATCGCACATTTAAAGGGAAATGCTATAACTGTGGGATTGAAAGCTTCACTGCATGCAGACTTTTAGGGTGGTAATAAATACAGATAACGTGACTTGGGATTTTTCTTTTTCTCTCGAGTATCAAATGACTGTCTGGATTCTCATGTTCGTTTGCCCCTTTCTCTCCCGTGCAGCAAGCCGTCGCCTACTGCCTGAAGAGCAAGTGCGTGAGCGTGAATGCCCGCGACAACGCCGGCTACACACCTCTCCACGAGTGCTGCTCCAGGGGGCACCTGGACATCGCCAGGGCGCTGCTGCAGTACGGGGCGGACGTCAACGCCAGTGCCGCGGGAGGAATCAGGTAAATGACATTCTTGCACTATTTGAACATCCAACACCTCATTTACGTACAAGTAAAATTAGAAACATATTAAGTGCTGTAATTATGGATTTGGTGTGTCCATGCACTAATTATACAAGGTGACCACGAATTGTTGGGCGATGGTAAATGTTTAACTGTAAACTCCAATTATCCGGATCAACTAGCTGTATTTGCATAATGAAACATTATTTTTGCCTAGCTACTTTTCTTATATTTTAAACAAGTCGCTTAGCTTTAGTAGCAACAAAATAGTTTAAGCATAGAAAAAAGAATGGTTTATTATGTGTAGTTAAACAGCCCAAACAAGAACCGTCGCCTAACAGTTTGTGACTACGTAAAATATTAGTATTTACGAAGATTTCTACATTGATAATTATGTATAGTCGTCTTCATTCACACAATTCAGGAGGCATCTGATATTTCGTTAGTTGCTGTTCGACTATTGTAAGCTTGTAATTACGGTATTTAGACAAGGTAACGCAATTTTCCAAACCAATGGTGCAAATTTTATTATGTTTTCTATTTACGATTCCTTTATATTTGGCTTTCTTTTGTGTTTAACGAATATTGAATATTGCATTTTCTCTAAAAGCTTTATTTATTTTATTTTATTTCCTTGACATGTGCTTTTAATACTTGAATTTGATAATATAATATTTGTAATTTCATGTTACGGCTCACGCTATGGGCGTTAAACTAATACTCTCTATTCAAGACCTAATCTTATACTACATGTCGCCTTTTGTTCAATTTCAAATCGCTAACTCTAGTCAATAAATAATATATTCTAGAAAGAAATCCCATTATCAATATCATATCTTATACCTATAGTTGTCGACACAGTTACAGTCGTGCACTTTATTAACTGAATAGTCTTTTCATAAAGTGTCTTAATATCACATACGACATGCCTATGTGTAAAAAAAATTATTTAAATTCCGTTGTCTTTTTTCTTCAGGCCGCTGCACGATGCTGTGGAGAACGACCAGGTGGAGATCGTGCGACTGCTGCTGTCCTACGGTGCCGATCCCACCATCAGCACCTATTCCGGATTGGAACCCATGAAGCTCGCCAGGTCCGCAATGATGGCCGAGTTCCTCCAAGGTAAGTGTTGCTAACACTTGCATCGCATTTGAAACCTTGATTTGAAGCAATTTGAATCAGTCTAACTTCATTTTTGTGCATACTGTTTGAGTCACATTTTGAAATACAATACTAATCGAGTGTGTTTTTGTGTTCAGGTTTCCTAGCTGATATCAGTGGGGAAGTGGACAGCAGGCCGCACTTACCTTGGAGGTTTTGGGGATCTGCAAAATGCCTAGGTATGTAAAAAAATTTTTGGCTTGAACTTGAACTTTTCCCATCATTCACTCATTGTATCGAACGAGGGAGGGTTGAATGGGCTTCAGTTTTTAATATCAAATGCGTTTCTTTTTTTATTTTGTAAAATTGAAAATTTGCTAGTTAAAGTGATGCGTTAGTAAACCACTAAGGTTCCTAATTGAATTGCTAAGGCCTGTGTATTGTGAGGGACGGGATTTAATTTATATGCAATTTCATGCGCATAAAGGTAAGGTTTTTAAAACTAGAAATAATTTCTGAGAAAACTTTTATTAAAGTAGCTATTTTATAAAGCCGTTTCCACTCAGTAAAGCAACTTTTGAAGTGTTTAGTATCAAAACTGCGTAGCATAATTTTAGTAAAGTAAGGTAAAGTTTGTATTTCAAACTTTAAATTGAGAAACTGTGCAAGATATTTTGAAAGTAAGTGATAAGAAAGACTCCTATTGAAGTGTCCATAATAAATAAATAGTTTTGGCAATAAGATCTTCGTTTACAGAGTACGTTACAATGAGTTTTAATATTGAAATGACACACTGATTTTTTTTTGCCTGAATGAGGACTAAAAGTAGTAAGTGCCAAAAGCAAAAAAAATTTGGGAAATGTTGTTTATATTAGCGACCTCTGTACACTCGCTTTTGAATTATTTGGAGGTCCATCAGGCACTTTTCATGTTTACCACATTATAAAAGCCTTGCTCATTTGTCACTGTAACGTAGTTTGAATTTATTTGGCGCTTGCATCGTTTATCATTTTTTGTCTCCAATTACTTAATGCATTTAGTGACTATTTTCATGTACTTATAAAATTGAAAAGACACACAGCGACCATGCCTAAATAGTCCCTTTTTCTGTTGGCAGATCCCGAAGACGGCGGCTTCGACGTTTTCAGTGGCGTTCCCTCCGACCCTGAGAGTGACGGGGAGGGGGACAACGACTTCTTGTTCGAGGTGAGCGACTCCCCTCACCTCCCCACCTTCAGGCTCCTCATGCCCGCGGCATCCAGCAAAGCGTAAGTACACCTCACCCCCATAGCTCACCCATAAAACGTAGTGTTACTTTAAAGTTGTATACCCCTTGTTGCAAGGTGTGCAATAATTGTTTCAAATTACATTTAAAAGGCACGGTTTAAAAAGTATTAAGTTATAGCAAAATACGTGATTGATTTGAGATATCAGCAAGGTTAATCAGTTGTCTTCTTTAATAGAAGGTTCTTATATTTTGGTGTAGTCCCATTCCATCTTTTAGGCTAATTATTTGGTAACTAGCTGTTTGGTCCCTCGTTGCTAAGGAACCTGATAACGAATATACTATATTAAAAAAATCGCAGCATATACATTGTGTTTCGTCAAAAATTTCGACAAATATAATGCATCTTTAACAGTGTGTTCCTTTTTTGCAGGCAGTGCAACTACCTGCGTCTGAACGACGTGCTCCGAAAGCTCTCCATGAGCAAGGAGGACTTCCTGAGGGCCCATGGGCACATCGAAGTGCTGTCTCTCCCCAGGCACGAATTCGAAGCCAGCGCCACCTGCAGCCCCCTCCTCACCGGCAACAAGGCGGACTCGCCCCCTTCCCGCCAAAACATCCTGGACAGGTCGTCCATGGACCATCACGGGACCACCACCGACCTGGTCCGCCTCGACAAGAGCATCAGGAAGGTGCTGGGCATCGAGACCATCTCGGTGCGATAGCGACCGCCCCTCCTTCTGATGACGTCGGTGTTTTTAAGCTTCATTGTGATAAGAACTTTGTAAAAAAAAAAATATGATTGTTTGACTTAGCGGTTGGCTTTGGATCCACTGTTCGTTTTTGAGTGTATGTTGTTCTCGGATGTTCTCAGTCGGCCCTGCATTATGAGGTTTTTTTGCAATCATTTTTCTTTTTGAAATAATTTGATATTTATTTTTTTATTTATTGACAAAAATCAAATATATACGTATTTAAATGACTTCGGCAATCGGTGTCTGTGAAAGTAGTCCAAAACGAGGAAGTTTAAGGCTTGTTCTACACGGACGTGGAATAAACGCGCGCGATATATGAACGTCATATAAATTCTCTAAGATTTCACCGCGCTTTTCTCGTTCGTATAAAATGAGCCTAAGAAAGCGTTCATTTATTACGTTACGCAATGTTTAATAAGTTTGTACTTTCCCCCCTCCCTATCACGCCATAGTAAATTTTTGCTATTAAAAACAATCATTAAAACTTTCAATCTTCACCTTTCATCAAATTAGAAAGACTATTCTATAATAAGTAACTCATATGAACGTTTGTAAATTAAATTTCAGCAGTATCTCTAAAATTTTACTACGTCGCGCAATCATTGATACCCCCTTTCCTATGTCACGCCGCAATGACGCAAGATAGATCCCCTTCTAGAATGCATGACGTAATAAATAATTAGATTTTTAAAACTGTTAAAAGTTATCAATGAAATATATGCTGTAAACATATATTTTTACAATAGCTTTTATTAAAAATAAATTTTAAATAGTATGAAATTGAATGTACTTATTTGACCAGTCGTTCTCGTTTTGGACAACTTTTCCCAAAGTTCAGAAGCGGCGTTTGGGGGTAACGAGTGCGGCAAGTGCCACCCCACTTTTTGAAAATTTAAAAAATTGACTTAGAAGAAATTGTAAATTAATTTAGCTCTTGACATACAATCGCCGCCATTGCCTAAGCCTGCTATGTAGTATTGGGTAGGCACCGAAAAATATCTTGCAACAATATAATCCCGATGACTTTTGATTTGACAAATTTTTCAAAACCCGAATTTTTCAAAAGGTTTTGTATACTATATCAACTTTTTTGTGATACATTTTGTACTGCAATGAGTGCATTGCTATTAACTAGAAACCATGCATTGAAATTCTAATTATTTTTAACAGTGCTTAAGGTATAAGCACTACCTTTTCTTATTGTTATATTTGATTATTTTACAGTTTGGTTACTTTTCTGTTACATTTACTTTGTTATATTTTTAAATTGAAAATTAGTTCCTAATATATACGATGCTTAAAAGATTGGATCAAAATTTAATGGTTAGGAATTATCTTTAAAGTTTTTTTAAGTAGTTTGCAGAGCGCAATTAAAAACTGACCTACAAGTTGTTGCTGTTCCCAACCGCTTTACCAGCTTATAGTTGGAGCATTATTTAAAAAAAAAACATCTGCCCATTTTGAGTTTTCTTCTTTAAATGGATGTGCACTATTGATTTTTTCTTCCTTCAAACACCCTGACATTGTGTTTGGTAGAGATAAAGATGTCTTGATGTGATTTTCTTAACAAAACTATGTAAGTGCTGTCACTCTTCTCAAATCCAAATCGAACTTATTGTCCTCTAATCCCCATAAACCTAAATACTTTACTCAACGTTATTTTGATTTTATATAGTTTGTGTTTTACAAAATATCTATTTCATCGAACTGTTTATAACCGTCAAATGGATCTACATCCCTGGCTTATATTTAAATTCGAATATTTTTTTTCTTCATTGTGGACATATTGAAGAAGTGAAAAACCAACGAAAGATTTTAAATTTGAGCATCTCTTTTTTTTTCCCTTCAATTTTTGTTTTAAAAAAATGTATATTTCATGTAAAAAAATTATCATTCTACAATTTTAGAGGTTATTATATCCTTCAGTTTAAAAAAAAACGCAATTTAAAATATTAAAAATTAAAGTCAATAGAACCAAAAATGAATCCAATTGAATATTTTCGGCTGGTTTTTCACTTCCTTCCCAAAAGTTTCCTGTCCTATATGTCATAAAATGCTGGCGTGTAAAGTATTGTGAAATGGAGAGAATCGAGAAGAGTTATATGCGTGAGATTTGTAAATAGCCGAATCTGTTTGTGCATAGGATATGTGGAGTTATATAAATATACCTGCCTATATTAGAGATGTACAGATAAACTAAGAGATTTATGTATGGAAGCTTGTCGTTGTGGGCTGTGCAATTCGAAGTATTGTACAAAAATATTTGTCAGCCTACTTCTATTTGTATGTATTGTATGTATGTTTATTTGTCTTTTATTAAAAAAATATTCATTGAATGAAGTGAGTTGTGTTTTCATTATCAGTGTCTGCTAAATAAGTTGCAGCCTGTCTAAGTAACGATAACCGATATACGCCATTCATTTCAGTGCGCGTATATACTAATAATTCGTTTAAAGTATAAGAAATTATGCTCTGGATTTAGGTGATAAAGTTTGTTCAGAATCCGTATTGGAGTTTTCGAGTTGGTTTATTTAATTTCTATTGGAGAAATAGGGCGGTTCAAAGTCAGAGACGCAGAGGGACAACTTGCATCTTTGATGGTTGAGTTAGGAAGGATTGCGCAAGAGCTGTTGCCATCAATGAGAAAGTTTAAATTCTCACGGATACCCGTGACCATATAAGGATAGGAACTGGGTTGTTGAAGACATTGCTCAGAAGAATGGAATGGGATTTGCGCGGGATCGATGCGCAGTTGTAACTAAATAGTAATTTAGAAGATTATGAGAAAAAGATAAGTGATTCAGGAATGGATCGGGAAATAATATTATAACATTGAAAATAAACGTGGGCGTAGATCTATTTGAAGACCTGGATAAAAAAAAATTACTGAATGATTCCGTTTAAAAAACAGTAATTTGCTTACAACAGTCTTTTCTTTTTTAATTTGCCATCTGATAAAGTATTATTGTAAAAGACCAAATCGAATATTGAGTGTCTCAACCCACATTCGAAATCGAATTCTTTCATTTCCCATCTACTGGCTCCAGGCGTACCCTCCCTCTAAATGTCAGCATTCCTCTTAAAAATCTTTAACATCCCGAATAAATCAAATAACTCTTCGTTAATTCCATCTAAAATACAAATCGACTGATTGTTTAAGAATACGTTTCGGTGGCTACCCACAACATTCCGTCTTTTTTTCCGCCCCTTCCCGAAATGAGCTCTGGGAGGTGGAAAGCAGAGCCAAGTGGAAAGTGCTCTTCCCGAGAACGGCAGAGATGGCTAAAAATAGAACTTTTCCAAGATGTAGAATCGGAACACTTCACGTCTCTCTATCGGGAAAGATGGGATTCGCGTGAGCTTCGATCTCGGCGCCAAGAGAGAAAACGTGCCATTACTGGTTATTATTTATTTTCCGAATGGATACAGTATTGCACTGATCTCTAACTGTAACTTCTGGATTGGGCAAGACATGTTGTTGACTTGAAGCCAATGTGGAATCAGCCAGGCTCTATCTCGCTTTCATCGCTACCGCAATATTTCGTATATTTTTCGTGTTGATAATAATGCTTATGGCTGAGTTTTTTTCTTTTGAAACCCATTTTAAATGCGATCTGCTATTAAAATAGAAAAATTGCAATTCGAAGTAGTTGAAAAGCAAGAGCCAAAACTATTTGTTTAACAATATAAAACTTAATTCTATAAGAAGAAAATATACATTTAAAATTTACGATGCTGTGGGATTAAAAAACACCACTAAATGACTTTTAAAAAATGTTGGGGCACAGTATGGTTGCTTCCACATTGGCTTCAACGCGCCCATAGAGGAAACAAGTTTTGAGCCATCCAGAAGTTACAGTTAGAGTTCCGTGTAGTATTGTGTTCGGGTCTAAAATTCATCGCATTTTTTCAATACTTTTTAATACATTCATTTAAAAAGCTGTATTTTATTTGCATAATAGCAAGTGAAGAAAATATTTCAAGTGTTGGTTTGGTGATTCGATACCGTAACTATTTTAAACTACACCTTGGAGATGTGTTTTGTCTGTGTTGGAAGTTAACATGACGTGTTGAATAATAGAAGGAGAGTTAAATATAACAAAAACTTTTCATTAATAACAATGCTAATATTGCAATGCACTTAATTGATTCTCTACAGTCTGTTAGTACTTGGAGAGTAATTTAGACAATTTCTATAAATATGTAAAATAAATATAGTGGCATTGTCTGCAAATACAATTATTAAACTTTAAGTATTTTGTAAACATTTATTCAGTGCAGAGTTTCATTCAAGTGAAATTATCTATACCTATCTAATCTAATTATGTTATTTGAGATTTAAAAGATTGATATGCTCACTCTCATTTTTAAGAACGCCGTGATTATCAAGTCTACTTTCGTCATATTGATTTCGTCATTGACTTTTGACGAAACGAGAATCTTAAAATTTTTAACGAAACGAATTATTTTACTTAACCAAACGAACTTACTCTTTAACGAAACGAATTATTTTACTTAACCAAACGAATTTACTCTTTAGAGAAACGAATTTTTTACTTAACCAAGCTAATTTACTCTTTAACGAAACAAATTTACTCTTTAATGAAACGAATTATTTTACTTAACCAAACGAATTTACTCTTTAACGAAACGAATTATTTTACTTAACCAAACGAACTTACTCTTTAACGAAACGAATTATTTTACTTAACCAAACGAATTTACTCTTTAGAGAAACGAATTTTTTACTTAACCAAGCTAATTTACTCTTTAACGAAACAAATTTACTCTTTAATGAAACGAATTATTTTACTTAACCAAACGAATTTACTCTTTAACGAAACGAATTATTTTACTTAGCCAAACGAACTTACTCTTTAACGAAACGAATTATTTTACTTAACCAAACGAACTTACTCTTTAATGAAACGAATTATTTTACTTAACCAAACGAATTTACTCTTTAAAGAAACGAATTTTTTACTTAACCAAGCTAATTTACTCTTTAACGAAACAAATTTACTCTTTAATGAAACGAATTATTTTACTTAACCAAACGAATTTACTCTTTAACGAAACGAATTATTTTACTTAGCCAAACGAATTTAATCTGTAACGAAACGAATTATTTTACTTAACCAAACGAATTTACTATTTAACGAAACGAATTATTTTACTTAACCAAACAAATTTACTCTTTAACGAAACGAATTATTTTACTTGACCAAACGAATTTACTTTCATTTCCGGTGGTTTAGTTTCTTATGTGTATTTTACTACAATTCAAACGGGTCTTCCTGACACAGTCGGTAAAGCGTTGGATTTCCGAATAAGATGTAAGCGGTTCGAGTTAACCTGTCGATATTTATTTGAAATCCTTTTCATTTTTGACGAAATAAATTTCATTAAAAAAAAAGGCAAAATTGTTTTTTTCTGTTTGACGAAATATTTCATCGCACCATATAGTAGGCGTCTGTTTCGTCAAAAATTACTCAAGTTTCTTCAAAAATGAGCGTGCATTTTAACAGTGTTTGCTTTACTACACGCATTTTTTTTTATAAAAATCAGATTTATCTATCAATGCAAAATCGCTACATTTTAAAATGAGATACTTTATCAAACAATATATCGATACTTTAATGCAGAGTTGGTTTAAGGGGTCCTCAACAAATAATGTCGTGCTTGAACAAGGGGGATGAAGCTGTGACACTTAGTGACAAGGAGGGGAAGGGGTTACAAGAAGTATAACATCACACACATATTCTAAAAAACATTGCAAATCAACAGAAAAACGAAAGAAAGGAAAAATTATTGAGTTTTTACGAAGTTGACAGAAGGGGTGTTGTAAACAAATATACATGAGTTATGAAAATTTATTTTTCAACTGCCATTATAACTCGGTATATTTGTTGTGGCAGTTGAAAAATAAAGTTGCAAAATAAAATTTCTATAACTTAGTGCATTGTTTCTGAACTGCCAGTATAGGTATATATAATTTATTATGTGCTAGATTGATATTGTTGGTAGGAGAACGTGACATGCGACAAGGGGGTGGGGGGGAGGACGGTAAAGTGACGTAGAGAGGAGGGAAGTGGGTCAAATATATGGAGAAAAGGTATGACATCATGTATGGACAATTCCTAAAAGTGACAAATCCGAATTGTTTTTAGGGCAGCTATTTCAAAGTTTGCAGCGACAATCGTTAGTCGTTCTGTCGATTAAAATAATTGATTGTTCCCTACCAGAATCAGTTAACTACATAGATTCATGATTCAAATGAGCCATGAGCCTGGTAACTGAAATTCACGAAAAATGCACTTAACACATCGATTCAAGAAAGCATCGATGTATTAATTTTCTAAACAATACACTAAACACGACGAAAAGCATTTCACCTTGTTGCGGACTTGCTCAAAGTTGCATACCAGGAATGTAAAAGCGAAGGAGAAGAGGGGGTGGGGGGTGGAGAGAATGAGATTATGTCTCTGAAGGAGTAATTCTCCGGCGCCGAAGACCGGGATCCAGTGAAACGGAAAATCGGGCAGATCAGGAGCAAGCCGATCGTGAACTTGCCCGAAAACCGGGGAAGGAAGGGAACGCACCCGTAATCTCCAACAGAATCGAGAAAAATCGCCGGCAAATCTTGCAGAAGCGACTTGGGGGAAGATGGAGACAGTTATCAGAAATTTGTTTCCAGGAGGAAATGAGATTGGGAAAGGATGGGCTTCGTTAAAGCTGGTGGAATTCTTTGCATTTTAAAGGAGGATTTTGAATGGAAGAGGGCATATTCAGGTGTTAAGAAGGTTTAGGATTATAATTAACATGTGCGTACTTATTTTTAAGATGTGTGTGGGAATTATTATTAACGCTGATTTACTTCGATCTGTACGGTTTAAGTTGCCTTCAGTGTGCGCTTTAAGTTAAAAAAAATAGGTGTGTCTGTATCAGAACACGGTCAGAAGGGCCTTATGTGAAACGTCATTTAAACATATATTTAAAGAAGAGTGCCTGTGAGTTTTATTTTTTTTATAACACTACAGTTTTATTAGGAGCTTGATGAAATTTTGCACACTTGGACTTCAAAACAAGAAGAAAGTTACTGTCTGCATGAGATTTCGAAAATTCACCCTCATATCTCTTTCCAGCCCTTTGTGCAGAAATGACTTCTCACTAAATGCCACTATGAAGAAATTGGCCAACACTCTGCATGAAATCCCGGGCACGCCGGGTATTTCAGCCAGTATTGTAATAAATAAGGATTGGATTTATAACGAAAACACCGTTAATAGAAGGAAGATAAACAAGCTGAACGGTCGGATGTCGCAGGCTCTCATCTATTCTCCATATATGCATTGTTTTATTCTAAGATTTTACATGTATTTGCGCTTAATTTCCTATCGAATGAGACCAATTTCATGTGAATCGTGCTATTTGTCACAGAGTTTTAGTGTTGGAATAAATTACTCTTTTTGGTTTATCTATCTTCATAACCCATGTAGCTAATTTTATATACATTTAATGTAAAAATGAAAAATGTGTTCACAAATTCCAAATTTGCAAAGTTTTCTATGTCGGATACATTTTGCTATTTTTATATTTCTTTATTAAAAATATAAAATCGAAGCTCTAATTTTTTATTTTTAACATGACTAAAGGAAATAAGATTTTGATATTAAAAATATTCACGAGAAAACGAACTGCCATTTCCACATTTTAAACTCTTTAAAGATCTCCGTTGTTCTTTTTTCACGAAATTAAAGTTATGGGGAAATCGAATGACGAAACCCGTGATCAAAACAAAATAAAATCAGGAGGTCACTTTTTCGCAATTGGTCTCTGACCTTTTATTTAAGTGAGGGTGAATATCATGCTCAGTTTTTAGTAACCTTGAAAATAATTATAATGAGAAATTTAAAAAAAAAAAAGGCTATTCGCGTCAGCTGTTCTAAAAAGTTCTTGTCACTTCTAATATAGATGGACTCGCAAAGGTACGTCACCATTTATTCTTTTTTACGCAGCTAAGTGCGTATACTTTAAATTTTTGAAAACGTTTATTTCTTCAGTGAGAGTTATGATTGGGTCATCTTTTATACTTGAGGTGCCATATCATTATTATTGTGAAATTATTTCGCAATATTTCATAAATTGTTCGCCGAATTTTATTTTCCGAAAGAAGTTTATAAAACGATGAAAGTTTCTGTGTCATGCTTCTTCAGGCCCGTCGCAATCTGGAAACTCTGAAAATTGGAAATTTCAACTTCTAAAAACCCGAGTTGGAAAAATTTATGCCTGAAGAAAATTAGTATTATAAACAAATGAAAGTTAAACTCGGGGACAACCTAAGTTGGACATGAAGCAGAAGCTATGATATGTATAAATATTCAATTGCTTTAAGCTCAAGTTAGGTTGTCCCCGAGTATAGAGAAGATTAGAAATTGCCCAACTTGTAAGATTACATTTAAATTAGACCTCAGAACGGACACTGCATTGGGGGCAACAAATCAATGCTTGTGAGAGAACTTTTTAATACTACCTAAAATATACATTAAAAAAGATGAAAAATGTCGATAAGTTGGAACTGGGAATTTTCAGCACTTTTGAGTTGAGAATTTCGAATCGTTAAGTTGGGATATTTCTTGTTTCAATCCCCCAAAATATTTTTTGTGTAACGGCACTGTACTTCATGCTATCTGTAGTTACATTTCACTACATATTCGGTATCAGAAATTAAAAGCTTTCACGTACAGTAGAACTCCAATTATCCAAAATCCGATTATCCGAACTTCAATTATCCGAACTCCGGTTGTACGAATCGCTATGAGGATCGCCTCAGTACAAAACCGTACTCAAGGGAGGCGGGGAGAGTACATGTGGGCGTGATCCGACCCCCCCCCCCCCCCCTCCTGAAATAAATGTAATCAATGTTCTTTTCATAAATATTAGGTCATTATTTATTTAATTAAGTCAGTAATATGTATAATTAATTAATTATTTAATTAAGGTAACAATATGCATAATTAATTACTTAATTATCAATGATTTCGTAAAATTCTTAAAATGTTTAGCTTTAATTTTCAATACTTAATAGTTTTATTTAATATTGCCTACTGTAAAGAAAGCCGTATGGCACGTGCTTTTTAAGCCACATACTGAAGGCCGATTTCAGTTTCTGAGTGTGTTGTGACCAACAGAAATTACGATTTAGCTTCCCCCGCTCCTTCTGGCCTTCAGCTTGTGGCGTGGAAATCACCAATACGGCTTTTTATACAGTAGGCGCTGGTCGAACTCACTACAGGTAAGGGATTCTAGGCGTGTGTTCAGCGATCTAGTAATCGGAAGGTTATCAGATTCGTTCTTGTGGCGCACCAAAATTAATATTCCTTGTGCAGGCGGATTATTGCACTTTAATTCCGTTATCGTACAAAATCTCACGCATATATAAGATTGCGCAAAAATCCCACACTGTAAAAAAAAAATACTAAAAATTAGTACATGGACGTACTCGCTTTTCTTTGAGTACAATTGCATCGTAAATGAGCGATGACGTACTCGAATTTAAGCAACCATGCTTTCTCAAAAATGAGTAATGTGATTTAATATTGCTAATCTGATTTTCTGTTCAAGCCATTTCAGCAAAGCGACCTGACACACTTAAAATAGTTGTTCAGAAGATGATTTTCCACATTGTTTGATGTCGATTGCTTAAATGGAAACTGAGGTATTACAATTCAATTATCTTACTTCCCATTCTTTTGGCACAGATTTTTAACATTACTTCTGTTTATAACTTCCTAACGTCGTCATGGTAGCTAAACGGATAAGGCTCTGGACAGACGTGTCTGCAAATCCGGGTCCATTTCCAGTTGTAATTATCGACATTTATTGAAAGTTATTTACAAAGGAAGCCTATGTATGTTAGTATCTGCTCTCTTTAGTCATTTTTAAGTACACGCCCCTTTCAAAATTAAAACTTACGCCATGATAAGCATCGAATGTATTCAAAAATGAATAAATTTTACTCATTTTTGAATATCTATTTTTAACAGTGTAGTGCGACAACGTTCAATCAACCAAACCAAAGCATACGTATTTAATTAATTTTTTTTAATCTACCATAAAAATCCATGCCCGAAATACCTTACGCCATTTTACTTTCTCTTAACAATCCCAAGAAGCACTTATGGAAAGTTTCGAAAAGGCCGCTCTCTTCCGATCCCCGCGTGACACACATATGAAAGGGAAGACTTGTCGTAGATATCGGGGAAGAATTTCTCTTTTCGCGAATCCAATCTACGAAATGAGGATTCCTCTAATGCCCCCCCCCCCCCTCTCCCCCCCCATCCGTTTATGCTCCTCGGAAGGGGGTGTTCCTCGTACTTCGTCGTCGAGAGATGACTATTTATAGGCAATTAATGATCGGACGACGTGATGGGGGGTTGCCGCGATCCCTCGCCAAGGAGGCGCGCCAAAGGGGCCTAAATTTAGAAAGAAGAAGATTCTCTCGCTTGGAAAGGATGAAGAAGAGCAAAAGGATGGGGGAGATGCGGTTTCTCTTCTTCTCTCTCTCTCACGGATGGAGAGAGGGATAGGAGATGGAACGATGGAGCGTCCTGGGATTTATCGGGAAGGTTTTGGGTTGTAGATCGCGCAGAGTGTTCGTCGGGATTGGAAAATAAGGGTTGTCCAGTTTGGAATGTAAGGAGGATAAGAGTTGGATACGGGAAAAAGTCGTTTTTTTGACGTGAATACAGCTTTAAAATCGGTCCGAGTGTAGAGCGAGTCATTGGCAGAAACTTGCGCGGCGTAAAGAGTTTGGATATTTGAAAGCCCCATAACTCCACGAGGAATCAGCCTGAGGGGATAAATGAACTATCATTATGTAGAGGAAGGTAAACCGCATCGGTCAATTCGGACATTCATTCACTTCCTCCACCTGAGCTCTGACCGCGTGAAAGGGGAATGTGAAATTGGGATCATACGTTGGCCTGTTTAACCATTGTAACTTCGGTTTTAATCAACGGATCACAAGGTGTGCGTGTTTAAATTGAAGAGAATGACGAGTTCTAGTAATTGGTTTCCTAATTGACAGTTTAAATAGTTTGTGGGAAAACTATATGGAGTGGAAAGTGAAGATTTGTTGAAAATATCACACTAAAATTCAATCGCGGAAAAAAGGCATTGAAATAGGTTGAAAGGGCAGTTCAACACGAACAATATGATACTAATATATCTAAACTAATGACAAGTGTGGAGAAATCTAGAGCTTACCAAAGACGCAAGAAGGAGCAGACATGCGTAGGAAATATTCACGAACGAAATCTTACGTTACAGTGTGGACTATGCCCGCACTGGAAAAAAATGTACTTACAAATTAGTACCTGACTATACTCGTTTTTCTTTGAGTAGAATTGCATCGTAAATGAGCGATGACGTAATCAGATTTAAGCAACCTTACATTCTCAAAAGAGAGCAGTGTGATTTAATATTGCTAATCCAAGATATATTGTTAAAAATTAACAATTTATCTTTTAAACAACCAGCACTCCGTAAATTTATCCTTATGTAGATTTATCCTTGCAAATTGTTTTTAATTCAATGACCAAATTTTGATAGCAATGTTTTCATCTGCTTTTTTTTCCTGCACATTTTGATTGAAAACCTATGCATGAATATTATTAAGATATTTGAATTTTGAAAAAAGAGATTTTTGAAGAGCTCGGTTTCGCTTATTGAACGAGATCAAATTCATGACAATATTGTGAGGGTTGTAGTGCTAAAAAAATATTCCCTGTACGCAAACTACACCCCTACTCCCATCCCCATTGGCCATCTATCGATCCCGGGACACACAGTAACAAGTGCAAGAATGTCGCCACACACCCCTATATTCCTAAAAACGACTGCTTGAGGAAAGAAAAAAAATTACATAGGAAGAGAAATTATTAACCCTTTCGCTCCAGGTGGTCTCACATTACAACCACTTGTTTTCAAATTTATAGGATGAGACAAAGTGGTTTCCATGGTAACCACATGCGTGAATAGGAAGCGTAGAGCGCAATCTGTTGGCGCAAAGCGAAAATTGTAGGTTAATTTGTAAACAACAGTGGAAAATGCAAGGGTCACTCTCACAGAGAATTCAGAATTTTTGTTTTTGCTATTGTGATTTTTGTTAGAAATGCCAATATTTGATTATTTTTTTTTGTTAATATTTTTAGCTTTAAATAATAATATTTTTAACGCAATTTAAAAAGTTAGTTTTTTTTTACTAAGAAAAAAATTAGGAGTTAAAGAGTGAACTAGACGAGTTGCTGTCAAATCGATGTCCGATAATTGGGGTCTAAAACATGTCAGTAATAAGCAGCAGCAGACTATACTAGAAATGTATTTTTTGTGGATAAAAATTTATTTATAAAATAAATAAAATGAAAATGAATATTGCTGACAATAAAGTTCCGGTACGCCGAAAAGATTCTCCAAAAATACAGGCTCGCAAAAAGGAACAGATACCAGAACACCACTATACCCTTGAATCTTGGTATTTGCCACCGAGTTATTTGTCGAAAAGGGTCCCCCTCAAAGCATAACATAGTGTTTCTAACCTGTGTAGCAATACAATTCAGCATACTGCAAAAAAAGGTATTAAAAATGAGTACCTGAACCTACTCGTTTTTCTTTGAGTACAATTGAAACGTAAATGAGCGATGAGGTATTCAAATTTAAGTACTTTCCCAAAAATGTGTTGTGCAGTATGGTTTAATATTGCTAATCTCAGCTTCTGTTCAAGACATCTTAACAAAGCGACTGACTAGCTAAAAATAGTTGTTGAGGAGATTGTTTTCCGCATTATAATTGATGTCGATTGCTTAAATGGAAACTGAGTTATTACAGCTCAATTGGTTTTCTTCCCATTTTTTTGGCACACTTTTTTTAAAAACATTTCTTCAGTTTATAACTTATTCACATCGCCCTGGTATTACAAAGGAAAATGCACTGGACTGCGATGCCTGTGGATCCGGGTTCGATTCCCGGTAAGTCTAGATTATATTTGTTGGAAGCGATTTATGAAGGCAGACAATGTAAGTACTCAACTACTCTCTTTATTCATTTTTACTCATTGTACTCATATTTGAGCACATGTCTTTTTCAAAAATTAAACTCACGTATTCGGATCTATGATAAGCATCGAATGTACTCAAAAATGAGTACATTTTACTTATTTTTGAGTACCAGTGCAGATTTTAAAAGCATATTTCGCATCCAAAAATAGTCTCACGGTGTGAAAACCAAACTCCATTTCCATCCACGAACCCAAAAAAACGCCTCCCGATTAAAACAAATCCCCCTCCGAGAAAGCGGATCGCTCCAAACCGATTGTTCCGATTCCGAGCTTGTCTTTGCTTTACGTGCTTCTCTCTCTCTCTCGATATCGAAAGGACTATACCACCCCCCTTTCCTCCCCCTCCCCCCCCCCCGGCCCTCAAGTGATAAAACGATAGGGGAGGGGGGGAAGGGGTGATAAGCTGCGAAACCGAGCAGCGCGGCCATCAGACGAGAACGCCATAGGAAAAAAAGGAGAGGGGGTTTAGTGCCTGCGGGGGGCAAAGGAACAAGAGCACGCGTGGGGGTGGGGGGTGGGGGGGGATGTCATGTCATTATCAGAAGGAGAGAGGAAAGTTGGGATGGCGCTCTTCTCTCCTCCCCTTTTCTCTCTCTCTTTCTCTCTTCCCTGGCCCCGAGATATAACGGCCTTGTTGCCTCAGCTGTGGGGTTGCTGGGAGGGTGACATCGAAAGCGCCAAACTGAAGAAGAAAATCGCCAATGCATGAAACGTCTTTAAAATCGGCTGCAGCGGACTTAGTTCTCAACCTTTGTTTTCTCGCGTAACCCTTCGATAAAACTTTTTATTTATGAAAAAGTGCACCCCCTTCTCATTTATCCCTTTTAAAAAAAAAAAGTTTGTTTTTGTAACGGTCTTACGTTAGCTGGCAAATGATTCAAACGACTCAAATTGATGACTTATAGGCTTTTATTTTCGGTTTTGCATATTGCATTAATTTATTTTAGGTACTATTATTATTTTCGCGTACCTCTAACCGGACCGCCAAGTACCCCTAAGAGGTACACGTTCCACGGGTTGAAAACGACTGACTTAGAAACATTGTGTGACAAGGGAGGTCCATTCCGACAGTGGACACGCGATCGACATAAATTTGGTCTCATTCGAAAGAAAATTAACGACCGATGCTCGTAAAATCTTTAAAAGAAAAAAATAACGGGGGCAATCAGGGTGGATATATATATGGCATTAAATAATGAAAAATTTCCATTTTAGATAGTGTAAGTCGGAAACTATTGGGGGGAGAGGAGCACTTGCCTCAAGTGCCCTATAGCTAGTAGTATAAAATTATTTATTTACTTTCTGTTGGCGACCAATTCCTATTTTTATATTCTGCTGAAATGACGTTTCTCGTAAAACCATTCTGTCCGTAGTCCAACCACGGAGACTCCGGTGCGGTTACATCCGATTATATAAAAAAATACTTATAATGTTCGGTATTAAGAAAATTATTCATATTTAGAAAAAATTATAAAATAGGTCTAAGATGAGAGGCCACTTAGGGGGTCAATTCGAACAAATATTTTTGTTTAATATTTTAGCTAGTAAATAGCTGTATCAAAAAAATAGTGAACATATTTGTGAATACGAAGATGATTTAAGTCAGATATTGGAGCTGTTCCGCATTTCAAATGCAGAAGTAATACAATATTTCATAAAATGTTTGGTCTATTGTGTTACATGTGAGAGTGCAAAAAAACCTACATAACTAAGCACATCAGTAAGCACAATTACAAGTGTCACATGTACATAACATAAACCGTCGTACAACTTTATAAATTTACTGCTGAAAGTTAGGAAGAAGCCAGAAAAAAAATTCGAGGGGGTAGGGACACAGTACAAAGAGGTACTAAAGAAGGGGGGGGGAGAGACATGTGGATATGATCCGAACCCCTCCCGAAATAAATGTAAACAATTTTCACACGTATTTAATAAAGTCAATAATATGTATATTTAATAAATAAAAAAGATGCATAATTAATTCATTGCCTAATTAGCTTTCATTTCGTAACTTTCAGTTTTCTACTTGAAAAATAAATTGTTTACACAATTATTTTGCATGGCGTTTAATATTTTGAACAAAAAATTACTAATTGATATCCCGCATTTTACTTGTTCCCTACTGTTTTTAAATTTGATTGTAATCTCATATAAAAGGACTTCTGAAGCACATATATTAATAAAATATTAAAACTATATATATTATTGCTATTTACATATATTACTTTAAAATCACAGACAAATTACATAGGGGGAAAAAATAAGTGGATCTGTCCGGAGATTGAGGGGAGGGGGTGGGGGGGGGGGGGGTTAGAAAGGGCTCCTGTGCCACTGGATCCACCAGTGTCTGAAAGCCTATATTTTCTTTCTTACAAAGGACCTATAACTATGAACAACAAACATCTATCCCTTTTACGTCAAGAAATTAACAAACCTTACGTTCACATTTTAAAGACAATTTGCTTGTGATATTTCAAATGATAGGCCATGTTTATTTACAATAATGACAATAATATATATTTATTAACGACAACCCATTTGTAACACTCAATTGGTAGACTTGTTTGTTAAAATTGAAAGGGATATTTTAAGTAAACCATTGAAGTTTATTAGAAGTGTGTACTGTCAAATTTGAAACAATATCTTTAAATGGGACAAAATCCGAAACCCTTTTGTAATCACTAACAATTACTGTCACTTTATACAAATCTGTAAATATTTCATCTTAATTGCATATTACGGAAAGTCTGTGTTAAAGGACCACGGCAGTCGAAATTCATACACATTCTTAAAAACAAGTTGGTAAAACTATTAAGCACAGTAATTTAAATTTGATTTAGGATCTTGTTTGTTTTATAAAAATTATATATAAAAAAAAAATAGGCGAGTTTTAGCCAAATATGGCAGCCCTTCTAAACTCGTTGGGACAGTGGATGAGGGAGGGGGTGAGGGGGAGTTATAAAGTTTTTTTTCTTACGTTTGTTTCGGTTCCTTTTTTTTCCCTCTCCCGATTTTCCCGCTCCAGTCATTGTTGTTTTTGTCTCGGGAGTCGGAAAAAGGGGAAATGGGTTGGGAGAGAGAAGCTTTTTTTTCCCTTTTTTGTTTTTTCCCCTTCCCTTCCAGTTTCGAGAAGAAGAGTGTTTTGGTTTTGTTGTCGAATTTGCATTGTCTTTTCTCCAGCGATCTTATGGCCGGTAATCCTTGGGAAATGTTAAGAGGTCGGTTGTTTCTGGATTATGTGAGGGGTGCTTGTGGCAACGACGAAGGTTTTTTTTTTTTTTTTGCGGGGGAGACGTTTGTGACAACCTCTTCAACTTCCTGTTGTTTCGCAGCCCCTTCGTACGTACTTACCGAAAGGGACAGTTAACAAGCTCAGGCAGCATTCATTGTTCTAATCATTTGCGAACATGTTTTTACCTTTTAAATTACTTTTAGAGCTGAATGAACATAATATAATTGGGGGATGCATTCATTTAAAATAACGGATGATAATAAAAAAAAAATGGTCTTATCGACTATTATGATATTTTAAGCAAAAAAAAATTTTACTACTATCCCAATTAAAATACGAAGTCAGTAAACTAAAGTTAAAGTGTTTTTTTATCTATTTGCGTCGATTGCACGAAAAATGCTTTTTGGGTATGTTGCATTGTTAACGCTCATATTCAATTCAGTATAATAACAATCGCAAAGGAGTAGTCATACTTTCAAACTTGTCATACCTAAAATATAGTATAATAATTTGGAAAATAAGGAGGAGTGCAGTTTTGAAACTTGTCTTGGCCAAAATAAAGATAATCATATTCATTTCTAGAAAACAGCAGACATGGACACGGCAAGTTTTGCAACTAAGCTCTTCAATGCTTATTTTTTTTTTAAATATTCACCCATGATGAAGACTGTGTAGAATGTAGACTATATAAACGAAAATTGTACCTTGTTTCTACTGTGTGTTTTTCTTGAGTTAATTTCTATAATCAGTTTCCAATCTTGTATAATTGAATAGGTAGGTTGTGTGTTTTTTTTGTAAGAATGCACATTTTAAGTATTGTACAAGGCAACGTAGGATATTCATAAATTATACTATCAATTTGCAGTGTGTTCAACTGCACAATATTTGTAATCACCATTTATGTAGAACAATATTTTAATTAATTATTTAAAAAAAATTAATTAGTTATTGCCCGAGTGTTATCGACATCCTGTTTCCACTCGAACTTTCGGCATTTCTTCTGTTTGCAAATTTGTTTGTTACGCAGTCACGACCAAACGCGTCGTTCGATTTTCTTCAAATTTGACACGAATTTTAATTAAAGTTACTAAAAGCGGTTTTTTTTATTATTAAATTTTTCAAAGATTGTTATTATTAATTATTCGCGAGGTCTACTGTTCCCAAAACTACTAGTTTATTTCGGAATAAGTATTACTAATTATCCAATATTAATTACTACCAATAATTTAAAATGTTATACGATGTTTTAAAATTACAAGTATGCTATAGGAAAAAAGGTCAATGGTCAATTAGTGAATTTGTTTCACCAATTGACAACTATAAAGAAGATAAAATTGTTATTTATCTTCTTTATAGTTGTCAATTGGTGAAAAAAAATTCGTAATGTTATCACCTTTCGTTACAAATAATATGTATTATCATTTAATAAATTCAATAAAAAAGAAACTACGAACTAAAGAAATGCCCTTCTTTTACTGAATTTTTGTATTCGAGAATATTTCAGGGAACTTTTAATCGAATTTTCGAAAATATTTGTAACAATTTTAACCTTCAACAAATTAACATTCCTCATATGCCACTTCAATTACATTCAATTAAAACTCATTAGATATTTCCCCCGTCGATCATTCTTCAATCGCTCTTCCATTTCTTGAAGTCTCTGTGAAATTTCTAGAGCCCAATCGTGTAGGAATCCGAGCCTTGCTATCTCCGATACGGCAGCTGTCAAAGCGCTATCTCATTCCCACAAACTTATCTATTTGTCACAACAGCTTCTCGATGACTCCGGCCACTGAAGCTGATAAAACAGAGACAATTGTGAGATATTAATCGAATACGCCCGGGGAAGCCATTGCTAAGAGACAGTGTGAAGAAATTCCAACACAAAATGTTTAAACTGTTCAATTATTTTTATAGGCTGTTTCGAAACGACATTTTTAGTTGTCGATTCTAAAAGAATTCGACACATTGAGAAATTAACTTCTTAATGTGATGTTTGAAATAAATATGGTTCAACCATTCAATAAGATATGTTTAATTACGCTAAATTTGAACGCCAACATTTAAATCTCTACGGAAGGCTCCTGAAAGGTCATCATACATTCTTACTACCCCGCTAACTTTTAAATAGTCCTCTTTAAAATAGTCCGTTTTTAGTAAAAAAATTAAATATATTGTCTGTGGAATACGTTTAATGAAGCCCTGACTCAGAATTTTAAATTTTACTTGCTTAACGAGCGAGCGAGTCTAAGTCTCATACGGACATAATACCGTCCATCTTGGATTTGACCTCTAATGTTAAGTCTATGAGGGAAAATTTTATTCCCGAGCACAAATAAGTAGAGTAGTTGTTCGAATATTTTAATGCGGTTTTTTTTTATAGATAAAGCTTAACTTATCTTTCGTCTCTATACATTTAGATTTTTTGAAAATTGTATTAAAAAAGTTTAATAGAAATTTTAACTTTAATGAAACATTTAAATAAGATTAAAAAGAGATAATAAAAATCCGTCTGTATAGAAATTAAGTTTGAACATTTTTCAATTCACATCATGTCTTGAAATTGAAATCGGAGTTTTGAAGTGTCGGATTTTAATGTTCGCAAAAACTATATATTTGAAAATACCCGATAATACACGCCTCCCGCAAATCCTCTTTGTCCAAAACAAGGGCAGTGTTGATACACATGGGTGACTGATAGTGCAAGCCATGGAGGGTGCAAGCAGTACCGATACCGAGCCCTTGGGGTTTTTAGGAAAGTTTCTGGTTCCAGAGAACCGCAAAGGTTCACCCCTCCCCCTTCCCTCTGTATGTCTGTGAAACTGAGACTGTCATTCATCGCATCGGACGAATCGCCACCTCTGAGTGTTTTCTGTGAATACGCCCTATGTGATGCCACCGAAATCGTGTTTTTACAAGTACCAAAAGTGGAAACACTACAGAGGGGCCTTAAACATCTTAGAGACCCCAATTCCATAATAAAAATCTCAGGAAATCACATAAATAAACAAATATATGCAATAAATCAAACTGTATTCATCTTTGTATACCATGCAAACTATCTATTGGCGGGGATTAAAAGTACTCATATCCCGGGTGCTTTTCTAATGAATTAATGGCTGATGTACTAAATATCTGGTCATAAAAATTATTATACTCCACTGGGACGTATTTTTTGTTTTACTCAAGTCATCCGCTTTTTCTATGGTTGTTGGAAGTTTTGTCGACGAATAAGCCTTGCTTTAGGGAATTAACCAGAGAGTTGTAATATTAAATAGAGAGCGCCTTCACTACCAGACTCTCATAAGGCCGCGGTGTCAACATTGAAAAGAAAAACCAACATCACGTGGTTTTAGCGCTGCCACATTTGGCGTACAGATATCTGCAGGAGTTTCAAATTTGGCGCACATTCTTCTTTTTTGGTGATAAGGAGTTCTGTCTGTATTCAACTTCTTAACATATATGTACGTATTTACTTATTTTCAAACAATATGCGCTAAATATTTCCGCTTCATTAACGAAACGAAAATATTTTATTTGTGTTCAATACTCGAAGAAGCGTAACTCTTTATATTTCTCAGGTTTTATTGTTCAGATTTTCTTATTGAAGTATACAAAGTACCAATTGAAAGAACTTCTCTTATGGTAAATTTTTTACATAAAAACGTAATGCAATTATTTCAAAACTACAAAGTAAGAAAAATCTCCTTAATATATCTGTTAAACTCCCTTAAATTGTGTCACTCGTTCAAAAAAAAACTGTATTTAAATACAAAATTAAACACAAAACCATATTACAATACTTCGATCTCGTTTAGTTCTTAAAGTCGCCAAGGCCTGCCAAGTAATATTGGCGCATGAATGAATTGTCATTTCCACATATCACGTGGTTTCGATGATGGACACACGGAAATCAGCATTTTTATTCCTCTATTTGTATCATTACTCTATGGAATTAACAGTATATTTTCTCCGGTTTCTTTTCTTCCTTCCTTTCTATTTCTTCTCACAGGCGATACAAGGTTTTCCCTGTTTTCCAGATGCGTGTCAACCGTACTCTCCTTTCCCCCGAAAAATAACATTCCTCCACAAAATTCAAATTAATATCACATGCTTTTCATTCGAACATATTTCGACAGCATAGAGAAAAATGAAGAAAGTTTAAAATAAAAAAAAATCAGAAACATGGGACAAATGAGGGAGCGAATAAATCGCACCGCACTCATGCATACAATCTATTATAAAAGGCGAGGGAATAATCAAAAGAAAAGGGGGACTCGCTCGGAGCAGAGAAAAAAGGCTCCCGCAGAAACAGGCCGCAATTTCTTGTTAAAGAAGGGCACCGATCTAACAAATTGCGACATCACTTTGGGCGGAGGCGTCGCGAAGGAGCGGAGCAACTCACAAAAAAAAGGCCAATCTGTCGCCACCAATTAATTAAACTCAGAAGGAATACTTCGCTTTTGCTAAAAGAATTTCCGACACAGTCGCAGCAGAAAAAGCCCCTTCTCCTTTTGTGGCTTTCGAGCATATTTGGGGTGCATAAGCAAACAAATAGTTCGTATTTCGAAGTGTCAGTCAGATCACACATAAAAGAAAACATCCCTCCCCCCCGTGGAAATTCTCAGACATGCACTCAGAATTTAATGAGATGTTCGGAAGTAAATATTATCCCTTGTGCAGAGAGCGAATATTGCGTTTCTATTGTTTTGCGGCCTCAGATTTCTTCAAGGAAGGTGTAGCGATGAGCAGCCTACTGGGATTGAACCTAGGATCTTTCGCTTGCTACGCCGATACTCTACCGGTCGGACTAAAATAATACTCAAACCCGAGGAGATTATCGGGTATATAAAGTGACCACCACAGTACCTCCTATCTCAGTGAGTCGGACGGAGGTATGAATGATGTTTGCAGTGTATAGCAGGTGAAGTTGTGGTGGTCGAATGGAGATGGCGGCACGAGTCGTTGGTGGAAGATTGCGATTGTTCTTTGTCCGGGTCACAACTGTGAAGATGTGTTTTTTACCGGGATTCGAACTCGGGACTTTTCGCTTGCTGCGTTGATACTCTACCGGTCGGACTAAAATAATTCTCAAACCCAAAAAGATGTATCGGGTATTAGAAATAACCACCACAGTACCCCCCCCCCCCCCCCCCCATTTCAGTGAATTTGACGAAGGTACGAATGATGTTTGCAGTGTTTCACAGGCGGAGTTGTGGTAGTCGAATGGAGATGGCGCCACGAGTCGTTGGTGGAACGGTGCGATTGTTCTTAGTCCGGGTCACCACTCTGGCGATGTGTGGTTTACATGGAATTTCGCTTGCTACGCCAATACTCTACAGGTCCAGCTAAAGTAATACTCAAGCCCGAGCGGTTGTGTCGGATATATGAAGTGGAACAATGGAAACCACCACAATGGAAATGTCGCCTTAAGTCAGTGGTTTGTATCGTACTTTAAAAATAAAATATCGTGCTCTGAAACTCTCAACAATTCTAACGTTTTGGAATCGAATTTTGAAGTTTTATCCGTCAAATGAAACCCGCATAAATAGTCTCAAATCTCAATATCTATAGGAAGACGTCTTTGTTACAGTATTTTCTAAAATATATTTTTACAACTAACCAGTTCAAAATATTTCATCAACTTACTCTTCAAAAACAACAACACAGAGATGAAAGAAACACGTGAACTACTACTTTCAGAGAAAGTAATTTGGAACAAAAGAAAGACTGAAAAACATACCGTGAAAAACTCCAGGGCACTAAAAAATTTCATTTCTTTTTTCCTATTTTCGTAATGTTTACAAATATCCCAGGGGATAAGGCGACAGACAGCACAACCGCAGAAATACACAACAGAAGAAAAAGAAAGATTAAAAAGTACAATTTTACAAAACCCGAGATCATGAAGTTAGCCATTTTGTCTTTTAAAAAGAAGTCCATAAATTTAAATCTATAATTTATTTATGATTTCTGAGAAAAAAATAATGCTAAAAATATTAACAAAAAGTAAAAAATTCTCATATTTTGTTTATGAATCCTTTTATAAAGGTAAGTATATTTTTCTTTTTACATTTAATTCTGATTGGTCCGAAAGTTTTGTAATAAGGAAGTATAGCTTGTAAGCATTTTAAAGCTGGAACAAATAACTATCTGATCAAAATGACTCACACACAAAACGCCTTGAATCGATAATTCCCAGGTGTTAAATTTCTCTAATTTTATATTGTAAACCTAATTAAAGTGTAGGAGAAAAAATAATTTAATTCTGGTATGATTTTAAACGTATGATTTTCTGACGCATCTCTCTACACTGTAAAAAAATGTACTTAAAAATGAGTACCTGAACTTACTCGTTTTTCTTTGAGTACAATTGCATAGTAAACGGGCGATGACGTACTCACATTTAAGTAACCGTACTTTATCAAAAAATTATTAGTGTGATTTAATATTACTAATATCAGCTGCTGTTCAAGCCATAAAGCGACCTGACACACTTAAAATAAGTGTTCCGAAGATGGTTTTCTACATTATTTGATGTCTATTGCTTATATGGAAAGTGAGTTATTACAACTTAACTAACAATTTTCTAACGCATTTTTTTGTAAAAAAAAAAAATGTCTGTCAGCGGCTCTGCTTTTATTCAACACCAACACCTCAAACACAAATTCTTATTTTATTATTAGTTTTTCATCAAAACAAAGTAAAAATTAAAAACGAAACCCTTTATTCTTCCCCCGAAAACAAGCCAAAAAATACGCCTAATTACAGGAAGCAAGCGCCTCACAAAAGACCGATCAACCCTCGGCTTCAAAACGTTCTTCCGACAGCCCACAAAATAACGAAAGCCTCTTTCAGGTCGTCAATATCCTTCTCTTCCCCTGAAAGAAGAAGAAGACGAGTACTTCGAAAGCCACGAAAAATTGCGGGAACCGAGCATCGGTCTTCCTGCAATTTTCGAAGGAGGTCCTCCTTTGTCTTCCTTCCTGCAGAGACAGAGGGGGGGGGAGAGAAGAAAGGGGGGGAGGGGAGAGAAGAAAGGGGGGGAGGGGCTTCCTTTTCCCGTTTTGTTGTTCCGGGAAAAGAAGTATTGATTGGCGAAGAAAGTTTTCCCGACGTTCGGAAACAGATATTGACTCCTCGCTGGCGAAAGGGGAGTTGCTGATGGACGGAAATATCGGTGGAAATATGGAAGAGGGGTGAGAAATACGACGAAAGACCTCCCACCGCCCTTTTTTTTTTTTTTTTTTATCCGTGTGAATTCTTCTCGTTTAGATGTGTATAAAATCGTCTCTAGGAAAACATGATGCTTATTTAAAATAATTGTCGAAATAACGCCAATGTTCTTCTTCTATACCCCGCTTATATACCGTTATTAATTATTTTTTTAGAATTAAAAGTTTATTAACATTTGTTATTATGTTTGAAGTCAGACTGTGTGAGAGCCACATTTGATTGAGTTAATGTGAATTGAAATTGGGTTAGAAATACGATACTCCCCTCTTTTTTTGTGTGAATTCTTCTCGTTTAGATGTGTATAAAATCGTCTCTCGGAAAATATGATGCTTATTTAAAATAATTGTCGAAATAACGCCAATGTCTTCTTCTATACCTCGCTTATATACCGATATTATTTTTTTTTAGAATTAAAAGTTTATTAATATTTGTTATTATGTTTGAAGAGTTTGACTTCAGACTGTGTGAGAGCCACATTTGATTGAGTTAATGTGAATTGAAATTGGGTTAGAAATACGATACTCCCCTCTTTTTTTGTGTGAATTCTTCTCGTTTAGATTTATATTAAATCGTCTCTTGGAAAATATTATGTTTATTTAAAATAGTTGTCGAATTGACATCAATCTCTTCTTCTATACCCCGCTTATATACGCTATTTATTTATTTATAGAATTAAAAGTTTATTAATATTTGTTATTATGTTTGAAGTCAGACTGTGTGAGAGCCACATTTACTTGAGTTAATGTGAATTGAAATTGGGTTAGAAATACGATACTCCCCTCTTTTTTTGTGTGAATTCTTCTCGTTTAGATGTGTATAAAATCGTCTCTCGGAAAATATGATGCTTATTTAAAATAATTGTCGAAATAACGCCAATGTCTTCCTCTATACCCCGCTGATATACCGCTATTAATTTTTTTAGAATTAAAAGTTTATTAATATTTGTTATTATGTTTGAAGAGTTTGCAGTCAGACTGTGTGAGAGCCACATTTGATTGAGTTAATGTGAATTGAAATTGGGTTAGAAATACGATACTCCCCTCTTTTTTTGTGTAAATTCTTCTCGTTTAGATTTATATTAAATCGTCTTTCGGAAAATATGATGTTTATTTAAAATAGTTGTCGAATTGACATCAATCTCTTCTTCTATACCCCGCTTATATACGCTATTTATTTATTTTTAGAATTAAAAGTTTATTAATATTTGTTATTATGTTTGAAGTCAGACTGTGTGAGAGCCACATTTGATTGAGTTAATGTGAATTTAAAATGTGTGAGAAATACGATAGATCTATTTAAAAGTCTATTAACTCCCCGAGAGGTGTTAGAAAAAGGGAAATTTTTTAAAGTTGTTCGCTCTGCAAACTTGTTTACTTTATACCCTGTACATCAGAACCAGAAGAGCCTAAGTCATATTTGGGCAACTTTACAAGAGAGGGAAAAAACTGAATACTACTCTCAACTAAAGCTGTGGACTTGGGCTTTTATAGCTCTCACTAAATACTTAAGGAAAGTGAGCGAATTTTAATAGTAAGGTTCGATAAAAATTAACTTTTAAGACATGATCTGCAATACAACAAAAATCGTAAAATTTGGATTTAGGCTCATCTGGCCTTGAGTTATAGATATTTCTAATGCATCTATATTATATATATATAAATATTTAATTTTTATTATTTTAATAGATGTAGCTCCTAAGAAACACTTCGACCCTTTAGATCTGAAAAATACTTTAACCTTTTTGAGTACTGAATTATTTGAAGATTTTTATGCCCATGGGACGGATTTGGTGAGGTTCAATTGATCCCATTCTTGACCGACCCTACAACAAATTGTTTGCGATCAACGTCCACTGGCGGGGGTGCCGCAAACATCAACGCCTGCTTCTTAAATTCAGATGACGAGTCAGACTCGTCCACCGTCACTTCGCCCAAGTAAGCAGATGACGAGTCTCACTCGTCAAATGTACCCTAAGGGTTAACATCGAATATTTTTGTGAATTTTAATTTTATGTATATTGCTAGAAAACCTAGAAATCCTTGAATGACTTCAGTTGTTCAGCTCCGTTAAAGGATTAATATTTGTTATGATATTTGAAGCCAAACTGCGTTAGAGTCGAATTTGATTGGGTTAATGTCAATTGAAATCGAATTAGAATGTGCATTTTAACCTTTAATTGAGGAATCACACTTGTGAAACGTATTTTGAAGGTAAGGAAATACTCAGGATCATTTTTAATATGTCCAGATAATTCGAATACTGTGCAAATGTGTCTAAATTTAACTTCTAAAAGAAAACTTTAAAGAATGGGTTTAAATGCACATATAAGAACATAGAAAAGTTGACTAAAATAAGCAATATTTTGTTTAATATAAAATAATAATAAACACATAGCAATGTGTCTTACTTTGTTTGTGGTCTCGAAATCCGCTCTAACGATTCTCACAAAAATTGGTGCATTAATACTTTTGGGGTAAAAATTCGATTGGGATAGGTTACAAATTATACATTACGAATGAGTATTAATAGGTTATACGACAATAACAGTTAAATGTTATTTAATTCATCATATGTTATTTTAATTCAAAACGTGTAAAATATTTTTTGTTATAATTTTTATTCTAAAATATAGTATTTTTTTGTCATAAATAATCGAAGAAAATAACAGTTAATTCAAATTAAAAAAATCGTCTGCGTTTTCAAAGAAAGATAAAACACATTCTGATCACTTTATCGTCTACAAAATATTATAAGTTTTCTAATAAATATTTAAAAAAGAACTTGAACACAAATCGTTTGCATTTAAAATAATCAAAATTTGAACAAATTTAATATTTTGATTTTTTTTTTACTGTGTTTATTTACGAGACGTCATAAATGGAATACGCAAAAGAAAATATTTTAAATTCTGTATAAGAAATAAATAGAAGAAAATATAGTTTGGAAAAACACGTAAGTTTTTTTTATTCCATGTAAAATTAATTATTTATTCTGCTACAATTAATTTCGACACCAGATCGCATGCATGTTGGACATTGGTATGTATTTCCACAAATAGAACATGGAATTTTTAAAACAGAATATGTTTTATTAGAAAGAATATCATATGTTTTGTTAAGCATTTATATTCCAATGGAATCAATTCAATGAAGATTTATTAAATTAATGTAACGTGTTATTTATAATATATATGTAAGTACTTTTTAAATGGAACTTTGCTCTACTTTTTGATAAATTTTATTTTAAAAATTGTTTATAAATACTTATTTCAGCTTTTATATTCCAATGGAAATAACTAAAAAAGTTATTATTAAATTAATTTTACGCAATATTTATTAATTACAATATTTATTTATTAAAAATCAATTTTTTTACGTCATTGTTATTTGATAAGCTGTATTTTACCAATTGTTTATGAATACACCTATTCCGAATAATATTAAACAAGAAACAAGGAAAAAAATTGAGTTTTCCAGTTTTGTAGACATGTTTTAGAAATTGTGAAAAAGGAAGTGTTTCTAAAAATTCGCATTTGTTTATCATGGACGTTTTGCACAGTTTTGTGATGAAATTTACATGATGTAGTTTCAAGATATGACTTCACGCGCATTTGTTATTGCTTGATAGGGATAACTTATTCACCAATCGCTAATCGACTATGTATTTTTGTTAATCCGTCAAAATTTTAATCTCGAGACCAGGTCATAACATAGTGTCTATTAAAATGGTTTGTTATTTATGCCACATTCTAATTATGAGTAAATAATTTCTGAATAATTTAAATAGTTTCAGACGCTATTATTTATTCTGGATACCAGTAAATTTATCACATTCTGAATGTAAAAGCTACATTCTTATTACCTTTCGTACAATACTGAAGTTTTATGTAGTATTTATTTTTAAATTTGAATCAGTAGATAATCATTAAAAATATGTTTGTGATGATTTTAAAATAAATGTAACAGTGTAGAAAAATTGTACTAGTTCGCATCTACCTAATTCTATATGAAATCATTCCCGTTATTAAATTGTATTAGATAGTATAATCTAATATTGATCTGTTTCACGGATTACGTAAATAAGTTTAGTTTCAAGCAGAGAGGGATTGAAAATGAGTAAGATGTTTTACAATAGAACAACAGAATTAAATTTGGTTAATGCAAATACTTCATTAACCAAATTTAAAACCATTTTTAAATATAAATTTGATATTTACTATAATTGTGTTCTAAAATTTGTTTACCTTGTTACTTCAAAAAAGTATTCTTCTTTATTGAAAGATTTGTTCGAAATAGTCTTGCACCTGCTTAATTCAACATGAAATTACTTTTGATGTTAAATTATATCAGATAGTAATAACTAAATACTGAATTGTTTTTTGAATTATTTAAGTATGTCTAGTTTCAAACAAATATTTAGATAATTTAAATACAAAATTGACATACAGGGAAATAAATTTTACCAAATTTAGAACCATTTTTAAAAATAAATTTGCCATTTGCAGTAAATTTGTTTTTAATTATTTTTTATCATGTTACTTCAAATAAGTATTTTGTTAATTTAGATTTGTTAGAAGTAACTATTTTTTTAGACCAATACTACTAGCGACATACACAAATTTTATATTCTGTAAACTTTTTTTAGGAACAAAATTATGAAATATTCCTAACAACTGCCACAAATATCAGCACGTGTCGTTTTCAAGCATTATTCTAAATAAAATAATATATGTAAATATAATATATAATAAAAGAACTATTATATTTAAATTATATAAAAAGTTTATTTAGAAGGTAGATTTTCCCAACTGATTTAATTAATAGTTAATTGATTATAAAATTATATTATTTATAAAACTGTTTTCATCACTACGACTCATTCCGAATAACACATAAAATTATTCGAAATAAGTTTATTATAGATTAAATGTTTAATAAGAATATGAAATGTTTTTCGTTTCTTATTATTTGTGCATGCAGATTAGAGATAAAAAAAAATTTGAAATATTTTTTTCAGTAACAAAAAAAAACTTGATCTCAATTATCTTATTCTTCTTATTAACAAAGGCTGCTTTGTATATCATTTAAAAGTCCATTCAGGTACTCAAGAGTTAAACAGATGCAACACATCACTACAAATTGTTACTGAAATACGAACTGCAGAATATTGTCAGAGTTTAGCATGCAAACGAAAACTGTCTAATAAAATTGTGCGAATGGTTGTTTTAGACGCTCAGGATCGTTAAAAACATTAATTCAAGTTACTTTTGCAAAATTGCCTTTTATCTTTGCAATCTTGACAAGTCTAAGCAATCATTTGAGCATTTAAAAGAACTTAAACTTATTTCGATAATGAAGATATTATAAGATGATACAATATATCATGAAACGACTAACCGTTGATATGGATTCGATTTATTAGAAATATTATTAAGTAATAAAATATGCGAGAGATCTGGGCTCGGTCCTCCTGGTACTTTTAATAATAATAAATAAATATTAAAAAACGCTGTAGATACGTTGGCGCAGTTATCCTCATTGTTTGTCAAATATACTACTAAAGATTTTTAAAGTTAAAAACTTCGTTTTATATATTTAAAAAAAAAAAAACTTTTTGAAAGTCACACTATTTTCTAATCTAAAATAACCATCTTTTCAAAACAGACTTTCTAAAAATGCACGCAAGAAATTATCCTATGCATTTCCATTCTGAAAATTTCATTCTACATCCCTTCATTTTCCATCCAGCAAGAGAAGGAAAGAGACGCAGGAGCAAAAATAATATCCTCCTCTGCCTATTCACAACCACGAACGTGAGAAGGGGAGACAGTCCTAATTCCGTTCGAAGCCGCTCTCGAATCTGCTTCGGGAAAGGGGGGGTGGGGGGGGGCTAATTAATTACTGCCTCTGACGTCGCGCTTCCCAAAAGGAGGACACACGTTGAAAGGAAGGGGCTTTTTGTCGCTGCCGTGGACTTATAGTCTGGGAAAAAAGAAAGCTCGTCGCGAAGTCTCCCTTTCTGTTGTTTTTGTTGAACTGTCTTTGTGTCGAGTAGGAAAGAGGACGTTGGGGGACATTCGGCTTTGTTGGGGGTCGTGCGTTTTCTTGGCGAAGAGGCTTTGGCGAATATTAATGAAGTGGTGAGGGTTAATTTGGGAGGATGGTCTGAAAAGTTGTGGGCGGAATGATTAGATATGGGGAATGCGTGCATCTGTATGTGTAAACTGGGAATTAAAAGTGGGAGCTTTTGTTGGATGACATTGACATAACTCAAAAATTGTGAATAGATTTTTGTACTTATACTACACTGTTAAAAATAGTTACTCAAAACTAAGTCAAATGTACTCGTTTTTGATTACATTCGATGCTTATCATGGCTTTGAATACGATATGTACTCAAAAATTAGTACAATGTGTAAAAATAAATAAAAATGAGAAGTTGCTTCCCTACATAGACTGCCTTCATAAATCACTTTCAATGAATATGAACAATTACAACCGATATTTATCGGGAATCGAAACTACATCCTCAGGCACTGCAGTCCAGGGCATCATCCGCTGTACTATCAAAGCGACGTAAAGAAGTTATAAACAAAAGAAATATTTAAAAAATGTGCCAAAAGAATTAGCAGTAAGATAATTAAGTATAACTCAGTTTCCATTTAAGTAAGATACATCAAATGATGTAAAAAACAATCTTTTGAACAACTGTTTTAAGTTTGTCAGGTCGAGAAGTTGATATTAGCAATATTAAATCACACTGTTTGTTTTTGAGAAAGTACGATTACTTACATTTGAGTACGTCATCGCCCATTTATGATGGAATTGTACTCAAAGAAAAACGAGTATGTTCAGGTATTTATGCTGTATTATATATCAATGAAAATTTCGTAAAATAAGGGAAAGAAGCCTGTGTATACAAGTATTTACTCATTGTATTAATTTTTGAGTACGCCTTTTTCAAAATTGTAAAATATGAATTTGGAGCCATCGAATGTATTTAAAAATAAGCACATCTTACTTATTTTCAAGTATCTATTTTTAACAGCGTAGGATAATTGATGACAATATTCTTGCATTTTAAATATTTCTTGTATTCGTGCTTTTAGTTATAGTTACTTTAGTTTTTTAGATTGTCATTCCAAATGAATAGATCATTGCGCAGTGAAACGGCCAATGGATAATATAAAATTAACTAATAACTATAAAAAGAATAAATAATTAAAATATGATTGAGGTCAATCGCCACTATGCACATTGTTTTCCATAAAGTAAAAAATCTCAAAAATGTCCTATTTAAATTTTCTTTAAAAATCAAGGAAATTGGATTAGATGACATGAAAGAAAAACTCAAATTATATTTGTAAAACTTTAAGAAATTCTAATTTTATAGTTAAAATAAATCCCTTTATAAAGAAACCGACAACTTCTTCTAACTAAAAGCCGACGTTGTCATAGTATACCTGCAACCAACATTTCACACCCCCTTTAACAAATAGTCCCCAGCACCGACCACAAGCCCTTTTGTCACGCTTCTTGATCGACAGCTGAGCAGTGCGTGTGGTCTCCCCCCCCCCCCCCTGCTACCCCACCTCCCCCAAAGATGATCGACATCATCTTCACCTGCGGCTGGGGGGGGGGGGGGTAGGGTCCGCTCTTTCCCCCAACGTTCGTGATTTTCTGCGCTTCTTCAAAACCAGGGATGCTTGGTACTTGTCAAAATGTGTTTTTTTAGAAGATAAAACTGTTACTGAATGTTTTTTTGTAGCTGGAACAATAATCTTCCAACGCTTGAAATTAAAAGATTGAAACTTACATACATTTTTCCAAAAATAATTTAAAGCCATAAAATATATCAGCAGACTGACGTCATCAAAAAGGAATTTTTTTTAACAAAATATACATATCACCAATCTGATTAATTGATGTATAATAGTGATGAAAGAGAAAAAGTATAAACATTTAACATTACTACAATGTATGGAATTTTTTTGATAATTAGGAAATACACTTTGGATTTTTTTCTGTTATGAAAGGAAATCCATAGGAGTAAATTTTTAACAATTATTTTCTAAATACACTAGCTTTAATTTAAAAGCATATACACTAACAGGGTTTACAAACTTTTGGAGAGGTGTGAGGGGGTGGGGGGGGGGAAGAGGGGACAGCTAGTCACTGAGACGATTTTAATTGTGCTTTAAACATACCTCGACTGGACATCTTCTCTCATGCTCTTTTTTTGTATCTCTTGGTAAAAAAACATTTCAGGAAAAATGTTTTTTCAAACTTATATCACATTGAATTGATGAAATGAAGGAAGGGGGACGTTTAAATACCCCGTGGCAAGGTAGGTGGGGGTATAGGATTGTGTTATTTAATGTCCCATGGCAAAGAGAATTATTGAGTATGGCTCATTAAGTTTTTAAAACCTTCCAAAATGGAAAAAAAATTCCCCAAATTTTTTTTAATTTATATTTTTAAAGATTTAAATAAAAATAATAAACTAGATTACAGAAAAGAAAACTATAAGGAAAGCGTGTACTAATTGCTACCTTCAACAAAATAATTAATATTTCACATACGAAATATTGCGTACAGCTGCTTTGTCGAGTGTCACGTAACATCCAGGGGGGGGGGGGGGGGAGGGCACATCACATGGTTTAATGGTATCTAGCGTCAAAACTTTCTAGGATTTCATAAACATATTGAATAAAAGAACAAGTAAATTGATTGAAACAAATTATTATCCAAACTAAATGCAGAACAATGAAGAGATTCTTACAGACGACGAATATACGGTGGGGCATTTTCAAATTGCATTAAATATCTTTCAATGGAGTAAACAAATGCACATTTTTATGAATATTCATGTGTACACATATTTACCTTGTCTATATGCACAATTCTCGTTCCCTTTTCAATTTTCGAAGTCTATCGTAGATTCGCAGAAAAGATATTTAAATAAAACCAAGATCGCACGTTATTACTTTCCAACCAGAAACTCTTGTGTCAGCGAACGTGTTGAAATAGCTCCTCTTCAATAAAATGCAGAGAACGATTTCGGATAGAGAAGTGCCTTTTAGACGTGCCTTTTCCCTTACCAGACGATCGCGTGGGGGCACACGATATCAGCAGAAGGCGTTCACTTCTCTCGCACGCTCTCCTTCCACTAATGATGTCTCTGCCCGTTTTACCTTCAACAACATCACACATTCGGTGGTTGCATGAATGGGGGGAAATCGCTGTTAATGCGACCGTTGGAAAGTCGGCTGCTTCGTTTTAAATGGGTTGATTGAATTAATTTAGCATAATGGACTATTGGAGACGACCCGAGAAGGAAATACCTAGATACACTGCCTCGTAATTTTGAAGCCATGGTCAAGTGACGAGGAAAGAAACCCATTTTCTAGCTCTAGTGCGACGTTAATCAGGGGCGGTTTAAGGCCCAATTGTCACAATGGGATAAGAGGGGCGCCAAATTTGAGTGTAAAACTGGTTAATTAAAGATTACTTGACAAAGTTTTTGCTCTACATTATTTTTTTTCTTTCATTGTTATTATTATTATTTTAATATTTGATGGAGTATATATTAATATAATATAGATATGTCAACATTTAGGTTAGAATATTCTAGTTTAGTAGTCAAGAAATTCGGTAAATGTAACATATTATTTTAAGCTAACCATTCAAAAATAAAAAGTATATGACTATGATATAAAATGCAAATTAAAAAAAAAAAGATTTAGGGGGCCAAAATTATGCTTACTTATGTTAAAAATAATTCTCATACCATCCCTGGCGTTAATTCAACCAACCAAACACTCAATATATATTATGCAAACGATTTATATTCTTCACATTTTAGTGATGCCGTTTAGGAAATACAAACTTAAACCTTCTTAGTATGTGTTGCACCTGGTTCAGCTTTTTCATTAAAATTGATAAATTGTATTAAAGTACTACAATTTAATGCGAAACCAAACTTGTCTTATTGGAGGGTTAATTGCAGCCTGTATTTTATGTGTTCCTAAATAAATAAAGATTTTCCTTACGAAGCATCAGATTCTTCCAGCAACTATTCAATCTTTAAGTTTACCTTATTTGTAATATTTTTATTTCCGCAAATCACCATTTATTTTAGTTTAAAAATGGATACTGACTCTTATAGTTACTGGAACCAATATTGCTCTGTAAACGTTTTTAGAAGTCGGCCTTTAAAAGGGAAAGATTTTCTTATTAATTGCAGAATCGTCATTTCTAAACAATGAACCAGTTTCAGAAGTCAAGATCGATATTTATTGTAATCTATGCAAATAATTCACGTGCCTCGGTAGCGCAGTAGGCAGCGCGTCAGTCTCATAATCCCTCTACTGAGGAATCTGAAGGTCGTGAGTTCGATCCTCACCCGGGGCAGGTTCGTTTTTCGACTGTCATTTTTTGACAATTTTAAAGGAAGACAACCTATTGAAAATATCAAAATATTAATTTTTTTCCTTCACATATTTATTGTTGTGATATCTACTGAACCTTAAACTTGAAGTTACAATAATTCGATTATGTTAATAATATGCCATAGTTTTAAGGTATTATCCAGCAAACAAGGTGTTTAAGGGCTCTGTTGTCCCTCTCATACCAAAAGTCATGCCCAAAGTATAGAAATAAAGAAATAAATTTTTAAGTATAATTAAGAGCTGCACAGAAAATAACTATTTGCTTAACTTTCAAGTAAATGGTTATTAATGTGAAAAAAAAAATTCAAAAACATTTTGAAAATCAAGTCAAATTAAAAAAAATTCAAAACTTGACAGCATTTTGTAAGTTTTACATATTTTTTAAACGACGCTACTGGGCAAATTGTAGGCAAAAGTTACAATTGTCCAATTTCTCGAAAGAAAAAAAAATGACTACCTACAAATTTCTTATTTTTATCCATATCTACTTAATTTATTATACATTAAAAGAACCGAGAAGAAGTTCAATTTCTTGAAGCACTTGCATTCTCTCTCTCACTTTTTTTCTTTTTCACGCAGTTGTCGCTTTAATTGGTGCGAAATTGTGAGGAGCGTGACACATCTGAGGATTTTTTCAACGGATAATCCGTTTGAGGATATTCTCTCCTCGCAGAAGATAAAAAAAAAAAGCGAAAAAAAAAATCCGCTACAGATACCGTTAAGAAAAATGAAAAAAAAAATCTTCCGAAAGGAAAAAAAATACCGATAAAAAGAGCAAGTGGTAGCAAAAAAATAAACTTTTTTTGGGCGGCAGGTGGCGCCATGGTCTATGTGTGGTTGGTAGAAGTGTTTTATCTCCGTTTGGAAGGGGAAAAAAAACAGAAAGGCGTATGCCACGTGTAATAAATAACAAGACGACAACGTGAAGGAGTGGTTTTGATTGTCGCTCATGCTCATGTACTCTGCTCTTTTTATTCGTTATTGTTTTAACTTCCTTAGGCGGTTACTGCTTTTTTTGAAGATTATCTTTCATTTCGTTCACGAAAGCAGTTGAATTTATTAGTTGCAAACAAAGATACAAGGAAATATGTTACTTCTAAATTGGTAAATAAGACGTTAATAAGCAAAAAGGTAACTTGTTTCAACGTTTCTGAACATTGCTCATTATTGAAATAAATGAAATCGAACCATGATTGCAAGAATGTATGTGAATGTATTTCTTTAATGTTTTACTTCTCATATAATGGAATAATTATTTTGAAGTACAAAGAATAGGAATGTCAGTAATTTTTCGTAAAGCAAAGGCGAAAATGTTTTAGTTAATTTAAACGAGAAGCTAAAACATATATATTGTTTATGATCAAAATTAAAGAATAGACCTGTTCAATTAATTGAAGATATTCAAGGAAAATTTTAGCAAAAATTGTTCGAAATAGTAATTGAAATTTTAACCAATTGATTTTAACTTATAGATTCCAGCCAATGGATACAAATGTTTCTTGTAAACAAAAATCCGCATACTAGTGAAGACTTTTATTTTTACAAATAATTATAAGGAAGTGGTCCAAATTCTTTTTTTAGACTTTTAAAGTAATACTTTTTTGACATCTCTACTGACAAATCAAATTATTATTGTAAAATAACTATTATTGAAAATATTCTCACATGTAATAAAAAAAAACGTGCATAGAATGTTCAGAGCTGGTTAATATAAAATGTAAACAAAGCATAAAATACAGGCCCCACTTCAAACTATTTTAAATTTATATAAAAAGGTTCTAGATGCTCACACTGCGTATATGAGAAAGACATTCGTACCTTATTCAGTTTTTGCAATTAACTTAAAAATATTATTCGTGGCAATAATAAGTATTTTTAATTACAGAAATTCATATGAGAAATAACTGAATTGTTCGCAATCAATACTGTTTTCCTTCTTTATATGAAATTTCGTTATAGTTAGCACATGATTTTTATTAAAGCCGGAGCCCACTTCAATCACCTATTCAATTCTCCTTCCTCGAAAATTCAACCAAACACAATTTCGAAATATTTTAAAATTATATAAAAAGGCTATAAATGTGAAACGAATGCATTTATTTCACACTATGGTCATGAGAATTACATTTGTTTCAGTTTTTGCAATTAAAGCCTGGTATTATAGATTAAAAAAAGAATTATATAGAGCAATAACAAGTATTTTGAATTACGGGAACTCATATGAAAAATAACTGAACTCTATCGCAGTCAGTACCGTTTCACGTCTTTATATGGTGAAACCTTTCACCTGTTTTTTTTTTTAAGCCTGAGCCCACCTGACCCACACCCACACAATTCTCCTTCCCTCAGAAATTCAATCACAACCCTCCCCCCCACCCCCAAACCATCCAACTCCGAAAATATCGCGAAGCGAAACGAAAATCCCCAAATGATAGAAAAGGAAGAAGAAAAAAAAGAACACACTCGAAAAAGAAGCAAAACAAAAATCGTCTGGCTCTCGCGCGACAAGCCCCAGGAAGAGAAGAGCGGGAGTGGAAAGTGGCGGGGGGAAGGGGGGAGAGAGAGATGGAAAGGAGGGCTCGTCCAGCAGATTAGAACGACAGGGGGAAATGGGGGAACGACGGCGCTACCCCCCCCCCTTTCTTGTGTGTGAAGGCGGGGGGGAGGGGGATCTTATGGATGGTGGAACGTGTCGTGGCAACAGATATATTCGCGGGGCTCACCCGGGTCTCGGGAATTAATAAATACAAGGGAGGCAGCGGAGTGGGGGGGATGGAGAAAGCATCCGAAGAATTTATATCTCGTCTCTTCCAGGGAAGGGAGGGGGGGGGGATGAAGGGTGTGTGAGAGAGTTGAGATTTTAGGAGAGATTTCGGGGGCCGATCGGGAGTAAAAGTTTTTGGAATATTCGAAGGAGGGGGGAGGGGGGGGGGGGGGAGATGTGTGACGGATAAATTTGTGCGGATCTTATTCTGAGGTTTTTCTTTTGATTTGGGATGTTCTGTCGTGGAGTTTAATTAAGTCATGTGCTGAGATGCGATATGGGACGGGGAGTTGTTTTTTCTAGTGCCTTCCTAGGAGTTAATGAATTGGCTGGTTGGTGAGGGTACTGAGGAGGGAGGGAATAGGACCCGTGATTTCAAAAAAGTAAAAAGGTTGCTTATTTTATGTCTATCTAATCATAACTCTTTTCTTAAAAAGTCACGTTTATCAACTCCCTTTTCTTGTAAGCAGTAAACATAAATATCCTGCCTACAAGAGGTGCAATAATTCATTGTAACTGAAATCTGTATTGTTATTATTTTGGAACACATGACACACGAACTTATCCATAGGGTGTAAAGCCTGTGCCGTGTGGACAATACTATTATTATTTGTTGATTTTAATGTTTTATTTTAAACTATCTTATTTTCTTTATACTAGGAATCCGAAGTGAATACACGAACTAAACAAGAACAAAAAGGTATGTGCGATTTATTTCTTCTACCTTGTCGCGACAAGAATTTACTATAATTATTGATTAATCTTAAACCCATTATGTGGACAAATCATTGGTATAAAAAATAATCAAAATAAGTTACATAAAACCGAACGCGATGTGTAAGATTTGTGTAAACAATGTATGATGTTGCCAAAACACGGAAAGTAATACATCGTCTTTGATCACTGAGTACGATAAATATATAATATGTAAGAATTGCAACAGACTTTATAAGATTTTGCATGCTAACAAAAAAATTGTGATTTCCAGTTTAAAATATTTTTTTCAGAAAAACTTTTCTACAATATGTGTATTTAAATTTATTACCCATTTTTTACCGCTTCGTGTATTTGTCGAGTTTTGCTACAGTCCTGAAATCTTTATTGCTCTGCTAAAAGCAATTTAGCAATAGAAAATAAATAATAAACGATAATATTTCATTTCGAAATGAAGGACTATAAACAATAACTCAAATCGGATTTAAAACGCATAAACCAAAAATTTGGCATGAGTTATATTTTCAGAAATGACATAATTTCTCTCTTAGGATTTCATATTTATGATCAAATTTTAATTTATCGTTCATAATTCTCAAAACAGATTACGTTGAATTATGCTCGTGTTTATGAACTATTTTGTTATTTGTTAATTCGACGACATCGCTATTTGTGTTTTTTTTTCTAACAAAGAGTTTGTCATTTAACTTTCATGCATTATTTAAATCCAATAAATGAAGGTAAAATATTCAGTAAATTATTATAAATTTATTTTTGTTTTCTATTCGAAAATTGTTGCCTCTAGTTTAGAAATAAATTAAATCAAAACAGTACTCTCTAGCTTTGTAATAAATAGTCATAATTTTTAAATCATTATACTTAAAAAAAATAGATTGAATGGGTTCGAAAATAATAGTTGTTAGTCGTATTTTGCTTCTAATAATTTCAGCTTGACGATCGTATTTTTACATCCATTCGTCCTTTTTTACGGCCAACTTTATATTTTCTTGTTGTTGGTAAGTAATTTTTTTAAGATCGATCTCTCGTCTTTCTTTTTCAAGTTTCCGTCGTATCCGTATTGCAAGCGCTTGTTGAACTTGAAATCGTTGTACTTTGAATTTTTTAGTTTTAGAGACAAAGTTTTTAATAATAAATTGGTCAATAATTGCTCTCAGCCTTTTCAGTAATTTTGTCAGTAAAGCGGTGGTACTTTTAGTGTACAAATGAAAATATGTTTCTAATTTTATACAAAAGAAGCTTTAACGGTTACAAAAAATATCTTAACTAACAGCAGCTCTTCTTAAGCAATTTGAATTATTTTAAAATTACGCCTAAGCAGAACATTTTGGCAACTAAAAAAAAATTAAAGCTGCCAATGACGCCTAACTTTTATCTCCTAATTTTGAACAATTGTTTTTGGTTATGTTTACTCGGTATTTTTGGTAATACAATTGAAAGGGTCGAATGGAAGAAGGAGTAAACTAACATTTTTGAAAAAAAAAATCTAATTTTGATGTAGATGAAAGCTTTAAGGACATATGCGTCTTCCCCCAAAATTATATGGCTCTGCTTGAATTATTTAGGCAGATACAGAGCAGTCAGAATTATGTTTCACTAAAAATGGTTCGATTTTATTAAGCTAAACGCCAAAAATGTTTTTTAAAATGCCAAATGTGCGAAAACGCGCCAATTTTGTTAACCTATCCCCACTAATCACGCTCACGATCGATGATTAGAAAAAAGTATCATGCCAATTTTTTCCTTGGTGACAAATAGTGGATGCTCAACGGAAAGCGGCCCTTTTCTTCAAAATTGTTGTCAGTGAAAAAGCTGTTTATCTCGGAAAGTGATTTTTGTCAGTTAACTCATTCTTCCACTTTCCCCTTCCTTCAATTGTTGCGCTCCCCATCGCATAGCATCTCAAAAGTGAATTTCATTAAAGAATGATTGGTCTTTATATATGGAAAATTAAAAACTATTGTTAAAATTTAAGTATGGTTATAAAAACAACTATTTCAATCAAATACTCAAAAGTGGGTTCTTTCATACCCAAATAACTTTAAACTCTGTCAAATCGCCAATAGAGACTGGTGACCTTCCAACTCACTTTTCATACATTCACCTCACTCTCCCGTAAAAAAGAAAATTCATCTATATATTTTTTTTATTGTCGTTTCGCCTCTTTCTCAGAATGTCACCGTTTCTGCCCGCGATAAAACCTGATCTTTTTTCCGGCGTTATCTCTCCGACTTTGCCCAACTGTCAACTAGACTGCGATCTAGGAAAAAAAAAAAGGAGGGTTTTTTCAAGAGGAGGTGATAGGAATAAAGAAAAGGGCAGCCTTCTGAAGGTCTTCGGTAGTTTTTATCCTTCTTATAACTAGATAAAATATTTTTTTTAAAGATCTATAAGAGAACCTAAGTGTTGTTCTTTGTACTGAATGGTTATCTGTATTTGAGACACGATAAAAATGAAATCGATAGATATAGTCAAGAAAGATTATTAATTGATTATTGATACGTTGGAGTTTGAAAGACTTATGGTTCAATAGCGCGTTGAGTACATAGAGTAATGATACAAATAGAGGTATAAAAATGCTGATTTCCGTGTGTGCATCATTGAAACCACGTGATTTGTGGAAATGCCAATTCACTCATACGCCAATATTACTTGGCAGGCCTTGGCGACTTTCAGAACTAAGCGAGATCGAAGTGTTTTAATATGGTTTTGTGTTTAATTTTGTATTTAAATATCGTTTTTTTAACGAGTGGCACAATTTAGGGGAGTTTACAGATATATTAAAGATATTTTTCTTACTTTGTACTTTTAAAATTATTGCGTTACGTTTTTAAGTAAAAAATTTACCATAAGCGAAGTTCTTTCAATTGTTATTTTGTATAGTTCAATAAGAAAATATGAATAATAAAACCGGAGAAATATAATAAGTTTCGTTTCGTTAATGAAGAGGAAATATTTAGCGCAAATTGTTTGAAAATAAGTAAATACCTACATATACGTTAAGAAGTTGAATACGGACAAAACGCCTTATCACCTCTTGTGGGTTTTTTTCAATGTTGACACCGCGGCCTTACGAGAGTCTGGCATTGAAGGCGCCCTCTGTTTAATATAACAACTCTCTGGTTGAGTACAGTTGCGTACATAATCATTCCCAAGTCATAACAATATTATGAAGAGTCTTGTATATCACTTAGACTTACTGACCAGATTTGATTAATCGGGTCAATGGTCCAGTCAAATTCAAGTCAATTAAAAAACAAATTTCTTAGATTAGTTTTCATGTCATGACATCAAAATTTTTAGCCGACATTAATATTTACACATTTTGTACACATGCGCATTTTAACAAAAAGGTACTTAAAAGTAAGTACAAGAACCTACTCGTTTTTCTTTGAGAACAATTGCAACGTAAATGAACGATGACGTACTAAAATTGACAACCTCAAAATGAACAGTGTGATTTAATATCGCTAATTTCAGCTTCTGTTCAAGCCATCTTAACAAAGCGACCTGACAAACTCAAAATACTTGTTCAGAAAAAATGGTTTTCTGCATTATTTTATGTCGATTGCTTAAATGGAAACTGAGTTATTACAATTCAATTATCTTACTTTCCATTCTTTTGGCATACCCTTTTTAACATTTCTTCTGTTCATAACTTCTTCACAGCCGCCCTGGTAGTACAACGGATAAGGCACAGGACTGCGGTGCCTTAGGAAATGGTCCCGATTCCATGTAAGTCTTGGTTGTAATTTTCGATATTTATTGAAAGTGATTTGTGAAGGCAACCTATGCAGGCAAGCAACCGCTCTTTTTATTCATTTTACTCATTTTTGAGCACATGCTTTTTTCAAAAATAAAACTTATGCATTCGGAGCTATGATAAGCATCGAATGTAATTAAAAATGAGTAAATTTTACTTATTTTTGAGTACCTATTTGTAACAATGCAGTTGAGTACACAATCATTCCCTAGTCATAACAATGTTATGAAGAGTCTTGTATATCACTTAGACTTACTGCCTAAACTTGATTAATTTGGTCAATAGGTTCAATCAAACTCAAGGCAATTAAAAAACAAATTTTTTGGATTTAAAGTTTTCATATCATAATATTGAGTTTTTTAATCTAAATTAATATTTATCCATTTTGTACACATGGTCCAGTTTTATATTTCCTAATTATTCACCATTGCAAATCCAAATTTTTTTTTTTTTTTTGCTTTTTAAATTATATACTCCTACAGAATTTCACTTGTATTCGTATTAGGGAGTAATATATAGTAAAGTTTTCATATCATGACATTGAATTGTTTAACCTAAATTAATATTTATCCATTTTGTACACATGGTCCAGTTTTATATTTCCTAATTATTCACCATTGCAAATCCAATTGTTTTTTTGCTTTTTAAATTATATACTCCTACAGAATTTCACTTGTATTCGTATTAGGGAGTAATATATAGTAAAGTTTTCATATCATGACATTGAATTGTTTAACCTAAATTAATATTTATCCATTTTGTACACATGGTCCAGTTTTATATTTCCTAATTATTCACCATTGCAAATCCAATTGTTTTTTTTGCTTTTTTAAATTATATACTCCTACATAATTTCACTTGTATTCGTATTAGGGAGTAATAGATAGTAAAGTTTTCATATCATGACATTGAATTGTTTAACTTAAATTAATATTTATCCATTTTGTACACATGGTCCAGTTTTATATTTCCTAATTATTCACCATTGCAAATCCAATTGTTTTTTTGCTTTTTTAAATTATATACTCCTACAGAATTTCACTTGTATTCGTATTAGGGAGTAATATATAGTAAAGTTTTCATATCATGACATTGAATTGTTTAACTTAAATTAATATTTATCCATTTTGTACACATGGTCCAGTTTTATATTTCCTAATTATTCACCATTGCAAATCCAATTGTTTTTTTGCTTTTTTAAATTATATACTCCTACAGAATTTCACTTGTATTCGTATTAGGGAGTAATATATAGTAAAGTTTTCATATCATGACATTGAATTGTTTAACCTAAATTAATATTTATCCATTTTGTACACATGGTCCAGTTTTATATTTCCTAATTATTCACCATTGCAAATCCAATTGTTTTTTTGCTTTTTTAAATTATATACTCCTACAGAATTTCACTTGTATTCGTATTAGGGAGTAATATATAGTAAAGTTTTCATATCATGACATTGAATTGTTTAACCTAAATTAATATTTAACCATTTTGTACACATGGTCCAGTTTTATATTTCCTAATTATTCACAATTGCAAATCCAATTGTTTTTTTGCTTTATTAAATTATATACTCCTACAGAATTTCACTTGTATTCGTATTAGGGAGTAATATATAGTAAAGTTTTCATATCATGACATTGAATTGTTTAACCTAAATTAATATTTATCCATTTTGTACACATGGTCCAGTTTTATATTTCCTAATTATTCACCATTGCAAATTCAATTGTTTTTTTTGCTTTTTTAAATTATATACTCCTACATAATTTCACTTGTATTCGTATTAGGGAGTAATAGATAGTGAAGTTTTCATATCATGACATTGAATTGTTTAACTTAAATTAATATTTATCCATTTTGTACACATGGTCCAGTTTTATATTTCCTAATTATTCACCATTGCAAATCCAATTGTTTTTTTGCTTTTTTAAATTATATACTCCTACAGAATTTCACTTGTATTCGTATTAGGGAGTAATATATAGTAAAGTTTTCATATCATGACATTGAATTGTTTAACCTAAATTAATATTTATCCATTTTGTACACATGGTCCAGTTTTATATTTCCTAATTATTCACCATTGCAAATCCAATTGTTTTTTTGCTTTTTTAAATTATATACTCCTACAGAATTTCACTTGTATTCGTATTAGGGAGTAATATATAGTAAAGTTTTCATATCATGACATTGAATTGTTTAACCTAAATTAATATTTAACCATTTTGTACACATGGTCCAGTTTTATATTTCCTAATTATTCACCATTGCAAATCCAATTGTTTTTTTGCTTTATTAAATTATATACTCCTACAGAATTTCACTTGTATTCGTATTAGGGAGTAATATATAGTAAAGTTTTCATATCATGACATTGAATTGTTTAACCTAAATTAATATTTATCCATTTTGTACACATGGTCCAGTTTTATATTTCCTAATTATTCACCATTGCAAATCCAATTGTTTTTTTGCTTTTTTAAATTATATACTCCTACAGAATTTCACTTGTATTCGTATTAGGGAGTAATATATAGTGAAGTTTTCATATCATGACATTGAATTGTTTAACTTAAATTAATATTTATCCATTTTGTACACATGGTCCAGTTTTATATTTCCTAATTATTCACCATTGCAAATCCAATTGTTTTTTTGCTTTTTTAAATTATATACTCCTACATAATTTCACTTGTATTCGTATTAGGGAGTAATATATAGTAAAGTTTTCATATCATGACATTGAATTGTTTAACCTAAATTAATATTTATCCATTTTGTACACATGGTCCAGTTTTATATTTCCTAATTATTCACCATTGCAAATCCAATTGTTTTTTTTGCTTTTTTAAATTATATACTCCTACATAATTTCACTTGTATTCGTATTAGGGAGTAATAGATAGTAAAGTTTTCATATTATGACATTGAATTGTTTAACTTAAATTAATATTTATCCATTTTGTACACATGGTCCAGTTTTATATTTCCTAATTATTCACCATTGCAAATCCAATTGTTTTTTTGCTTTTTTAAATTATATACTCCTACAGAATTTCACTTGTATTCGTATTAGGGAGTAATATATAGTAAAGTTTTCATATCATGACATTGAATTGTTTAACTTAAATTAATATTTATCCATTTTGTACACATGGTCCAGTTTTATATTTCCTAATTATTCACCATTGCAAATCCAATTGTTTTTTTGCTTTTTTAAATTATATACTCCTACAGAATTTCACTTGTATTCGTATTAGGGAGTAATATATAGTAAAGTTTTCATATCATGACATTGAATTGTTTAACCTAAATTAATATTTATCCATTTTGTACACATGGTCCAGTTTTATATTTCCTAATTATTCACCATTGCAAATCCAATTGTTTTTTTGCTTTTTTAAGTTATATACTCCTACAGAATTTCACTTGTATTCGTATTAGGGAGTAATATATAGTAAAGTTTTCATATCATGACATTGAATTGTTTAACCTAAATTAATATTTAACCATTTTGTACACATGGTCCAGTTTTATATTTCCTAATTATTCACCATTGCAAATCCAATTGTTTTTTTGCTTTATTAAATTATATACTCCTACAGAATTTCACTTGTATTCGTATTAGGGAGTAATATATAGTAAAGTTTTCATATCATGACATTGAATTGTTTAACCTAAATTAATATTTATCCATTTTGTACACATGGTCCAGTTTTATATTTCCTAATTATTCACCATTGCAAATTCAATTGTTTTTTTTGCTTTTTTAAATTATATACTCCTACATAATTTCACTTGTATTCGTATTAGGGAGTAATAGATAGTGAAGTTTTCATATCATGACATTGAATTGTTTAACTTAAATTAATATTTATCCATTTTGTACACATGGTCCAGTTTTATATTTCCTAATTATTCACCATTGCAAATCCAATTGTTTTTTTGCTTTTTTAAATTTTATACTCCTACAGAATTTCACTTGTATTCGTATTAGGGAGTAATATATAGTAAAGTTTTCATATCATGACATTGAATTGTTTAACCTAAATTAATATTTATCCATTTTGTACACATGGTCCAGTTTTATATTTCCTAATTATTCACCATTGCAAATCCAATTGTTTTTTTGCTTTTTTAAATTATATACTCCTACAGAATTTCACTTGTATTCGTATTAGGGAGTAATAGATAGTGAAGTTTTCATATCATGACATTGAATTGTTTAACTTAAATTAATATTTATCCATTTTGTACACATGGTCCAGTTTTATATTTCCTAATTATTCACCATTGCAAATCCAATTGTTTTTTTGCTTTTTTAAATTATATACTCCTACAGAATTTCACTTGTATTCGTATTAGGGAGTAATATATAGTAAAGTTTTCATATCATGACATTGAATTGTTTAACCTAAATTAATATTTATCCATTTTGTACACATGGTCCAGTTTTATATTTCCTAATTATTCACCATTGCAAATCCAATTGTTTTTTTGCTTTTTTAAATTATATACTCCTACAGAATTTCACTTGTATTCGTATTAGGGAGTAATATATAGTAAAGTTTTCATATCATGACATTGAATTGTTTAACCTAAATTAATATTTAACCATTTTGTACACATGGTCCAGTTTTATATTTCCTAATTATTCACCATTGCAAATCCAATTGTTTTTTTGCTTTATTAAATTATATACTCCTACAGAATTTCACTTGTATTCGTATTAGGGAGTAATATATAGTAAAGTTTTCATATCATGACATTGAATTGTTTAACCTAAATTAATATTTATCCATTTTGTACACATGGTCCAGTTTTATATTTCCTAATTATTCACCATTGCAAATCCAATTGTTTTTTTGCTTTTTTAAATTATATACTCCTACATAATTTCACTTGTATTCGTATTAGGGAGTAATATATAGTAAAGTTTTCATATCATGACATTGAATTGTTTAACCTAAATTAATATTTATCCATTTTGTACACATGGTCCAGTTTTATATTTCCTAATTATTCACCATTGCAAATCCAATTGTTTTTTTTGCTTTTTTAAATTATATACTCCTACATAATTTCACTTGTATTCGTATTAGGGAGTAATATATAGTAAAGTTTTCATATTATGACATTGAATTGTTTAACTTAAATTAATATTTATCCATTTTGTACACATGGTCCAGTTTTATATTTCCTAATTATTCACCATTGCAAATCCAATTGTTTTTTTGCTTTTTTAAATTATATACTCCTACAGAATTTCACTTGTATTCGTATTAGGGAGTAATATATAGTAAAGTTTTCATATCATGACATTGAATTGTTTAACTTAAATTAATATTTATCCATTTTGTACACATGGTCCAGTTTTATATTTCCTAATTATTCACCATTGCAAATCCAATTGTTTTTTTGCTTTTTTAAATTATATACTCCTACAGAATTTCACTTGTATTCGTATTAGGGAGTAATATATAGTAAAGTTTTCATATCATGACATTGAATTGTTTAACCTAAATTAATATTTATCCATTTTGTACACATGGTCCAGTTTTATATTTCCTAATTATTCACCATTGCAAATCCAATTGTTTTTTTGCTTTTTTAAGTTATATACTCCTACAGAATTTCACTTGTATTCGTATTAGGGAGTAATATATAGTAAAGTTTTCATATCATGACATTGAATTGTTTAACCTAAATTAATATTTAACCATTTTGTACACATGGTCCAGTTTTATATTTCCTAATTATTCACCATTGCAAATCCAATTGTTTTTTTGCTTTATTAAATTATATACTCCTACAGAATTTCACTTGTATTCGTATTAGGGAGTAATATATAGTAAAGTTTTCATATCATGACATTGAATTGTTTAACCTAAATTAATATTTATCCATTTTGTACACATGGTCCAGTTTTATATTTCCTAATTATTCACCATTGCAAATTCAATTGTTTTTTTTGCTTTTTTAAATTATATACTCCTACATAATTTCACTTGTATTCGTATTAGGGAGTAATAGATAGTGAAGTTTTCATATCATGACATTGAATTGTTTAACTTAAATTAATATTTATCCATTTTGTACACATGGTCCAGTTTTATATTTCCTAATTATTCACCATTGCAAATCCAATTGTTTTTTTGCTTTTTTAAATTTTATACTCCTACAGAATTTCACTTGTATTCGTATTAGGGAGTAATATATAGTAAAGTTTTCATATCATGACATTGAATTGTTTAACCTAAATTAATATTTATCCATTTTGTACACATGGTCCAGTTTTATATTTCCTAATTATTCACCATTGCAAATCCAATTGTTTTTTTGCTTTTTTAAATTATATACTCCTACAGAATTTCACTTGTATTCGTATTAGGGAGTAATATATAGTAAAGTTTTCATATCATGACATTGAATTGTTTAACCTAAATTAATATTTAACCATTTTGTACACATGGTCCAGTTTTATATTTCCTAATTATTCACCATTGCAAATCCAATTGTTTTTTTGCTTTATTAAATTATATACTCCTACAGAATTTCACTTGTATTCGTATTAGGGAGTAATATATAGTAAAGTTTTCATATCATGACATTGAATTGTTTAACCTAAATTAATATTTATCCATTTTGTACACATGGTCCAGTTTTATATTTCCTAATTATTCACCATTGCAAATCCAATTGTTTTTTTGCTTTTTTAAATTATATACTCCTACATAATTTCACTTGTATTCGTATTAGGGAGTAATAGATAGTGAAGTTTTCATATCATGACATTGAATTGTTTAACTTAAATTAATATTTATCCATTTTGTACACATGGTCCAGTTTTATATTTCCTAATTATTCACCATTGCAAATCCAATTGTTTTTTTGCTTTTTTAAATTATATACTCCTACAGAATTTCACTTGTATTCGTATTAGGGAGTAATATATAGTAAAGTTTTCATATCATGACATTGAATTGTTTAACCTAAATTAATATTTATCCATTTTGTACACATGGTCCAGTTTTATATTTCCTAATTATTCACCATTGCAAATCCAATTGTTTTTTTGCTTTTTTAAATTATATACTCCTACAGAATTTCACTTGTATTCGTATTAGGGAGTAATATATAGTAAAGTTTTCATATCATGACATTGAATTGTTTAACCTAAATTAATATTTAACCATTTTGTACACATGGTCCAGTTTTATATTTCCTAATTATTCACCATTGCAAATCCAATTGTTTTTTTGCTTTATTAAATTATATACTCCTACAGAATTTCACTTGTATTCGTATTAGGGAGTAATATATAGTAAAGTTTTCATATCATGACATTGAATTGTTTAACCTAAATTAATATTTATCCATTTTGTACACATGGTCCAGTTTTATATTTCCTAATTATTCACCATTGCAAATCCAATTGTTTTTTTGCTTTATTAAATTATATACTCCTACAGAATTTCACTTGTATTCGTATTAGGGAGTAATATATAGTAAAGTTTTCATATCATGACATTGAATTGTTTAACCTAAATTAATATTTATCCATTTTGTACACATGGTCCAGTTTTATATTTCCTAATTATTCACCAGCTTTTTTAAATTATATACTCCTACAGAATTTCACTTGTATTCGTATTCGGGAGTAATAGATAGTAAAAAAATCGGATGTGTCGGAGCACGGTCAGAAGGATGTTATATGAAATTTCATTTAAATAAATAATAGGCATTGGTCGCCAATATAATGAAGATAAATAAGTTTTTTTTTTTCCTGCCCAGACTGGCACCAACTTTGCTCCTCCCCCGAGAGGTATAGGAGCTCAGGCCGCAGCCCATGAATTTACAGTGCCAGCCGAGATTTTTATTAAAAATTCACATACACAAAAGAAGAAGAAAAAAAAATACACGAGACATTTCGTCTCCACGGTTAGGCCGCGGGAAGAAAAAGTTGGCTCCCACACCGGGATGATTAAACAAAACAAACTATTCAAACAAAAATAAATTATATAAAAGTAGTATTTCCAAAAAAAAAATCAATAAAAGGAAGAAGAAGAAAAAAAAATTTTGAACTACTTCTCAACATATAGACTACTGTTGCTGGCGGTTTTGCAAAAGCTTTCGAATATTTTAATACAGTTTTTTTATACGCGTCACCGATCTCTTATTAAATAAAACAGATAGAAACCATTGTTATTAAAGGATTCAGTTGGGTTTTTTAATATTAAATAAAGTTGTCTACTGGCATTCGAAAACACTGTTAAAAATAGTATACTGTTCACACTGTTAAATATAGGTATTCAAAAATAAGTAAAATTTATTCATTTTTGAGTACATTCGATGCATAATCATGGCTCCGAATATATAAGTTTCAATTTTGAAAAAGTCATATACTCAAAAATGAGCAAAAATGAATAAAAAGAGTAGATTCTAGCCTTCATATGCTGCCTTCATAAATCACTTTCAATAAATATCGACAATTGCAACCAAGACTAACCGGGAATCGAAAACAGTTCCTAAGGCACCACAGTCCAATTTCTTACCCATTGTACTACCAGGGCGATGTGAAGAAGTTATAAATGGAAGACTTGTTAAAAAGGTGTATAAAAAGAATGGGAAGTAAGATAATTGAATTGTAATAACTCAGTTTCCATTTAAGCAATCGACATCAAATAATATGGAAAACCATCTTCTGAACTACTATTTTAAGTTTGTAATGTCGCTTTATTAAGGCTTCGTAAAGATGGCTTGAACAGAAGCTGAGATGAGCAATATTAAATCACACTGCTCATATTTGAGAAAGTACGGTTGCTTTAATTTGAGTACGTCAACGCGATTGTACTTAAAGAAAACGAGTCGGTTCAGATATTCATTTTTAAGTACCTTTATTTTTACAGTGCAAGGGTCACCCATCTCAGCCCTACAGATACATTCTTCAAAATCAATTACCTTCAATTTATTTAAATATGTTCTAAAAGGGCCATGGCCAAGGATAAAAAAAAATAGAATATATCTGTTAGTTTCCGTTCGACTTATTGTGCCATAATGTATCATCTTGCACTTTTTCTGATACCCCAAATAGCTGATATAAGACGTTTCCCGGCAGTGTAGCACCACTCGACAATTTTTCAGCAACACACACTGTTTATAAATTCATAAACATACTCCATGTTGACTTTCTTTTCAATCTAAAGTAATACGGGAAATTTTGAAGGAGTAATACGGATTAAAAGATTTTTTTTTAAATATTTATTTAAACACAGAAATTTCTGCAATTGGAAAATTATTTTTACTAATGAAAGCATAAATAACTGTTCTACGCGTTTTGCTGATATTTTTTATATTTAAGCTTCAGTGGGAGAGATAGATTCTAAGTTGTACCTAAGAAAAGATATAGCTTATAAGTTGTTCCTCATCCCATTAGATTTGAAAAATATTGTAAAAAATGGAGTCTTTTTTAATTTGAAAATTGGGCACAACTAGAAGTATCTGAACGTGTATATGCGGCCTAGAGCGTCATTGGATTTTAAAGGGAAAATTTTGGAAAATATTGTAAAATGGAGTATTTTTATTAATTTGAAAATCGGGTACAGCTAGAAGTATATTTGAACGTATGATAACGGATTTTAGTGTCATTGGGTTTTAAAAGTAAAAATTTAGAAAATATATTCGAGCATGGATCCTTCATAGTAGACAAAACATAATGTTATAATCTCGCTAACATCAAAGTGAGGCCAACATGTATGGCCTCAGATACGTGGTTAATTACGTCATTCCAGTCATAAATTTTCGCTGTTACACATTTCCCAATTCATCAGCCAATGGCGAGTATGTTTTAATTAATAATTTAAAAAAAAAAAAAATCACGTGTCTGAGGCGTCTGAGATGTTGGTTTCACGATTATGACGTCATATTCGCTCTACTACAGTCCATTCACGCTTGAAGGAAAATATCGTAAAATTAAGTATTTTTATTAATTTAAAAATTGGGTAAAACTAGAAGAATCAGGACGTATATATAATGGCCTCGAGCATTATGAAATTTTAAAGCCATTCATTGCAATTATAAATTGAACACTCTTGCAATAAAACCAACTGCAACTTCGACGACTTCCAAAGGGTTTAAAAAAAAAAAAAAATAACGAACAGCACCTTGAAGCGGGGCCATTCCACTGGTCAAGCCCCAACAATAAAAGGCCCAAAACGTCTACAGGCAGAAATCGATCTAGGAAGGAACCTTGCGTCACGTGATAGACGAGAATAGGAAGGTTGGCAGGAGGGGCGCTCCCTTTGGGAAATTAGGAAGCGGGGGTGGGAGAGGGGGGGGGTTATAAAAGATTGCCCGGGATAGCGCGGGGCAGGGGATGGAAGGACGCCGTAAAGGGAAGGACAAAGAGACCTATTAGACGGAGCAGCGGTGTCGTCTTACCTCGCGCCGAAAGATGCGGGGAGAGGGGGTCCTATTTCGGTCTAAAAGGGCCGGGGGGGGGGGGATGAGGACAGTACACGGGGTAGTTTGTTTTGGAGGCTACATCCTACTCAGTCGAATTTTTTTCAGTCGAAACCTATTCAGCCGAAAAACTCGGTGGGGGGTTTGCGGTTTTCTGCCAAACCTAAAGGGTGTTTTTCACCAATTTGGCAATAATTCTTTGCACTTGGAATACTTTCAAGGAATGTCAAAGGATAGCCCTAAAAAGTTAAAGCACTAATTAGTTCTTTCCCCTACATCTGCTGTTGACCCCAAGTTGGCGTTTTTTAAGCAGTCGTTGGCGGATATAATGCTTGCTGTGGCCAATGATATTTTCTCAATTCATAGTCGGTCCCTGATGTTTGAGGGAATCTTATAATTCCTGGAAAGTATTTGCGAGCGAAATTTTCTCTTTTTGCCGGGCGTTCTCGTGTTTACTATTGTCCTATGGCGACTGGTGGGCGCCGGGCGGGAGTGTAGCTGTCTCAGCTGATTTCTTTTTCAATGGTACTCGATGCCTTTTATTAACATTTGGTACTTAAAAATTGTTTCATTAAATGGAATATTAAAAAAAATTAGATTATGTTGCTAATCTTTGAAAACTACTTTGTTAGACTTTCAATACCACTAAGTTTTAGATTTATTACAGAAACCACACTAATTAAATTTTTAAATACAAAATTATTAGTGATATTTTTGTAAATTATTCAAGGAAAATGTTATTTTAATTAATATTTTTTCCGGGTATCAAAATGCGTTTCTCGCAATTACAAATTGAAATACAAATAAATAAAGAATTTATGTGTTTAATATTAAATTTAGTTTACGTAGGGTGATAGCTCAAAGTAAAGTTGTTCGAACTGTTGAAAAAATGTTATAAAGACAACAAAAATTTAACATGTGCAATGCCATTTCAACGAATCTTATTGATTTACTTCAGCAACTTACTTTAATTAACAGCACAGCATTCTAATTATCAACTCATATGCAAGTGGGATAAGTCAAGAAAGAATTTCCGTTTCAGTGTTAGTGAACTTTGTAGATGTTAATATTTAAATATACTATAAAAAAGGGGGGGTAATGAATATAACCAATTTTTCTCGTTGTGAATTGTGTCGAAATACGATAATAAGAGTTTTACACGAAACGTCATTTCAACATATTATAGAAATAGGAATTTGTCAATAACAGAAAGAAGATAAACAAGCTGTTTTAGTCTACTCCGCAGACCCTCCTTCCTGTACATGCTTTACTTTATTTTATACACATCGCAGCCTATTTCCTATTATAAGAGCCCAAATTTATGTCAACCGTTCCTTTATAACAGATATTCTTGCCGAATTATATTAGCCACATTCTATTCTTGTATCACAATTTTGGCGAAGGACTTTGAACGAGTTTGAGAAAATTGCGATTTTATACTGTAGTGTACGGTCACTTAAAAATACTATTTCAAGAGCAATAATATGAATTTAAAAGAAATAGTTATTCAAAAAATCCTTTGTCATTATTCTTTTTTTATCTTCTAGAATTTGGAAATGTTTGTTGTCCACTGAATAATTCATGTGAAAATACATGAAGATATTTAATAATGAAGAGTAAATTCACTGTGTGTGAAATCCACTCAGATAGAAAAAGATGAAATAACAAATGTCCCGTTTCAATTCTACATTGTTACATTGCATTATTATACATTATTACATTGCAGCTCCCAGTTTTAGAATATTATATAAAAAAACGGAAATAGATCATTTCGAAAATGTTAAGAAACTTTTAAATTATCTTATTAAGAAGATTACAATTAATATCCTGCCAAACTGCTAAATTCTCATTTTTACTACTGATGTATCTGGTTCATATTGAAAGTACTCACTTGTCCGTTTTACGACAGCATATCATTAATTTTACTTTTGCATATTTCTCCTAATTAGAGAAATATTTTAAAATAAGCACAATTTTTGTTACGCTTTATCAAAAAAAAATACGTCACGTTTAGAAATATAAAATTCTGTTCTGCCCATACTCATCATAAGGTTATTTCTCATATGCAAAAAATATTGTTTTATAATTAGTTATAAAACATCGCTTTGATGCCTCATTGAATTTAAACATTTGACGAACCATTACTTATGGTAGAAATGAATTGTACTAGTTTGCATTGTAAACAAAAAATATGGCAATTTTATTGATAATTTCAATTACGGGTAAAGAATACAAATTCACAATGGATCACCACGATTATTTTTGAAAAAGGATCTCAAAGTTTTGAATTTCCCATAGATTGATATATTGGCCTGTTTGCATTGCGATGTCTATAATTGTCTTCGGGTACAATAGCCACAAAGTTTATTTGTATTGTGATAAAGCTTGTCAAGTTGTATCCATATATAATTAATAACTTAAAATAATCTAACTATGTTAATGCAGCTACAATTTTTTTTAATTGTCTATTTTAATCAATAAAACGTACGAAAATAGCTTTTTAAACCAATATAATCTCTATACTTGATACGTAAATTATTGTACCCTTTTTTAAACTCTAACAATTAGCTCAATTGTAAAGAAAATTATTCTTTTAAATATATAACTTTATAAATTTCTTAATAATAATGTTTTTTAAAAATTAGTTTGGATATTCATTATGTATAAAAAGCTTCTTACTTTGCAGTGTTTAAATATTATTTTTTAATGCTATTATACGAAATTTTCAATACAAACATAATGCCATATAATTGTGAATGTCACAGAGTTCGAAAAAAGTTATTTTCTACAAATGTTTATTGAGTAGAGCCTCCTTACAAAGAAGACACCTCGAGATAGTGACTTTTTTTTAACTACCGCTAACGAAAGTCTCAATTGTTAAGTTAGTACGAATACTTATTTTAACTTGTTACTACGACATTACTATATATCATATACCATGGAACCGGGTGAATAGAAGCTGGCAAGTGAATAACAGCAGTTTCGCTGAAAGATTTTTTGTGGGTATAGCGTTACCCTGTTGAATGCAAAAATTATGAAAATAATACTATTTAATATCAGATATTCGAAGATCAAGTAAATTTCTCATTGGACTAAAATGGCGCTAACTGTAATGCCAGAGGAAGTATAAATATCCACGTAAACCACGATAAAATGTCTACCCGGCATCACTGATTAGAAGACTCCATTTACAATACGAGTTTGCCAAATACATTTCTGAAATTTTGCTCGACCTCACCCAAACTCATATCTATTAGAATCTGTAACTATATATTTTTATCGTTTTTTTGTTGTTAATTTGTTATGAATTATTAACTGTATTTAGACATTTTTTTGGGGAATAGAAGCTTTAAGCACGTAAAACAAATACCTTTTTACCAAAATAACGAAACTCCAATTTAATCGGCTGATTGAAATTTCTTTCCGAAGTATAGGCTGAACTTTTAGACTGTTGTTTGCTGAATAAGTAAACTGATATGAAGTGAGAATTGTAGTGATATGAGAAATTGAATGATCACCTCGCATTTAAAAGAACTTTATTATAGAGATAGAAAGGTAAAAAATATTAAGAAAAGTTTTATTCTGTGGCCCGAAAAGCATATATAGCCAAGAAAAATTATATAATATTTCTTTAATTTTTATTTATATGTTATTTTTTAGTAAAAACCATCAAGTCAGCGGAAATATTTTAGTATTTAAGGATAACAATATTTCAAACTAAACGTGAATACATAACTCCTAAATTAAAAAAAATCAATTTAAAAGATAACCATTCAACGATTTTTAATATAATCGTTAATGTGTTATAGATTTTTTTTTTATGTTGTAGAATCTAAGATGACATTTATTAGGTAGAATAATTTTCAACATATTTCAAAACTAAGATTTTATGTTTTTGAGGCTTTGTTGAAAATTATAATGTTTATAAGCTTGCACAGTTTCTTAAAAAGATAGATAATTTTGAACTTTGAAGACAAGTAAATATTGAAAATTGTGAAATTCGTAAAATATTAAGAAGGTAAGGAATATAAGGTAAAGAATATTCTACTAAACAAAATAAAAGTTTTAAAAATACGAAATTTTTAATAACAAAAATTTAAACTATAATTTTCTACACTGTTTTTCAGGTAACACAATTTTTTTTATTAGAATGTAATTACAACTATTACAAAAAACGTAATATGTTTTCAAATTTATAATTAATCGAATATAAACACCACTTCATTAAAAATTTAATTGATTGGATAATATACTAGTTAAATCTGTCCTCAAAAAATTACTTTTTTTGTTGTAAATGCTATTGGTTTTTCACAGAGGAGTAATACTCGATGTTTCGAATTTGGCTGTTCAATATCAAGTCGAAAATAACGTTACTCTAAAGCTGATCGCTTCGACATTCCCAGAAAGTATTTCAAGTGCAATGAATTATAGACAGAAAATGAAGGGAAAAAATTCTTAAATACATTTTATAATTTATTTTAATTTAAAAACCTTTTATTAAGAATATGTATACAAATTTGCTTAACAAATACATAGAACATATAACACCACCATCAGAAGTTTAGTTAATTTTAGTCTCTTACTTGTACATTTAAGATTCATTTAAACTCATAAACATGCTAAAATGTAAAATAGTAAAAATGTCAGTTTTTTTCCTGTCCACTTTGAAATAAATTCCTGCTTATGAAAACATTGTAAGAGTCACTTAAGTTAGTTACTGTCTGATATTCGAATTGTATGGAATAAACGAAATCTTTCTGTTTGATTTATAATTTCGTTAAGTTTGGCTGATTGAAAACTTGATATTTCTACTATTAAAAATCAGTGAATTTTAATAATATTTTTCTTTATGAATTCCAATGGAGATCTCCATTGTGAAAACCATTTAAAAATAAGAAAAGGAAAAAAACTACTTATCTATTTTAGTAATAAGCCTCCTCTAACGCAACTTTTTGCGTTTTTCTATTTTAAGTTTGACACTGTACACCAAAATTTACTCAATATTTTTTTAATGGCGAATTTATTTTATTGCACAAAATAATATATTACATATTGAAAAAAAACGTATGCTAAGTTTTACCACATTTCTCAAGATTCTACGAGTATAAAAAAACGATTCTTTTTTGCAGTTTAAAAACTTTATCTTACCTGTAGAGCAATTTCTATTTTTTTTTTATTTCATGTGTTACAAGTATAAAACTTATTAAACAATTAAAGTACTCTTATATTAGCAATATTCTGTAAAAATAATTTTGTCTATACTGGTATTTTTTTAAATTTAATATTTAGAAAAAAAATGAAGTTTTTAAATAATTTACTGTAAAAAAAATAAGTTAAAGCTTTGACATTTTTTGTTTAGAAACAATATTTTTGACAAACAGATCAAATATGTCAAAAACCAAACAAAATTTTTTAAACATTTAAATTAAACTTTTTACGTATGCACAATACAATACTTATTCATTGTTAATAATTTAATTAAAACATGTTATAATAGTTTGAGAATTTTCCGTAATATTAAAAATGCCGTAAAAGTTTTTAAAAATATGTAACGTTTTATAATTAAATTAATAAAAATAAATAACTAGTGCAACATGCATATGTTAAAAAGTTTAAATTTAAATGTTTAACGTTTTTCATTTGGTTTTTGACATATTTTATCTTTAAATGCATATATCTCAAAATCTTATTTTTTCGAATTTTTAGCAAGGAAAAAACACTAAGTTTTTTTTTAAATGGGCTTATAATTTATTTATAATACACTTACCATATTCTGCTAAATAAAATAGCCCCGTGTTTTTTAAATAGCTATTCTTGTTTTTTATTATAAACCTTTAACTTAAAAAAAAATACCAATACAACAATTTGTTTTTTACAGAATATTGCTAATATAGGTTACTTTATCTGCATAATAAGTTTTACATTTGAAATATAATAAGTTTTACATTTGAAACATAATAAGTTTCACATTTGAAACATAAGGAGTTTTACATTTGTAATATAATAATAAAGAAAGTAGAAATTTCCTTATGTTGTCATCTTAACCTAAAATAGCTTCTAAAATCAAAATGTCATCATTGTATGCCCCAAACCAACTACTAAGAATGGGCCTCCCTCCAAGCGCTATACTGCTTTTGTCCCACTTCGACCCCCTGCCTGGACGGTGAACGAAAGGTCACCTTTAAATTAGGGGAATGTATACATGTTTTTTTTGCGACAATCTTCATTCAACTTTCGTCTTAGGACAGTGATAAATACGCCAAATGGCAACTCTATACTATGGGGGAGGGAAATTCTTAAGACGGCTACTTTCTTGGCGATTTGAGAAGAGCAAAAAACATGCCAAACTATTTCGCCAAAGTAATTTGGTAAGAATAGATCGCGGAGATAATTCGGCTGAGTAGGTTTCGACTGAAAAAAATTCGGCGGACTAGGTGCACACGGTTTTGGCTACACGGTTTTGGATGCTCACAGAGGCTGGCGTTGTTGGGAGGGACGGCATATGGCGGGGAGGGTTGTGTTGCGAAATGCGTTGTCTACGCTTGGTTAGGTGAGTGTGAAGGGTATGTGTGTGGTATGGGGAAGGAAATGGGTGTAGATGCGGGGATTTTGATATTTGCAGTTTCAGAATTTGTGTGGACGCGAAAATAAAATAGTGAAATGTACAAATGCCCCTCCGAGTATAGTAATCTCAGTAATAGCGTCGTCTTTTTTAATCGCCAAGGCTACTTTCGTTATATTTGACAATCGTTTCGCCATTGAATCATGTGACTTTAGACGAAAGTGGTTTGCTCAGATTCGCGTTATACTAACCAAGTACTACCTCGGGAATTACTAAACGTTCCCCAGAAATAAAAACAATTAAAAAACGTAGAATTGTAATTGTATTTATTAAATTATATATTCCATTAATATGTTTCTAAATATTAATTCGAAATATATAAAAGTAATTTGGTGCAGAGTGCACATAAATAATAATTTAACCATTCAATTTCGATTTTCAACTCTCTCTCTCTAAATGGCGATAGGGCAGGATAATATAGTGTTTAGCCAGTTAACACATCAATAAAATCTTAATATTATATGCGTCTTTTTTTAAGCAGAATGACTACATCAGATCAGTAGTGAAATTTCAAGTCTGTTTGGAAAAGATCGTTCGATTTAGAACCATCTTGAAGTGAGAAATTCTAACTCTAGGAGTAGAAATAAAATGTAATAGTACTAAAAAAATGTGATGTGTTTGTTCTCTGAAGTAGACAAGAGACATTTTGGAATTGAGTGACTCATATACACTGTACAAAAAAGTACTTAAAATGAGTACTTGAACCTACCCGTTTTGCTTTGAGTACAATTGCATCGTAAATGACTGATGACGTACTCAACTTTAAGTTACCGTACTTTCTCAAAATTGAGCAGTGTGATTTAATATTTCTAATCTGAGCGTCTGTTCAAGCTATCTTAACAAAGCGACCTTTCAAACTTAAAATAGTTGTTCGGAATATGGTTTTTCATATTATTTTATGTCGATTGCTTAAATGGAAATTGAGTTATTACAACTCAATTATATTACTTCTCATTCTTTTTCCCCATATTTTTAACATTTGTTCTGTTTATAACTTCTTGAAGTCGCCTTGGTAGTTTAACGGATATGATACTATACTGTGGTGCCCGAAGATTTGGGTTCGATTCCCGATATGCCTTGTTTGTAGTTGTTGACATCTATTGAAAGTGATTTATAAAGGCAGCCTATGTAGGCAAGCTTCTGCTCTTTTTATTCATTTTTACTCACTGTACTCATATTTACTCATATTTGAGTACGTCTTTTTCAAAATTGAAACTTATCTATTCGGAGCTCGGTTAAGAATCAAATATACTCAATAGTTAGTGCATTTCACTTATTTTTGAGTACCTATTTTTAGCAGTTTATAGAATTAATAAATACATATTTTAAATAAAGAACAAATTTCTTTTTACCCAAAAAAACAATGATTTCTCTTGAAATTTAAATTCATATTTACTATCCAACAATATAAATATATCTACCGAAATTTTTCGAAAGTGTCTTCACACCAATTCAATGCCATTCCGAAGAACATTTCAAACTAACGATTCCTCTCCCTCCCTCCTCCTTCCTTTTTCCCATCCACCAATAAGAAACACAACTCGCAACAAGACCATTTCCAAACCACACCGCAAAAAAATGTACGCAACAGAAACCTTTTCCAGCAGAACAACGATCGGCCTGTCCTGTTGACGGAACGCCCTTCCCCCCTCTTTCTCCACAAACCCCTCTCTTCCACCCCCAACGCAATTCTTCACTCCCCCCTCTCCCGGCCTAATGGATCGGCAGACGAGAGAGAAACCCCCAAGGGGTGAAGTGGGGGGGGAGAGAGGGGGGGGGGGGTGACGACCCACCGGTGATTGCCGAGCGTCATCGACCGTCGTCGGAAAGAGGGGGATTTGCCCCCTCCACGCCCCCCTCCTTTAGCAGACGATCTTTCCGTGAAGCCCTTTGCCATGTTTGGGAAAGAGTGCCATGTTTGGAGATATTCTCCCAATGTGGCGATTTAATTTAGTGTTTCTTTTAGTTTCTAAAATGAATTGTTTTTTGAGAGATTTTTTTAAGTCTAGCTAGAGTTGTTATGTTTTAATTAAAATTGTTTATTGTTTCTTAATTAAATAGTTTTAAGACATTTTTAGTTTTCTTTTGAATTTCTTTATTTTAGCGTAATCCTGATATATTATTTCTGTAGTAAAGATCCCTTTTACGAACTTTGTACTCAATGAATGTTAGCACATGAGGTATCAAAAGAAAGAACATTTTCGTGAGCAGTGACGAATTGTTGTTTTTTAAACAAACCGTCTATAATGTTGCAATATATAACTTTAACTATTATAATTTTTTGGTTATAAAAAATTCGCTAATGTATTTCGCTTTTACAACGAATGTGTGTGGGGGGGATCGGGGGGGGGGGGGGGGAGGTCATGTGATTATCATCGCACGGTCATGCTAGTCCTATATATTTGCTAAATTTGGATTTAAGTGACAAAAAAATTTCCAAGTAAAGTGTCCTTCTCTTATTTATAGTTAATACGGTTGTCAAACCTCTATTAAACACATTCGAAGATATGACTTACCAATACCAACAGTTCCCTTCTTAAAACCATTCAATGATATGACTTACCGTTATCAATAGTTAGATATATTAACAGTTCCCGATTCATGGTTTACAAAAGGAGTAATTATAAAGACAAAAGGAGTAATTATAGAGTCGCAAACATGAATTTACTTTTTTTAAATAAAAATGGCAATGTGACGGAGTTGTATTCTCTTTATAACAATCAATTCTAAATAATAAAAAAAAAATTATAAAAAAAGTAAATTTTATTTATTCACAAAAATTTAACACTTATATTTATTTGCTTATAAATTAAGTAATTAAAATAAATTCATTGGGTGGATTTTTTTTATTTTGTAAATTAATGTTTATGTAATTCCTGATTTTTTAAAAATATTGTTAATTAATTTGTAATATGTAATATTATTACATAATATTAAACAATTGCATGGTATTAATTAATTATATAATATTAATTATTTATATTATATTAATTAGTTTTGTAATAATAATTAATTAATATTAATAATTTTGGCAATCTGTGTCAAAATTCTGGTTTAATTTTGCCTCTTTAAGCGCTGTAACTTCAGTTCTAATCGTAATTCGGATAGTGACAAATGTAAGCTTTAAATTTAAAAAAAAAAAAAGTTCTACAATTCCATTTAACTAATTGAAAGATTTAACTATTTATGAGAAAATCGTGTGGAGTAGAAACAGCAGCGGCCCTAGGGCGGTGAGAAGGGTGAAACCGCACCGGCGCTCTGCCTTTGGGGAACTCCAAAATCAAATACTGCACGTAAAAAACTATAACTTTTTGAACATTCAATTGGTGTAATTTTGACTAAATATCAATCGTAAACGTTACTAAACTACTTATACTATTAAAAATAGGAACTTAAAAATAAGTAAAATGTACTCATTTTGTTATTACATTCGATACTTATCATAGCTCTGAATACAAAAGTTTCATTTTTGAAAAAGACATGTTCTCAAACATGTGTGAAATTAATAAAAAAGAGCAGTTTCTTGTCTATATAGGCTGCCTTCATAAATTCCTTTCAATAAATTTCAACGATTACAACCAGGAATTAGCGGGTATCGAACTTAATCCGTCTACTTGATGTCGTCCGCACCGAAGTCCAGGGCCTTATCCGTTGTACTACCAGAGCCGTGACCAGAGCGACATGAAGAAGTTATAAACAGAAGTAACATTAAAAAGGCGTGACAAAAGAATGGGAAGTAAGATAATGGAGTCGTAATAACTCAGTTTCCATTTTATAAAAAGAATAAGTTGAATACGTAGCTGCCTTCATTAATCACTTTCAATAAATATCAACAATTACATTCAAGACTTACCGGTAATCGAAACCAAATTCTCAGTCACTGTACGCAATGCAATCGCACTCAAAGAAAAATTAGTACGTCCATGTACTCATTTTTAAGCACATTTTTTTTAAAGTGTAGGTGAATATGTGATTTATTTGAGTTTTTTAACACCAGTATCCAGTAGCGTACGCAGAAAATGTGTATGGGAGGGGTTGGGGGTTATTATACCCTCACTCACCTTTATTATTATACATTGAAAAAAATTATCAAATAATATATAATGTACCCACGTTTGTTTCGAATCTTATTCCATGGTCCTTTCCTAAATTTCTTCTCTTTTTCAATATTACTATACAGTTTTCAATGTCGCATCAATCCCTTCTAAGTTATGTCTTCAAAACCCCGGTTTCATGTCCATGTATGGTCACTAGAATCCGTGAGAATCAAAACATTCTCACGATGGGAACTTTTTCTTGGCAGTCTGGGGCACTTCGTTACAATCCTCACCTAACCAGTAATGATGTAGCGCGTGTCTTTGTGTCCTCGGCTTTTTAGCTGGTATCCACAACAGAGTAGACTAAATTAATTTGAAAATTAATAAAACAGAAACAAATTTAATACAGAAGTCTTTAGTCCTAGGTCACTAGAGTTGCCTTTCCACCAGTTCAATCAATCTGGTAACACAGTTCAATGATTGTTTAAAGGTGAACGAATTTTTTTTTTTTTTTTTTTTTTTTTTTTTTAATTATCAAAACCTATTTACGTTTGACTCTGTGTCAGGAACGACTTTAAATCCATTAAAAACGATGTCGCACAAAGTATAATTTATTCCGACCTAATACAGAAAATTGCCGCTGCTGAATCAAAAAAGGTGTCAATAGAGTATGTTGCATTTCTTTTATGTAATTGAGATCTGCTGTTTAATAAAAATCTAGTTATTGAATAAAGGTTGGTTTTTTGACCAAAACAATTGTCGTTGCTGCTAATAAACCAAATGTAGTCTATGTGATTACAACGAAAATAAATTAACCGACTGCACAGAAGGTGCTCTGAAATTTACGATGTTGGGGCGCGACTTGTAGCAGATCGTTGGTAACCAGGAAACTGATCAACCAGCTAGAATATTCTAGGACCGTCACTGAGTAGAAAGTGAAAATGTGTCGCAGATTTCACCGTAAAGCTAAAATTTTCTTCCAAAACTCAATTATGGCGTGGAAATTTTCGCAGGTTGAAAGAACAGTAATTCAAGACCAACAAAATGAAACCAAGAAGTTTATAATTATGGTAAGTGTGGAGAGTTCTATAGCTTAGGAATGTCGCAAGCAAGAGCCGGAAGAAAAGGCGCAAGTACAAATCCCTATAACTACAAGAGAAATCGGAATATGACAATAAATGAACTGCCATTCGTGTAGAAGAAATAAGGCCGCTATTACCAGGCTAGTTATTAACCCATTCCCCTCTCCCTTTCTAGTTAATGAATATTTTACTTCTACTGGAAAATTGGATTAATGCAAAACATTTTAGGGTGATCCATTCCGACCAACACCGACTCTAACAGCCGGTGTTGTTCCGACACTATAACTTGTTTGACGTAAATGTGATCTCGTTGGAATGGAAATTAAGTGTGCGAATTCGTGAAATAAATCGAAGAATATACGGAGCGTGGTTGGGGGCCCACGGCATCAAACACAATCGCTTGCGTGTATTCCATCTGTTGGAGACCAATTTCTATTATTTTCTCAAATGACGTTTCAGGTGAAACTCTTCTAACTATACTCACAATTTTTTTTTTATCTTCAATTTGGCGACTTTTTCCTCCGATTCGGCGACTCCGGTGTCCCAGAGAGTGGCAGCCCTGCCCGTGTGTGACGCTCGCACGCATCGCCGTCGGCCATCGGTTTGAGGTATCGTCGGGCCCTTTATGGAGGGGCCGTTCCGTGTGGGAGAGTGAGGGAGAGGGGGACGGAGCACAAATTAAATATCGATCGGGAATCGTGTCACGGTTGCAGGCTCCTTGCAACGGAACACAAAAAGCGGGGGGGAGGGGTGTTTGTGTATGCAGTGAAGAGAAACCAAACTGCTAACGATTTATTGGGTGCGACAAACGATCTGTGGGAGGAAGTATTGAAGTAGAAAATGCCAAGTTTGAGTCGCTGGTATTGGTGGGTATAGGTAAAATTGTGAGGGGGTTCGGAGTAGCTGCGTATGAATTGAAATATTCGGAATCATATATAAAATGACTAAAAGGAGATGAATTTGGAAAATTTCATCTGAAATTCAGGAAAATGAATCAAATTGAGAAACATTTTCTGATTTATACATAAAGATAGTGAGAAATAATCTAAAGGAATATTTAAATTTATGAAATTGATAAAAAGATTTAAATATAATGGAATTATTTTTATTTTCATGGGTCACACATTTTTATTTTATTATAGGAATGTGTACTTAAAACTCGGATAAAATAATTAAATTATTTTTATTATTATTCACATGCAAATTTGAACATACAAGCCTGGGTTAATTGAGAAATTTTACAATTTCACTAATGGGAAATATCATGAGAAATAAATTAAAAATTGTAAAATCACACTAATTTGAAAAATAATTCGTAAAATAACATTAATTTCTTCTGCATTTCATTTATATACAAAGAATATTTACATCTATTTATCTATTTGTCAAGAGTTAAAGGATTTGTATGTGTGTGTGTGTGTGAAATTTAGTTCACTGCCTTCATTGCATTACAGTTATTAAATTAAGCAATTCTTAAATTTTAATAACACTTTCAGATATCCCTTTTATTGGAAATTATTAAGAGATTATCATATGTATATCCCACTCAAGGAGTTATGAAAATAATATAATAATTTTATTTTATAACGATGAAAATGGCCCAATTTTTAATATCATAATTCCCAAATGCTCCTATTCACTAAATAAATTCATTCATTATTCCATTTTATCTAATACGTTCACATTCAATGATAATTCTTGAATGTCCAGTAATACATCAGCCTAAATGATTGGTGTTTTATTAAGCCATAGTCTGTATAATTACTACAATGTTTTATACAGTTAGATGATCTAAATAAGTTGCACTAGTATATTTTATTTATAAACTTCTACTTACAAGAATATAATAGCTAAAGCTAAAACACGCTTATGTATCATTTAAGGGCCTTTTATTTATTAAGTCGCGCACCCTTGTGGAGGGGGGGAGGGAGGATATATTGCGTGACGTACGGGAGGGAGGTTTCAATCGTTAAAAGATGTAGCAAAACTTTGTAGGAAAATTTTGAAAAAATTTCACAAACTTTTATATAAGTCACTTTTTGGAGAAATCACTATATGATAATGTTTGGTAAAATGCACTGAATAAAAAGTTAAATGGCTGATTTTTTACTGTAAATATTTATCGTGACGTAACATGGGGAAGGGAGTGTCCAAAAGATGAAAAAATAGCGTGACGTAATAAATAATCACTCACTTTTTCAATTTTAATTTCAATTAGCACTACCTTATTTCAGTATTTTTCTAGGCTCATACTCCGTTGACTGTGACAAGATTTCAATAAAACACTATTTTCCTAAAAAATTATTTTCTATATCTCCACGTTTCACAAAATATAAGCATCATATTCCCCCCTCCAAAAAACAACGACAAAAAAACCTTTTCAAAAATCCATTGTGAAACTAAGAGATTTCCCTCACGCTCCCTTCCCACATCCACCTGGAGATCCCGCGTAACCCCCATCTCCGGAAAAGTGCCAAAAGATGACACTCCGAAAGGGGGTGGGGGAGTGCGAAATTCGAAGGCTTCCCCCACCCCCACCCCCTTCACTCCAGTTCTCTCCCGAAACTTTTCCCCGAGATGAAAACTTCTCCCGCGCATCATAAATCTGGGAGCCGTGCCTACCGACTTAATTGACGGCGAGCCTCCTCTCTCGGCCACCAGGGGGCAAACTTCTCTCTCCCCCCTCCCTTCTCTTGGGAGTGCGTGGGGATGGAAGTTCCCTTCATGGAAGTGAAATGAAGTACGAAGAGCGTGCGGGAATCGTTTGCGCTTTTGATGTTCTCCTCCCTCCCGCACTCTTGGGGTGGGGTTTTAATGTTCACGAAAGGGGGACGGGTCGGGTTTGAAGTGGCCGAGTTGGACGGGCAGGGTGGGTTTGAAGGGTAGTCGGGGTGTATAGGTGTCCTCGAATCCAGGCTGTGATAAATAGGAAATGTAGACCGCTAATTCAAACGACGCTGCGTAATGGCCTTGTATAAAAATGATGACTTTGCACCGATGAGATGTACTTTGCGTTATGTCATGTGAAACTGGTTATGTTTATATTCTTTTTTCTGTGCAGTCTTTGAATATTCTTTTAATTGTACTGGTGAACTTCATTTTATTTTTGTGTATAACTCCATGGCGATTTCGAGGGTTTGCGGAAACTTAAAAAAGCAGCAGCTGTTATTGCAATTGAATCGGTTAACCAGGGAGGACGCGCGCCTTGCATGAGCGTGCGAGTGGGATCCATTTAGACCCCAACTTCTTTATCTATTTATCATTCAAGTATATCAAAATAGGTACTTTTTTTAACATCACACATAACTTTAGAATGATTCTAACATCATTTGGCAGAAAATTTCGACGTCTGTTCCGTTTTAAGTCAGGTGAGATGATTTATACAATCCACACAAATATAAGTCTCAATACAGCCTGAATTTCAAATTCATTAGTAGTTTATTTGGCAAAATTCTTTAAAAATCTTTTTACACTTTTTTAATGTAAATGTTCGAGTAAATAATGATTTCCTCCAGAAGCCCCCGGTCCGTAACCATTTCCCGTTCAAGATCCCGATTAGAAGTAGACCAACAGAACAAATGCCTCCTGAGAGAGCTTATATTGGAGATAATGAGCCGCTAAAAGTAGCCAGATTAGAGAACATTAAAAAAAAATTATCCTTACATTCCGGTTCAGTTTCGAAAATGTTTTTAAAATGACATTTATACATGGCCAACCACTGAAAATGAGTCTGAGGATGATCGAGTAACAAATTCCTTTGTAACCAACGTATCTCACTTAAATGTTGATATACGTACACAATTTTTGTTCCAGACAATTTTTTTTAACTTTTAATGCTTAAATATACATAATTTTATATGAAACAGACTTTAAATATTTTTATTCCCCCGTTATATGCTAACAGCAGAACACTCCAGACATTTTAAAAGACGATAAAACAATAAAAAAAAATTTTGAGTATGTAAATGTTGATTTTAACAAACAGTTGATATGTGAAAATAATAATTTTTATATTTAAAAAAGTATAGGAATCGGATAGCTTTTTTTAATTAAAAACAAACGCTTAGGTGGACTAAGCATCTCTTATCATTAACCGATTAAATTTCAATTAATTATTTTCTTCTTGGCACCAATAAATTCAATAGCAATATATTTATAAAAAAAAATTTAAAAAAAAAGCCAAACTTTTTCGAGCTTTTGCTATATAAACAGAAACCTGAAAATTTAAAATCACACTATCATCATTTAATGCGATTTCCACAGCATTGGAAGTCCCTTTAAAGAAAACCCTTTTTAGAGATACAGCCAATGCCGTAAACTTAAATAAAAATCACTTTATACACATCGCAATCACAATTTTTATGCCCATGGTAAGTTTTCACTGCACTGAAAGTCCCTTTAAGGAAAAACATTGTTTACAGACACAGCCAATTCCTCAATGTAAATAAAAATAATTTTACACATATAGGAAATACATTTTTTTTACATGTTAAGTTTTCACTGCACTGCCATTCATTCACCTAAAAGGGGGGAAAAAAACTTTGTTTACTGACAACGCCAAAGTTTCAAAGTAAACAAAAATAACTTTACACACAACAGATTTTGTTTTGCCCCTAGTAGGTTTTCATTGCAGTGCAAGTCACCTAAAGGAAAAACACCGTTTACAGAAACATCTTTCAAGGCCACTGCGTTTCAGCTAATCGGAAAGAAAAAGCCCCTTTTTCGAAATCAACCAATTACCGTTAACGTGGGTTACTTTACTTCAATTTTTTTTGTATTTCCCAACTTTAATAAAGCAGGGTAACCTGGAAAACATAACCTGGAAAACCGGGAAATCAGGGAATTGTCATGGATATTTTTAATTCTGGAAATATCAGGGAAAAGTCAGGGAAATTTTCAAAATTTCACAAAAAATCAGGGAAATTTTCAAATTTGGATCACTAAAACAGCAATTATCGTCTATTATGCTCTCTATCCTGGGCAATTTAGTTTTCAATATTTCCTTTTAGTTCTGAAAAAGATTTTTTTTTTTAAAAGTATGTGCAAATTCTTATATTTTCAGTTTTTTTTTTTTTTTAATTAGAACCACTGCTGGAGGGAAAAGCAAAGTGCATTGGACCTTGATTTGTAAGCAACATGTGAGGGACTAATAAATATGCTATTTATTGAAGATTGGAATAGGAAATATTAAGCACATAAAACATTTAAAATTATCTACAAAATAAATAATTGTATTCATAAATTATTATTTTAACTGTCAATAAGTATTACTTATAATTTTTCATTTATAATGTAATATATTTCTAGTATCATTGTAGCGTAGATACTTTGTTTCTATACAAAACATGTATTGCAACATTTCTTAATGTAATTATAAAATCAGGGTAATTTTTGTGACACCATCATGGAAATCAGGGAAATGTCAGGGAACTTTTTTCAAGAATGTTGTTGCCACCCTGTAAAGTATTTGAGTGTTGTGCACCTAAAATTAAGTTCTGCGTATCAATATATTCTGCGATAACTGCAGATTCCGGCAATCTATAATTTTTTTATGTAGACTTGTTTATTATTGTTATTTTTTTTTCTCTGTAGAGTAAAGTAGGAAGCGGGGGTAGGATACTTTACACCAATGTCAAAAATTTACTTTTACAATAGTAAAGTTTGAGTGGAGTAAATAAAACCATTTGGTTCTTATTAAGCACCATTTAAAATGCATGTTCAATTTTTGATGTCCAAAAAAATTAATTTGATTCCAATTGGATTTGATCATCCAATTTTTGCTCGTATACTTCAGTGGGTAAATAAAAATACAAGATATATAAATTAATGACTTTTGATTTTGGCACTGCATTTACAGTAATTTCATTGTAAAAAAAGTACTTAAAATGAGTACACGGATCTCGTTTTTCTTTAAGCATAATTGCATCGTAAATGGCGTACTCAAATTTAGGTAACCGTACTCTAAAAAATTAGAAATGGGATTTAATATTTCGCAAATTTCAGCATTCAAGCGATCTTAATAAAACCTGACAAACTTAAAATAGTTGTTCAGAAGATGTTTTGCCACAATATTTGATGTCGATTGCATAAATAGAAACTGAGTTATTACAACTCAATTATCTTACTTCCCATTCTTTTGGCATACCCTTTTTAAGATTTCTTCTGTTGATAACTTCTGAAAGTCGCTTAACCGAAAAGGCATTGGTTGACCTGCGGGGCTGAGGACCTGGATTCAGTTTCTGGTAACACTTGGTTTCAATTGTCGATATTTATTGAAAGTGCTTTATGAAGGCAGCCTATGTAGGCATGCTTGCATACATATTTACTCATTGTACTGATTTTTTAGTACATGATTTTTTCAAAATTGAAACATGTAAATCCATTATAAGCATCAAATGTACTCAAAAATGAGTATATTTTATTTATTTTCGTACCTATTTTTAACAGTGCTTCAACGAAAGTTTTAGCTAGAATTGGAAACAAAACTGTTACCCAATGAAAGCTAGTAGAAAGTCAAAGCACATAATTTTTAACCATTCTTACAGTACAACTTCTTTCACTCCTTGCAAACAGTTACTGGAGCAAACGAAAAATAAAACACCTTTCCTTAAAAACACATTGTCCTACTTTTTAATTCCCACTGACAGTACGAAACGAGGACAATTTTTATTTTTGTGAAAATCTCATCCTCGGCGTTACTGATCCCGAATTACGCAGCACAGAAGCACCTGCCCTCTTCACAGACAGAAGATCGAAATAAAAATAAAAACTTAAATAACAAAACAAAAAAAAATGCACTTTTGTTCATTTGACGTTATCTGCTATCTCTCTCACCCACTCTCTCCATTCCTCCCCCCCCCCCTCATCATCAATATGTCATCTGTGCTTCCCCTCCCAACTTCCCACTGAAAGGCATTCTGCTCGAACAATTAGTCGAAACGCTACCGTTTTCCGCCTGCTGCTACCACCCCGCTCCTCCATTGTCGTTTGCGCTGCCTCGGCTTTGTCGTTTGCTCGCAGCCCTTCTCTATCCCCCCACCCACGTTCGTTCCACATTTTCCATCCATGCGCTCTTCTCTTTTGCTTGTTTCGTTTCTCTCCTCCCCACCGCCGCCCCCCTTTCCCCCCCCCCCCTTTTATTCTTTTCTCCCATCTTTTTTAATTTGCTCGTTTTTGTTGTTGTTTTTTTCCTATGGAAGAGTTATTTGTCTTTTGTTACTGACGGCTCTCTTTCTCTTCGTACTACTCGGGAGTTAAAATTTTTATTTTTTTTGTAGAGTAAAACTTCGGAAGTGGTATAGATCGTATATTGCTTTAATAAATATATTTAAAAAATTAAGATCAAGTTATAAAATCCCTTTATAATAAATGCATGTAGGGTTGAAGGTCTGAAATGATAAAAACATCCTTATTTATAAACAGGGTATAAAGAATACCCCAACTTTGCAAGACTATAACTCCGCAACTTAGTATGGAATTCTACAAATCATTGTGATAGGAGACGTACTGAACTTTGATTTGTTTGTCGCGCTTTTGACCAGAGTTTCTGCCTTCGCAAAAGCGCCCTTTGTCACTAAATAGATGAAATCAACGTCGGTACTTCATCTGTCTCTTACAAAAAAGGACGAATTTCGTATTTGCGTGAAAAAGCCATTCAAATGTCAACCGGTTCACTTTCAGCAAACTCAATGTCACGAAACTAATCCGGTTGTGTGAAATTGCAACACTCAAAAATTAGTAAAATATACTCATTTTTTAATTACATTCGATGCTTATCATAGCTCCGAATACATAAGGTTTATTTTTTTAAAAAGACATCAACTGAAAAATGAGTACAATGAGTAAAAATGAATAAAAAGAGTACGTTGAATACGTAGCTGCCTTCATAAATCACTTTCAATAAATATCAATAATTACGACCAAGAGTTACCGATAATCAAACCCAAATCCTAAGGCACCGCAGTTCAGAGTCTTATCCGTTAATCTACCAGGGCGACGTGAAGAAGTTACAAACAGAAGAAATACTAAAAAAGTGTGCGAAAAGAATGGGATGTAAGATAATTGAATTCTAGTAACTCAGTTTCCATTTAAGGAATCGACATAAAATAATGTGGGAAACCATCTTCTGAACACCTATTTTAAGTTTGTCAAATAGCTTTGTTAAGATGGCTTAAACAGAAGCTGAGATTAGCAATATTAAATCACACTGCTCATTTTGATAAAGTACTGTTACTTAAATTTGAGTACGTCATCGCTCATGTGCGATACAATTGTACTCAAAACTCACTTTTTAAGTACAGTTTTTTTTACAGTGCATCTTGACACGAACTGATAAAAAAATCGTCTAGTACAATTCTACGGACGTTTCTACGACATCTCTCGCCAAACAAATAATTTTAGAATGTCTTCCTCACAATGATATGCAGAATGGAACTCTAAGTTGTTTGGTTACAGTTGTCTAAGTTGTTTGGAAATAGTTAAGAATTCATGCCCCCTGATAAGTTTCTTTGCGTAACCTAATATCTCTATAAATAGCGCAGACTTTTGTATCCAATCTCCAAAGATTTAAGGATTCCTTAAAGCGTTTTCAATGTGTTATTGATTTCCTGTGTAAATAAACAGAATTATATTTTGATCAACATTCTGATTTGCAATAGAATTATTCAGGGGATTTCGATGTCCTCTTATACTGCAACGATGACGTTGCAGACAGTTGAAAGAACTTTCCAGAAGAATTTAGGCTATCGAAGTTTCAATACTTTTCTAATCCCCTTCAGATGGTCAAAAAAACAGCCGACGGTAGAAATAAGTCTTCTAATACTCCTCCAGACTGATTTTGTTCAAAACGCATTTAGTTGTTTTTTCAACAGCTATTCGGATCCATATATTGCATTAACAATGTATACAAAAGAATATTTATGTAATCTATTTAGTCTGATGTATAAAGCGAATGACCTTATTGTTATATTTTGTTTTACTCTCGTCTCTGAAAAACACATGAAAACATGTAAATCATTTCTGAGAGTGAAGAAATCATGATAATACCTAACAGTGTCGGATTTAGGCATAGGCTACATAGGCTGCAGCCTAGAGACACGCATCACAAAGGGGCCGCACCACACACTAAAACTAATATAGAGTATAAAATAAATAGGTGCCTCAACAATATTAAATATAGGTTCTCAAATTTAAGTAAAATGTACTCACCTTTGAGTTCATTCGATGCTTATCCTAACTCCGAATACATAAACTGAATACAGTTTCATTTAAAAAAAAACATGTACTAGAAAATCAATAAACCTGGATAAAAAGAGCAGTTGCTTGCCTACATAAGCTGCCTTCATAAATCATTTTCAATAAATATCAACAATTACAACCAAAACTTACCGGGAATCGAAAACACATCCTCAGGCACCGCAAGCCAGAGACTTATCCGTTGTATTACCAGGGCTACGGGAAGAAGTTATAAACAGAAGAAGTTTTAAAAAGATGTGTCAAAAGAATGGGAAATATGATTATGGAGTTGTAATAACTCAGTTTCCATTTAAGCAATCGACATCAAATAATGTGGAAAACCATCTTCCGAACAACTATTTTAAGTTTTTCAGGTCGCTTTGTTAAGATGGCTTGAACAGAATCTGAAATTAGCAATACTAAATTACGCTGCTCATTTTTCAGAAAGTACGGTTGCTTAAATGTGAGTACGTCATCACTCATTTACGATGCAAGTGTGATAAAAAAACCCGAATATGTTCAGTTTATCATTTTTAAGTACTTTTTTTACAGTGTACCTTGGAGGTTACATGTCCATTTTTCATATTTTCAGGTTAAAATTGCGATAATATATGTTTTTCACAGTCTTTACAATGGTATAAAACCCTACCTTCTATATATTTTCCCAACAAAGATATTATTTTTTAAATAACTCCACTTTCATGGAAACCTACAGGCATATAAAACTTTGATAAGCGCTCCTGTGAAATATTAAAAATGGACATAGTGTCACATACCTCCGAAGTACAGATATTACAAATGCATGAAAAATATCCCGTTCCTTTGAATACACTCCCAAACGTATAACATCTCGAAAGAGATATAATATCTTCTGAACAAAAATGCCGAATCATTTCCTCCAGTTCCAATTCAAATAAGAATGAAAATCCGTGTCCCCCCAACCCATTTTATCCTTTTCTCGGCTGCGCAAAATCCACCCTAACAATCCGCCTTTCATTACATCCCGAAGAAATGTCGAATTACTACGAGATAGAGAGAGCAGCAAGCATCCTCGCATTTTTCTCCATCTCTCGCCATCGCAAGGGGGGGAAAAATCATCGTCATTCATTGCAATGCGATACCCGTTCACAATCCCCGTTCCTTCTGCTCCTTACTCTTCTATTTATCTTTGCAAGAGAATCATTTCCCGTCTAAATTTGCTCTCGATGATGCGACATCCCCGACAATTCGACTAAAGAAAAAAAAAGAAATTAAGAGCGCAGACGAAACGAACGCTCGAACCGGAAGAAATAATCAATGGTCGGATGGAAAGGGGGAGAGAAAGGCTGAAGATTCCTAAAAATTGTTCGTCCTCGAAGTTAAATGGCACGGGCATATTCTCCCCGGCCTTTTTCCCTTTTTATCGGGGTTTGAGCTTTTAGCATCGACCTCGCGTGCGACGGGCATTTTTTTCCCCTCCTATATTCCCCCCTTTCCCGTTTTTCCCGATGCTTCTCCCCCCCCCCCACCCCTCTCCTCTTCTAATCATTCCAAAGGGGAAGCGGGGGGGGGGGGGGAAGAGAATCGTTGGAATTATCGGCCAGTTCATCATCGCGATGTTTTCTCAGAATTTTGCCGCTCCCTCTCTCAATTTCAGATACACTTTTATTTCTTCTTTTGTTGCTTCTTATTTGTGGTTTTTGGCGACGGATTTTTTTTTTCGCGGCTTTCAAAAGAGAATGGGAAAAAACGATTGGGGGGGGGGGGAGGGAAGGGGCATGCAAGAATTTCGGAGAACAATAAGAACTCCTCGCTTTCTTTTCTATTATTTTATATTGAACATTTTGACGCTTTCGGATCGATTTTTTTTTTATCTTGATCGAAAATTCTTTATTTTTTATTTTTAAATAGCGAAACGAGTTGTAATTCTTAAGATGGACCCCCCCCCCCCTCTCTCTCTCTCTTTCTCTCTCTCAATTTCATAGCAATATTCTTTATAAATAAAGTTTTTAATCAAGGCCTGTATAAAAATATACTAGTTAACCATCCTCATTCGCATTGTCTTACTGTTTTAGCTTGTGTTTAGAATAACTCTACGAGTTCAGGATTTCAAAAATATACTTATCTTATATATACTAGTAGAAAATACATGATAATAAAAAAAAACATTCATATATTATTGAGAATGGTCATTATTTTTCTGTTTAAGTATATATGTGGTAGTCACTTCATATACTCGATACTGTTACTTGGGCTCGGGTAATTACTTTAGCCCTATTGGTATAGAGTATCGGCAAAGCATGCAACTTCACCCAAACTCATACCTTTTAGATTCTGTAAGTATGTCTCTTTTTATTGCTTTCCGTTAATTTATTATGAATTTTTAATTATATTTTGCCCCTTTTTATTGGTGAATAAAAGCATTGCTTCTACTTACCTAAGGTACAGGGCGCTAAAAGATTTAAAAGCTTAAAAATATTCTCAATCAGTCATGGTATCTTGTTCTAACGCTGTCTTCGTCTTGTTAAATATTTTTTAAGAAGAGAATGTATCAATAAATGAATGAATCGTCAATTAACTTATGCTTTCAGAGGAGAAATTGTGCAATCATGACTTGCCGTTAGGTATTTTTACTATTACCAACTTTATAATATTTTGTAGGTACTTACTCTTTTTTTTTTTAGAAATCTTAAAAAGGTTGTTTAAAAAGTAAATAATCACCTTTGAAATCAACTAACGAGATGTCATAATCGAAATAGAATTATAACAAAAACGCGACTGCTGCTAATCATCCGTACTTGTGGGTGAATAGCAGCAGTATATAAATTGAATTTTTTATGCCCTCAAAGTCAAAAACTATATTTTTTAATTACCATGAGGCCTTACAGTACAGGCCGTCTACGAACTTTTAAAATATCACTCATAATTGTAATTGTACAAGTTAAAGGCTTAATATGGCTGTGAAGTTCAAAACTGCTTCTTTTTATTCAATTCCATTGTACTTTCAAAAAGAGCAATCCCAATAATATGCTTGACAAATTCTAATAATATGCAAGTCAAATGTTAAGTAATTTGTAGGCTAGACATAACTCAAAATCCGTGATCGTGAAGGTAGGTCTCTTATTTACCAAAGTACAGATTTATATTTGACGCAATTTTATATAAAATGCATTTTAAATGATATAATACATGTAGTGATTCTATTATTATGGGTCAGTCGTTATGGTTTTTAAGGGGGCTTCGTAAAAATTACCGCAATAAGGTCCGACAAGTTAGGTTCAAAATATATATTCCCCCAGAGCCGAGGGACGTTTTATTACAGCATCAAGGTTACATTAAGAATGAGAGAGTGTGTCCTCTGGTAGGAACTTTTCTATTATAAAGACAGGGATTTTTAGGGATTATCTTCAATTTGATTGAGTCTGGAACACCTGTCATTGGTTCGAAATGGTTCTGCCCTGGGACTTTTCGTAGAGATAATCATAAAAAAAAGAAACTAAAGTGTTCATGTGTGAAATAACGCCAAATATATTTGCTTCGGCAGTGAACATGAATCTGATTGATAATTTATGTGAAATGGTATAAAGAATTTTATAGACACAAGAGAAGGTTATTACGACGCAATTAAATTATAGAAAAGGGGTTGGTAGCTTAGGAACTTTTAAATTATAGGAATTCAAAGAAAATATATTCCTATATACCATTATTTAAATAATTAACTAATGTAAATTTCTAATTAAGGAGATCCCCGACGCTATCCCATATACAACCCCCTGCATCTCCGAACCCAAGAGTACATGCCTCAACACGAAGCACAGTTTCGATTTACGTTGTCAACTCTCCCCACGACCATCACGATCGATTACACACACGCACGAACACACACAGGAAACGTGTTCGCGACGAAAACTCCCCAACTCGGACACACACACACGCAAAAAAAGATCAGTGCATCGTCCAAAGAGCCCCCCCCCCTCCCCCTTTCGCTTGGTCAAGCCAGGCCTAATTAGCTTTCTCGCGAGATACCGTCTCTCGAAATAGGCCTTCCGATGAGTCGCCCGCCCCCGCGTCAATTTGACCCCCCCCCCTCCTCCTGCCAGTGAAAGAGAAGGAGGGGAGTGGGGTCAGATAACGAGAGGGGGAGGGGGGATCTGTTATTAGTACGGTTGCCATGGTGATGTAGGCCCGCGGGGTCCTTTGAAGTGCTGCTCGCCTATGTTGTTGGGGGAGAGAGGGGATTGTAGGGGTGGTTTTAATTTTGTTCCTCCTCCTCCCCCCCGTTCTCTTTCTAGTCACTCCCCCCCCTCGATGGACGATCGGGTGTTGCCGTGTTTGTCGTGCGTGGGAGAGGGGAAGTGTTGGAAGGGTTGAGGAGTTCGGTGGTGAAAAAATTGACCGGGAAATATATGTTTTTGTAGATGCCTTGATGGAAGTTTTGTGAGAGTTGAAATTTTTTCAATAATTGATAACAGGAATACATTTATAAGCAGTCCAGTTATTTTATGTTGTGATATGTTTTTCTCTAAATTACATTAATATTCCTGTTTTTTTATTTGGTTTTGTATAACATTTGTATATACAATTGATTGTATAACATTTGTATATACAATTGATTGTATAACATTTGTATATACAATTGATTGTATAACTTTTGGATGTACAATTGATTGTATAACATTTGTATATACAATTGATTGTATAACATTTGTATATACAATTGATTGTATAACATTTGTATATACAATTGATTGTATAACGTTTGTATATACAATTGATTGTATAACTTTGTGTATAATATTTTATTAATGAAAGGTTCTTTTAAATTAGAATCAAGTCAATTTGCTCTAGAACATTGTTTTCCCACATATGGTTCAAGGACCACTGGTGATCCGTGAGAGAGTTCCAATGGTCCATGGAAATCTCTTTAAGGAAATTTTAAATGGAATTCTTCCATTTGCGAAATTAAAAGGGCACAACTTTCGAAACCTTACAAAATGTTACTTTAAAAAATTAAGTTGTTTAAGTTAAATACGATATTATTTTTGTGTAATTATTAAATTTATTTGGAAAAATACAATATTTGATAATTTAAATAAAATTCATTTATCAAATGTTATTTTAGTGCTAAATATAATTAGTGTTAATATTACGTGGCTTTGTGTAACTTCTGACATCTAGTGGTTGGGAACCATTGCTCAAAGTTATTTTATTTGTATGGCAAAGATATGCTTAAAAAGTTTTAATATTTTTTGCTTCAAAACTTTTGTGTTGTTTGAAAATGGGTCATACAGGCTACTCTCATCCTACTTTCATTCACATTTATTATTTCAAGTTTTGAGAATTTCGATCGGTTTTGTTATGCCACAATTCGTTTATAATTCGAACTGAAATATTATTATAGGGGCTGCATAATTTTAATGTTTATTTTCTACCTTATTTTTTTTTACCGTAAAGTAAAATATTTTTTCTCCCATTTTAAGCTTAGATTTTCTTTTAAATTTAAGTAAATCTGGAGTAATTAAAGGGAAATATTTATTTACCAGCATAAATAAGTTAACAGAATTTTTTAAGATAAAATGGTCTTAAATATTATCCTAAATAAGATTTTCTTTACTCAAACACAGTTCAAATAGTTCATTGGATGGTTTAAACTAAATAACGATAATGACACAGAAACCTAACACCATCTGCATGTATCCACGCTATTAAGAATATATTGTTCTGCCGTGTACTGCTAAAAATATCAAAATACCAGAAAAACCAAATAAAAAAACTGGAATATGTGAATTTCGTAAAATGTCTCACTGATAAATTTTCCTTACTTCCTTTCTTTCTACCTATCCAAGTTACTCAAATTTTGAATATAAAAAAAAATATGCAAAGAAGATGAATTAATAAAAATTAGAATTTTTCGTAACAAAATATTCTCCTGAAATTTAAAAATAAATTTCCAATGAATTGCAATCAAAAGTAATATTGAAATAACTCTGAATAAACACCAAACAAAGACAAATATTCTTCACAACAAAAATACCTTAAACTGAATTTTAAAAATCAATATTCTTTTACCATTGAATTGTTTACTCTTCAAATCTAAACCACAAATTCTGCCCTATTTTCTCAGCCCATTTAATAGTTTATATCAACAGGGCCATTCAAATACTTCACAAATGAAGAATTTAATGACTAGCCCATACAAAGAGAGGGAGGAGAGAGAGATAGAGAGAGCTATCGTGCCCAAAAGATGTGTGGTCAAGAGGTGCGGGACTTCATTAGCGAAGGCAATCAACGATGGCCTAATCGCGGATAAATGCAGGGCGAGAAACGACAATTATCGCTCCCCCCGCCCAATCAATTGAAATGCTTAAAAGAGGGAAGATTCATTTGGACGGAGGGCTGCCCTTTTGCGCCGGACCCTTCATTATCGTTTGCTCCCTACTCCATCCTCGAATTATGAGTTTCCTTCCATTTGGATTTATCGTTCACGCCCTTGGTGGGTGGGGGTGGAAGGGAAGGTCGACCACACTTTTAGAGACTGGAATTAAAGAGACTTCGCGAGCCTTCGATACCTTCATTCTAATGCAACGTGACAGAATCGGAATTTTGAAAGGGAATTGAAAATGGGTTATTTTAGGTTATCCTACTGCTAACCTTTCTCCTTTCTTTCTAGCATTGCGCACTGTAAAACCTTCAAAAGAAAAAATGCGTTTTCATCGAGTACGTAGTCAGAGTCATTGAAGTAATAATAACTTCAAAACATGCCGATTCCTATTTGTTAAATATAAAATTAAACGAAATATTAATTAGTTTTAATTATTAATCATCATCATCGTATATACTATTTATGTGGCAAAGATCCCTTTTACGACCCTTGTACTCAATGGCAATGGATCTTAACACAAGAGGTCTCAAAAGAAAGAGAATTTTCAGGAGCAGTGGCGAATCGTACGTTAATCTCATAAATATCAGCTTTTTTTTTAAATGCGTTTAAAATAATTAATTAAAACGTGTTTTTTAAACAAGTCGTGGATAATGCTGCCATCTATGAATGAGCAGAAGCATTAAACTTTTATGATTTTTTTGGTTATAAGAAATATGCTAATATATTGTTCACTGTTCATAAAATAATTAATTTACAGGCATGCTAGTATAAATTATTTCTATAGTATAAATCCATTTTACGCCTCTTACACGTGACGAATCTTAACAAGTGAGGTGTCAAAAGAAAGAGAATTTCCCGAAGGTCTGACGAATCGTACGTTCATCTCATAAAAACCAACGGTTAGTTTACAAAATGCGTATATAAGAATTATTGCATAAAGAAACATTTCCAAAAAATATTTCTAAGGTCTACCTAGAGCGTATCTTTGAAGCGTAGTCGATAGCGCATGGAACAAAAGTTCGCAGGTTCGAGTGCCGACGAGGGGCACTCAAATTTCTCGTGGCTTCCCCAGTCATAGGGGCCAAATAGCTAGTTGTTAATTATTTACACTGAATATGATATTAATGATATTATCATCTGGGTTAAATGAACATAAATATAAGTTTTAAGCTCATGTGAAATTATTAGAGAAGTAATATTAAATTACAAAATTTGATTGCGCAACGAGTTAGTTATATAAAAGCATGTAATATAAAAAATTAGTTGTGTTCTTTGAAATAACAAATCTGCATGATCTTGACACTGAAATCGAACGTGACACAAAAATCAAACATGAAACGTTAGTATGCTCGTTAGTATGTCAACATTTATATGAAATAAAACCGTTAATCTTATGGAAGTTTTACGAGATTTCCACTATTTGTTCATGAAAGACATTCATGTAAAGTACCTGCCGTGTGCTATCCGGAAAAAAGAAGGAACCGAGGAGAAAGTATTTGATTCGACGGAACGGGTCATGTGATATGGACTCTCTCTTCCTCGATTGAAAAAGGGATGTATGATAACAGCTATCTATTATTTAGATCGGAAAGTTCCAATTGCGGCCCACGGTAATCTTTTATCTGGTGATAAACAATTGCGTTCTTCTTTGAGAATATGGTAACCCGGCTCCGCCGCGATTGGGCTATTGCCATTTAGATAAACTTAAATAACTTCGTCATTATAGCGTTAAATATTCAATATATTTCAACAGGGTTATAAACACGCAGAAACACAATGAACATATAACAGTTAAATAAACACACACAATACTACTGCCAATTCCAAAGCGGGTTTTTAAAGCAGAGCAGACGACTTTCCGAATAACATTCTTCCTTCTTTAACCATCCTTTTTTTTTTTCCGGATGTATCCAGCCCGCAGCGCAATTTGCAGACGTCCCCTCCAATTTCCGCCGACGGGAAACAAACCCTCCCCCCACCCCCTCTCCCTAAGTGGGGGAGGGAGAAAACCCAGAAGGGAAAAAGTTCGAAAGAGAGAGAGAGAGAGACTGGAACAAGCAAGAAGTGCCAGCGAGAGAACTTTTTCTGCTCCCCATCCCTCCCCCTCCCGTGAAGATCGTTCGCTCTCGATTTCTCGAAATCGTGTATAATGAGGCGGCCTTTCGCACTCCCTCCCTCCCCCCACGTCTTTTTCAAAAGTAGAATCGGATGTGCATCGGGATTCAATTAAATCGAGCCCGCTGCCTGCGTCGGATTATTACAGCAGGGGAGCGGGAGTGCAGTGGGGTTGAGGAGGGGGAGCGAGCAGGAGCGGAGGAGAGAAGAGACGACGCGTGTGAGGCTAATGAAAGCGGATTGCGAACGAGAATCGGCGCCCTCCCTTCTCGCATATCGGCTGCGGCATTCGGGTTGCGAAAGGGGAAAAATTGCGTGGGGCTTGTTAGGAATGAAAGGGTAGAGGGGGGGGGGACTCAATGGTTTTAGGGGAAGGGGGTGAATGCGTTCCTTTTTTTTATTCGAGCCATTATGGGTGAGGTTTAGGAATGGTTAATAATTAATTCGCCTTCTGATACCCAGAAAAAATGTCTCTTAAGTTGGTCTATCTCATTTTCAGGCTTAGGAAAACGTATAAATTAAAGTCGTGGAAATCAGATATGAATGGCTGATGATCAGGGAGAGATTAATAACGGAGTAGATTAATAATGCACCTACTTGTTTTTATTTGTTAGTGGCAGGGGGTTTTGTTGTATCGTAATGGTAAAGCTTTTACCTCTCTAAAGCGAATGGTACGGTTGCTGTGCTCTCTCTTCGGTAGTATTATGTATCTTTATTTCATTCAATCATTTTCAGCATTATTATCTCAGCAGTATTACTTATAAATGAAGTCATGGCTGCAATCCTGCTTTCATAAGGAAATCACACATAAGCAATTCTTCCTATTCTGAAATTGCTGTAGACGTAAAATTTAACATTTTAAAATGATTCTATGTATATATTAAAAATTAATTGTGTATAAGTAAATTCGATGCATTAAAAATTATGCATTGCATAAAAAATTGGAAAAACATTTTATTTCATATGAACATCAATCAATACTAAACAAATATATCTTTGAAATAAAAAAAGAGAATCTTGCAATTGATCAGTATTAAAGAGCACTGACATTTAATTATAGTTAAGTATTACTTAAATTATAACATATAGGTATGCAGAATATGCAGCGTTCTTAGCTTTCATTACGTAGAAAATCCAATTTCAAAATTTCATCTCTACATTTTACTTAATTTATCAGAAATAAGAAAATATATACTACTGGAATTTTTGTATTGTAGTTCGTGGACCTTCATCAAAACTTCCTAGCGTTAAATAAGTTTCTTTGTTTTTCTATTTTGATCTCCTAAGACAATTTTATTTACTGTCGGTATTGGAAAAATAATTATTTGGCAACTAAACCCTTTGACGAACGCCTGTAAAGAAAATATCTGTTTCGAAACTCAACTTTTACAACAACAATTTGTAGGAAATTCGGTAATGAAAAAGCACCCTTGTTTTTCAATGCAAGAAGCGGCTCTGTTTATATTCATCGCCACAAAAACGCCCTTGTGGGTAAACACCTGTGCGGCGATTTTTATCTCAATTCCAATTTTTCTTCAGAATCGATGAGTAACCAACCGAATCGGTTTTTACTAACGAACGGATGTTTAAAACCCTTACCCTTCAACTCAAGGACTCAACCACGAAACTAGATTCTTTTATACGTAGAAAGGAACAATTCAAAAAATAAATAAGTAGCACATAAATCCAAACGAACACAAAACGGTCAATGCATTAAAAAACTCCTCCTCCCGATACGAAAGGATCTCACGACCACTTACAAAAAGAAAAGAAGAAAACCCTACTCCATATCCATCCCCCCCCCCTCTTTTTATATCCCCCCCTTCCAACTTGGAGAAGCCGAATTGATTTTTTGATTTCGCCCTCAAGCCCAAAGTGACGAAGACCCCCCCCCCCCTCTCTCTCTTCAACCCCCCTCCGATTCTTTTAATTGGCGATAGCGGGTCGTTAGAGGCGCAGGACGCATTCAAAGTAGCACTCGGTCGTTAACTGGGTATATGGCGTGGATGGGAGGGGAAAGGGGGGGGGCTAATGCTAGACTGGAGAATAGAACAGAGAGAAAAAAAATTATCGTCCACGCAGGGGGGGAGTGAATATCAATTAGAATGCTGATCGCGCGGTTCTACTTACGCCTCATTAACTAATTCCATGGGAGGCTTTGGTAGAGGGGTTGACTAGTTAGGACCCCCTTCTGTTCCCCCCCCCCCCTCCCGCCGTCCACATCGATCTGCTTACAACGTCTATTGGTCGGATGTTGTTGACCGTTTTCGATAACAGTTTTAAGCGAATTTTCCAAGGGACGGTTAGGTGGAATATAGGTTAAATGACCTAAACTTACGACTATCGGGGCTCAGGATTATAGTTCTCGATTTATTAAGTTTATATATGTAGTATTTCTATAGTTAGGGGGTAGTCGTCAAGAGTATCAAGGGGTTTTTCGTAATAAGGGTCGATAAGTTAGGTTCGAAATATTTTCTTCTTCCAGCGCTGGCAGATGTTCGTAACAGGATTTGGGTTATATTTAGAATGAGAGAGTGTGTTCTTTCATAGGGACTTTCATTTACATGGACAGGGATTTTTAGGGATTATTATTAATCATATCGAGCCAGCTAATTGGTTAAAATGGTTTGACCTAGGGACTTTTCATTAGGAGGGGCTTAAAAAAACTAAATTACTCTTATATGAAACTTATGCCAAACTATGCGCGTAGGCGGTTGTTATAACTAAATTAAGCTTGGAATTAAAGTGGCCAGTGAAAATAAAATCGGAAATCTATTGAATTTAAGAAAGGAACACGGATCTCATAGGGAAGTTATGTGGGATGATAAAAAGTGTTGTACAGTCACGAGGAAAGACTATTACAAAGTAATTAAATTATAAGGATTAAAAGGGGTGGTATATTAAGGAAATTTTAAACATTGTAATTTAGGTAAAATATCCTTAAATTATAATTTTTTTAATTCCCTTTATTACCACCTCTTCTAATCATTATACTTAATTGCGACATAATAATCTTCCTTCGTGTTTATAAAACTCTTTTCCCAGATCACTTCTCTATCAAATTCGTGTTTCTTTCTTTAGTGAAATAGAGTTCCCATAAAATTTTGTTGACTACATTCTATTCCAGTCTTGATTTAGTCATAACTTATGTATCTACACGGATATTTAGAGTGGGATTCACACAGAAACAATTAAGTGTTTTATTTTAATACATCCCCATAAAATCTGAGGATAATCCCTAAAATGTCCTGTATTTATCCCTAAAAATCCCTGTCTCCAGTTTCATATCCTTATATGGTCACTGGAATCCGTGAGAACTCTTTGATGAATGGCACAGTAGTGACGCTAGGAATTGCCCGACGGGGGGGCTAGTCTTCCCCGACAGGGGGGCTAGTCTTCCCCGACAGGGGGGCTAATATCCCCGACGTAAAATACACGTATAAAATTTTCCTAAATAACATGTCGAGGATAAATATTGCGTAACTAAATGATTATAACTAAATGCTTGTAATATTTAATGGGTTATTACTAAAGAATTGCAGAGTTTCAAATATTCTGGACTGCAATCAACAAGTATCATTTTTATGTTGGAATAATTACTATTTAACTCGTTTACAGTTTTCGCAAACCTAAATTATAGTGGGGAAAAGATAAGTAAAAAAAAATGTACAAATCATACCGCTCTGTCATTTAATTTAGTGGTTTTTTTTTATTTAAAAACAATGATAAAACATTTATATTTATAAAAGGCAACGGAAATGAGCGATGAGTTATTTCTTATGAAATTCTTTTCATAACATTGAGCTGTAGGTCAAGATGAAAAAGTTTTTTAAAAAATGTTAAGCATTCGTTTATTTCTTCCACGACCTTTTCCAAACAATATATTTACGACTGAGATAACAAATTTAAAAGTCCACAAAAAAATAGGAAGTGTGACATATTTTTTAAAGAAATATTTTAATTTTTTGAAGACATTTTGGATTTGTACTATTTTTGAAAAAATTATATTAAAAAGATTTTTTTTAATACTTAACTTTCTGTGTATCTTAAAATCAATTAAATCTGTTATCCGTAACATTTCACTTTCACCATGATATCGTTTTTTTTTTTTTTTTTAATTTTGAAGCGATTTCGTTCAATTTTAGAAGTAATCTAAATTTTCTATAAATTTTAATGTCGTATGAAACAGTGAACATATAAAATAAAATGTTTGTTACATAAGAAAAAATGTCGTTTTTAATTTTTTAGTCAGCCTGAAAAATTAAAGCTGAATTGACAATGGAATCTCCTGTGTCTAATACATAGAAATCTCATATTTTGACTTTTGTTTAACCTAATAATAATTTAGGAAATATATATTTGTTAAAAATTCAAATTTCTTTAATCAATTCAATCTTATATTTTCATTTTACTTACACTAACATGTTTAAATTACCTAGTAGGACTAATTAAAAATTTAATGGATTTAACGACTGTCCATTCAATGGAAAACTATTTCTGACTACCTAATTGAACCATGATTGTCCTTTAAAATAGGATCTGATTTCTTCTGAACTGATTTTATTAGAACAAATATTTCTCAATATATTAATTTTAACGATCCCACGTGAAAAACTTATTCCATATTGATATTTTATTATTAAATTACAAACAAATTTAAATTTCACAAAATGTACAGTAATAAAAATTGTAATAAAAATAAAGGTATTTTTTAAACTTCATATAAATGTATTGTTAGAAAAAAGTACCATACTAAATAAATTAAATAGGCAATATAAAAATTGCAATAGTTCTTCGAAATGCAGAAAACATAAAAATCAGCAAACGATAGGACTCCGTTCTTAACAAAATAAATAAAATATTATTAAATTGTCATGTACAAATAATTAAAAAAAAATCACAATAATTTTTAAGACATCTCACCTTATACGAATTGCATCAAAGTTTGACGGTACTGTAGTTCCCAAATCCACTATATGATAATAGATCCTCGCAGATCGGACACTCACTAATCTCAATGCATTGCCTACTTTGCTGCATTTTTACTCTTTTAAAAATTAAAAACAGCAAACTTTATCAAGTTTTTTAAACCTTTCATAAAGAACGGAGCTCAGACTGTTCTACTGCTTCGTACAATACAAGTGATCGGTTCGTTTACTGGACCTTCTTTTTCTTAGAAACCTTAAATACTAGTGTACCAACACCAGTCAGCAGTCCTCTCTGTGTCCTATCCTATGCAGATGCGTGACCCCCAAATTCAAAGAGAGCCTGCCAGTGAAAAGCCAGCTAAAAGAACAAAAAAACTATAAAATGGAAAAGGGTGTTCTTGAATGAAAATATTTTGCCTTTAGTTCTTTTCCTTTGAAGATGAAGATAACAAGTGACAGATGACATTTTTACCACCTTAATTGCCCTTTAGCGGCATTGCTCCCAATACCTCGGTGGCCGCCTCGGCCGGACAGTTTAGTATGCCCCCTAAGGCTGAACTGGATCCGAGTCGAGAGGGGCGTTTTGTCGTCCCTTTGTCAAGAAACACAAGGGGGTCGAGAAACATAGAAGAGGGACCAATGTTCTCACTCGATGAAACTGATTTTATCTTTTGGAGGCATCTGTCTGGTCTGGGAAATAAAGCGACTCTAGACTGCCGTGGACGGCTAAATTGTTCTTGTATGGTCAAGTGACAATGGTTGCCTCGACAAAAAGTAAAATAAATTTTACGTTTGGAACTAGACTGCGCAAAATCCGATATATTTGTCCACATTCGTTAAAATGAAACTACATGAACATAAAACATGGTAAACTGAGACAGCAATTAAATGACTATTGTTTTTTTTCTGTATTATTGAAGTAATCAATGTTGGATGTATTTTTTTTTTTGCGTCATGCCAAATTTGTTTCGTAAAGACAATGTACAAAAAATAGTTCAAAACGGAGTTTTTTTCCTAATTTTTAACTTGCAGTTGTATAATAAAAAATCTGTTTTATTTTTTGTTTTTATAATAGGTATAATTTAAGGTAAGGCAGGTCCATTCTACACGAACAAGTAAAACGCGCATGAGCTTCTCGGTGATTCGAGAACCCATACCGTATGAATTATCGAATCACCGAGAAGCTCACGCGCGTTTTACTCGTTGACATAAAATGTAGAATTGTGTAAAATGGGCCTTAGAGTCATATACTTGCTTTTTTTTTATGACCAGTAAAATGGATGAATCAATACACGTTTATTGAAATAATTTTACAGACGGTAATACCGGAGATACGTATTTTGCTCAGTATCCATGATCAATTGTACAAACGAGAGACGGTATTTTATAAGAGTAAAAATCTTTTTCTTTACATGTAATGTTTTTAAAATCATATCTGTGTAAAGGGTGCATGCAGGGCGTGGGCGAAGTGAACTTTAAAAAAAACATGAAACATAACGAGAACTTACGTAACGAAATCATAAGCCTTGAACAGCGTTGGCGTAATTGCATTATCATCTAACTCATACTCGTCTGAGAGCATGCAGAGTTTTTATCGGAACCCAAAAAGTGCTTGAGTTTAGTTTGACGTTACATGCCTTAAACACCGCGGTCGTTTTGGGAGAGACACTTCCTACCTAATTTTTTATTACTAATTTTTTTTGTTTGTTTGTTGAAATTACTGCATAAAAAGGTTAATTAAAGTTCCTAAACGTAAAAATATCGACAGGATCAAAATTACGATGAGATATCAAGCCCGACAAACCAATCTTGAAATAAAACGCCACAACCCCCCAAAATTTCTTAAATTTACTGACTATTACTTTTCAATTAACTGCGTTAAATACCCTTACGTTACATCCAGCCCTCCCAGCAAGCTCATACACGGAGAATATAGTATCTTGGTCGGGAAAAGGGCGAATTTGACAACCATCCGTTTACTAAATCGTTACACACATGCTGAGGATTGAACTCGCGCCCATCGGATGCTTGTCCGAGCCCCTTATTCGGACATAAAAGTCGGGATTTCAATGAACTGTAACATTGTTGGAATTCTGCCTGTCGAGATGACACAGATCCATTTTATTAAAAAAAAATTATTTAATGTTTCACAAAAACTTGTTTTTAACAACTAAATTAACACTTCTTCCCGACGAACTTCATAATTCTGCCCGACAGGGGGCTTGGCTTGCCCGACGGGGGGCTACAGCCCCCCCCCAGCACCCCCAGTGGCGCCACCTCTGGAATGGCAACCTCTTGGGCAATCTTTCGTATTCATAGCATTCCTCACCTAACTATAAATGGTTTAGGGTGTTTCTGCGTCCTCGGCTTTTTAGTCGCTGTTCTCAGCAGAAGCAGAATAAATTGCTTGGAAAACAAATGATACGGATCCTAAATTTTACTACATATATACTGTTAAAGTAGTTTCACAAGGATATATATTTATTTTGAGACAAATTGGCTGCCAGATCTCGATTTCTACATAAGACTATAAAACAGATCCGAAGTCCCATAAATTTAGGGAAACTCAAATACTTCTTGTTAAACTATAAAGAACAGTTTTAATATTTTAGAGTTTTCAACCCAAAGTCACCAATAGCCCATTGTGTAGCTCTAGTGCAACGTTTATTCAACAGTAACAAAAAACTAAATACTATTTAAAAATAAAAGGTCATGCATACTAAAATTGAATACTAGAATCTGGATTTGTTGAAGAGAAGTTAATCGGACAGCCTTGAACGAAATTTTCATAATTATTTCAGTGGGCTCCAAAACCCATGATGAAAATAGAGAACCAAATGATACCATTCAGACCCTATGAGAGTTGTAGAGACTGAAAATATATTTATTAAAATTAGGAAAGTTACAGGTTTTTCTTAATGTAAATTGTGATCGTTTTTTTTTTTTTTTAGTTATATAATGTACCTAAGTAAGAGTATGCAGAGGGTGTTCCAATGTTCATACTAGGATTTTTTGAAGAGCGGAATTTTTAAACCTCGATATCACCCTCATGCCCTTTTTCGAAAAATGCCGCCCTCTTTTAAAAAAATTCCACCCCTTTTACCCTTACAAGTGTCTTTGCTTCCCTAGCTGTCTTTAAAAAACATTTTAAATGTAAATCGGAATTAAGTGAATAATGATAACAGAATAACTAACTTCTCTTTAACTATGCGCGTGCTCCGCAATTGAGATGAATCCGCGTTAATTTCATGCATGGGACATCCTATTGATTGGCAGTGCCCGTATGTGAATTACTAAGGTGTTACTTTTCTGTGTACATTTTTTGAAGAGAAGATGGTTTGGGGCGAAGCTTCCAGATTAGTAATTTTGAACTATGGTCATATGAAGAGGACAACACCTGAGCTGGTACCCCACGCAACCTGAATAGGCGTGAAGACGTTTGAATCAAAACGGATTTTTCCTCTACATGGCGATTATATTTGGCATCAGATCCATTTCAGATCAGATCACTAGATTCATGCTAAGGATTAAGTCATCATGCCTCTGGACACGAGTCCGTTGTGTTAACGGGTGGACACACCCACCTCAACTTTTTTGTTTTGGAAGTGCCCTTTCAAAAACGGGATGCCTTTTTTCTGTGAATTGCGCCCTGCCCCTTTTTATTTCTAAAGTGAACACTGGGTGTACTATACTAACATATTCATATACTCTTTACAAAATGTATAACATATAAAAGATCTACAATGTGGCTACTCATACATAAAGCATAGTTAATTGAAATTTCAGACAGAATGTGGTGGAATAATGAGTAAAATGAAGTTTAAGAAAAACATCTCAATCGCTGCAGGACATAGAAAAATTTAGAACATTTTTAAATTTTTGCTAGAGGGAAAGCAGGTCTCATCTATAAAATGTTATCTTATTGTAAACATGAAGATACACATTGCAAATATATAACTTTTTAATGGAAGTTTCAATGGGAAAAAATCCATGTTTTGGTTTACGACAGAGTTAGTCTTCTATATTTAAAAACTAATTTATGATTTTTCATGGAGAAAAGGGGAAAACATAAGTATTTCAAACTTAATAAAGATATTTAATAAACACAATGTATAAGAGTACAAAGTTTCGGAAATCCGGTGGCGACACCCACTTTTGATGACGTATGTCATAGGCCATGTCGATCCTGGGACAGTGATGCGGGATAACCACGCCCATATCCCGCAAACCCGCATCGCGGTGCACAACTGTCTATTTCCATCTACTACTGTGCTTAGTGTAATAAATAAATAAGGCTATTAGATATAATGAAAACTTTTTGAATGTGCTGTTTTCCAAATGATACTATTTTTTTTTTGAATGAGTAAAAATGTTTTTTATAGTATGTAAGATATTGATTGCTTTCAGAAGAAGTTTTATTTAAAAAAAATACTTTTTTAAGCTATCTAATTTATTGTTGTTCAAAGAAAGAAAAAGCTAAAATTAATTAAATTTACATTTAAAATCCCACTAAAAGATGCTGTAACAAAAATATTTCAGCAATACATCGTGATTGATACATCATGGAATTTATTACAAATATATTTACTGTTTATTTTAAACATTATTCCAGCGGAAATTTTTTCTTAAAGATAGAAATACCGCATCTTCCAAGTGGTATTTGTGCATCGATTGATAAGATAATAAAAACACGATTGATGGATGAAGCAAATAAAACTGGAATCAAGTGAATAAAATTATAATAACTAGCAATTCAAGAGAAATATAATGATTTACCAAATAAAACCTAATATATATATATATTTTTTTACTTAAATATAACCAAAAATTCAAGCACAATATTATTTTTGATCAATTCTATAGAATTTTAATCTCAAACTATTTCTTGGTTAGAAGTAGTAAATTATAGCTCGGTTTCTACAAAAAGAGCAGCCCTTATGCGGAAAAACTACTTCATCAAGAAAAGTTATTGGTAGAATCCATTCCTTTTGTCCTGAGCCATTTCCAAACCCATCCTTTTTTTTATATATATAAAAAAAATCTCGACTGAAAGGCAGTTTTTATCAAAAGACAGACATTAAAAAAATTAAGAAAGAATAAAAAATGGCTGCTTCCGAACTTTTTAATTGCAGACGATCTTCGCGTCATCTCGTTAAACGGTAAAATGAGTTCCTCTTTTCTTCTTTTTCTTCCTCGTTTTTTTCTTCTTCTTCTTTGGGCAGCATTTTTTCTCTCCTTTTGTAATGACCTGTTTTTTACTACTCCCTTTTTTTTTTGTTTTGTTTGAAGCACGAGTTGAGAATAGAAAACCCAAATATCGATCGGCGCTGCAGCCCAGATTGGGTACGTTCTGATTTTGGAATTCTGGGATTTTGCGTCCCAGGGCTTCTTTCGACAAAACGTAAAAAAAAAATGCTTGCATATCAAAGTTTAATTGTAGAAAAAATAGTGTCTAATAACTTTCAAAGAATCTAGTTTGGTGTTTGTTTTCTAAGTACAAAAAAAAATTCCAGTTTAATCGAATTTTACTTTATATAACTACTAAAATTTTACCAAATAAATAATCGAAATATACTGGGTGGTCACAAATTGTGGGGCGTTGGTCATTCCCAACTACTTTGCTTATATTTTAAACAAGTCGCCAAGGCTTAGCATCAACAAAATAGTTAAAGTATAGAAAAAGAATTATTTATTATGTGTAAATAAACGGCCATACAATGTCCAACGCCCAATTTGTGACCAGCCCGTACTTTAAAATGTGCTTTATTTTAATTTTCAATCCAGTTAAATTGTGCCGTCCAGTTTCAAGCCCAGATAAATCCATAATTTCGGAACATCGAATTATTTTGTATATTTTTTACAAGTTTTCAATGCACTACATCACTTGGCAAAGCGATTGACAAAAAGTGTCTGAATCCAGTCTAAAAAGGAATTCAAATTACTGAGCTTAGATTCAAAATTCCTTGCTGTCAATCGTTTTTAGCATCTCCTGTAAAATTTATGAAAATGGATCTATCTGGTTTTGAAACTAGAGAGCTTAAATATTAATTAATTTTTTTTCTTAAATATTGATGCGTTTAACTCAACTCATTATTTAGAATAAAATAGTATAATTTTGTTCTGTGAAAATTTTATCTTATTACATTTATTCAAGAGGTAAAAATTGTCAAGCGAAATACCTGATTTTGTAAGATAAAAGTTTGTTCTTATAATAGGCGCTACATAGAATATCAGCATGTGTCTAATTTTCAGTGAAGATTGAAATGGCAGCTTACTCGAAAGTCCCTCAGAGCTAAAGTAATTCGAATTTAAGAATAAACAAACATTTAAATTTATTTATGTTATTATTATTACATTTGCAAAACAATTTCATCGACTGAAACAAAATATTTAAATCAGTTGTAATGTTTTAGTGTTATATCTAATTGCAAGAGTAAAGAGAAAATACATGAAAAATGTCCTTATCAAATAAATGGTTCAACTTGCAAAAAAAAAAAAATATGTTGCTAAATAAAGATCTGGGTCTATAAAAATATTTTTTGGCAAAGCGTTAGCAAGCTCCCTGTTTTTTACTCAACCATTCAGTATTTTGTCTGTAAATTTGTTTGTTATCCAGTTTAATATATTTTTTTTATATATATATTTTAAATATTTTTTAACATATTTTTTTTCAATATTTTTTTTAATATTTTTTTTTAAATATTTTTTTTTAAAGATTTTTTCTTTCTTTTCTTTTTTTTTGGTTGCATGGTCTATTGTTCCCAGAACAAAAATTAAATATACATAAAACCGAATTTAATCTATTACTAAAAGAATACAAATGTTAATTTATTCTTTTATAACGGTATTAATTAAAACACAAACTGCACCTCACATAACCAGTTCCATTTCCATTTAACTGTGCAAATTAAAATTCGCCATTACTAGCCCTACGGCATACTAATTTTAATGTTATGATGAATAACTTTTATAATTGCACAGAACTTTCCAAATATTATAAATTCTAACTATAACCATGAGAATCTGAATTTGTCATTAAATTTAACTGTTTTATCTTTAAGAAATTTAAAACCAAACAAACAGTTTGATGCTTTTCTAAGAGCATTTTGTTCGAATTCGATACAAATCGTTGTTTACCACTGCTATTAAATATTAATATATTTTATTGATTTATCAAAATAATATTAATCATAATTATTAATTATTTAATTAGATACTTTAAAGCTATAACTAAATGTAAAGTTGACTAAGGTAAACAATCTTATTTTAGCAATCGTAATTTAGTTTTAGATAAGGATTGAGTGAGAATAATAATAGGGGAGAAAAACTCAGTTCTGTTAATTTGGGGATTGGAGTATCACACAAGTTATGTTCTACCTACAGAGCAAGATAAGTTAACGAATTGTTCGAATAAAATAATAAAACAACAAACTAAATTTATCTAAAAAGTATAATTCTAAAAAACAATTAAAATAAAGTTATAGAAATATTACTTAAAATACGATGCAATAAAATAAATAAATATTGTCAAATGTATCTTTAGTGTAAATTTCGAAGGGGCCCGAGCCTGGTATTCATCCCCTTGTCTACGCCACTGACTACATTAATAAAATACCACTGTTTGAAATAATCATAAAAAATTATAAATATTTATAAGGGTCTAAATACGACTGTATTCTCGACCCCCTCTACTTCTGTTGAGTTCAGAAAATGAGTTGAAATGTGAAACAGAAGCAAGATTTTCCAAGATTTTTTGCTCTCGAAACGCTATGGGGCACATTAATACTTCAATTTGGGGATTAGAATTATCCTGCCAAATAAACAAAAATTATTGTTTTTATTAGAATTTTAAATTAATTCTGTCTTTATAGATACTGATGAGCAAGAGACAAAACTTTTTAGTAATATAATTCGAAAGTAATCTAATCTACCAGCTAAAAATTTCGGCTGAATTTCAGTTAAACTATTCGACTCGCTGAACTTTCGATTTTAGCTATGGATTTATAGAAGTTGCAGTAGTCTTTTCATGGGGGGGGGGGGGGGGGGGGTCTGCCGCGGGGTCTTTAGTTTGGAATGTTGAAATAAATCCAGTTTTGAACTGCAACCATCTCCTCTTCCACCCCCTAAAAATCAAACTTTTTTTAGTTAACTTCAATTTTATAGTAATAGAGTGGAGTGCAAAGTGTCTTTTTTTTATACAGAATCTTATGGGAAAGGCTTCAACAGCAAAAATGGTCATACGCATGTATATACGCCGGAAATATGAGTAAAAGCTTTTTGAAAAAATTCTAATGCAGTTTTAAAAAATAAGAATTCATTTCCTCCTAAAATACTGGGTTTTTTTTTTACTTGGAGCGAGGCCCTTTCAAATGAGGGGCCCTGTGCGATGGCACGCGTCAAATGCCCCTAAAGACGGCTCTGTCTACAGAAGGATATTAATTCGTAAAGAAATAGTTAAATATGGAGATTAAAAGTTCCTTCATCATATGGTATGCGAAATGGTTTCATACTTTTGTCGTAATAGCAAAAGCTCATAAATGAGCCCATGCATAGGCATAACTCTCAATCAACACGAATACCCAACTATGCCAGTGGTTCCCAATTAACATTAAGCCACGGAACCTTAGCCAAAAATAAAATAGGACCAAGGGCTCCCTTTTCCATACATGCCTTCCATAAATGCCCCGCTTTTTTTGGGGTATGTATACGTTTCAATTTTGTTTGAACATAAAAATAAAGACAAAAAACGAAAAAATTCGGAAATTAATTTCATAATTTTTTTTTTAATTTTACACAGCTATTACAAAACATGTGGAGACAAATTTGCCCAACGAAACATAGAAAAGATAACACCATAAAACACTCTTAACATCGACCTAAGAAACCTCCAGGGGTCCGGTTGTGAATCACTGAATTATGCGAATCTTAACAATTTTAAAATAATAGACAAAATACTTTTATAGATATGAAATAACTATTCGTTAGTGAAAAGAGTTAAATTAACTTCAGTTTTAGTCGAAAAATACTTCAAATTTTTTTTTTAATTTAAAGATATTAGTTTAAACTATTTAATTTGAAATTATTTCAGTGAAAGTTCAAATTTCTTAATTATATTTAAAAAGTATTTTTATTAAAAAAATATCTTAATTCAGTCTTTTGTTATCATTTCCGTTATCATCAGTTGATGAAATACAGACCAACTCACTCAACTGGCAATATTCGAAACCTTGGACTCATTCTCAAAAGCTGTTGATGTTGATTCGTGATGTTGAAAGATTACGAATGTTGATTCACTGAAATTTCAATTAAAAATTTAATTTTTGCTTCTTAAACTAAACAGCTTTGTAAAGTTTTCGGTAATAAAAAAAATTGTATGCTAATTGAAATTGGTAAAATGAGTTATTAAATATAAAGAGAGCCGAAAATTCAAAAAATGATGTATTAAATATAGAGTTGAAAGTAAATACCAGAGCACTTATTACAGATACAACAGACAATACAATAAATAATTTTAAAAGGGTCATAGAAATAAATAATTAAAAAATATATGTTCAATTTGTTGATGTAAAACTAATAAATCCTAAAAAAAAATTCCAGACATAAGAAATACTAAACAATTTTTAAACTGGATTGCTATCATTTGTAACGATTACAGATCACTAGGGATACAGATTTTTAGAAATACAGATTAACAGAAATAAAGAGTACACGTTTCGAAATTGAATTTTGTTTTCAGTCTCTTTCTCTTCTCCCTTTTACATCTGTCTCTTTTTACACCTGTTTTTTTAAACGAATGAATTTTTCTAAAGAATAAATCGAATGTGTATTGACCGCTTGTCGCATGCAATACCAAAACACTCCCGAACCAAAAAAAATTCGAAAAAAAAATAAATTCTTATCCTTCCATCTTTGAAAATTTACTCTCTACTTCAGAACAAAAGAAAGGACAAATTAAAAGCAAACAAAAGTTTCCGTGCAACCCCACCGTTAAAACAAAAAAAGACTTCATACCGGGACGGAAAAAAAAATATTAAATTTTCATTTTTTTTTTTTTTTTTTTTTTTTTTTCCCACGAAGAAAACATTTTTTTTTTATTTTCAACTTTTCAGAGAAGAAAAAGAAAAATAGAAGAATAAAATTCGAGCAGTGGACCGCTGACAGGCGGATGTAATATCGCCGCACCGTTGCCAGATTAGCGAAAGAAAATACGGGGTCCCGACTTGATTCGTCGGATCGATGGGCGAGTCCACTCGACGAGAGGGGAGGGAAGGTGGAAAGGGAGGATGGGCACGTTGGAATTGGATCGCTGTTCATTTTGATAAATGTCGTTTTCGTGAAAATAAAATAGTAATAATAACGGTCCGTTTTCCCTTCTCCGTTTATTTTGTTTCCTTTTGTTCGAATCTCTGTTTCCGCGTCCCTCTCTGCACCTTTGCAGACGATTGGTGTTTCTTTTGGATGTTTGTGTTTGTTTTTGTTTTGTAGAGTTTGTGTGTAAAATTTTGTGGTTTATGGAAAGAGAAGTTTCGAACTTATTTTTGTTCTTTTTTTTATTTTGTCTTTCGTACTCGTGGGATTTGAATTAGGAATACAGGTGAATGTTTGGAGTTATTTGTTAATTATTGCAATTATTATATTTATGTTGATTACTGAACAGTGATTTTAGTGAAGGTAAAAAATTAAGAACTAACATAATTCGTTAAATAACACATAAAAGAAAATACAGTTCACAGAGTTTTAATAAAGTTTCCGGTTTTGGTATTATAGAAAACATAATATCGGAAACTTTTTTTAATGGTGTATAGGCTGATTAATACATTTATTTTAATTGTATTAATGGAATTAAAATTTACTGTAATAATTATTGTATTTAATTGAAATAAATTAAACAAAGTTTTACTAATATTTTAAATTAAAAAAAACTTTTTGTTAGGAATGCATTTTTACGATACTTCATAAAATAAACCCATTTTTACGAGTCATATTAATTTTTTATTATATAAAAATTATAATAATACATTAAAAATTTAACGTGAAATGTGATGTAGAAATTTTGATAGAAAATAATTTTTTCAATAATTTTACATTTAATACCAGGTTTAACATTAAATATCGTTTAAATTTTAAAAACAACCCATTTTCGTTTTCAAAAACTTTTTTCACAAAACAGCTAAGTTAACCAAAAATGTTGAAATTTCCTAAAATAAAATAAAACTTTTTGATATGCACTGAAGTGGAATTTGAATTTTTTTTTATAAGAATCACTATTTACTTAGAAATGAATGACAAATGAAACACACTGTAAAGTTTAGTTATAATCTTTTTAAAAACCTACGTAATAATATCGAGAAAGAGCATAATTTTTTTTAACATCGCTGCTTTTCAAATATACGTATAAAAAATTTAAACTAATTGGACATGTACTGTTTTTAATAAAAAAGTAGATTGGAAAAAAAACTGCGTACTTTAACTCTTAGTCACACTTAAATTTAGGAACTGCGCAACTCTCCTTCCCCAATTTTCTCCTGAACCTGAACAGTACAGAAGCTTTCCAGCGTGACGTATGTGACATTCAGACAACATTTTTAAGCACTTTTTTTAATCATTTGAACTTTAAAGAACTTCAATTTCGAAAAAAAAAAATCTGCTATTGATATCTTGAGATATAATTCATCACATTTGAATTTTTTTTTACGTTGCATGAATACAGAGATATAAATTTTTAATTTTACGTGACGTGCGTGACCCATTTACAAACAAGTGGGTCCCACGTCACTTAAAATTAAAAATGTGCTTCTATGTATTCAAACAACGTAAACAAAAATCCAATGAGATCAATTATATTTATATAAAGACATTAATAAATATAAATTTGTTGTTTTCAAAACTGAAGTTGTTTTAAAGGCAACATAATTAAAAATGTGCTGAAAAATTTTGTCAGAATATCACGCACGTCACGCTGGAATGCTCCACTAATATATTTCGGTATAATTATAATTCTTATCGTATTATATGCTTTTCTGTAGAAGCTGCTTTTTTGTAGTAAGACATCTCCAACGAGGAAAACAACTTTCAGGGAAAGTATTATTCAGATGACGGTGAAACAGATTTTTCCAGACTATTTTATACATCGAATAGTTGCATCAAATAGTTGAAACAATAGTGTGACATTATATATTTTATATTATAACTATTAAAATTTGGCACATGATCGATGCTGGATATGGGTAAGATACGAAAGTGGCTCATTATCTTTTTAACTTTATTCATCACCCACCCCTTTTTATACCATAATGTCACCTCCCCACTCCTAACCCTCACCTGACACAACATTTTATTATATACAAATAAGAATATGTACACTATTTTACATTTCGCAAAGGTTTTGTGTCCCCTTTTTAGCTACATCGGCGTAGATTACACGATATGAGAAACATTGTTAATATATTTTTCGAACACTTGACATTCTATAGCTGCCGATAAAAAATATCAATATTGATTATAAAGGTAGTGGTACCCTAGAATTAAATTGATGCCGTTCGTTTTTGTAATAATGAACCTGCATCCACGAATTCTTCCCTGAATGTTGTTTTTCTTGCTGGGATTGTGTTATTGTACTGAAGCAACTTTTACAGAAAAGCAATGTTAAATTACGGGTTGTGCCCACTGAACTCTAACCGTAACTGCTGGAAGGCTCAAACCTCAATCATTGTTTCAAATCAAACGAAAATCATTGTTTGGCTGTATCACATTTAGCTGTATACAGCCAAACAATGCTGCTAAGATTATAAATCAGGCTAAAAATTATAAATCAGGCCCCGGGCATAATAATACAGGGAATTATTTTTTGCTCAACTACCTCGCTTATATTTTAACCTGCTGACGCTCAAATACATGATATTACAAACGGGGATCTACTCTATACTAGAATACTTTTTTTAATCCAATTGTTTGAAGTATAACTTACTAGATATCTCTTTAGAGTAAGTTAAAACGTTGGTACAAAAATTAAAAGTGCACACATAGGAAAAATAAGGTAAACTTCTAATCAGTGAAAGTAACTCCACAATTGCCAAGCTCGTATGAGCGCCAGTGAGTTAAACAAATTGCTTATGTTTAGTAGTAACAAACAAAGTAGTGAAGATATAGCTAAAAGAATGGTTTATTATGTGTAGTTAAACAGCTAAACAATAGTCATCGCACAACAATTTGTGACAACCATGTATTTTGTTGACTAATATTATATGCTTGAGAAAAGGAGAAAACAGTACTATGAAAAGGGATTTGTTTCAAAGTATAGTAAAGTTTTATTTAAATCTGATTATAGGAATATAATAAATTCCTTCGTAAATGTTATTTTTAAAATCATTAGAATTGAAGATTTCTTTGAGGTAAATTCAAATAAAAATGCGATATATCGTAGTATGAAATATTAAATCCTAATTTTTCGTAAAAATTGGAACTTCAAATTGTAATTTCACACAAACTACGTTTTTAGACTTGGCTAATTAAACTTAAGCTTGTTGAAAAAGATAAGTAAAGTTTTAATTAATTTCTAAAATATTGAAAACCATTTGCTGGTATTACCAAATTGAAACTATATTGAGTCATATTATTTTTATTTTTCAGTAAATTTTTTTTTAATTTATAAAAGTTCACACTTATAATAAAAATTGTAGTTTACAATTAAAATATGTCTCTTCATGAAAAATGGGAGGAAATATCATCGAAACTAATTACTTTTAATTTTATAGATTTTAATTTAAATATATTTTAAAGGTTCTTGGAATAAACAGAAGGTCCTAAATTAGTCTATAAATTTACAATTAATATAAATTTATCAAGTATTATGTATAACAAATACATAATATATTCGGAATTAAAGATAGCATGAAATACGTAAGTTTATGCACTTTATCCCTGAACATAATTCTGAAAAATATCTAAAAAAAACTAAAAAAAAAATGTCTACATTTCTATAGTTAGTGTGTTTTTATACATAAAGAGATATATTAACGAATGACTATACTATTTCTCTGTTATTCAAATAGTTTAATTTTCTCACAACTTTTAAAGATTTAATTTATTAAGTGCATTTTTATTTTTCGATTGTATCGATTTCTAAACTAACCAGTGATATCAATAAATTTGAAAATATTATGATTGGAAATAGACAAAATGGCAAAAAAAATAGCGAATCATCCCATATCGTTTCGCAATAGCCTCTATCGTTTAGTTTCTATAAAATATTATTGAAAATATAATTAATATTGTTTGTATTAAACTGCTAAAAAAAACGGGCGTGGTCGTTAGAAGAGATTTCCGTGAAAAGTTATTTAAGCAGATATACAAATAGGAATTGATCGCCAACAAACAACTCCTCAACTAGAACTCTCCACATTCCGTATCTGATTAACTTCAAGATTTTACACGCATTGGCGTCTAATCTTCTAGAAGGGGGATGGGTTAATTAGTGAAACTCCTGATTGACCTGCTTCAAACTTCTCTTTCTGAATATTTAGATCTAGATCTTGAAATGAAAATTACGAAGATAATTGTTTTACTTTGAGATTGATTTTAAATTGTCTTTTTAGATATTTGTACTAATATTGAACATTTCGATTGACCATAAACCGATAAAACTGTATAATAATAAAAGCTGTTTTTAAATTATTTTAGCGACTTGATAGATAGTTTAGAGGATGTACTGAAATAATGCATCCTTTTGAATGTGTCAGATAGTAGCAAAAGTAAACACAACCAAAAGATTCCTTTCAAAAATTCCAAAGTTTACGAAAAAAAAAACTTTTAAAATCAACTACATAGTGTATCATGATAGGAACAGCATGTTACACGTTTAGGTTGATCTATACCGACACTACAACTCCAATTATATAACATCATTGACGTTAATTTGGCCTTGTTCGATATGAAATTAGGCGCCAATACGTTTAATCTTGAAATAAAGCAAAGCACGTACGAGGAGCGAATGAGATTCTGGGGCATCAGGTGAAATATTTTCTGTTAGCAATTTTTTCGTTAGTAATTAATTATCTTTCTATAATCTACTGAAATAAGGTTATATGTAAACTAATTCTCGCCCCCCCCCCCCTTACCCCTTCTCCCCTTAAAGACACTAAGCTCCCATTATTGTACACTGTAAAAAAAATATGCTTAAAAATGAGTACATGAAGAACGTACTTGTTTTTCTTTGAGTACAATTGCATTGCAAATAAGCGATGACGTATTTAAATTTAAGTAATCGTACTTCCGCAAAAATGAGTAGTAGGATTTCAGATTGTGTAATCTCAGCTTCTGTTCAAGTCATCTTAACAAAGCGACCTGACAAACTTAATATGGTTATTCAGAAGATGGTTTTCCGCATGATTTGATGTCGATTCCTCAAATGGAAACTGAGTTATTACAAATAATTATCTTACTTTTCACGCCTTTTTAACATTTCTTCTGTTTATAACACCTTCACTTCGCTCTGGACAGCTGTGACTGCAGATCTGGGTACGATTCCCGGTTAGTCGGTTGTAATTGTCGACATTTATTGAAAGCAGTTTAGGAAGGCAGTCTATGTAGGCTAGCATCTGCCCTTTTTATTCATTTTTACCCATTGTACTCATTTTTAAGTACATGTCTTTTTCAAAATTGAAACTTATATATTCGGACCCATGATAAGCATCGAATGTATTCAAAAATGATTACATTTTACTTATTTTTGAATACCTATTTTTAACAGTGTTTATTTGCACCAGTTTTCTGCCAGAGATGAAAAGATGCCGACCCTCTTCGGCAGTCGATAAACGGGGATCACGCGAACCTACCACGAACACAGAAACGATCGAGCGTCAACTCCAGAAGCTTTTATGTGTCCGCCCTATCGCCGCAAACGGAGTCTGGAGATTCGTCGTTACCCCCAGCAACAGACAAAAAAAAAAAAAAACGGAAAAGGTAGCAAAGTAAAGAAAAAAGAACCCCCCCCCCCCCCACCCCCCCCCCCCCCCCCCCCCCCCAAAAAAAGGGAGAAGAAACCGAAACGGAAAATCGAAGGAGAGACTGTCCCGTTCCCGCCATTAAATTCGTAGGACAGCAAAAAAAAAGAACGCCGAGCAGACGATCGCTGCCATCACTCATCACTCTGGAACGAATGTCACGAGAAAAAGAGACTCCTTTTTGCACGCGTCTCACGAACACACACCCGAAAAAAAGTTCTTTTTCCAACCCTCCCCCTTTTTTCCCTTTTTGTTCTTTTTATTTTTCTCCGCGGAGAGGAGAATCGGCAGGTCGCTTCTCTTTTCGCTCTTTTTTTTTTATTGTTATTATTTCTCCTGCGCTGCGTTTTTCGGCAACAGCTCGAGTAAACAGAAGCCGTGGGCGACTGTTCGCTTTTTTTCTTTCGCCATTTCAAAAGCGCCAAGGCTCCGTTTACGAAGCGGAGATGAAGTGGGAGTTCTGGGCTGCCAGTGGATGGCTGTTTATCGTCCAATTGGAATGTGACAGAAACGATTCCCAGTCATGAGTGTTGGTTTGATATCTGATAGTGTTCGATATAGAAAGGAATACGTCACAAATAATAATAGTTACGTGGAAAACATTTCGTATGTTGCTATACATTTTTTAATATAATTTTAGGAAAAATAATTATTGAGAGAGCATGGCCGTCCTTTGCACTCGCGGGGAGTGCAAACTTTGTATTGAAGCCATTTTATCTTCCACAGAAACATTGAATAATTTGAAATGAAACTTATAAATTATTAAACTTATTCAAAAGTTTGTCAGATTATTGAAAAGTCAATCGAGATTTTTTTTATCAACTACAAATGCTTGAAGCGTTCGCATCTCATTTCCATATGAAATTAATTAGAAAGCTTTATTAAAAAAGAAAGAATTTCATAAGCCTACTTTTCTTATCAAACGGGATCAAAATTGCATCAGTCATGCTATTTGTCACGGAGTGATAGTGTCGGAATCGATCCTCCTAAAAGCATAAAATGGTGTTTCTATCCTAATACTTCAATGTAACTAATTTAATAGATATTTCACGTCAAAAGTGAAAACAAAAGAAAATACTTTTATCTATAAGATTCAGATTTTGTGTATTTTTCTCTGATAACCGCGAGGCCCCTGCAGAAGCGCGGGGCGGCCCTGTGAGAGAGGCTGTATCAAGGACGCAGCTGCAGTGAGATAAGTGATAAGTCTTGTGCGAGCTGCAGAAGGCGTACGTGCGCTATAGCGCAACCAACTACACAGCTTACATTTATTCCCTACTATTTTTTTTTTAGATGTTTTGAAATTTTAGAGAAACTGGGTTCAAATTTAACACTTTGACACTCTATATTTTCTTAAGTTTCCGTACTATTATAAAGTGCACTGTAAAAAAAGGTACTTAAAAATGTGTACCTGGACATACTCATTTTTCTTTGAGTACAATTGAATCGTCAATGAGCGATGACGTACTCAAATGTAAGTATCAAATTTAGCACAAATGGTGAATTTAAAGTATCAAATTTAAGTAATCGTACTTTCTCAAAAATTAGCACTGTAATTTAGTATTACTAATCTCAGCTTCTGTTCCAGCCATGTTAACAAAGCGACTTGACAAACTTAAAATAGTTGTTCAGAAGATGGTTTTCCACATTATTTTATGTCTATTGCTTAAATGGAAACTGAGTTATTACAACTTTATTATCTTACTTACCATTCTTTTGGTACACCTATGTAATATTTCTTCTATTTATAACTTCTTCAGGTCGCCCTAGTATTACAACGGATAAGGAACTGGACTGTGGTGCCTGAAGATCTGGGTTCGATTCCCGGTAAGTCTTTTTTGTAATTATTGATATTCATTGAAAGTGATTTATGAAGGCAGCCTATGTAAGCAATCAACTGCTCTTTTTATTCGTTTTTACTCATTGTACTCATTTTTTAGTACATCTCTTTTTCAAAAATGAAACTCATATATTCGGAGCCATGATAAGCATCGAATGTACTCAATACTGTGTACATTTTACTCATTTCTGAGTACCTATTTTTAACGTTCCCCCCGGCAAATAAACACCCAGCATCACGAATCCCCTTCCACCCATTTGGCGATCGCCAAAAGCTTTTCTCTTTCCTTTTTCAGATCCCTCATGCGTGAGGCAACCCTCTTCCGCTGGAGAAGGAGAGTTGTGCGGCCGTCGATCGTCGTGGGGAGATACGAGAGAGGGGGGAGAGAGAGGCGTTAAATTAGCAGTGGAGGTTACACGGCCGCAGCTGGGACGCTCGTTAGATGAGAGCCTCTCCCCCCTTTCCCCCTCCCTCTCCTTCACCCCTCAAAATAAATCTTCCGGAGTTCGGACTACACCCTCTTCTCTCTCCACCCTCCCCCCTTCACTCGGCGGGGGGGGGGGGGGGGGGAATCACTCTTCAAAACTTCGCGGCTTTCCGCTGGGTGGGGGGAAAGAGGGGAGGAGTGTGTGTGTGCGGAGAGAATGGATGATTGGAGTCGCCGGGGGGAGGGGGTTTGAAGGAGTGGGGGGGGGGGTTCTTCTGTGTTTCGGGGATGTTGATGGAGTGGACTCTTCTGTTGGTCAGTTTTTGTTTCGAATCTATCTGAATTCCCTCCACTGGCCACTGGTGATCTCTACTTTTCCAAGCAATGCCTGCGGTTTTTCAACTCTTTGCGACTCGAATGGCGACCCTCCGTCAGCAAAATAACGACCTGTTCTATTGTTTCCCGTTCTTTAAAATTGAACGAGAACCGCATGTTTTTTGAACACAAAAGATGTTTTCCATTCGTTAGTTTGTTCTTTTATCTAACTCCATTTAAAAGTATGACATCACTTGGATGTTAACATATTTTATTAACCCTTTGAAATTCCTCGAAATCCTTGGTTGTTGTTTTTTAACATTTGATTAACGGGGGGGAGCGAATTGATTGTTGATTGATTTCCCGAATGTTTAATGAAGGGAGCAAAACTCTTGAATCCAGTGGCGTCCAGTGGTCGAAAATGTTAGTGCAGCTGAAATCATGTGAATCCCCCCCCCCTCCCCGTATTTTCCACAACCATACATGAACGGGAATTATTTATTATTTACTATTCAAATCAAAGTTTTTTTTCAATTTTTACGAAATGATAACACGCAAAAAAATAGAAAACACTTATTTTTTGAAAATTAAAGCAATCCTCCTTTCTTTTATACATGGGAATCGGTCAATTTTAATATTAATTTAAATAACGAAACAACAGCACACAGTAAAATTATCGCGAAAACTATTTCCGTTTGGAGAGATTCTCGGTTCTCCCACCCATCCCAGCGATTCACACACGAGCCAATCAGTTTATTGAATACCAAGTGCAGCCAAAATCAGAAAATTCATTTCGGGCTGTAACTCGCCACACATGCAATGCATTAGCAGGGGGGGGGGGGGGGATCTCCATACTACGTAGAGGCGATGCAGCCGATTTCGAACTTCTCTTTTTGGCTGCAGTTTTGATTGAATGGAGTTTTTTCCCCTCCTGAATTGTGCATTACGGCAACATGCATGCTATTTATCGGAGATTTTGTTTACTTACCGTAGAAATTTCATTTTCAATTCTAATCTTCATTTAAGAAAATTAGTAAAATATCTGATTTTAGTTTTAAAATACAGTAATAAATTTAGGTGCATCCCGGCTGTACTTGCTTTAGTCAACAAGCCGCCACTACTTATATCCAAAAAAAATATTAAATACAGAATTATACCAAATTTGGGAACGTACTTATGAAATGAAATCGGATTCAGAATGAAATTTTGCGTTAAAATGCCAAATGTCAAGCAATCAGCTCGAAAAATACTCTACACAGTTAATTTTTTTTTATTTCCTGTAAAAAAAATTCTGTATGGCGATTACCGAGTTTTGAACTGAATTTATTGCAAAAAGAGCTTACGTTATGAAAACAGCTTAAAATAACTAATAATACGAAAAATCCATTTTAAATAAAAAAAAAATTGTGCATAAAAATGCAAGTCACATGATATGGGAGAGGGGGAAGGTTATCGTGAAGGGCCGTGAAATAGAGGAAGGATCTGTAAAAAAAAAGTGAAAAATAGCGTGACATAATAAATGAACCTATCCTTTGATACTCTTTGGAAAGATCACAAATTGGGAGCGTTCATTTATTAAGTCACGCTATTTTTTTTCTTTCGTACGCCCTCCTTCCCCCAAAATATTTTACCATGCAATTCATTAGAAATACAGTGATTTCTATAAAAAATGACTTATATCAAACTTTATAAAAGTAATTTTAGCATTTTTTATACAAATATTTGCTACGTGTCACTCAACCACTGAGACCCTCCCCCCCCCCCCCCCCCCCCGTGTAACCCGTGCAAGGGTGCGTGACGTACTAAATGAACGGTCCTATTCCAAAAATGACTTTGAATAACTTAGTTCTTATAACAGAAACAGGCAGTAGGTTTTTCCTCAAACCCACCAAAGTTTAAAAATATCGATCTCATATCACAAAACAATATCAATGTGCCCTTCTAAATAAAAGTTGCGTACGTACAAGTATCTTTGGCTTCGTATCCTATCTTTCAAACAGGAAACGCAGCGAATATCGTGAAGCAGGAAAACAGGATGGTACAATTCATACGCCCACGTTGTGCCCTACCTCGAGCAATGAAAACGACATTTCGAATAGTCACGGGGGAAAATAAATAAAATAAAAATAGAGAAAGTTCGTGTGGCTAAGCAGGTAGACCTCCCTGTTGGCATCACATTTACGAGCCCACCTGCGATACAACCTTTTCTCCTCTTCTTCTTTTTCTTTTGTTTGTTTCCCCGGAGAATGTCGGTGGTTTCTCTGTTCGATGACAGCGAAAAGCGATTGAGAAATGTGCAGGGTAGGCGCGCCATCTATCAGAGTATATGTAAACTAAAAGAGAGAAATTTTATAGATACAAAATTTTAACTTTTCCGTTTGGTAAATTTCATTAAACAATTCGTTAAATATTTTTTTTTTAATGTGTCACTTAATGATATGCCAAACGATAACTGGAATTGATGATAAAATGATTAGCATTAAAAATGAGTTTTTTGGGGGAATGCGTTAAGGAAATCACATTAGCAGAAGTTAATTGCACTATTAGTAAAACATATTTTTTATTTTTGGTCGTAAATGACCAGGGTCTGATTTACCAATAGTAGGGTTTTTTAACTTTCAAAACTTTAGCGAGCCAACCTTGGAATTTGCCAGAAATACAGAAAAACTGATCTCCCCAAAATTTCAGCCAAATATTTTATAATTTGAGGGGGTCAAAGCTTTGCGCTCAAATACATATTGAAGAACACTGTAAAAATTAAAATGTTATACCAAATAATATATTTAAAAAAAAATTCCATTTACAATTCGATTTGGATCGATCCTAAGTCAGTAACTGGAAAGCTGCTCTTGTTTATATGCTAGGCCAGTGGTTCCAAAACTTTTTGGAATCGCGGCGCCTTTTTTGAATTTAGATTTGCACACGGCGCCCTACCCTCATAAAAGTATTACTAATCATAAGTAAGAGATAAAAATAAATAAAACTGGCTAATAACAATATCACTCGCTAAGTTTATTTTCACTAGACTTTGACTCACTGATTGACTGAATCGATCGGGCAACGCTTGCTTATAGATTCCGTCAGCAAGGTCTTTCAGAACAGTAGAAATCTGTTGCGAAGGGTCTACTAGGAATTTTAGTGAATGGAACTAAAAGGAGGAGCTCTCTGAGGTTCAGTCTTTTCGATCCACCTCACTGTCCATTATCGCTCTTACGGCTGTTGACATCACAAGAACTTTCAACGTATCATCTGTGTTGGTAGAAGTGTTATTACTGATACCAGATCTTTTTGTCAAGTCGACGGTTTACCGCATACTTTTAGGCAGCTTCCCTTTGGCGAGTTTTGAAACATTTTTCTTTTCCTTTGGCGCATTTTGTAGTTTATAACAGCGCAGTTACGCATCTTATAGTAATTCGATTATTTTTAGATTCAGGATTATTTTTATTTTGAGATTTACACTTTGGGAATCACTAAGAGTCTAATTAATTATGAAGCTTTTGCAATATTTCTTGGCGCCCCTGTGAAGACGCCACGGCGCACACTTTGGAAACCAATATGCTAGGGCCATGATATATCAGCGTTGAATATAAATAATTGAACCAAATTCATAGACAACGGTAAAACACCGAAAGGTATATTACGGTATCAATCAATCCTACCTATTCTTTAACTATCATTGGGATAGAAAGTTGCATCAGTAAGTGACTGGCCGTTAGACTGTCGACATACTTCAATATTGGTATCAGGGGATAGAAAAGAGAAACACTTTTTGGGGACCCAAAACAGGCAAGGAAATGGCTAATGCTGTGGTCAATACAATTAGATCTTGTCGGAATCTTGAAGAAAACGTTCACACAATATGCTTTGGTACCACCACAGCTTTGAACATTAGATGAAAAATGAAGCTTACTCTTTTATGGAGAAAAACCTACAGAAAAAAAAATTGCTCAATCTTGCCTATATGACCATATTTTTAAATTTGTTCTAGAAGCATTATTCTTCATTTGTATGGAACCATCATTTGGGCCAGATATTTTGCTTTTTAAGCGTTTTCCGAAAAACTAGGAATACATAGGCTTAGAAATGTTCCATACCGCATTGAATGATATCAGCATTAAAGACATCAATCGAAAAGAAATTATTTAATTTGTAAAACAAATGTTGCGGAATAAGAAACAACAGGAGGGGGGGGGGGGGGGGGGGATTGAGGCACCGCGCTGAGGCAGGTTAGTAAATTTGCAACCTGGCTATTACATAAATATTCAGACTTTTTTACATGGAAGTAAAAATAAAAGCAAAATATAGCCATTGATTTCTTTTAAATGTTTTGGTTCAAAATCAATACGATCCCATTTAAATATGTTTTAAAACAAACCAGATAAAATCATTTTTTGAGGACAAAATATAGATAAAAAAAGTTTCTTTTCGTTTATTGTTATTCATCACATTGAAATAAAATCAATATTAAAAATATCGAAAGCATTCAAATTCAACAATGTTCAGAAAAATCATGGGTCACAGAAATTTCTTTAAGATAAATGAAAGATCATTACTTTGAAAATAAATTTTATAATTGAAAAGAAAAAGGGAAATATTTTAGAAATATTCGAGATGCTATTTCGAATAACTTATAATAATTGTCACCCTTGTATTTTGCCACTATGGGCTATCTGTCACTTGTAGATGTTTTAAATATCCTCGTGCGAAGAACGGGTACTTCAACCTAATATGTAAACATTTTTTATGTTCGATAGTTTCCTGATATCGCTAAATACCACTCCACTTTCGCTAATTTCATGAAGAGGCGTTTATTAAAATTCTTCTATAATATTCTGTTGGGATTTCACTTCTTTTTGTAGGCATTCATTATATGAAACGTTTTTCAGCTTTCGGTCCATTTTAAGTTGTTCACATAAGAAACTCTTAATTTTTCCTCCTTTAAATTATGTGTGTAGTCCTAATTTCAAAATTTCGTTACTCTAACATAACACCATAACTCCACTGTTAAAAATATGTACTTAAAAATAAGTAAAATGTACTCATTTTTGATTACTTTCGATGCTTATCATAGCTCCGAATACATAAGTTTCATTTTTGAAAACGCCATGTACTCAAAAATTAGTAAAATGAATAAAAATACTTCTTGAAAACTGACTTTTGTAACATTACCTTTTCCTCCACTTGCCCCTTGAATTCTTTTCTCTTCAACTACTTTGAAATATGTTGAATATACTTTTGTTGGAACTGACTAAAAATAAAAGCGTGTGGCGCTTATTATTGATATTATATTTAAGATTTATTAAGAATTATTTAACATTTCAAGATGATAAAAGAAGACATTAAGGTTTTAGATATCATGTGTGAGCGCCCCACGCTTTTATTTTTAGTCAGTTCCAACAAAAGTATATTCAACATATTTCAAAGTAGTTGAAGAGAAAAGAATTCAAGGGGCAAGTGGAGGAAAAGGTAGTGTTACAAAAGTCAGTTTTCAAGAAGTATAGAATGGTTATTTTTTGCATTTTAGTACATTTGATAAAAGCATGTGCTTTAAAAAGTTTTTTTTTATATATATATTTTATTTTCTGCTTTTTAGTTATATAAACATGTATATTACCATTGCTTTGTATAATTAAACCTCTTTAAATTATTTCAAGGCTATAGCATATATTTATTCAAACATTAATTCCACTTACTAACATGCTACATAAATTATTTAACAGTTCACCTTTATTTGATCATAACGTTAAATTACTACTTTTAACTCCTCCGAAGTTATAACCTATCAGAGTTTAGTAATGTGCTTTACAAAACCAAAATTGTTTAATAGCGGACAGTTCTGTCAATAATAGAAAGGAGTATGAAATATGCAATGCAGTTGGGTGGAAGGTTTTTCATCATCTTATTGGTGATTCCCTCTTTTCCTGGGGCATTTTTTATTTTGAGAATGCGAATTGCATCAGTGATTTCTATGGTTTGGACGGTTTCATAGCTAATGTTTGGAGGAATGAGCAGGAACACTTGTCATTCGAGTTACCAAAAACGCCCTCCGATCATGTCCGGGGAAGCCGCGCATCTTTTAAGCGCGCGGAACGCGTGAGCACTTAAAAGTGCCATCGAAATGCCCCAAACAACTGTCCGAAGGATCGCATGTAAGCACCATGATCGACTTCCCAGATCAGCGTAATGTCCGCCATTTTGCGTCAACTGTCCATGGTTCAAAAATACGAGGCATTCGTTCCCGATATGGATTTCCTTCGAGATAGGCACCGAACCGTCGCCAATAGCCCACTGTGCAGCTCTAGTGAGACGTTAATTAACCAAACCAAACCGCCATTTTGATTTGGCGCCAAGAAAAAAACGTCATTTTTACCTTGGCGCCAATTTTTGGACTTGGCGACAACGGGGCACCGTACACTAGGAATTTACTATAATTTTTTTAAACATATTAAAAACTTATTGTCGTTTTCTCAACGAATAAAATTATTTCATCTATATATATATCATAAAAATTAAACTAATGCAATAAACATCGCTATATGCAAATTAAATGAATAGGTAACTCACTTGTTTGTTGTTACACAAATTATTTTTTTTCCTATAAATCCTTCTACTTTTAACTCCTCCGAAGTTATAACCTATCAGAGTTGTAATGTGCTTTACAAAACCAAAATTGTTTAATAGCGGACAGTTCTGTCAATAATAAAATTGAAGAAGAAACTATTACTGTAAACATCTATCATTTGGTTTAAAAATATTCAAAATGGCGACGGAAAGCTTTTCTGTTGAAGCAAAACCAGATCATTGCGCATAATTTTTCGCGCATTCATCTGACGTCATTTTTGTAGATCATCAGTTCGAGTCTGGCTTTCGCCAGATTTGTCGATTTTAAAGAAAATTCATTATTAATTAGAATTAATTAGTAATTAACAATTTTATGGCTAATTATTGTATTGTCACCGGGATTACGTATGTATGCCAAGTTTCAAATTTTTATGACAATTAGAAGTGGGTTTAAATTGAGTTACAAGATTTGAGGACACATCACACCAGACAGTGTGAGTTAAATAAAAGCATGTAATAAAAAGCAGTTGCTTGCCTACATAGGCTGCATTTATAAATCACTTTCAACAATTACAACCAGGAATTGCCGGGAATCGAACCCAATCCGTCTACCTGATGTCGTCCGCACCGAAGTCCAGGAGCATATCCGTTGTACCACCACAGGGATGTGAAGAAGTTATAAACAGAAATATAGTTAAAAAGGCGTGGCAAAAGAATGGAAAGTAAGATAATTGAGTTGTAATAACTCAGTTTCTATTTAAGCAATCGACATCAAATCATGTGGAAAACCATCTTCTGAACAACTATTTTAAGTTTGCCAGGTCGCTTTGTTAAGGTGGCTTGAACAGAAGCTGATATTATCAATATTAAACCATACTGCTCATTTTTGTGAAAGTATACGATTACTTACATTTGATTACGTCATTGCTCATTTACGATGCAATTGTACTCAAAGAAAAACAAGTACGTCCATGTACTTATTTTTAAGCACATTTTTTTTTACCGTGTAGGAGCGTCATTTTTTCCCCTTACAGCACTAATCTCATGGAGTTTATTTGACGTTTCTCAGTAAGAAACACGGAAAATCTTAACTGTGGAGTGATAGATCTATATCTTCATGCAAATACTTGTGCGGGGTATTTTCGACGCACGACGCATTCCCCAGACAAGATTTCATTTCCCGATGTTTTTTTCTACCCTAAAAGTACTCCAATCATATGACGATCACACTATTTCTCAAAACCGGGCCCCTTTTCAAATCCGATTTTCTCAAAGACAAAAAAATAAATCTAAAGAAAAGCAAAAACGACTTACGACCCATGTCAAACTAAACAGATTTATTAAGTGGAATTACATGCAAAAAAGCTGTTACTAATAACATGAAAAACAATGAAGGAAATAAAAAAAAGAATCAAACAAACCACCTCCCACGCTCGGAGGTGAGAAATAATATATCAAGAAGAGGAAAAGGTGGAAATCCGTCATCGGAAAAAAAAATGTCGGGAAAGAGGGCGCTGCCATCACTCTTGTTTTTTTCCAATGACGTCACTGCCATTCTCGCTCCAGTTTCTAGAAGGCATCGGAGCGTTAAAACCGATAAAACCAGATGTGGCCCGGAGCGGTAGTGTCGAATTCTCTCCCCTTACCCCTTTTCATGAATATTAATATTTTTCCCGTTGTCGATGCTTAAATGACTTTTCGACGCACGCAAATGATGGCGCTGTAATCGGTTATCTCCATTCCGAATGCGCGATTTTTTATGTAGTATATTTAATTTAGTAATTTCCATGAAAAACATTGGGGGCCCGGATAGCCCAGTGGATAAAGGCATTGGCTGCGAATCAAAGGATTCACGGTTCAAACCTGTGCGAGGACTAGACTAAAGAATAGTAAAAAAAGTAGTGATATTACGATCGGAGGGTTGCCAACTTCACTACCAAAATACTAGAATGCCGTCCGGAACATCCACAAAAGTTATCGGCGTGTATACGGGACTGGTGCACGATAAATCTGATATGGGTCCAAAGTCCCGACGTCTATTGAAGGCGTTGGGTGCCAGCTTAGGTGTTGTCCTCGTCATCTGACCATGGTTCAAAAATACGAGGCATCGTTCCCGGGTCTTTCCTTCGAGATAGGCCCCGAACCGTCGCCAATAGCCCACTGTGCAGCTCTAGTGCGACGTTATTAACCAACCAACCTACCATGAAAAACATTGTTTTCATATTTTTTGAGTTTTAAAATTGAACACGTTGCGAAACCATAAATCTGAAGAAAGGTTCCTGTTGATGAGTTAGTACAACGGTTCCCAATTAACATTAATCCAAGGACCTCTAGCTACAATTACAATAAGTCCGGAGACCCCTTTTTTAATATATGCTTATGGAAATCATCCCTCGTCGCTACTCCGCATTTTCTGGGAATGGTATACTTTTCAATTTTGTTTGAGTATGAATATGAAGGAGGAAGGAAAATTGATAAAACAATATTATAATTACTTGGATTTTTACCCAGCTTTTACTAAAGAATATAAATAAAAATTTACTCAACAAACACATAGAAAAGATAACACCACAATCAGAAGTTTAATTACTTTTAATCTCTTGCTTATGCATTTAACACTCAGTTAAACTCATATGAAAACATTGTAATAGTCATGTGTTAAAGCAGAGAATAACACTTTTTCAGAAGAGTCCACAAGGGTGACCGTTCAATGTAGTTTACAATTTTTTCTTTGTAACCCAGCGGACCCCCCTAACATCAACTTGTGGGGGTCCGTAGACCAGACCAACAATTGGGAACCGCTGAGTTAGGATATTTATGTTGGATTTATATCATTAGGGGGTAATTAACAACATCGTAAAAGTGCCACAAACATGCTTCATAAACTACTCGTTGACGTTGATTTTTACTGAAATTGTTTTATGAAAGCAGACTTAAATTAGCATTGTGGTGGTGGTCCCATCCATAACACTGAATGTCAGCATCGTGTGGAAAGAGACCAGCGCCACCTTGTGCAGCTGGCAGGATGATATGCCCAGTGTTGCCAGATTGAGGGTAATTACCCGAAAAGCGGGTATTTTCAAAGCTTGTGAGCATTTGTGAAGGTATTTTTAAAACTGAAATTTGCGGGTAAATTTCATTTAAGTTTTTATTGTTTAAAATGCGAATTTTGTTCATGATATTTATTCCAATATACAATTTAACAGCAACTAAGTGGCAACAGTATTTGATCATCAAGTGATCAAAAAAGCTGCTCGCCATATATAAAAACAAGGCTGAACTAGATGCGTGCGCGTCAACGCGCGCGCATCTAGTTTAGCCTTGGTAAAAGGGTCCATAAGGAGCACGGAGGAAAGTTTCTTTCCTTCTCCGTGATTCGGAGAGGTTTGTCATGTTTAAAAATAATCTTCTTTTACCAAAACGTGTCCAAAAGTTGTTCATAGTTCCTCTCATTCACCTCATCCTCAACCCCCTAGCAAGCACAAACCTATACGTCCTCTTCATGCCCTTCATTACTCTGGCTTTCTACATATGTTTAAGGCAGATCCGATTTTTTTAAAACTATATTTGCATATTTAACAAGTTTAAATGGGCAATTATTCATGAAAATACAAGTTTTAGAAAGCTACAAGTGCTATATATAGAGCTATTGGAACAAAAAACATAATGATTTGAACTCATTTCTCTGTGATGATTTTTTTATGTGTATCAAGTTCAAATTGATTTATAATTGGCAAAAAAAAAAAAAAATCTCTAAATTATATTTAAAAAAAAATTATAAATTTTTACAATTTAATTATATGCTATTGTTTTGCATTAATTTATGAGAAGAATTATATGTTATCTGTAAGCTTAAGAAAATATATAAAATGTCTCCTATACTCCTTAATGTAAAGGTTAGTTGCATTTTTCACTACTAGGTGGCGCCACAGAAAACAAATCAACTTGCGGCTATTTAAGGGCATTTTTATATGAGTTGGAGATTTAAAAAAAATATTTTTTGGGCAGTACTATTGCCAATGTAGTGGTGATAATCAGATTAGCTTAGGTGTTGGTAAAGGGAAGGAGGATTGCGATTCTTGTTGATAAACGTAAATAAACGTACATTATCATTTACAGAGCCTATCTTTATTGACCTCTTACTATCCCACATTGGGACTCAGATTGACTTTGAATCGACGAGCATCAAAAGGAAATAGCGTTGGGCGGCGAACTCTGGATACGAGTTCAACATAGCTTATTTGGCGAACTCCAATAAGTGCGACTTGCTTGTGTTGGTGAGGGAATTGGATTTAACTCATCCGGACCATCCAAAGATAGCACAGATGTTCAAAACAATAACAGAATGCGTTGACTACAACGTATAGATTACGAAAAGAATTAAATTGTTTAGTGTAACCTTCTTAGAGCGGGAAGAAAAAGATCATCGAGGAATTAAAAAAGAAAAAGAGCTTCGGGAAATCGAAAAAGAAGCCCAAGCATTGAGAAAAGAAATGTAACAACGAGAATTTAAACTAAAGGAGGAAATACGTCAAAATGATGCAACGATGCTGTATCCAACGAGAGCTCCGAATAGAAACACGAACGTCATTTAATAGGTTTGTTACTACTTGAAATTGCCAATTTGGTAACACGAGAACCCGAAGCTACTGCAAACTTACAACCATATTATAAATGTCTTGCTTCGACAGTTCCGACTTACTCTAGAAGAGTTCAGGATAAACTTTAGTTACCTGACTCAAGAATTACCTGAACGAATGGTTAAATGGACTTGAGGTAACATCGTTTAAAAGCTTGAAAGAACTTATGGGTATAGTTGACAAGATTAGAAGAAAATTACATAGGGCACGAACATTTTATAGATGAACTGTCTAAAATTACAAAAGTCGAGTCTTTGGTAAATAAATTGGAGGATTTTTATGCAGCAAGAAGCTTAAGAAAATATACCATATGAAAACGTAACATTTGATGAAAGAAAAAAAATCGTTTAGAGATAAGTACACAAATATACTATGTCTGTGGTTGGCGAATGGTTAGAGGTTCGGGAAAGCATGCGATGGGCGCGTGTTTGATCCTTAGCATGTATGTAGCGATTTTATAATTGCGAATGGTTGAAAAATTCGCTAATTTCACGATAAAAATATCCTCCGAGCATGAGAGAACGAGACTAAAGCAGTTTAAATCTAATCGTGGCCTATTGAGATTGCGTCGGGTGCCAGGTCAGGTGTTGTCCTCGTCATTTGACCATAGTTCAAATATACGAAGCATTGTTTCCGGGTCTTTATTCGTCATCTGACCATGGTTCTAAAATAACGAGGTGCAGGTATGAATGAATGTGTCTGTGAATGTGTTCCCGGGTCTTTCCTTCGAGATAGACCCCGAACCGTCGCCAATAGCCCACTGTTCAGCTCTAGTGCGACGTTAATTAACCAAACCAACCAACCACGTCTTTACCTCGAGATAGGCCCGAACCATCGCCAATTGCCCAATATTCGTCTCTAATGCAAAGTTAATTAACCAAACCAACAAACTATTCAACGGTGACGACACTACTTGTTACGTTATACTAAACCAAATCAAGTATTGATGATATATCAAAGTGTAAACTAACATATATTATTAAAAAAATATCAACATTTTAATTTATATTTAAACAAGCGTTTTATACTAATAAATAGTAATCTATATATTTATTTATACATTATTTCTGAAAAAATCTAGCGAATAAAATAGTGGTTATTTATGCAATATTTTAATCCGAGTGGCATCACTTTTCAGTTTCATTTCCATCCATGCTTTTCTGTTTTTGTGGAATGAAATGTCGTCATATCCAGTGTTCAGCGGGAGTCCTTTCGCAGCAAGTGCAAATCAATTGCCATTTAATTTAAACCAAAATGTAAACAATCCTTCGCCTGTAAATGCATTTCAACAAAATGCTAACATGGCCTTTTTATCCTTTCCTCCGCCGACTTTACAAGGTTCCCATCACGTGTTTCAAAGCGGTCCTCGGTTTCCCGGGACAATGAACACAACATCATTTGCAACAAACATTGGGAATTCCAATGGATTGTCCCTTCCAGGATTTGCGGCAAATATTCCCGGAGCCGTTAATTTGAGACCTGCAGCACCGTTTGCAGCAAACAACCTGATTTCTCCTCCAAGTTTTGCAAGCAATCCTATGATTACTGCCCTCACATCGATGCCTCCGCCGAGTATTTCTCCGTGGAATCCTTCACCGGTACCCAACTCCAGAAACTTCTCTGGAAGCTATCAGCACATGCAGAATAACCTGCAAGAATCCAGCGCACAGAACTTAAACCCCTGGACTGCTGCGTCCTCAAATAACTTTCAAAATATGGCTAGTTTCAACCAGCTATCACAGGCTGGCAAGGATGTTAAGCCCTTCAGTGCTGATTCTTCTAAATTACTCAACAACAACTATAGTAATAATGAACGATACTTCGAATCCTCACCTTCATCAAGAGATGTTCATCCTTGGGATAAGGGTTCTTCGAAACCAACCACCAACTTTGATAATTTTCAAAATCGCTCAATTAAAAACAATCAAACTCCAACAAGTTCTTGTAACTCAATTAATCCTTGGTCTCCAGAAACCAACTTGTCTACTCTCTCAAATAACTTGCAATACTCCAAGGAGCATATAAAGAAGAGTCCATCTAAATTTAGACAATCAAAGAGTCCGGTGTGCGATATCAATCCATGGGCGCAGCCCCCTCCTAATCTAACTTTAAATTCGAATTATAATTTTCAGATTCCAAATGATCGGGGAAGACAAAATCAACAAAACTTTCCAGGGGAAAAAAGTTATGATCAAAACTTTAATCATAGAAGAGGAAATTCGAGGAATTTTCCTAACAGCAATCAAAAGAACAATCAGCAGTGGCAAGAAAGAAAATTCCAGGTATTTCTAATTTTATATTTTGTAATAGTCGCCCGTGATTTTTCTGCAACCTGGAGCTTAACACCATTTCTAATAATCCTTTGTTTTAGGAATTTATCACCAGATTTTTTGAAAGAGTATTGCTTGTTATTGATGATAAGGTGAAAGTAAAGAATAAGGAGGCATTTCAAAATTAACGTTGCCAAATAGGATTTCTTTTCGAATTGGGTACCCTATTCAATTCTTGTGTAATGTTTTATACGTATGTACAAATAGTTGCATGATATGTTTTACTAGTATGCACATATTCAAAATGTAATTTTGTTTTCCAATCTCCATTTTATGATTAGTTACTACTCTAATTTAACCTTTCATTATTTTGTACATTTAGTAATAGTTTTGTATAAGTTATAAACCATTAACAGAATGACTTCGGCTGAGTTTTTCCTTCTGTCTCTCATTGGTTTAATTTACAGTAAGTAGGGAACCCTAGGCCTACCAGGCCAAACTTGTAAATAATTGTTTTGGCATGCTACTCCCTTAGTATTTACTTTACCATTGATAATAAAAGTAAATGTGAAAATACATTAAATAGAGCCCTCGGTGACATTTCTGAAAAAGCGATATTCGCTATGCTAGAACATTTTAAAAACAATTTAATCAATTCTTGAAACACTCCCAAATTTCCAAAGGCTGAAATTGTGCTGTCAGAAAAGTACCAAGCTGATAATCAAAGATTTGTTCGCCAAACGTGCTGTGCAGAGGGGTCTGATGCACATTAAATCGGTCACAGTCCAAATATCCTCATGCCAGCATCAGGTGTTGTCCTCATCATCTAACTATAGTATAAAAATTGGAAGGAGTGTCTCTTGATCTTTTCTTCGAGATACATCCTAAATCTTTTAGCCTATGTAGTTTAGCTATAGTATGACATTACTTCAACCAACCAATTTTCCAAAACTGGAGAAGATATGGATTGAAGGGTCTCTAGTTTAATTCCCGGTAATTCTAACTACAGCTTGTGTAGAAAATAGTTTATTGCATTTTAAAACTGCCACTGTTCAAATATCTCCCAAGTTTATTTTTCTGTGGGAATTGTAAGAGTGAGGACGTTTCTGTAACCTGTATCTTGTTTAAATCTTTTTTTTTTTTTTTTTTACATTCAGCTTGGAAAGTTTACAGAATGCATTTTTAAAATTCTTTTTGTTCTCAGTGCTAAGAATTGTAGCATATTAAACATACAGTAGATTTTTCACATTAGAATCCCCTTATCTATCAATGTATTGGTAGGATATTTTTAATACTTTACACTTACTTATTTGTTCTTAATATTCAATTTTATATTTTAGGGCAGAAGAGATTTCAAGATGGAATCAAACGAATCCAAACCTTTCTCCTGTGATACGTGTGATAGATCCTTTTCATGTCAAGTTGAATTTCAAGAACATGTTTCTGAGCACACAAAGGTATTTTTTGTGCTTCAACTTGTTTTAAAAAAATTATATATTTTTCTGTACACAAAAAATACTGATTTTTGCATGATATGTGTGGCTTGCCTACGAACTTGCAAGAGTGCAGAATGTGTCCGAGCAAGGTTCGGGGGAAATTTAGGTGGCCTTGGGAAAATTTTTACTAAGGACGAACACGAGTAATTAAATTTATAACAAAGATATCTACTTAAGTTTTTTTTCAATGTCCATTTTAAAATTATCATTTGGAATGATGTATTCATCATTGAAATCAATTTTTAAAAATCTATTTCATTACGTTATTGTATTAATGCTAAAAAGATAAACTTTTGTGTCCTCCCGGCGCATTGATGACTTAAGTATGAATGAAATCAAGTCGTGACAGGTGTAGCAATAACTCTGAAGAGCAAGATAGGGGAGTTTACTTTGAGAAAGACCTGTTAGCGTGATTTTACTTCTGCCACGCTTACTTTTACATTTTCCAATGGGGAAAAAACGTTAGCCCTGTGTAATACTGCACAGCGATTTTTTTTTCGGAACAGATGTAGTATAGGACATTTGGCGCGGGTTTTTTTTTTTGGCGACGAAAAACTGCCGTTAAACAGCGCTATGACGTCATAGGGTTGCCAGATTGAAAGTCGCGGTAAAGACTTGCCTTCGATAGCGGATTTGGCTGTATTTTGAAGTGGTCGCCAAATGATGCGTTGCGCACGCGTATTTTTTTCTGATCTTTGCGGTTGCTTCCGGTGTTAAACACACAATTACAGTTAACAACTCAAGCCTTGCGTCTTATTTTCGGATGATTGATCGGATTACTTCTACTGTGTAATGGGCTATCAGCGACGGTTCAAAATTCATTTCGAAGGATTTCTATTACGTCTGCACGATTAAATGAAATAACGTCGAACTTGAGCTCCACAATGGGCTAATGGCGACGGTTTAGAATTGATTTCGAAGCTTTGCTTTGGTTAATTAACATTGCACTAGGGCTTTATATTGGGCTATTGGCGACAGTTCAGCGCCTATCTCAAAGGTAACAATGTCCCTCCGGGCTGTCGACCATGGTGCTTACAGGCAATCCTCAGGGCCGTCGTTTGGGGCATTTCGACGGCACTCTTAAGCGCACACGCGTAATGTGCGCTTAAAGTACGTCGATTTTGTGGTCTTCGGCCTCCGACTACTCAGGATCACATCCATGATCCACTCCGGGCAGTCAATCATGGTGCTTACAGGCAATCCTTCGGGCAGTCGTTTTGGGCTAATCATCGTTTTGAGCACCGGGCAATGGCGAAATTTTATCAAAGAACACTTGAACCAAAAAATATTTAGAAACAACTACAACAGGGGCATACAATTTAAAATTTTGAAGAAAAAGCACTCACCAGACAATGATCAATCGTGTGTTTGCGGAGGATAGAAGCTCAAGTTACACTCTTCAAACCATGTACCCTTCCCAACACACACGATGCGCATTTTCACCTTCCGTTCTACACGTCCACTGCCACTTATCATTCTTCACATTCACACTTTTTACCAATTTCATTTCCTTCTCACACACGGGACATTTATAACTCGTTCCTAACAACAATTAAGCCGAATTCTATTCGAATAGAATAATTCTTATTTTCAATTCATCCAGCACAAAAACACGTCACTCTTAAACCAATCACCGAAATTCTTATGCCCGAAAGTCACGTGACCTTCCGAATCAATCCCGCTAATTCTTGTCCTTTCATATTCGTAAACAATTATCCCACTCTCAGATTGAGAAGTGAATCGCCCGAAAAAGTCGCCAAAAGCTACCCGCTTATGATTTGAAATCTCCACCAACGTCGCCACAAGAATCGGAAAATACCAACAATGTTAGGTGGGGTTGCCATACTATAAATTTATCGCCGCTATAAAACACGCCAAAAAAACCTCGCGCGCCAAATGTCCTAGACTACATCTGTACCTTTTTTTCTTCTTAAGAATTAAAATAATGAAGGAGGAAATGTTTGGTTGGAAAAAATTTTTTCAAGGAAGTTTCAGGGATCTTAAAATTTTCTGGACCCCGGCAGACTTGTATGGATTGTTCATAATAGGGATCCAACGGATATCCGTCCAACATACTGCATCCACCCAATAGGCAATAATTGGCAATAACCAGATATTACAATTATTTGGCCTGAAAGTATATACTGAGAAGTAACAGATAAATATGTATAATAAATAACAAATTCAATATTAAAAAAAAGATTTAATTTATTTTTAAAACATTTTTATTATTAAGGTTTGTAGCAGTAGAGGATAGAATAATAAGTGAACATTCCATTAAAGAAAAAGAGGCAGGGTAAAAGCCTGTTAAAAATTTATTCAATTTTAAATTTATCTTATAAAAAAATTGTTTTACTCTAGAAACCAATTGACACGTTAACATGACATAACTAATGATTTTAAAAATCATGCAATTAATTAATATCAAAATTAAATATTGATACTAATTGTATACAGTGTATTTTTGCCATTGTTTATGAATATCAGAAAGTGTGGTGCCAACTCGTACATTGTCCTCGTTATCTTAAACATAGTGAAAAATTTCACAATAGATATTGTTTGTTAATATTTTGTTATATATGTTAAATTACTCTATCGTTAAGGCTAACACTATGATGTCATTGTGTTCTATCGGGTTATTTACAAGCTGCTCCATTAATCAAATAAATGTAATATTTAATCAGAGTAAACATGCAATATAATTTCTAAACAAAATTTAGTTCTAAAATTTCATATTCCTAAACCATTTTGATCACCAAGTAAAATAACATTGTGTTCTGTTTCAAAATTCTATATTTTCATATTAAATAAAAGTGTATTTAAATAATTCATACAAAAGAAAGAATAATGAAAATGCTTTACCACAATTTATAAAATATTTGTATCCTGTATTAATATTCCTTTATAATTTATTTATAATTATTATTTTTAGTGCAATTTCAAGAATTGTCAATTTGAAGCACATCCGAAAATTGTAGCACTACATAAAAAAATGGTAATTAGATTTTTATATTACAGTTTTAACATATTTTTGCTAGAAACCTGTAGCATTTTTTTACCTTAATTGAAATTCTACAATGGTATATCAATTGCCTAGTTTTTTCTGATTCATTCAAGGTAGATAGCCATATATACAGGTGCGAACTTCGTGTTCCGTTTCAAAATTCAATATTTTCATATTAAATAAAAGTGTATTTAAATAATTCATGTTTTTGCCGGAAGTCCGATAAATTAACTTAGTAGACCTCTGGTCTTGTAAAAGATAGGACGATAGCTACTCGTATATAGTCATGTATAAGCCAGGAAATTTAAGTCAAAAAGTGACGAGAAGAGAGGCTTATGCACAGGTCAATCATATTTATTAAAATAATTTTGTCTAAAATGAGAGGAAAAGGAGAAAGGTTGGGTTTGAGAATCCCTGCCGATCACGTTTTTCCAATCCAAGACTGAAAATGTGCACCATATGTGCTGACTGTAGACTGTTCTATGCATCGCTTCATAATCTTAACAAAAAATAGCATTACTTGTATAAATAATCAATTTAGTATTTGGTTTGTAGAATCTATGAAGCTATTTACTTTACTTTAATAAGTTTTGGGATGAAAGACTTAAGAAGTTGATATCGTGCATTGTGAAGGACATCACTTTAAAGCCAATATTTTTCTTACTCGATAGCAAAAACAACTTATTAAACAATAATTTATTTCACCAAAATAGAAATTTATTTAAATATTGTCATGTAAAGATTTTTTTTTTTTCAATACCCAACTCTGCTTAAAAAGCTGTAGAGCTGCGGGTATGCCCCCGGGAGAATGTAAAGATATTAATGGTTATCTAATTAAAATTTTAAAAGAAATTAACTTTGAAGCTATAAAACTTGACATATTGCTAATCCGCAAATCAGTTTGAGCTATACCTGCAAGTAATTTATTTTGTTATTTAAAACTAAATATTAAGATAAGTGTATAACATAATATATCAATTAATAAATGCTTGTACTTCTTTCCTAGTGGGATAAAAACAAATGCTCATTCGAATTGATTAGCAACAGTGAACGATGTTAACAGAAAATTAATTGATGTTTTCTTAAACCTTTACAAAACATTGTTAAGGATTAGAAATTTCACATTTTGGTATTTAAGTATTTGGTTTATAATATTTAATTATGATAATAAGGGATGTTTAATTTAATCAATCTGGTGGAGGTTTGAAAGACACATGACCAAAGCGATTGGTTTTTATTTTTAGGCATGAGGAATCGTCACGAACTTTGGGAACGCCTATTCTGCTGCCACGTTTTCTTAATTTTTTATAATCAATCTAAATATTTGTTTTAAGATTATTTTTTTTATGATTTGTCGATTTGAATCAGAATAACCCATGTACGAAAACACTACTCGGCTTATACACAAGTTTTCAATTTTGGACAAAAAATGGGGATACTTTTTTCGAAATCTAGTACTTATAAATCGCTGCTAGATCAGAAGTCTAATGTACATTTTTCTAAGTGCTTGTTATTCAATTTTTGTATTTTATAAATATTGACAAAAAGTAGCAAGGCCTCATTGGCATTGCTAATCTGAATTTTGTTTTCAAACTCTTTTTATTAGTCTATAAATTTTACGACATCACTTTGTATTGAGAAAATTATATATACTTATTATGGGTAGGTTTGAAATCTGTACCTCTTGTGTCCGAGCTCTGTGATCCTGAGAAACAAACACAATGGCATATTTCATAGAGTTCCAGAGTGTTTTAAATAGAGCACCTTATAACAACCAACATATATAACAAAAGTTTATACTGGAAGATTTATGTTTCAATTACAACTTCTTATTCATGTAGTCAACATTCCTAAGAAAGTGGAATGTTGCATATCAAAATCGTATATATATTTCCGAAATATATAAAGTAGGGATGAAACGGATATCCGGCCTATCCGGCTGCTTTTTAACTATCCGATATCTGGAAGTAAAGTGCCGGATATCCGATTTTACATGCCGGATATCCGGATGAATAAAACAGCGAAGATTTTTTTTTTTGTGGCGATCAATTTTCTTTGTTCGTGCTTTAACTATTTTCCTGAAATTCTACTAATGTATTCACAGTATGCAGATTCTCCCTTTAACCAATAAAGACTTTTAAAAAAACACTTTTTTTCAAATTTTTAACTTTAAAATTATATTTTTAACGAATCGTTATGATGGAGGGTCATCACATCTCACAACTAATATAAAGTTGAATTAAAACATAAATTTCTCAAAAGTTTAAGCAAACTTGAGTTTTCATGTTTGGAATGAAAGGGCATATGGTAAAATTACAATTATTCAGAAATTAAGTGTAAAATGTACAAAACATATGACCATTGCTAGCAGTATCCTAGAATAACCCTTTGTAAATAAAAAAGTTTTTTGAATGTTTATTCAAGTTTGGTATCATTTTAAAGATAAGGAATTGGGAAATATTACAGAATAAAAAAATATTTTAAACATTTTGACTGATTTCCATTTTTTCTATAGTGTATGAGAAGTTATTTTCATAAAAAATAAACTGCCAGATATCCGATCGGATATCTGGCAAAATCCAGTTCGGATATCCGGTTTGTAATGTGCACCGGATATCCGGTATCCGGCAAAACCACTATCCGGTTCATCCCTAATATAAAGTATCAAAAAACTTATAAAGCAAACTGAGGTTGTATTAATTACACTTGTATATAGTTTACACTTTCAAAAAGGAAGCTGTTTTTCAATCAAAATATTTTTGTTCCAATTTTAGCAACATGATACTGGATATGCTGATGCAATAAGCAAGTTGAAAAATTCTGATGAAATAGAAAAATGGAGGGCAGAAAGAAGAAAGTAAAAAATATATTTATTATATATTTGGTTGATCTATGAGTCATTGAATTCGGTTTAAAACTAAAATTAAAACACATATATATGGTGGAAAGTTTTCAGCCTTGGAACATGTTCTGCCTCTTTTTTTTATTTTGAAGACAGAGCGATGTAGAAAATCTCATGAAAGAACTTTATTGTTTTATTTGGCATGGTATTTCAAAAATTTTAAATTCAAACTAAAGATTAACAAACTTTTAATGTTCAATAACTTAGTTTCCATAAAGTGTATCTATTGTTTTTATTTTTGCTACGATGTCGTATTGTTTAAGTGAAATGTTACATGATACAATATTTTGAAAAATCATTAAAAAAATATGCAATCATTCTAAATAAAGTGAAACTAATGATTGTGTGAGTTCTGGAACATTGCAAAATATCGAAAGATTCCGATGCTTATTCCTTCTTCGAGCTTTCCCAATTTTGAAAGGATGTACGTCCATGCATATTACTAATTCTTTTTTTTTATTAGTTTTGGTCTTGGGATTTTTACCAAATTTCACCCATGATTACACACATATATACATTTATGTTATTAAGTTCCATCTATAAAATTATTAAATATTTAAAACAAATTTACAATTAATTAAATTTACAAAATACAAATTTTTGTTAATTTTTAAAAAAAGAACGTCATGACAGAGTGAGTTAAATAAAAGCATTAAAAAAATACATAGATAAACCTTAATCTTATAAATCTTTTCAAATTTATTTTACTTATACATTAAAAAAAAAAATGAGAATTTCATATTGAAAATGTCTATGTATGTGAAAATCTTGAAATTGGTCTGGAATAATTTAAATTTTGCTAGTAGAATTTATATAACACAATGAGGTTAGGAAAAGTCATTAACCTTATGTTTAACTTTATATATTCAGAAGAGGCCTAATGCCCAGATGACACAAGCAGCCTTTTGGGGTGTCAGACAAAAGAGGGCACCAAATTCGAGAATAAAAGATTAATTGTAGATTACTAAATAAACCGTGGCTCTACATTTGATTATTTTGTTATTATTAAACATATTATTAAATATCATAGAGAATAAACATCTTATTTTCTTACTAGAAAAATGTCTATATTCAACTAATCTTCAAATTAAGTATTCAAGGAATTTAACAAAATGAATATATTAATTTTGACTATCTTGTTTAAAACGTTAAAAAAAAAGTATTTGACTAGGTTGTCTGGCTGCCTATTAAAGGTTACTTAGTGCCAAAGTGGGAGAGCCACTAAAATTATGTTTGTGCTAAAAAAGTTCCTTGAACCATCCCAGTGTATGTTTTATATTTTGCCACTACTTTTGTTTTGTCGTTAGCTTTGTATTTGTCTTTGTGTCAGGCGTTAGCAAAGGTAATTTTACCTTTTAATTATATTAATTATAATAAATAACCATTTACTCAATAGACAAGTTAAAATAAACTGTACATGTCTTTAGTCCTTGGTGGTCAACAACAAATGTAGATTTAGTAGTCATTTTTTATTTTAAATATTTATTTGTAGGGTGGGACAGCTAGTTTTTTTTGTATTTACTACTTTTTTTACTTATCTTTTAAAATGTTTTAAACGTTTTTATCATTATAAGGCGTTATCCCACCTCTGAAAATATCCTGAAACGCAAAGCTGAACAGGCCGAGAAAGAAGCTCGGGGAGAAGTCATTGAAAATAAAGAATTTGGGTAGGCAATTTTTACATTTTTTTTTAAAGTTTACGTTTGAAATGTTGTGCGCAATTGTAACTCATATTATGTATCACCTGAAAAAGTTGTCTTGAAATGTATAATATTTATGAAATAATTTTCTTTAGACTGCTGTTTTTTTTATTGGAAGTTATGGCTCACTGTGTTATTAAAACAAGTTTTGTTTCATTCATTGCAGTTCTAATGAAGTTAATTAATTTTATTGAAAATATATTATGTGCATGAAAGCATACGAATGATAATTGTAATATTTGTGCAAAGGTTTTCTGCTTTTATTAAAGCTGTGTATTTTCACTTTTGTAAATTTCTCATAAATGAAATTTTTAAAATATGCTTTTATGGTACAGTAAACAAGTTAACTTTATATAATACCTAATTAATTTTGAAAAAGGTTCTGTGTTAAGTAACATTCAGATAAGTAGAATAGGAAGTAAATAATCTAAATTAAACTATTTCTCTAATATAATTGACTTTAAATCCATTTAATAATTTAAATATGATCATTTGTAACTTGTCTACTTAAAATACTGTTTTTATATATGCAATTAAACTTACATAAATATAGTTACTGTTTTTATTCGGGGTGCACATTTTATAATTTTGTGCTAATATATGCTACAAAATTGTTTATAAAGGTTTTCTTAACTTTTTAACAAAAGAAAACCAAACAAGGTTCTTAATTTTTTTTAATGTCCTTTTTTGAGCTTTTAAATTTAAATAATACAAATTAAAATGCAAATTTTAGGTTACTAAGATCAAAATATGTCAGATATAAAGTTTGCAAGAACTTTCACATGTTTCAAAGATTGTATTGTGTTTTAGTGTGTATTTGATGAAGAAATTTCACATGTGAAACCATGTCTATTTAAAAATTATTTTACTATTTATTGTGCCAGGGTATCATCGTTGCATAATTTTCTTTAATATATTTAAAAGGCAACTTACACAGTTTTTGTCAAGTAGTAAATACCTTCAATTTTTTTTTTATTGAAAAGTGTGTATTTCTATTGATTTTATCTGTGTCAATATTGCATTAATTTGTTTTAAAAATAGTTACATATAAAAAAAATAATGTCTTTTTATTTTATTTTCAGAAAGTTCAAAAAGCAAAAAACTGAGCAAAGAGAGCCACGGAATAACCGTTTCAAGAAGAATCGAAGAAATAATAAAAGGAATCGGTTTAACGCACCAAGTGTTACAGTGACAGTCTCCGATTCAGACTCGGATTCCGACGACGACTCGCACATTAAGCTTCGGAAATTTCCTGGGGTTTTTGCAGTGATAAACACAGAGGCTTCTGGAACAGAGGCAGAAGAAACTTCAATTCCTGTGCTTAATATTCCCGAACAATTGGAAGAAAAGACTGAAAATAGCGCTTCTGAGAGTGTTCAGGGTCTCAATGTAAAATCACCCATAGAAAATGAGACGGAAGGAAAAGAGGAGTCAATCCTTGAAATCGAAAGTAAGATAAATACAATTGGTAGTTTTGTTCTTATTTTTAATACTTGTGTGCAATACTTATATTCTTTGATGAGGATACACCAGAAGTTTTGATGAACTGCTTTCTTTAGCAGTCGAGTATTCGTTTAGGCTGAATACTTGAGCATATCTGTCAACTACTTTTGATTTTAATTGTCTTTGTGTGATTGAATTATTAGTTGATAAAATTGCACATATTTTAAGAGTTTTTGATTTGACAAAAATTTTCTATTTTGACATTCATAAAAACAGAAACTATATTATTCAATTGTCTTAGTTAATTTTTTTTTTCTTTTTGTTAAATGGCTTTTACCGTTTGTTGAAGTGATGAGATTCAGGGATGAGAATCTTCAGCTATTTGGCAAAATTCTGTTTTTTCCCAATTTTTTTATAAGATTGGAGAAATCAGCTATTTTTATTTTAGTGGTAACAGTCTTTACCTGTTTCCTTTACAGGAAACTAAAATTTGGATACTATGTTCAGCCAAAGGGCATTTTACTTTATATCCTCTTGTATACTTCTGAATTGTTGAATATGTTACGAAATGTGAGTAATACATATGCTGAACAATTTTTCTATTTTTGTGTGAGATCCCTTGTGGACTTCTATGCTAAATGGGTTGGTTAAGAAAGAATTTACGTTACCACATAAGTAATGAAATATTTAAATGTTGTAATTTTCAATTTTGTTTTATATTAAATATAAATTAAATTATTATTTCTCCAATGTAGTATTTTTGAAGTTATTTGTGTGTCTCACGTACAGTTTTATTTTTTGTCAATTTCATCCCTGCATATTTTAAATTGTTGCATCTGTCTAACTTTACTATCACTTGAACATATAATATTTTGTTTTCCTAAGGGTTTGCTGGATTTTGAAAAACGACAGCTTTCTATCTTCTATTTACATTATTAATGAGTTAGGATCAATCTATCTTGTAAAATATAACCTTGGAAAAGTAACCATTTTTCATATTTCACACACCACAATTTTTTGTATTATTACAAAGAGTTGAATGTTTTTGAAATTTTAATTTTAGTAATGTTTAAAAGTTTGATTCTACTGTCCCCACTACTTGGAAGTTGGTCAACTATTAACTAGTGTCACTAAAACAAAATAGGATATATGCAAAAACACATAAAATAGTACATATTTTTAACATGAAAGTTAGAAGTTAGTAAACATTTTAAACTAAGAAAATACGAAACATTATTCAATATTTCTAAAAAGATAACTCAAAGAAATATTTTGATGTTTAGTAAATTTGTAACGGTATGATTAACTACAAAATATTTCTTTTTGATTAAAGATAATTTTTTGCTTATTTCGCATTCTCTGGTCTTGGTTAAAATTTCTAATAAACTGTAAACTGAAAAATCAATCAGTTGTTTAATTATGCATATATGTTTCAATTTGTGATGCAAAGAAACTTTTTAAAGTGTTTTGTTAAATTTTATTTCAGTTTTCCAATGTTTTATTTGGGATGTATTAACATTGCATTATCAAACTAGTATACTTATTTTTACTCTTTTAATTGAATTAGCTATTGAAGATAGTGCAGAAGGAAGTACAGTAAACCCAATAAACATTGACTCTGAAGATGATTCTCCCATACATATTCCAATTGTTAAAGTGCATTCGAGCAAAGAAGGTAAATATTAAGAGTTTAACAAATATCCTATTTAAGTACAGAATTCTTCATATCCATTTACACCCTTATTGTATGATACATATATATTTTTTTTAGTGAAATAGGACCTCCAGTGGATAAAGGCATTCAGCTAGTAATCGGAGGATTGCTAGTTCGAATCCGTGCAATGAACTTTACAAAGAAAAGTAAAAAAGTAGTGATCTTGCAATCGCAAGATTGCCAGCTTCGCTACAAAAAATACTAGAAAGTCGTCCAGAATGTCCAACAAATTATACTGGCATGTATACGAGACTGGTGCACGATAAATCTGATCGGAGTCCAGTGTCCTAATGCCTATTGAGGTTGCATTGGGTGCCAGCTTAGATGTTGTCCTCGTCATTTGACCAAGGTTAAAAAAAACAGACATCGTTCCAGGGTCTTTTCCTTCGAGACAAGTCCCGAACCGTCGCCATCTAGTGCGACATTAATTAATCAAACCAACAAAATTTAAATAACAATTGTGTGTTTTAAAAGCTAACAGAAAGAAACATTGGATTTTTTGTACTTTTTTATATTGAATATACTATGAATAATTAGTTACTGAAAAACAAAAGTGAACAAGATTACATTGTTTAACACTTCCGATTTATATGTTCTATGATCATTTTTCATAGACTTTAGTTTTTTTTTATGTGGGGTTTTGTGTTTATTTTGTAGATTTGTGATCTAAGATCTTAGTATGTTTATTAACAAAATATATTTTTATCTGCTGTAATAGATTCTGATGATGAATCGCCAGTTGAAATTCCAGTTTCAAAAGTGCCATTAACCGAAATATCGAATTCGACAAGTATTGTGGTTAAGGATCTACCGACTACTCCACTGGACGTCAAAAATAATAATGATGGTAAGAATTATTTGATTCAATCTATTTTTAGTGTTAAGTGTTCAAATATAAGGTAGGGGGGAGGGTTCATTTATCACGTCACTCGATTTTTAGAACTCGATATTTGTAGTTCAAAGTCTGATTTCTTTCAAGAAAATAATTGTAAAATTATAATTATTATACAAAAACGTTCACTTATTTATTGGAAAATTCACTTATCTCTGTGAGATTTATAAATATTTTTAATCATTATTTTTCTAAGGTAACCTACTACAATTCATAGATATGGTAATTTAGGTCAACTATTGGAATTATGGAATCTTTCCTATAAAAATGTGATATTGGAACACACTTTTAAATCAGATTAGTACATTGAAAACAACTTTCAATTTTTAAAAACTCTGCATATTTGATAATAAAAAAAGTGTTTCATAACAGTCTATTCTAAAATCAAGTTGTAATACTATTTTGAAAAAAAATCGTGTTTTTTTATTATTAATTTTATTCAAAAACGAACACCTGCTGTTATAATATTTCTTATTTTGATTCAGAAATCTATGCTGTATTTAAGTTATTTTTAATTTGTTCTGCAGACAATTTTTTATTTCATTTAAAACGTATTTCACTTGTACAAGCAAAGGCATCCATTTTTTCCCCCGAAACATTCTTTTGTTGACAGTTTATTTGAAAAATAGGTATGTTACTTCATTATATTAACATATATACAGTGTTAAATATATTGCAGTTAGGTTAAATTAATTTAAAAGCTTTATAAACATAACGCTTCTAAATGAATTTTTTTGTAGAATAATTGCACTTTTTTTGCTAAAGATGGATAATTTGTTACGAATTTCCTATTCATTAACATTAATAATTCAAAAATTAATTTTTCCCGCTTTGTAAAGCATTTAAAAAAAAAGTAGAATTTTTCTAACTGTTTTAAAGGAATGTATTAAAAGGATTCTATTCTATTCAAATTACAGGAATATTTGTAAATAATTCGACTTTTCTATTGTATATACCTGTCAATCTATCACAATTTTTTTTGTATATTCAAACAAATCAACATTTGGACTTGAGTAAAAAGTCTCAGAAATGTCATTTCTCGTTAAAATATACTTCATTAATGTAGTAAATTAACAAAAAAAATAATTGGATCAAAACATAAGTTTAACATTTAGTACTATTCAATTTCAAAAATCTGTTTCTCTGAGGGCCCATTTTCCCCCATGTTACCCTATAACTTAACCCAAACATTTTAAAATTGCAAAGTTAGAATTTTTTTATGGTGTATGTACAGGGACGGGAATTCTGCGCCAGAGAGCGCCAAAAGTGGTATCCTGCGCCAACCTGCTACAAAACCACATTTATGTGCGATTCTGCGCCAATTTTGTTTTAAATCCTTGTTAAACACGTGCGCCAAGTCTTGGTGCCCGTTTGTCTGGCCATAAACGAAGTTAAGGCAACCTTAGGAAGAGGAAATGGGAGAAAATTTAAGCACATTTTTCTCAAGTTTAAATAGTATTTGTAGAAATGTAGAGTACGAATGGAGTATAAGCATGCTATACGTCAAGCAGAGAAATGGAATAATTCGCGTTTAAATTCTTTTGTTATATATTTTCATTCATGGAAACCTTGAACTTGTAGAAATTCGTTAAACGCGATCTGCTGCGATCTCCGTTGGAAGACTTTCAATCCTTTTGCATCCGATATACAAGTTCATTATATTTCACTGCTTCCTGTTTTATCATGATTTGTTTTGCACTACTTAACAAAATTACATTACATTTTTCGAAAATATAATTTAATTCACGAAATTGAAATTTAGGACTTGTAATTTTCAGTAATAAAAATGGATTTTTTAAAAAAAAAATCTTGTTTGGATGGTATTAAAATTCCAATTTAATCCTTTTTTGTTTAAATGTTCATATATTTTATTAAATTAATTATTTTTATTGGAAACTTTTCTTTCTAACAGCCCTCTAACTTAAAAAAAAAAAAAAAAATTGCTTTTATTCAGCTTTTTGAAAGTTTTCAAATTTCACATTAAACTAATTTTTAAGATAATAACTTAAGTGTAATTTTTAATGATTTAGATTAACATGCTTAAAATATAGCAAGGTATGTTTTCTATAAATTTATTACTATTTAATAAATCTAGTTTGTGTGGAAAAGTTAAGGAATTTATATCCCTTAGACAGTGGTGACATTCTAAATTGTCTTTTTCATGTCCAAGGTATATGATATTGTAGTTTGTTAGTGTTTTGGTTTATTGATAAACCACATTTTACTAAAAAATTCAAAATTGAAAGTTAAGTATATATTGTAAAATATTGTGTAAATGGGTTAATTCTTAATTAAAAACTCTTTAGGTTAAATAATTTTAACTGCTTTAAATGGTCTCATAAAGCTTAAGAGTATAAAAAAGATGTAAACAGCAAAATACTAGGGTTTTTCACTCCTTAGTTGAAAATATTATTTATTTACGAAATTGAAGTTTGTTATATTTTATGTAATAACAATGGACAATTTGAAAAAAGCTTTTTTTTTTAGGGATTTGCAATTCGTTTTGGCATTAATATTTGATTTAAATGTTTATATACTATTTAATAAATCTTTTTGTGTTTGAACCCCTCACCCCTACGCTTAACATGTTTAAAATAAGTAGTAACATAGGTTTTCCATCAAATTATTACTCTTTAATTCTAAAGTTTGTGCGAAAAAATTAAGTAATTTTATTTCCCTTAGACAGTAACAACCTTTTTAATAGATTTCATGCACAATATATGCAAGATTGCAACACTGTTTTGGTTTTTATAAACCACATTTCAGTGGGCGAAAAATCAACATATGAAAGTTAAGTATATATTGTAAAAAATATTAAAAATTCAATAATTCATAATTAAAAACTAATTTTTGTTGAATATTTTCAACTGTCTTTAAACTGTCTCATTTATAGCCTCTACTGGTTTTGATTTATTGCATAAAAAATGACATAAATAAGCAATAGAGACCTTCAGGGTTTTTACACCTTGGGTAGTGTACCACATCTGATTTAAAATCGAATGTTACAAATTTTAATTGCTACAATTATTGTTTAATATGCTAAAATTCACTGCTACGTTTTATTGCATTCTTGCTACAAATATACAGTTTTCTGCTACAATTTGTCACGTTTCTGCTCCAAAACTTAAATTTTGCTGCTCCAAAACCCTACAATTTATTGCGTTCCTGCTACAAATATTCAGTTTTGCTGCTACAATTTGTCGTGTTTCTGCTCCAAAACTTAAATTTTGCTGCTCCAAACTGGTCTTTAGCACTTCCCATCCCATGGTAAATGTGATTAATGTAATCAATGGCTGAAACGTATTACCAATGAGTTATTAACACTTTGACTGTTACACAGGGTTAATCCCAACATAAAATACAATATATTGTGAGCTGCATATAACTCATGTGTCCGTCAAAATGTTAAGAAATAAAATTATATATGGTGAATTTCGGGAAATTGTTGCCATGGCACTTAAAATTTTAAACTTTATGTTGAGTCATTTGTCATATACCATTTTTTTCAGAAAGATATGAACTTTTTGAATCTTAAAGTATTTTTTTAAAATTAACACAATGACTTTTATAAAATCAAGGTCAAAGTCACTTCTTTAATATATGTTTTTGCAGTGCGGAATATCTACATTTTGTTTCATACTATAACTTGACTAAAATCCCTTTCCAAAATAAAATAAATAGGCTAACTTTTATACTTTATTCAAGTAGTTAATCTTTCCATTAAATTTTTTTGCAAAAAAATATTTTTTCACCTAGAAATCAATAACTTATAAGGTCAAACCATAAATGTCCTTCCGTTACCAAAATACTATATTTCAACCACCTCACTAAGAAACCATTAAGTTTACAACTTAATGAATTTTTGTACAAAGCAGACTTATGACACTTATTAATTAGAAACAGCAAAAATTTTATTTTGTTTTTAATTTAGATTTTTTTTTAATGGTAACGGAAGGACATAAAACATGGTAACGGAAGGACATTTTTGTACGAGCTGATTTTGACTGAACTTTCCACAATTAAACAAACTAATTTTCAGTTATTATTGAAATTCAAACACATATAAATATTATATATACATATTAACTGTATTTTCTTTCTTAATACCCTCCCTTGCTAATTTAATAAGTATATCACAAATACATTGAGTTTCAATTAAAACTGGTACTTCTTTTCTATTTATTCACTATATGGGTTGTTTCTACAATAAAGCCATAAAATGGGAAAAAGAAGAAAGTTTAAAAGCGATTTCTTACGATAACGTTAAGTGACGCATGCAGAATTTCAGCAAGAAAATATTGATATTAATGTATCACTATAAAAATTTCGCAAGCTTAGACACCAGTTTTTTTGTTACAAATATACCTTCTACTTAAAATTTGTCTAAATTGTTTTGTTACCAAATATATAAATACTAATGAACAAGATTTAGCACATTTAAAATGAGAGTAATGGAACAAAGACAGAAAGCCATAAAAAAAAAGATAAAAGAGTTCATTTAAAGAGTGCCTTTATGTTCTTGAAAACAAATCTGCACATTTTTAAAGCATATTTTTATTAAGACATCAACACAAATTCTTTGAAGAATTCAAAGAAGAGGTGAAAATTGTAGTTGTACAAGTTGATTTAACGTTCAAATTGATTTCTCCATCAGATAAAGTAATTCTCTCAAGAAAGATGGAACAATATCCTCCTCTTCCTGACACACACAATACTTATTATTTAAAACCAATTTCAAAATATATTATTGAGTATTGTGAGTACTCTAGTTCTACAGAAAGAAAGGTATTCAAAGAAAACATACAATCAAGTACAAAAGATGCAGACAAGGCACATGGGTCAGCAATGCATTAGCAGTTAGTCGAATGGCAAGAACTAAAAAGTATTATGTTACGCAAGTGCTTCATTCAATGATGTCATTGTAGAAGTATTTAATCTTGAAGTAAATTAAGAAAATAAAGTAATGAATGACTAAATTTATATTTCTTGAAAAAGAAGGTAACTGCTGGAATTGACTCGAATAAAATAACCAAAAATTGGATAAGCCAAAAATTTTAGAAAATGGCTCTGGAAAAAGAATTTGTTGCAGAATTAGATTTAAAAACAGGTGAATAAGCAGAATTTAACACCTATTATTCTTTTTCAAAATGTTAATGAGTAAATTGTTGTAAAACAATCCAATTTTACACACTTAGAATTTTTGTCCTTCCATTACCTTAAAAAAACATCATATTTTTGGGCATAATATAATAATTTCTAAAAACTGCACTGCAATTTATAATAATTAAACTCTCCTTTAAGTGTTCTAATTTTTCTAGATTTTTTTTTCTTTACGGTTTAGCTGAACTTTTAATAAAAAGATGCAAGTGTGGTATACCACTTCCAGAAAACATCCTTCCGTTACCATCACTAAAATTTAAATAAAAAAAAAAATTATAAAGTGCTAATTCTAGATTTTGCATTTTTAATAAAATGCAGTAAAGTGTATAAAAGTCTATCTATCAGTTATTTGAAATAAAATATATATTTTAAATTATAACCATAAGTTGTTGTTTCTGGTATGTCTTCTTAGGCTGTCTATTCTAAAGCCATGCAACACACTTAAAAGTTGAGGGTGTTTTGCATAGTAAAACTTAGTGTCACAACATCATGTAATTTTTAAAAATTTTAATAAAACTAAGAATCAACATTTAATGGAATATTGCACGAAAATTTCCAATTTTTTTAAATTTTCTTTAAACCTATTAATGAAATTTTGCAGGGTTTAAGAAACAACAGTCTATTTGTTCCCCTCCAATATTATTCTAATATATTTAAAATTTTACAATTCTTGACTATCTGGTTTAATCACTTGGTTTGTGATTTCACAATATTCTAAATAATTTATATAATTTGAATTTGATTACTTATTAAAAGCTTTCATTAGAGATCCAGTTTTACTTCAGTTAATACTCTTAGTTTAAAATGTGTTTCTCTTTATAAACCTATTACTTGTATAATTGAGTATATATAATTACTGATAATACTCAATATCATTACTTTCTTTTTAGAAAAAAAAATAGGCAAAGGTTTCTCTAAAGATGAAAAGCGTGGTAGAAACTCTAATAACAGAAATAATGCACCTCATTATGATGAACCTGTTCGAAAAAGTACACTTTTGGAAAAGGTATAATTTTCATTTAACACATTGATTGCCGCATGAGTTAAATACAACTAAGCAGTACTTTGAGCATTGGTGCTGCATGAGTCGCATATAACTCGCATAGTATGCATTAAAAAGCAATATTGCCCCACCACCACTTTACCAAATTTGATGCGACAGTTAGCATGTTAAAATGGTTAGTTAATTACTTTGCCAAAACAAAAACATTTTTTTTTAGTTTTTAATAATAATATAATTTGGTGAATATTTAAAAAGGCTTTATATATTAATGACATAAAAGATATAAGAATAGAAATGTACATTTTGGAAATAACTTGTTGTGTTAATGCTAGTTTTGTTTACTGAGCAAGTTACACTTCACAAGAAGTTTTTATATTCAACAGTATGCTTTTTTTATAGGCAGGGTAAATCATGAGTAAAATAAAATTCTGGAATTTAATAAATGTTTACACTAAAACTGCTTTTTATTCATTACATTACATTCAGTGTTTCTCTAAACTTTGTAGCGTTGATTGACATCTAAGGGATTGATGTTAAGGCATATTTCAAACTTTTTAAAAAAATGCATTAAATTCATGTAATTATCAATCAATTTTCTAAACACAATCAAAGTGTATATAAAAAAATTACACTGAAACCTGAAGAAAACTCAAATGTTCCACTTCAAATCATAATAAACGTTGTAACCTTGCTGATATTTTGATAACTCTAATACCTTCTAACCCAGTGGTTCCCAAAAGGTGGTCTGCGGACCCCCTGGGCTCCAATGTTTGATTTTAGGGGGGTGGCAGGGTCACAATTTTTTTTTTTAAATGACTTTGTTTGAAATGGTTAAAAGGACCATGTTTCCATTGAGTTAAATGTACAAGTAGGAGACGGAAAGTAATTAACCGGACCCAAAAAGTCAATTTCTTAAAAATATCAATTTTTTTTTAATTATTATAGTTTTTAAATGTCCTAAACCTTTTCTGTATAACCATTTTAAATTTTGTTTCTACACTAATGGGAAGTATTTCAAAAAATATTTTGCTCAACTAAAAGTAGCATAACTAACGATAAATATATTTTGGTTTATTTTGTATCTCAGAACTATGTTTTATAAACTTGATGTTGGCTTTTTTCAGCCACTACTACAGTTAAAACTTTCAAAATTTTACAGCACCATTGCTACATATAGGAATTAAGTTTAAGGCTTGATTTTTGCAATATAACGAGAATTCAATTAAGTATGCCACTTTTAAGATGAAAATATGCCATTTTAAAAGTTTCTCAAGTAAATATATTGTTTTCAAATTTTAAAATATTTCTCTTCCATGAGCATATATGAAAAAAGGGATCCCTGGTCCTATTTTAGTTTTAGATAGGGGGGTCTATTGCCTGATGCTAATTCGGAACCTCTGTCTAACCTTAAACAAAACTTTAAAGTTTGATACTAAAATATTGTAAATGAATACTGAAGAAACCATTGGGTTACTATTTGTAAAATATCATCTAGCAAAAATGCATCTTTCCTGATCCATCAGCTCAAATTGACTGGTAATAACAAAATATCAAAAAAATCTAACTTAAGTCTAAGAAAGACCTTTTGGACTAAATAATGTGCACTAAATCTACTTGAAAACTCATAATGTTCTATCTTTAAAAGTAAGAAAATCATAATAGAAAAAAGCAACTACACTTGGTAGATTTTTGTTTTTGAAATTGAACCCAAATCAAATTAAAACATTTAGAATGTTAGCTAAACATATAAATTATGCATTTACTTTAAAAAATTGGATTTTATTGTTGGCAGTAAAGTTTGCATGTTAATTATATATTTTTAAGTTTAAAATTTATTTGATTGTCGTACTGCAAGAAGTTCCTAATTAATATTTTTTTTTAAATTGTGTTAGTAGTACGTATTTCTGAATATATTTTATATTAATGTTCAAAGTCAATAACATGACCCTTTCCTGAAGTTTTGTATGTTAAAAAATCTCTTAACCAATACTTAACATCATGTGCAAGATATAAAACTATAACTTAAAGTTATATACTTTGTTAGTGACTCCTCAGAGTATGGGGATGATTTGTTTCATATTGGAATTAAGAATTAAAAGTTTTTAATGTTTGTTTTTTAGCTTTTGGCTGATGACATAAGACATGAAAGGAATGTAATTATGCAATGTGTTCGCCACGTCGTAAAGAAAAAATTCTTTGGGATTGGTCCAACTTCATGAGGATGACAGAAAATCACCCTTTGTTGTCTGGTTTTGGGAAAGGGTAGAAGATTATCATTAGCAATAAACATTTTCGCTTCATTTGACATTTTTGGGGCTCTTAGTGCTTCCAATTTTTTTTAAATAATTAGAAAAATGTTGATGTTTTTTCTTAGTATTCAACTAATTTCATTATAAATGAATATAAATGCTGTTTTTTTTTTGTTTTTTTAAATAATCCATAATATTTCAATCAGGATCTTTCTCAAAATTTACCAAATCAGATTCTGTGAAATGTTCAAGATTGTAATAATAATCAAGCACTATACTAAAAACTTGTGCTTTCTTTTATCATTAATCAAACAAGAAAAATAGCAATAATTAAGCTAAACAAAGTAGCATGTTTTATCTCTGAAATGTATTTCTCGTTAGTGAATTTAATTTTTTTACATTAGTATTTCTACTTAGAATCTAAAAGTGCACATCTAGAACTTACAACACAAAAATATGCAGCAAATAATTTTTAGCACTGCATCCTCTATCTTCGTGTAATTTAAATTCTTATATGAATAATATATTTAAGTAATATTAGTTTAGATATAGATGTTTTATTACACTGAAGAATTTAAAAAATAAATTTTAAATTCTAGTTTAGATCTTTTAATTCTTAACTGCATTGAAAAATTATACAAATTAATGTTACTTTATACTATACTAAAATGTTTTTTTTTTCATTTATAATTAATAAAGTATATAATTTTGTGTTTCAGATTAAAAATATGTACAGTTAATAATTAAGTTTTATGTGTTATGCGTCTGATTTATTTTGCTATTCATGGTCAGCAGCTGTAATATAAAAAATTTAGCTTATTTAGAAATTAGAATTCAGATGCCATTTTAGTATCTGAAACTGCTAAAATATCTTTTATTTTTTTAGCCCATACTGAACTTTGATAGATCTTGCTATAATTATGAACTATTTATGTTTCTTTAAAATCTAATGTTCGTTTAACAAATTAACAATGCTTGAGCAATGCTATTTTTATCGAATAGTTCTTTTTCATAATTGAGATACATCTAACACTAATATGTAATGTGCCACAAATATGTAATGTTTCATTCAATTGTAGCATTCTGATAAATAATTAAAAGTGGACAATTATGTACTAGCAATATTATAGTTTATTTGTTTGGAAGTAACCCTCATGGATAGGTTTTGGTAGTGATCAGCTGAAAAAGTTGTTTTCAGAGTACTTTGTATTATAATTCTATTATTATATACCTGTCAATAAACGTTTGCTTAAACTTGTACAATTTTGTCTTTATTATTGTGGTACATTGATGCATAATTACATTACCTATTTATTATTCTAAGATATTAGAAACCTCGTTGCTCATACGTCATATTGCCACAAAAAAAAATTAAGTTATTTTTATTGGGTTCACTAAACTGAAAAGTAATTAAATTTGTGTATCTTATTTTATAAACTACTGATTTTCGGTGCCAACCAGGCACCAAAAGTAGAAGGTTATAAATTCCGGAATTTTTTGCTGTTTTGAGTTTGCACATAACTTCTATTCCAATTAAAATATTTTAATAAAAATATTCTATTTTTGTTGCATAGGGATTGTCCCTATGGAAAATAAGTAGAAGAAAAGTCTAGTTATTGGGCATTTAATTCTTTACATATCTTGATTAACTTTTTTTTTATTATTCAATTTGGATAATTTTCTTGTTGGATGAACAACCATACGAGTTTTACTCTATTGAATGACTGACTTCAACTAAGTAATGTCCATATTGGTTGGTCACCATTAAAGTAAAATTTCACCTTTTTATTTGACCAATCACATGTAATCCAGTAATTAGTTAAACGAAAAATTTATAAATAATCAAAGTTGGTATAAAATAAAAAAAAAATCCCAACTTTCAATTATCTAGAAACTATTTTCAATATATATATTTAAATTTTACTGGCAAGATTTTTTTTTGCGACTGCTATCTGAGCAGCCCTATGTAAATATTTTGCATTAGATTGAATGAAAGTAGAAACTTACGGATTATATAAACTGCATAAATATTTTGCTTGCGCAGTGGAGTGGCCAGGATTGTCCGAAGGGGGGGGGGGGGGGGGGGTTCATAAATTATTTTTGGTCCGACCAAAACCAAATAATTTTTTTTATTATAAATTGATTTAAACAATTTTTAACTAATAATTTTAATTAAATTTAATTAATAATTTTAAATTAGCAATTTTTATTAAAAATTTTAAATTAGCAATTTTTATTAAAAATTTTAAATTAGCAATTTTCATTAATAATTTTAAATTAGCAATTTTCATTAATAATTTTAAATTAGCAATTTTCATTAATAATTTTAAATTAGCAATTTTCATTAATAATTTTAAATTAGCAATTTTCATTAATAATTTTAAATTAGCAATTTTCATTAATAATTTTAAATTAGCAATTTTCATTAATAATTTTAAATTAGCAATTTTCATTAATAATTTTAAATTAGTAATTTTAAATAATCATAATAATTTTTAAGTAGTAATTTTAAATTAGTAAATTTAATTTATGATATTTTTTAATTTAAGCAGTAGTTTTAAATTAAAATTCTAATTAATAATTTTAATTAATTAAATATATATAACAATTATAAATAAGATGTAAATTAAAAGCTTAAATTTTCAAAGGTTAATCTTTAGTCATTTCTTAATTTAAATTACTAACAAACCTGGTTGACATTTTACTGGGATTTAAGTCTGTAGCTAAATATTGATGGGGGGTAATAATAATAATTTTTAAGTAGTAATTTTAAATTTGTAAATAATTCTTTATTATATAATTAAAATCATCATGCATGACTATGGCGTGATATGGGGCAGGAGGTTTCATTGGTTGCTTGACGCAGCAAAACGGCGCATTGTGGCAAAATCATAACGGAAATTGACGTTGCTTGTAAAAAAATCAAATAAGTGAATAAAAAATATATTATTATAAAAAAAACATTGATTTGTAGAATCTGTGAAGCTAGACAAAAAATGGAAAAATGCTTGTCTAATCACCAGCACAAGACGCAGCGCCGTATTTACGCGTGTTAGATACAGATGGCTCTACGAGTGTATATGTAAACCACATAGTTTGTATTTCCCAATCACAGGGCCATCTACAAAAGCTAATGTGCTTTAATAATGTCCCCAACCTACACGGACGTTATTTGTGCACGTTAGCTTTTGCAGATAACTCTGCGATTGGTGCACCACATGGTTTGAATGCACCAATCAGAGACTTTTGCAAAATGCAACGCGGCGTAAATAGCGTCCGTGTAGAATGGGCCTTGGAATATCTATTTTTTACTGGTTAAGTATACTTTCTCTTACCTAATGGTATAAATAAAACTGTCATGTATAAAACACAGCTACATAATATGGTCAAACAGAAATATTTATGAAACAGTGGGAAAATACATGTCTAACGGTTAGAGATGTCAACATGAACTAAAGTACAGATTATAAATAATGAATAAACTTGTAAAAGTTTTATTTAAAAAAAAAAAAACATTTATTAAACCCCAACAAAATAGACAGGTAAACATAAAGATAGAAAAAAAACATTTTCGACGAAATTCATGCAAAATACTGAACGTTATTGGTTTCGTTTAAAATCGCTCGTGAGCGTCTACTCTTACGTTTGGCTATTTAAATATGACTATCAAATGCAAAAACTTTATTTTATCGAATTTTAAGAAATCTTTTAAAATTAAACTTTAATTAAAAAATGCCGTATGATATTTATCCACTTACCAGTGCAGTTTATCAAACTCAGAAAATACCGTTCATTTAGGTTTTTTTTTTTACAATTTAAATATTCGCAGCTTTGCTCCACATTTAAACTGCATGTTCACAAAAACCATTCGTCCTTGCTGACTAAAATATAATATTAGTTCTTTCATTGTAACACCATTGAAATTATTTAAACTGATTCGAACCCAAATATAATAAAACCACCTACACTCGCAGCGATTGGGTTCTAAAAGTTCAGTTGGCTCTCATAATATTGAACGTAGCTAAATATCGGCGCCAATATATTTCCCGCTCATTTCCATTTTTTTTTATTTGAACGATGAGTATTTTGTAATGACAGAAGTGGCTCCCAAATGTCTGTTAGCTGTCTGTGTGCTGGCAGAAGAAACAAGATAATACGAGAAAATAAAATTGATTGTAAATGTAATAGAAGCACCAGAAAAAAATAGGAGGTGGGTTGGGGCACGAAATTTTTCTTTAGTTCGTCAATTCTTTCTAAAATGGAATTTAGTTTTAACAAAATAAAGACTTTCATTTTCAAGCAAGAGAATTTTTTTACCCCCCACAGAAAGTCAGGAGATACATGTGGGTTAGACCAGGAAATGCGACGCGTGTTTTCTCTATAAAAATCGGAGAAAAAGAAGATTTTTTTTTTTTTTTTTTTTTGGCACTTGTTATTTTTCAAAAAAATAATTTTGATCTGGCTATGGGGGGGGGGGGGGGGGGGGGGGGTTCTAACCCAAAGTAACCCAATGCTGGCTACGCCACTGTGCTTGCGTATACATTTATAGAAAGCGGTGAACAATTTTAGAGACATCCAATCTGAATTAATTAATTATCTAGTGTGTGGCGCAGCTTGGCCATCTTTGGCTATTGTGCCAATAAACCCCATACAACCAACCATCCAATCTGAATTATAGTATATTTAGAACTAGTTAGTAGTAACTAATAAAAATACATATTTCAAATTTTAATGCATAGTTTAATTCCATATTCTAAATAAATATAGTTTGCATTTAGTATTTTTCCTTTAATAAAACAAACAATTTTAACCGTAGAGCTCGTATTAATATATCAGTGGCGTAGCCAGCATTGGGTTACTTTGGGTTAGAACCCCCCCCATAGCCAGTTTTTTTTTTTTTTTTTTTTTTTTTTTTTGAAAAATAACAAATGCAAAAAAAATACACTTCTTATGTATGATTGTATCTTATGTATGATTGGCTGTATGATTGTCTTGCTTGTTTGTACATGTAAAAGGATACTTTTCTTAACACTTGAAATGGGGCGGCAGTTGAGCCGGAATTCACAGTGAATCAATCCAGAAATTGCTTGCTTTGAAGTAAGGTATTTTCCCTGACCCATTCATCTCCTACGTGCAGGCACGTCGCGCAGGGGGGAGTCCGACCCCCCCCCCCCCTACCCCCCAATAATTTGGAAACCTAAAAGTTGGGAATTTCAAGGTTTAAAAATACCCGAGTTGGGAAAATTTATGTCTGAAGGAAGAAAATTAATATTTTTAACAAATGAAAGCAAAAACACCAAGGTTATTAAGGGAAAATTAGAAATTGTCCAACTTGTAAAATTAAACTTAAATTCGTGTATTTGGTTTCAGAGTTCACTGCACACTTTCGACCGATATGACGCTAAGGCTCTGGATGGAGTTGACAAATGTAGTCTGTAGCCGAGACAACGCCAGTGGCGGAACTGTTTTATAAATTTCATTGTATTTTTTATTGCGTCAAGCGAAAACAAATTTTAACCGTGGTATCGTTTCTTTAAAAAAAAAAATCCCACATTTTAAATATATAATAAATTGTTTAAATTAAGGAGCAATGTTTTCAGATTTCCAGCAGGCGACTAAAAAATGGTCGCATCTGCTCATTCTGTTGTTCGTTATTGTCAAAGTTATATTATATGTTTTAACGTTTAGATTATCATTTAAAGAATTTTAAAATATATGGCGTTGCACTTTACGCAAACGCCACACAGTGTTCTTTTTATTAAAATAACTTCTCTTTTAATTGTGTTAGGTGCGATTGTCTAAATCAAAATCTTCTCCTTTTTATTCGAAAATAACTTTTGTTTCATATAACCCTATTGGTTTTGCCTTCCACAATGTAAAATTTCTTTCAGCTAATATTCAAAGCGCCATGGCGCTTCGAATATATGGGACTGGCGCGTCAGTCCCATAAATTTATAGTCTCGTGTCTAGGATTTTTTTTGTTATTTTGTTTTGTGATTAACCAATCACAAAATTGTGTAATGTTGACGCTGTGCGTTTCCTGTGTGTTTTTTCTATAATTTTTTTTTTTTAGTTTTTACCAGTTTCAAATAGAAACTTCTAGAACTTTCGATGGGTTCTTTTATTTAAATCACCCCTCGGATAAAAAAAAATCTCGGACTTCGATACGATTGCTACGAAAAATCTTTCAGTACCTATTTTCTTTACCTAATTTTATATGATATGTGTTTCGTTTTAACATTAACTTTGGAGGATTCTCTCTTTGAATACTTCTAAGTTTATTGAATTTATTTATAATAATTTAAATTCTTGTTTTCCTGCATTGATTAAATTCAGAATTAAAATGGTTATTAATAAAAAAAAATATAATTTAATTACTACTTGATAAATATGGTCATATTGATATGTAGATACTTTTTATTTTTGAATATTATTTTATTTATGTTAAGATTAGCAATGGCTGTCGGGTTGACACAACTGCCGAGTCCCTTTCACTCCCACTATTTACAGATCATGTTACATTTTCAGAACATGGCTGTATTTGTTATCCCTTCCCCCACCCCCCCCCCCCCCCCCCCCCCCCCCCCCCCCCCCCCCCCCCCCTTATGACTTCCACAATAAAATTATCCTATAAAAAGTTGATAAGTTGGAACTAGGAATTTTTAGCACTGTTGTGTTCAAAATTTCCAATCGTTAAGTTTGGTTAATTAACATCGCACTTAGAACGGACACTGCACTGGAACATGCGTGCAACAAATGTTGCGTGTCACAACGTTGGTTCGGGTCTATCTCTAAGAAAAGACCTGGGAATAATGCCTCGTATTTTTTAATCATGGTCAGATAACGAGAATAACACCCGAGCTGGTATCCGTACCCTACGCCGTTAAGTTGGGAATTTCGAATCGTTAAGTTGGGAAATTTCTTGTCTCAACCCCCCCCCCCCCCCCCAAATATTTTTGTGTGACGGCACTGCCTACGTGTTTTTAAGCTTTTAATTTACTTCTTAATTATAATTTATAAATAATATTTAATCAATTAAAATTATTAATTATAATTTTAATTTAAAACTACTGCTTAAATTAAAAAATATCATAATTTAAATTTACTAATTTAAAATTACGGTACAGATGTACTATAGGACACTGGGCGCGCGAGGTTATTTTTGGCGTGTTTTATAGGGGCGATAAATTTATAGTATAGCATCCCCACCTGAGATTGTTGGGATCTTCCGATTTTTGTGACGACTTTCAATCTGGCAACCCTATGACGTCATAGCGCTGTTGAACGGCAATTTTTCGTCGCCAAAAACAGAAACGCGCCAAATGTCCTATACTACATGTGTTCCAAAATTACTACTTAAAAATTATTATGATTAATTAAAATTACTAATTTAATATTATCAATTAAAATTGCTAATTTAAAATTATTAATTAAAATTGCTAATTTAAAATTATTAATTAAAATTGCTAATTTAAAATTATTTATTAAAATTGCTAATTTAAAATGATTAATTAAAATTATTAATTAACTTTTATTCAAATTATTAACTAAATTTTATTCAAATTATTAATTAAATTTAATTAAAATTATTAGTTAAAAAAAAATAAAATAAGTTATTAATAAAAAAAATATATTTGGTTTTGGTCGGACCAAAAAAAAATTATGGACCCCCCCCCTTCGGACAATCCTGGCTACGCCACTGTAATATATTAGTGGCGACTTTCGATTTATTAACAAGTAAACGATAAGCATAAATTCTTAGAGCTATATGAGTGGCACTGCAATTTAACGATGTCGGTTTTTGCTGCGATTGTATGCCAAGTTTGGCCTAATTTCTTTACAATTTATATAGAAATTGTTTAATTTTTTAAAATTTGAATGGTTGTCAGTAGCTTCACTCGCCACTACTAGACGTTTGCGCTTAGGTTGTTTGAACTCTACAATCTTAAATCATTTTAGGATCCGTTCTTGCCACTTGTATATTTTCCTGTGGTTAATATCCTTATATATTTGACCTTTAGATGAATTGTCAATATTGTTTACAAACTGTTTGTGTTTGAATACACAAAAAAAGATAGGAAAAGAGTAAGTGAATATCTACATATTCCTGATAGGATTGTATGAAAGTTCTATAAAATTAAAAAATTTGTTAAAAGAGATGATTTTTTGTATAAAAACAAAGTGAAAAAACAATGTAAGTTTTGGCACTCTTTATTTCCAGGGAATACCAAAATGGAAATTAGGAACTTTTGTCCAACCAAGAAGTTTATCGATTTTTTTTCTTAAAACGTTGTTTGAGAATGTATATTAAAAATATTTGTATATAAAACGATTAATAAGTTTAATGCAAAGAATTTTAGCATTATGCGTTATGTTGGTGTGCAAAAACCTTGTAATAATTTTTTACTCTTTCGATTTTAGATCGCTATTTCGAATGCACTTACTTAAGGGCTGCCATTAGCCTTAGTAGAATGTTACCGCATAGAGTCCCGTGCTCATCGGAAATAATTTTAAAATTGAATTGTGAAAGTTGTAGATATAACAAATAATAATTTAATGTTTTTATGTTTTTCTCCTTTAAGCTTCTTTTGTAAAAAATGTTTTTAACCTTCAAATGTGTTTTTTTTTTAATATTTATTTTTAAACTCTTCGTAAATGTATTTTGGTAAATTCGAAATGTACATGAGTCTCAAATTCAAATGACTTACTGGAATTTTTCTTATTTTATTATTATCAGAAAGAATAAATTTCTTATAGATGTTGCAGTAAAAATATAAAAGTATTTAGCAATTTTTTAATAACTTTTTATCACGAAATAAAAAAAAATATTGACCCATTTCTTCCATTTATTCTCTTTGCTATTTCTAAGTGCAAGAAAGTTCTTAGAAATTAAACTAATCAAGTTTTAAAAATTAGTGCGTCTGAAGATAAACAAACTTGAATAAGTATTTACATAGGATTAATTATTCAAATCGATTTCCAGTCGTTTGGGTTTACTGAACTATTTATAAAGAGTTGAATTCGAAACAGAAAGCGAAAGTCTTCTACGTTCAAGCGAACGGCAGTTCAAACAAACCAAACAAGGCTCAACGAATCATGCTCGAAGAGTTTATGATTTACTGTGATCATAAATAAAAAAGCGACCTTTGATAATTCAAAAGTTAAAATCTAAAGTTTGTTGCGTATTTTGTTTTCGATGTTGCTTGATCTACAATATTTTTTAATATTTGAAAATATTTATCCATGTCGGCGTGGCGTCAGAGAAATAGTGAGGAGCATCATCATCATCATCCACTACATATCATGGCGATCTGTTTTGGATAGCGCGATAATTTCTACGGATTTGTCATGTTTGTTTTGCTGTCATAAACAATCAGATATGTGATTTTGTGCCAGTCCAAGGATTTTGGAAGTTCTTGTTTGCCTGAATTTGTGTTTTGTGCGAAAAATGGATTACTTACGCAAATCGACGTATAAAATAACCAATTAATACCAAATTGGTTATGTGTGGTAAGAATATTTATTTTTAATAATTTTCCTACTGTCAATAAAACAATTATTCTTTGTATTTATCATCCGTCGATAATTGATTTTCATCTTCAGGCGGGATTACCCTCGTTTATTATTTTATTTGTAAATGTAGAGATTTTTTAAAAATGGGCTGAACTAAAGTTCATGCCGGTAATGTATTCTACAATTACAATCATTACATGCAATGTTTATATATGAACCTTTTTCAAAGACAACGTTCATATATATAAATACCTATAGATTTTAAAAAAAAAAATTATTCGTCGTTTAACGATTAGTATAAAAGTTCTGTTAACAATATCGTAATTTACTTTATTTCTATTAAACAATGAAATGAAATCATTCACTTGCTATCAGATTTATGACAAATATTTAGCTTGTTCATTGACTGTTTTAACAAAATAACCACTTTTTATATTTGGATGTTGCTATTAATATCTGTGAGTTTTGTGATCACTAATTGGCCAGCTAACATGAGTTGCAGTTATGTGAGTAATGTAAGTTTTATATTAAGTCATGAAATTTAATAGGAAACTACACACATAGATTCTCAAAAACTCGATTCCTATTATGTTAAAATTTAAAATATATAATAACTTTTTGGAAGGTTTCATCTAAACTGATCCCACAAAAATTATAAAGGGAAAATAAATAAAAATAATCAAAAAAAGTAATTTATTTAAATTCTTAAAATGAGTTTAAATATGTAAAAGCAACGGGGAATGTTTACGCAAGATAAAATATTACTTTAATGTTAATTAAACAGTTAGAAATATTTAGCTAAATTTTATAGTACATCTGATTAAGGTTTTAGAGCGTAGCCAAATGACGAAGTTCTGAGATTTTCCATTAAGTGCTCTACATTAATTGAAAATTCTTTGCATTAACTACCCCAAAGAGGTGCATATTTTTTTTTTAATAACAGCATAAAGGAATATAGAATAATATTTCTGTAATAATTATAAATTAAGATGATAAATATGCCTTATTTCATGAAACAACTGTTTAAAAACTCGCTAAATGCAATTGACGTATAATTTTAAAGTTTCCAAAGGTTTCTTGCATTCTTTTTTAGACGGTTTTCGAAATTTATTTCATAGAATATGACATTTTAAATTGTATCAAATTGTGCTGGAACTCACCTCAAAGAGGTTTGGCAGAAAGTAAACGGGTGTTTTTACTTTGTTACATTCCTTGTAGAATCTTGATTTAAATCATATTGTTTAGGTAAAAGTAGTGGCACATACACAAGGGCGGTGATGTTAATGGAAGTCAGAACCCCTTCCATTTGCCTGTAGATGTTAATTTTGTAATACTACTACCAGTGTTCACTCTAGGTGTTTTTTGGAGGGCAGTCCGCCCTACCCGCCCTTTTTTTTATCTCAATAGCGCCCTCGTGCCCCTTTTTTCAAAAATGCTGCCTTCTTTTGAAAAAATTCCGCCCTTCTTGCCCTTTTTAGTGAAGCACAAGCATCATTGCTTCCCTAGTTGTCTTTGAAAAAGGCATCGATTAAAAAAAAATTGTGTGAAAATTGCACTTAAGTGAATTATGACAGTAGAAAAACAAACTCCTTTATAACTACGCGTGTTGTGAAAAGATAATATGGTTTGGGACTAGGTAGGGATTGGTTTGCAAGACTAGGCATTTTATTACAAAATTTTGGATTTAAGTAGCCTTTTTATCAGTTTTGTAAGGGATCTGATTCCTACTTACAGAATTGGTATTTAGGGAAAACAATAATTTTAAAATGTCAATTTTTGATTTCAAATAATATTTTCATAAAGAGACATCAATTTTGTACGGGTCTTTCCTTTGAGATAGGCCCCGAACCGTTAACAATAGCCCAATATGCAGCTCTGACGTAATGTCAACCAACAAATCGGAACTTTTTTTTTGTTTGGTCACGGGTTCGATGTTTCAATGTGTGGCCACGCCCACACATTTTTTTTAAAGTGCCCTTTTAAAAACAATAAGTGCCTTTTCAAAAATGGGGTGCCCTTTTACTGCCAACAGCACCCTGCCCCTTTTAATTTCTAGAGTGAACGCTGCTACTACTACTAAGAGGGGATGAATGATACAAATGATAAAAAAAAATTGTGTATTAATGTGAAAGTAGGTATGGCAGTAGCCATACCGATTCAGGTGCTACTAAGTTAAGACTCTGTTCCTTTTCCCACTAACAATCTTTAGTAAGTGTGGGAATGTTTAAAGATTAGATGCTGTCCTCGTCATCTGACCGTACTTCAAAATTATGAGTGAGTTTTTTCAAAGGAAGCAGAAAACATTAAGAGCCTTTAAATTTCATTGAATTTTTTTTTATAAATAAAAATTCCCCCTTAGAGCCGTAAATGTTAAAAGTCCCAAAATATACCCAAAACAGATTTTTTCCAACCAAAAATTACCCCCAACGAATAGTGTAAGGGTTCATCATGTTTATCCATTAAAAAAAATGCAACCATCAGTGGGAAGGCTAGCAGAAGAGAACACTTCTCACTAACATGTACCTTTCACTATGTAAACAGAAATGTTTTTCCATCTCTCTCTAACATGTAAGGTAAGAATGGTACCCTCATTTTATATTTGACCAAAAACGAGATGACAAGGTTTTTCCTCTGTACTCTTCTTGTAAATAATGTTTTCGGTGAAAATGTTTCCTATCGACCCCAGCAAACGAGCTGTGACTTTGTCATGATGAAGAAGCTACGATTGGTTTTCAAAATTTCTGGTCTTTTCATATTAATATTTTCTTTAAGGTGTTTAAGAATACTGACAATTTACTGCGCTAACCTGGTGATGCAAATTCGCAGTGGTCTCTTTGCAGTTAAGTTAATATACAAGGCAGTGTTCACTCTAGAAATAAAAAGGGGCAGGGCGCTGTTAGCAGAAAAAGGATACCCCGTTTTTGGAAAGGCACTTCTTGTTTTTAAAAGGGCACTTTCAAAACAAAAATTGGGGCGGCGTGGCCACCCGTTGACACATCGGACCCGTCACCAAAAAAAAAAAAACGATTTTTTAGTTGGCATTGCGCTAGAGCTGCATATTGGGCTATTGGTGAAGCTCGGGGCTTATCTTGAAGGAAAGAACAGTACAAAATTGATGTCACTTTGTGGAAATACTACTTGAAATCCAAAATTTGACATTTTAAAATTAATCTTTTTGCTAAAAACCAAATCGGTAAGTAGCCCGAATTAGGTCCCTTACAAAACTGATGAAAAGGCTACTAAAATCCAAAATTTGGTAATAAAATGTCTAATCTTGTAATCTAGCCCCAAACCATCTTACATGCAACCAATAGGATTCGAGCAATGCCCCGTGCTCGAAATTACAGCGGAATCATCACGATTTCACAACAAGCTTATTTAAAAATAAGTTGTTTTTCTACTGTCATAATTCATTTAATTCCAATTTACACAAAAAAAATTTAATCGATGCCTTTTTTTAAAAAAACTCGGAAAGCAAGGATGCTTGTGCTTGACTAAAAAGGCCAATAGGGGCAGAATTTCTTTCGAAAGAGGGCGGCATTTCTGAAAAAGGGGCATGGGGGCGCTATCGAGATGAAAAAAGGGCGGGCAGGGCGGACCGCCCTTCAAAAAACGCCTAGAGTGAACACTGTACAAGGTCTTCCTAAAAGTATGTCATCCAATGATGCAGCCCTGCGTTTGTTTAGGACACAAGGTCTTCTCTAATCAGTGCATGAGGGTTTCTGCAAAAAAAAAAAATCATATTTCTCCCAAAATTTTACTGCTTTGCATTGTTTATGATATTAACTCATTGTGAAATTTGCTGAATGCAATGGAAATCACTTCTCATAATAAAGGTTACCTTTGAGATTATCTGTTATATTTGGGTGCCCAGCTGACTTTAGAAATGGCCTATTCTTGTACGATTAAAATAGTTCACAAACTTTTCAAATAATTTCATACATAAAGTGGGCGCAATTTTAAAATTAAGGAACGCTAGTGGATAGAGCTGGGCTATTATTTAGCAATTTTGTGAAAATGCAATGAAACTTCCAAAAAAAATTACAAAACTGATTAAAATTTTTAAATTGATGAGTAATGGAATATTAAAAAAAGATTTGTTATTATTCACATAATGTATTTACCTTTTTTGGTGCAGGCGGCCGTATTTCGACCAGATTCCCATGTTAAAATCAAACAACCGCCTCCTAAAGGTTAAAAAAATACCTGACAACTCTTGAAACTCCGTACAATTTTTTTTTTTGTGACTTCAAAACTATTGGGTTGTTGATGCAATTGAATACCTGATTACCTTTTGTTTGATTTACTTACAGTTGGTAAATGAAGTTGTTGAGCATCATTAGCTTTTCTTAACTATTTGTTTGGTTACTGTATACAATGTATTTTTTTCGAATAGAGTTCATTTGCAATGCTTCAATTTGTTTAGTTGAAGCAGCTACATTTGTTCGATTAAAATAGTTCCCCATGAAATCCTCTTGCTCAACTATTTGCTCTACTAACTGTACCTAATGAGCAAAATTTTGTTTATGTTTGTTATTTATAATGATGTATATTGGTCATGGTTTTTAATTTATAATATTTATTTTAATTTTTTATGTAATATCACAGAATTTTTTTTTTATAAATGTTATTACCCTTTATGGTTAAAATTAAAGTTTAATTTCATTTTGAATCAAAACCAATTGTCACCAAACGTTACAAATGAACTCTTTGTTAGTCTTTAAAACTACTACTCTTTGTATTTTACTAAACATCTAAAAAGTGCCTGATTGAAATATCTCTACTTCTATATAAAAAATAGACTTGTATCAATAGGAAGAAGAAAAAAACTGGTATGTCACACATTTTATCAGATCTTTTATGCGTGTCACAGTCATGCGAGATGTATAAATGACACTAATGGTATATATATTCTTTTGGAATTAGTATTAGATAAAATTTTACATGATGTCATAAAATAGCTTGAAAATCACTAAACTTAATTATCTAATAAAAATGTTTAGTTTTTTTAAGAATGACTAAAAATAATATGTAAATATGCTTTGCATGGAAGAAACGTAGGTTTAATTAGTGTAAACATATAGTGTGCCGAAATTTTTTTTTGGGAATTTGTTTTCAAAGAAGTGCGTACAAGTTGAATTGTACAGAAAGAACACAAAAATTTCTAGCCTCAGCCCTATGAACATGAAAAATTGAAAATATAGCTATTACTACGAACGTTTTTTGTGTGTAAATAGTTTTCACAATTTTTTTTTATCACTTTTAATTAATATTTAATGTCTTGCCATGCCCCTCTAATTTTAAAAACAAGCCAAATCAAAATTTTAAATTTTTTACAAAAATTTTGGAATGATTAAAAAAAAATATTGCATTGATACAAAAAGATAAATTGATCCACAGAGTTAGTTATTCAGCCCTCAAAATATCTTGTGCGTTTTCTCAATGCCTAATAGCACCCAAAAAGTTTTTAAAAACCTGAATTATTCCTTAAAAAAATACTTACAAATATTTTTCCAATTTTATTTTTGAACAGTTTGGAAAGTAATATATGGGTTGGGGTTGGTAAAAAACCACAAATTTTATGGTTAAATGCATGATGCATGAACACTGCTGTTGGTTATAAGCTGCATGTTGTAAATGGTGGTTCGTTCGGCTCTCAGCTGTTGCTTGTTGTAGGACAGGATGGGCATAAATACCAGGACAGAAGTTGTGAATGCACAATGAGAAATTTTCACTTAAAACATTTGTCTTTAGTTCCCCGTTGTTCAGTATTAAAATGAGCAACAGCTCTGAGGGGGCCCCCTGTACCACCTTCAGTGCACTCATGCACTACATTTACTCAGAAAATTTGTGGGTTCTTGCTGCGCCATGAAATAACTTTTCTATACTGTTATAAAATCATATTGAAAAAACATTTTACATTGAGTAAAATTTTTTTTTTTAAAAAGTTGTAATTTAGGACTTTTAAAATATTTTTTTAGTATTTTAGATTACAGATTGATGTTATATTAAATATTAAGAAAAATTAACAAGATTGTTTTTGAGGCCTAAATAACTTTATAGATAAAATAAATAAAATTGCCTTTTTTGTATCAATGCTAAATGGCTAAAAAAGGCTAGAAAAAAAAAAAATCTAAATTTTTTTTTATAAAATTTACATTTTTATTTTGTTTAAGTTTTAATGTTAGAGGGTCGTGGTAAGATATTAATCAATATTCATGATTTTTTAAAAATAGTTTTTGATTTATTTGATAGCTAAAATTTGTATTATTGTAAAATTTGTACTATTTGAAGAATTTTTCATGAAATTTCCTCAAACAAAATAATTGTTTAATTGTTTTAAGAAAATTGCCCAAGTTTAAAGTAAGGATGTAAGGTAGGAATATATATAGAAAAATTGATGCATTTTTTTTCTGGTGTTTAATTTAGTTAAGTAATAAGTTATACTTAAATGCTATTTCATGAAATTTTTGTAAAAACTATTTTCACATATATATATATATATATATTAATTGTTTTGCATTATTTGGTTATTCTGATCTTACATTATTTGGTTATTCTGCAATTCTCTATATCGTAATTAACGTACTTATGTTCCTCAAGGTGTAATGATTTAATTAATTATATATATTTTATTTCTTTTAGTGTGCACACTAGAAAATTAACTCTTCATGTTGCATTTCCTGATCTGGTTTAAATGAGTCGTTAGCAACGCCTTCATCATGGCGTTCAACGAGGTACTTTTTAGTTTATTTTCTTTTTAAGGTGTTTGGTGCTTCCTTTTTCAGCTATCACTTTACAGATGGTTGGAGTAAACAATATAATTCTTTTAAAAATTAATATGAATTGATGGGTCCAGGGAAAGAAAGGACGACGGCTCTTCATATGGAGTGATTTTGCAGAATACTCTAGATAAAGTGTCGTGTCTCTTCTACACACAACATCCTGATCTTTTTTTGTGTGTGGAACGGACGATCATCGTTCTTACAGTTTATAAAAGTGTAAATCTTATATCTAACATAAGGCGTTGAGATCTCGACTTCAACTAAAAGTGGATTATCATCGTTTTTTGCTAGACCCTTCAGTTGCATGTTGAAATAGTATGAAATTTTCTCTTGTTTCAAGCAATTTTGGCATTTAAGAATGAGTACATACTACTGCCCAGATAGCGCATTTGCAAGATTTTTTTTGTAAAATATTTGAATAGGTCAAATTTATATTTGAGAAATTCTAGATTTTTCCCACAGCTCTGCCGCGACCACTGAAGCAATTTTTACTTCCACGTCATGAAAACCTGTGACCCACTGTTTGAAAAATGTGGTTGTTTCTCTTAAGACATTCACCATTAAAAATCTCATCAATGAGTCATTGATGAGCTTTTTAATGGTCAGTTGAGATTTGAAAAAGTAATTAATTTGATGACGCACGTTTAAGTTTGCTGTATTAATTTTGAAACGGTCAATGATTTGAACTCAACTAAATGACGTTTTATTGAAATGAATCGATGTTATGTAAAACTTGGGAATAATAGGCATTCCTATTATTTTGACCGTTCCTAATTGACAAGTTTTAATATGCTATTTTTAATTATTTGATTATATTTCATGATCATTGTAGTTTTTTTTATTTAGCCACGGCCGGTAAGCTTGAATATTTTTTTATAGAGTTTTGTAATGAGTCATTACAACTCTACAAATGAGTCATTACTAATGACTCACCGCGAAACCAGTAGGGTTATAAAAGGTCATTGTAACGACTAACGAGTTAAAAATATTATAACTTGCAAACTAACAACCGATCGGGGCGGGGCCACTTTCAGTTGCGCTCGTTATAACGAAATGTTATATCGAGTGGTCGTTACAGGAAGGGTCTACTTGTACTTTTAAAAGTTATTTAGTGCGGATTCCGCTCAATCTAGGTGATGGAGATAGCGATTATTTTTCCCACTGCATGTTAATGACAAAACACTTTCACTACCTATACAAGCCCTGTAATGACAAATCTTTTTGAAAGCTATCTTTAACCTGCTGAAACATTTCACCCAGAAAATAAAAATATTTCTCAATGGCGCATCTGTAACGCGTTGCGGCCCGCCGGACGACTGATTCAGCATCTTTATCCATCTAAAGTCTTGGCTTGTAGGTATTAGAGGCCCCATTGTATTTGTTCCGTAAAATAAGGTTCGTACCTTAAACAAAGAAAGTAGGTCAAATGACAGCTTAGTTTCCGACGCTGCATCCGGTTAAATACGGAAATCGCATGTGATCCCGTCACTGGAATAATTTTCGGTCCCTATGAATAGTCGACTTTTGTGTATCTTAGTTGTGCATTTACTTGTGTTCTTTTATCTTCGTGCGTATCGTGTTCTAGGAAGCCGCAGTTACTCTTGTATCAAAAGTTTGCATTGAGAAAGTGGTCGACGGGAAATAAAAAAGACAAATGATACTACTAGAAATTATTACGAAACACTGTTTTGTGCTCTTAGCTGTAACTTATTAAAATTACCCAATTTAACTTAAGCTTCAATGCAATTCCTATTTGCCAATGTTTTCGTAAACATATATGTAGTATGTAGAGCAGTGGTGTATCATAGAAAAAAATTATGGGAGGGGGGGGGGGGGGGGGGGGGGGCTCAATTAGTTCCATTTCCAGAATATTTACCAATATAAAAAAATTAACGCTAATGAGCAGTTATGCTAGTTCGTAATTAGTTTGCAATTAGTTGTTAATTATCATTAATTTTATAATTACTGAGAAAAAGTTAGATAAAAGTATTAAATGATTTTTTGGTCTTAAAAATTTAAATAAGAATTTTTTTCTGGTATCGGAGTCCATGTACTTATAAAAATTGTATTTACTTACTGTTTTATCGACTTTTTAAATAATTTTTTTTTGTATTAGTCACTTTGAGCTTTTTTAGGTGTATTGTCTGATGTTTCATTTTTAGATACTTCACCTTTTTTAATTTTTTTTTTGAGTAATTAATATCTGTGAAATATAATTATCATTACAATTCTCAAGCTTTTGTAAATTATCAGTTTTTTTTTATTTATTCGAATCAACCCTAAGTTCAAACTTATAACTTCATATTAAAACTCTCAAGTTTAACTTTATGTTATCTTTACTTGATTCAGTCTTTTTTTTGCCACTCCAAAACCTTGACCAACTTTTAAATTAAAAATTGCTTCTGCATTTGACTTAATAAAATTGATTTTCAAATGGGACGTCTGTAAGTGTCAAAGGAAATCGCATTCAAAATAAAATTGAAATCTATATATCCGGTTGTCTGTGGATAAACATCCCTATCATGTGTAATAACCGATTTGCTGTTCGTGTCCGATCTTTTTGTGCATTTCGAATGCTCTCACGCGCTCAACTCGGCAGCGCCTAATATTCAGTGGCCAGCAACGAAAAAGAAAGAGACGATCGCAAAAGAAACTCGTTTTCCGGCGTCTGAGTTCGCTAAAGCACGCTAATTGTAAACCTGCGCGGCTGCATTGTAACGGAGAAAAACGAAAGTTGACTGACCTGCGTCTTCTGATAATCGACTGGCAAATGCTGCAGAACCATTATCATAATAACAACCCCTTTTCTTCCCCTCCCCTCCCCTCTCAATACCTTTTCTCTGTTCGGATACCTTTTGTCCAGCATGCGTTTTGTTTTAAGAATTTTGTCTATTACTGTTCGGTATCCGTTTCTAATATTCTGGCAGAGGAAACTTGAGAATTGATTGCTTAAAAAAGATCTTGATTTCATATGAATATGTTGCCAATCATTTTATGGAATTTCGTTAAATTGATTTAATATATTGATAGATAATTTTTTTTTGTATTTGTTAATTGTTCAGAATTTTTGTAAAGGAATTAGTTCCTTGGACGTATTGAGAATTCTTAATTCGTATCATTAATAAAAACTTTTAAAGAAATAATTATTTTTAAATTTAATATCTATCGGTTTTTAACTTAAGCTTATTCACAAAAAAGTTCTGTGTCAAATTATTAGAAATTTTTTTCGGTTGACTGTAAAGAAAACTGATTCAATTAAATTCAAATTAAATGTGCACTGTTAATCTAAGAAAATATTTTGCAGTCAAATTGTTTTCAGCATAAGAATCCGTTTTAGTTGGATCTCCGATCATGAAATACACAATGTTCTTGTACATTGCATAAAGAATTTCACTGATATCTATGGCTGCGTTGCAAAAAACTAAATCCTTTAATGTAGTATAAAGGTGATGGAGAGAACAAAGATATGATACATCGTTGATATAAATAAAATAATATTGGGCCTCATACGAGTTAAATTCTTGTTTTACTGTATTTTGTTTGGTTTTTATTTACATGCACATCACTTTTAAATGTTTCAAAATTAATTTGTAAAAACATCAGTTATTTTTCGTGATTAGTTTTTTTTTTTAGCTTTCAGCAAAACCTGAAAAAGTCAGGGAATTTCGATCTTGATATTGAGTGACAATTCTGATCATTGTATATAATTTTTTTTTGTTCCGTTGAATACCAATAACAGTTTTTATTAATAATATTTACTGTATTCTAATACAAATAATGGTTCTCAGTAAATAGTTACTGTTATTCTACATCATTGCAATTCTAGACTCTTTGTTCTAGACCAGAACCAATAAAGGCACTCGACTAAGAAACGGAGTATTCGAAGTTTGAATATTCTCTGGACAATCCCAGAGTTGTCGAGAATGTTGTTATTAAACAGCACACTGAACCCTCGAAACCACTATTTCGAAAATAAGAAACACTCCTCTTTCACATCTTAATTACTTCCCCGATACCAATCACGTATTAACTAACACCAGCAGAGCCTTCTGAGAGGACGCATTCGGCACCGTACCAGAACCCTGATGCTGCTGGCTGATAGGTTGCCGAATGTGCCTCGTCAAAGACGTCACTTTGTTCTGCACAATGGAGTGTGTCATGGGAAATAGTTGTTTCTTTGTGAGGTTGGTGATTGGCATGCCGTGATCCTTTTTTTAATGTTCGAATAACAAGGGTTCGAGACATCGTCCCCTTGCATCCCACAGTGGCAGATTCGGACCTTTCTGTGGGGTGTTGCTTAACGGTGCTTGCTTACAGATAACTTTTTAATATTTCGAATGAAGTTTATTAGTAAAGTGGAAATTAACGTAAATATAGTAACTTGCATATTTCATAAGAATTTAATCGTTTATTGCTATTAAATTTATATTTTTGAAGGTAAAGGTACTGTTGATTTGTTTAAAAGAGTTAGGAAGTCGTATATAAACTGTATTTCGTGATTTCCCTATTCTATTCTACCGATGTTCATTGTTTGGCTGTATAGCATTTAGTTGTATTGGCATAATGAAAAATTACTTTTGCCTAATTACCTCAAGAAAAAACAAATGTCTGTTGTTGAATTCTCTCTTCTCTGCTCAATGTATTATTTTCTTGAATTATTTTTATACCCTTTTTTCCGTTTGTAAGTATGAGAGAGGCACACAATAAAAAGTAACATTTAAATTTATTTTTATCCTACAATTAAAAACACTATTTTTGAGATATCATTTGATAGAAGAATATTTAAAAAAAAAATTGCACTTGATTTGTCATTTACTGTGTTATCTGACATCCAAGTTCCGACTGAAATGAATGCGCGGTTGGGATTAATTAACAGCACACAAAGCTCTTTTCCCTGTAAGCGGGAAAAAAGAATGAAATATTTACACGTACAACAATTATTTGTATCGGGCGGGACATCCGTTTAGAATGGGTCAGTCAGTCGACCATTATATGACCACTTGTTTAGTTCCATAAACAAACGCGTTCCACTGTTACAAGATTTCCATGACGAATTCGTAATACGCCAATCTACAATGTTCCTCTTTTTTTATTATTATTATTCCACCAGTGTTTGGCGGGAAACCATAGAAGGGTCTGCGCGGACAAGAGAAATGTTTCATTGAATTTATTTGCCGTTGTTGTCGCCGAGAACAATGCCTTGTCGAAATCCACACTCGATTCTTCCGTGAGGCGATTTTTCTATTCCTAGTCGGGGCCCTTCTGTCACGCGCTTGTACCTTGCATAAAAATGTGTTATTGTCTTTTTTCCTCCCCTTTCTTATCTTGTGTGGTTGGTGGAAGATTACAATGTCCGCGTGAAGGTGACTAAAGTACCTGCCGAGAGAATTCTCGGCCAAACCGTGTAGATTTACATGAGTCGTTTCTCATGACCAGCTGGCTCTATAACCTGCATTGTTTTCTAGACTTTGATGTTCGATTTTAATTATCTTCACATTCCGAACTTGGTGCATTGAATTAAGGACGCATTTGGCCGATTTTTCACACACCGGTAAAACATGTGCCCGTGACGGCACCTATGGCGAGAAGCATTGTTATCCAATTAGAATTTTTCACGTAATACGGTTCGGTATTATACACCGTAAGGCCGCTTTTTCACACACAGGCGAAACTGGCGCCGTATACAATGTTACGGTATACAATTCTGGATTGTACTACGTGAGAAAGTTCTAATTAGGTAACATTGTCACCGGTGCCGTCATTGTTACCGGTTTTCCCGGTGTGTGAAAAAGCTGCCTTAAAGCTTACCAATGGTTTAATGGTGACTGTTTAGAATGTGTCCTAAAGGAAAGATCCGGTAACATTTGCCTCGTAGTCAGATGATGAGAACCACACTTGAGCGGTTCCAAAAGTTTATTTGAAGTAACGTCGCACTAGTCCTCATTACAATCGGCGTGAGGACTTTTCGACACGATAGAATTAACGTGTACCAGCCTCCTCTGAAAGGCGATGCTCGAGTCAGCAAGGCTCATATTATGAATGAAAAATTCTTTCGATCAGGGCCACGCGATCCGAAATAATATAAATGAAAAGCTTTATGTGCAAAGACGCAATTGACGATTGTCAGATTGGCAATCAAACAAATGGAGATAAAGGTTATTTTATTAAAAATTTTATATTTCCTTAACAAAATTAATTAAATTTACCCCTTTTCCGAATTTTTTAGAATTATTGCATGATAAATGTTTCTCCATTTGTAGCACACTCAAATAGCATATTGTTGGTAATCCTCATCAAATTATAAGCCTTTTTTTACCGATTGTTCGCATTTTGCACACATCATCCATCATCTTTTATTCAAAACTACAAACGTTTCACAGGATTATTGAAGACACTGTAAGAGATCAAGTAATTTTCCTGACCTTGTGATTTCTTCCCCTTGGGTCGTTTTCATTGAAACAATTGAAAGATGGCAGAAAGAAGTATCTGCATATGGCAATGAATAGAAATTTAACCTGGAAGTGCTGTAGTGCGTTCATGGTCCATTTTCAGAATTTGTGAAATGCGAATGGATTTCTTTTCTAATAAATCAAATTTGTTTCTCAAATTCTGCTCTTTTGATTCTCTTATGAGAAATTTGTATCTTTCACGGTCACTGAAGCTTTTAGTTTTAATTTTACAAATACGTTTTTTATCTTGTTGGAATGACGCAAGAGACCCTTTCTATACTAGCTATAATAAATAGTCATACTTCATATATAAAAATAAGAATGTTGTTAAAATAATTGTAATTCTGCACAATCCCCATAAAGATTGCATTACTGATGAATTATGCATTTTATAACAACCGAAAATTGATAAGCACAGAAAACTGTGTGGCGCCATTAAAATACAATATCGTTCAATTCAATTTTAATAAACTTTTTTATTGTTATGATTGGAAAATATTGTATAATTTTCTAGATTTAAGTTACATTTCATATATTATACTAGTCAAATATTCTTTATTCGGTTTATAATTATCATGACTAGTAATTATAGGAAGAATAATTTGCCGATGCTGCTCTATTTAAATAGCAGGATTTATGCGATTACATCCAAATGCCTTTCATGCTTCTTGTAAAACTGGTTTGAATCGGCATATTCACTTTCTGTTAACGATGGATATTCGCATCCGACAATCTGCATTGTATTTGTTACCAAACCCAAGATATCGCATCATCAAGCCATATTAAATTTCCCTCCACATCCGTGTTTATCCGACACCGTAAATCGACGACCATCCGCAATGAAAAGATTTAATTGGAAGGCCATCCAGTGGAAGATTCCCCCCCTTTTTTTATGGCGTCTTTTGTGCTGCTACGAATGCACTCGCATTAAACGCCTCTTGCAAATATCATTCACCTTTTGGTATTTCGCGGGCCATTGATCAGGGCGAGAAGCAGAACGGAGCTGCATTTAACGGGCAGGCTGAGAGATAAGAGGGCAAGGTTTCCACCCTAAGAAAGGATTTTTTTTTATTATTATTGTGTTGTATAATCTGCATTGTGCGTATCTTCGCCACTCATCTGACAGGTCGTGATGCTTTTAAAGGTTCCTAAAAAATTTGTGAAATTCGCGATTTTTTTTATTTGATAAAAATATATTTTGAAATCTTCTAAACACGCTTGCAGGATTTTAGAACTGTATGTATGGTTTTTAATGAGTAACGAGGGTCTCGTAACCCCGAGGTATCATCGTCGGCTAGCAACCAGAGGGTAGCGATTTCGAATAAGGCTGATACCAGGGATTTGACAAAAATGTTAAACAGCAGTGAACTTGTGAGCGGAGGGTTGCGAGATTCGCTGTGAAGTAACAATACGTCTTCCGAACTTTTATCCAATCGGGGTCCAATGTCCTGACCCCTCTTGAGGTTGCGTCGGGTGCCAGCGCGGGTGTTTCTCCTCGTCATCTGACCATGGTTCAAAAATACGTGGCAGTGTTTCCAAGTCTTTCCTTCGAGATAGGCCCCGAACCGTCGGCAATAACCCAGTGTGCAGCTGTAGTGCGACGTTAATTAAACAAACCAAGCCATTTAATGAGTTATTTGAGATTTTATGTATTATAGGTATGTTTTTTCAAGGGATGAAAACTTTAAATCATGTTTTCTCAGAGGTTGTTTACCTTGATATTAAGTTTTTCGAAACGTTTAGGCCTTTTTAATTATTAATGGAGAAATGTATAATTTTTAAGCATATTGTTAAATATGTGTATATTATAAATTTGCATACAAATTTTGTTCTATGAATAATACTTTTTTTTTAAATAAAAATTACTAAAGTAAAAAAAATGAGTTTTTAAGGGAAATTTTGTGTTATTCTGAATAATTATTTATATAAAAATCAAATACATGTAAACTATACAAAATTTTAATAACAATTCTTATTCATAGTTCAAAGCATATAAGAAAAAAATTGGTAAAAAATCATAAATATTTAAAAAAAGGCTTAGCGTTTAAAAAAAGTTTTAAAACATTGAAAAACTTTAAATTATGAAGAAAAAATAATATAAACATTATGGAATTTTTTGTGTGAAATGTTTTTTTTTTTTTAAATATAAATTTGAAATATATACATTTAAATTTTGATTTAAAAATAAAAGTTGAAGTGGTACCATGTTTCCTTAAATTCGCTGGAAAAATTTCAAAAGTGATTGCAATACAGAAAAAGAATTCAAGAACAATGGATAATTATTTAATTTTGGCTTTCCATAGACTCATCATTTTTGAGGGGGCTGGTGGTGTTGCTCAAATGACCACATGTTGGTCGTCGTGGTGGTGGGGAGTTTATATGGTTACGGTGCTAGAAGTGTTGTCCTCGTTATCTGACCTTATTTCATTGTAATCAAATCGATCATAATAGATTAAATCAGCATTTTACATGCATTTATAATATACTCCCTATTAAAATAAACTGAATTTAAAATGTGTTAGAGCTCAATAAAAAATAATAAATATTAAACATTTGTAATCTTCTGCATCTCTGAAGTTGTTCATTTTTATAATGTTTGATTAATAGATTCACTAAACAAACTACAACAACAAGTAGTTATTTTTTCCGTATGTAGTTTCTTTACGTAAACAATTTTTTTTTAATTTAAAAGCAAAGTATGTCAGATGTTAAATATTGTTAAAATTTGATGATTTGAGGCGTCTCTTAAAAAATGTAAAATGATTTGCCCCGGTTTCACGTTCTAATTGCTAATCAGACACTGTGAATCGCGGAATAATTTAAACCTAACTACCTGTTTAAAATAACATCTTAATTGTTCGAAATATGTCCAAAAGTACATTTGTCTAAAAAACTATTTACTATGCATATTTAACCAAAAGATCTCTAACCTTTTTGAATTTAAGAATTTACTATTCTATATAAAAATAATATATATCTAGGTATACAATTTTAATTGGAACTTCAGCTTTTTCCTTATTGAATTTTTCTGTATGACTTTTCATTGTCGTGACTGCGTGATTACATATATTTTATGACTTAGAACGTTAGTACGTATCTTCAAGAATCCTAATGTCAGTAATAAATATCCATAAAAGAAAGTGGAATTCGAATTGCGAACGATTCCCAACCTCTATTTCTTCAGAACTTCTTTTAAATATACGGTACAATCCCTTTTGAAACAGCCTTATACTCGAATATCGGCTTTTTGAGTGGACCGTCGAACATACCCACACCTTAAACATACCCTTCTCCGGAAGTCCATCTTTTGTGCTCTTTGTTTTAATCTGCTGAGCTGGAGAGAGCATCACACAGAACCATTCTCTTTTTATTATTATATATTATTCCCCCTGCCTTTATTTTCGTCGAAGGATTCGATAATAGGGGAAGGGGGTTGTTCCAAACGAATGCGCCGGCGCACCGCAGCACCCAAGTTTGTTGCACTTTTGCTTTCTAAAGCTCCAAAGCGTGATGGGGAAGAGATTGAAGGCATTTTGCCCGCCAGTGACGGAATATCAGATGTGCATTTTCGATGGTTTCTCTTCATCATCAGAGGGCATCTTTGGGCCTGTTGCTACGCTTCATCTGGGAACGTTTCTGGCTTTTGTAATTTTTATTGGATTTTTTTTCTGTTTAATGTTCATTTGCATAATCGGGGGTAATGGTTTGATGGTAAATATTTTCGCATGAGAATTGGATTGTGTTAGGCTCTATCTTGAAGTGGTTTCGTGGTTCGTTGGGTTTTCATCTGATTTGGAATGGCTGTCGATTTTTTTTTTTTGCTGAGTGTCAATTAAAAGTGAGATTTCAGTTGGTGCAGATTTATAGATTTTTAAACAATTTGTTTCAAGTATTTAATAATTTTGAAATTATATTTGTGTAATTAAGTTGATTTTTTTTAACACGCATGTGTAGGTTAAAAATATCAGTCACTAAAAAACCTTGAATTAATTTTTCTTTTCTTTTAAGGTTGAAATAAAATATTTTACAAATCATTTTAATAATTACTAATTTTGAGCAGTATTTCTCTTTTTAACTGACTGCCCAGAGCGCCCACCAAAACTTCAAAATTAAACCGCCAGAAACTTTAAATTAAAACCGCAAACGCGCGCCAAGTCGAGAGGTTATCAATTCGTCTGTTATGTATTATTTTTTATGTATGTTCGCGCGGGATTTCGGTTCTACTTCAAACATTTGGACAATTTTTTTTTTTTTACAACTCGTTCGTAAAATTAAAAATTATTTTGTACTTTTTAGCGCATTTTCGGTATGGTTAGCAATTAGTACAAAATTTAAATTTCAGTGTTCTCGTATAGTACAGTATTTTCTTAAAACGAATAAACTGTGGAATGTTATTAAAATGAATGCATTTAACAGAACTAATTAATAAATGCTATTGATTTATTTTTAAATCTTAGATTGATAAACCGCCTTCGCTTTTTTGAATTTATTATACTTGGTAAACTCTAAGTTAAACATACTTTCGTTAATGACAATTTACTCAAGTAAAACTCATTTTAATGGGTTAGCAGTGGTTTTACAACTACACGTGTTAAGGTCCAATTATTTCAACCTTTTTAGGTGAAAACATTTGCTATTTCCTTGAGGAAAGTATTTTGCGTGCAAATGCGATTTGCTTCAACTCAAACATGTTAATGAGATATTTACAAGCTTAGTTCCTTAATTAAGATTTTTTTTTATGTTCTACGCTTAGCTAAATTTGTTATAACACAACCTATTCCCAATGAAGTATATTTAAGCTGAGATACTAGTAAATTAAAATAAAAACTTTGCTTATAGAATTATTAAATGTCCACCCTACACGATTTTTTTTTGTTCGGAAATTTGTATTTTAAATTAAACCAGTACTTCTTGAAAAAAAATTACAAGCAATATTTTATTTCAAGAGAAGTATTTCTGCAAACAGCTGTTGCATATAAGTAGCGGTTACATTATTTTGTTTTAGAGTTTCTTAAAGTTATTTTTTGGTGTTTTTTTTTTACCTTACTATTTGATTTTTAAAATTTAGTACAGTTCCACAAAATAACATACCAACGCTTATAAATTAAAGCAAAATATTTACGTTTCCAGAAAAAATAATTTTGTCTCTGTTGGAATATTTGCAATACGCCTAAAATAATTATCGCCTAGAAATAACTGTCTGACTTTTGTGTTATTGTTTATGAACTACCGTAAAACCCACTACCTCTTCCTCCCTACTACCTTTCCTCTACATGAGTTGTATTTTTTAAAAATTTTATTTAGAAATAGCTTGAAAGCAGATTTTAAACAAAAATGTGACCGATATACATCGTTGCACATACAAAATCAACTGCGACAAAGCTATTTTAAAGTGTTGATATTTTCTTATGCACAAACTTTAGAATGTGTAACATAGTCAACCACCAAAAAGCTGCTGTTAGGTTAATAGCACAATATGTTTGTATTAGAGCCGAATTTATAGTTAGTGGACCCCTAGGCTGAATATGTGGTGTGCACCTCCCCCCCCCCCCCCCCAACTGCAGGGGGGGGGGGGGGGGGGCGCGTGAAATTTAATATATATATATTCCAGAACTGCAAGTTAAATTAGTTTTAAGTTTACATGTGAAATTGGGATGCACTGCTTTTTTTGTAAACTTCCAATACTATTTTACAAAATGTCTACGGTTTCAAGGAATCTCAAGGTGCAATGGCATTCTGGAATCTATGAAATGACAATAAAATATTACACTCGTCTTTATATTACCTTCAAATGGCTCTAAGCAAAATAAAAACAATTGATACCCCACCACCTCCTTAAAAAAAAAGTAAAACACTGTCATTTTATTCATTTCAAATGAAAAATATCTTTTTTTAAAGAATATAAAAATATTAAGGTATATTTACTCTGTACAAACCATAGAGTAATGGTGCAAATCTGTTGTGAAAAATATAATTTTCCTACATCATAAAAGATTGTGGTATGCTATTTTCATTAAGATTTGAATTATCATCCTTCTAACTAATGTTTTTCGCAAGGTGACTGTTTTTTTTTTAATGTTTTTTTTTTATGGTGGTGTGTATGGTACGGGTCTCTTTACGGTGCGGCCTTTTAGGCTGTAGCCTATGCTTAAATCCGCCCCTGGTTAGTTTCCGAAAAATTGTTTAAAGACATTTCAAAGAGAAAAGCCAGACATGCCCATTTCTTCATTCCTCGTTCTGTGACTGCTGCTGTTTATCACATCGCCGGTGAGTCATTTGGAAGAAGGAAAATTATGAGTGAATGTGTCGTATGTGTCGAAAGGGAAGTTCATTTTATTATTATTTTACCCAAGCGTGTACACCGTTTGCACAAGCGGGCGTCGTTGTTGCAACGTTAGCGTCTTTTGTGAAAGAACTCGCTTCGTCGTTTGATGCGTCCCTGAAAATAAGATGCTTTAATCAAGGATTTTTTTTATATAACCCGAAATTACTTAAGATGTACTTTAATATTAAGTGTTAACCAACTTCCAATTAGCAGGTAATCATCGATTCAACCCTGTGCACAGAGTGGCAACATAACCTGAAATTAGGGAAATTTTCAAGTTGTTTATACTCGGGGACAACCTAAGTTGAACTTGAAGCTATGATATGCATAAAAATTCACTTGCTTTAGGCTGAACTTAAGTTGTCACCGAGTATAGGTAGTTTAGTTGTTAATATTTCCTTTCAGTTCTGGAAAAGAATTTTTAAAAAAATGGCTGTGCACATATATTTGTATATTTTAGAAGTAATTTGATTTTCATGTAATTAAATAATCCTGTTTTGTAAATATTTGGAAGAAAAATAAAATTTCCTGTTGGAATGATTTTTACACCGGTCGGCCTATGCGGCTTCTGTGGTTAATCACCCAAATGCAATTTTTACATTCCTGGACAAGATATATTTTCGTCGCTGGATGAGCGTGGGATTTGGTAAAACAGTAGAACTCCGAACTCAGTTATCCGGATCAAATATCCGTATCCGGGATCGCTTTGTAAAAAAAAGTACTCAGCAAAAGCTACAATTTAAAAGTTTCTTATCGGTGAATGATACTGTTTTTAATAGTCATAAAATTGTATTACATGCGAAAACAATTATTTTTATTAAGAAATAATCTTTTTTCCTTGAATTATCTGGATGGGATCTGGTCGTAATTGATCAGGATAATTGGAGGTCTACTTGATCATGATCTTGTTTGTCACCAGGGTGTCCATTCTTGACATTGACTCATTTTATAGATGCTCCTAATATGGTTCTGGGCCCTCGGTAGCCCAGTGGATAAAGGCGTTCAGCTGGTAATCAGAGGATTGCTGGTTCGATCCTGTGCGATGGACTTGAGAAAGAAAAGTAAAAAAGTAGCGATCTTGTGATCGGAGAGGGTGGACAGCTTCGCTACAAAAATACTAGAAAGTTGTGCAGAACATCCAACAAATTATACCGGCGTGTATACGAGACTGGTGCACGATAAATCTGATCGGGGTCCAAAGTCCCGACGCCTATTGAAGGTGTGGAGTTCCTGCTTAGGTATTTCCTCGCCATCTGACCAGTTTTAAAATAACGATGTGCAAGTATGAATGTGTATGTGGTTGTGATAAGTCGCAATAACAGGACAGAAATAGGCAGCCGGAAAACGCATATACCTAATACGGTTCTGTAATAAATTGCAAAGGAAAAAAAGGCGATGCAATTCACACAAAATTCCTTTGATCATAATAAAACTTTGTAATTAGATTTTCTTTGATAGTTAATTAAAATTCGTATTGCTCATTTTAATTAGACTGCAAAACAACAACGGCTTAGGAGACAATTTCCCAAAACATAATGCTTCATTAATGAAAGCTAATAAACATTTCCCTGAAGGCATTGTCCAAATCCTTCGTAGGATTTCTTCCCTTGGGAAATCGCACAACAATGGAAAATACGTTTGTCTAAGAACGATCAGGTTTTTCTTTATGTGCAACATGTCAACTTTTGAATTTTTTCAAAAACAAAAGCATTTTCGTGCGTTTATGACTAAATCCATGCGACTTCCGCACTTGCTCGATCTCGGATCGGTGATCTCAGTGCTTAAATTTCCACTTTGTAGATTTTAACTTATTCAAATCTCGGGAGGGTTTTCCCCATTCCCACGTTCGGCCATTTCTGTTGATGCGAATTCTTTTCAGTTTCTTCAATTGAAGATTATTTTATTTTTTTGTTTTCCCTGCGTTGAATGTAATGATCCGAATGGTTAAAGAGATAGTTAATCTCTTATGTAAATATAATACATGCAGTCTTATTTACAAAAAGGGCGAAATTAGATCTTGTTTTGTATTATAATTGAAACGAACGGTCGTTATCAATCAAAATTTATGCAATATTTAATTTGTCCTGTAGTGAATTTAATTTAAAAATACTTAATGGGAATTCGAGTCTGAATTGATGTATGATACTCGACTTGGAGGAAAGAAAATGTATTTATTTGTATGGCGCATTGTTTTAAATGAACCCTATTGGGAAAAACGGATATTTTTTTTCTTCTTGTAAACTATATACTTTAAAATGTGATGTTTCACAGGGAATTCAGAAACAGTACGGAAGCGGTAAATAAAAGGAAATGTGTAATAAAGTAAATACGGGAAATGTTTTTTCCTAAACACATTTTACAGAAATGCTTCCTTCTGACTATATTTGAGTTTCCTACAACCTTAAAAGTTTTAATTAAATAGCTTAAATTAGATTTAAAAAAAAAGAGATTCAAAATTTTGAACACGAATGTTTTTTCTGTTTAAGGAATCGTTGTAGGGCTAATTAAAAGTGTTGTTATTGTTACTTGTATCGAAACAAATTTCGATAGTCACGCTCAACGATGTATAACCGATTGGCTATTGCTATTTATCCGATTTCCTTTAGAAAGTTCTCAAAAGTATAAAAGCCGTCAAAACAATTTTCAGCCGCTCCGATTTGTTATTCATAAATGGATAATTTTTGCTGCCCTCTTAATTTTTTTTGTATTTTTTAAAGAATATTTATGATTATTTTGAGGGCTACTTTAAACTGAAATAATTGGTGTGCATTTATTTGTAATAACTAGGGGGCTCCACCCCCTGCTCCGCATGAATGAATCATTTCGTAACAAACCCAACTTAATTCCGTAATTTTAGGATTCTTACTTTTTAAATATAATCTAAATAAGAGTAAAACAATTAAAAATTCCCCCTAGGACTTATTTTTATGCTTTTAAATAGAGAGAAAAAAAATACGAGCTATTTTTTGTATTTAAAAAGTTTAGGATTTCTACCAGATAGATTTTTAATTTTTTTTTAATTGAAGATTCGTTTCCGAAAATAAAAATTTTATGTGACGGATTTGATGCAGATTGTTCAGGCATTTTATGTTTATGAAAAAAAAATATATATTTCTTCATGTATGTCTTAGAGTGGAATTTTTAAAAACCTTCTGAAAAAACACTGGGAAAAGTCGAATTGATTTTAATTTTAATGTTGAGTAAGTTGTGCGAATTCGCACTCTATTCTTTTTCTTTGAGTGAAACGTCTGTAAAATCAGCTACGTAAAGACCATTTTACGCTTTTAAGCTGATACATTTCGACACAATAATTCTCCGTCATAAATAGCACGATCGATGTAAATTCGGTCGAGACGAAATTAGGCGCCGATGCGTGTGAAATATCAAAAAAAGAAAAACGTAATGGTCGTGGATAAGGGTCTACGGTATCTGACAAAAAAGCTTGTTTAGCTTCTTTCTTTTGGTAGGGTTCTGATTGGCGACCAATTGAAGACGTGGCTGCAAGGACCAGACAGCTCTACTTTCTTTCGTATTTACATTTGTTCACTTTATTCATGTAAAGAAAAAATCCTATATCAATCGGTACAAGAACCAGACAGCTCTAACCAATGGCTATAGAGATATAAAGGGAAGGAGTTGTACTGGTGTCTCATATGATGCAAGAAACATCCAGTGTTTTTGGCCCGTCCTAAAATTTTTTGAAAACTAGAGCTGTCTGGTTCTTACACCCACGTTGTCAATTGAATCGCTTATTAATAATGATGTGTAGTCCGATGCACTTGGCTATTCACTCGGAATCGAACCGGGGACGTTCTTCTTGCTACGCAGGTACTCTACGAGTCATGCCAAAGTGATTACTCGAGCCCATGTGGGAGTACCGGATATATGCATTGACCCCACAAATTCAATTGCTATTTTTATAATATGTTGAAATGCTTGACGTGAAACCCTTCTGGCCGTGCTGCGACACACCCAGAGTGTCGTGTATATGAATTGACCCCCACAGATACAACTGCTTCTTCTATAATCTGCGGAAATGACGTTTGACGTGAAACCCCTTCTGGCCGTGCTGCGACACACCCACACCCATTTTTTTTGTGTAATTGCCCGGGGCCTTATAACCAACCCATTCTCATCTTTAATTCCAATCGCTGCCATTTCGGCGAGTCATCATCATCTTCCGGGAGTGACACTCCCATCATTGTGGCCGAGGTAGAAGTTCCGATTCAAATCGTATCTCCTTTTTGCAAGGCTTATTATAGAGCTCGAAAAGGAACGAGCTTATTGCTATCCTTCGATTGGGAAACCCCTACTTTGGATCGGCGCCAGCAGAACTTTGTTGTGCACCTTTCCCTTTACCCGAACCCTTTTTTCGCTTGATGAAGCGTTTATTGGCGGACAACGCCATTTTATTTTGCAACAGGAGAAAATGAAGTCGCAGCGGATGATTTCCGAGTTTGTTGTTTGTTTGAGAGTATTTTTAGTTGCCGTTCCTCTGCGGATGATGATGATGTAATTCGTGAATTAAAGCGTCCTGTTTATTCCTAATCTGGGTTTATAAATAATTCTGCGTATATATTTTTTTAAATCATACCAGATGGAAAGTTAAAATAGTTCTTGCAGTGTTTCTGTGTTTCTGAATTTTGAATATCATAAAGGCATCTTTTAATCGTGTCGTATTTCTAAGATTCACAAAAGCGATATAAATTATTTTAAATGTGAATCAGTGAATATTTCATCACAATCATTTTGCACAATATAATTTTTTTAAATTTGTTTTATTTTACAGCAAGTTAAATTTTTGGAATTTTAAGTTTGAAAAATGTAGCGTATTTCTGTTATTAAACAATAATTTTACAAAATACGCATAAAAGTTGCAAATTAAAAAAACACAGAATTTTTTTTTGTAATGTAATTTAAACTTTTCCCCTTTGAATTCTCTCATTTTCTCTATGGATATTTTTTTTTAAAGAATTTGAGGAAATGGTGAATTGGGTCGTGCTGCCATCTGTAGATTTTATGAGGAACTATCTCTTCACTATGGTAGTAAAGTAAAAACGTACATATAAAATATTATATTGTTAAATTAATAAAAAGATTTTAAACTTATTTAAGATTTCATTTGAATGAAATAATAAAATTTTTTATTTAAAAAATAATTTTCATCAGTTTTTTAATTGATCGTTTTATAATTCTAGTGCATCATGTTTACGAGGTTAATTGTGAATTTTCCAAACACGTATTTTTGAAGACTTTAAAAATCTATACTAGAATTTAATTATTGCATTTAAATTTTTTTTCTTTAATATATAAAATTATTATATTGAGTTTATTTTTTCTGTAAGTATCGCTAACTTTGTTTCATAGATGACGCTCTTCATACTGTTTGATATATTCGGTTTCAAATACCGGAACTTTATTTTCGCTAGTTTCTTTTGCGTTGTACTATTAAATATTTATATTGAAAAAAAAAATGCGAAATTTTCGGATTACCAATAATTACTTGCGAGTGAGGTTATGAATACAGTTCATTTCTAAAATTTCTAGTATATCGTTGATTAAATTGAAAAATTGTTATTGTATTATTTTTATAATTGTTTTGCGATCAATTCTCAAGTCATTGGACATAAGAGATTCTGAAATTTGTTATATTTTCAAAACTGTTAATATCTTTTTAGAATTCACTCTCCACTATACTCTTTTCTGATTTATTGTCTCTGGAAATAGATATTAATCTTTTTTCAAAATTAACGAACTCGAACTGTATGTATTCTGTCTTCTCGCTATATAAATTGAAGTATGGCGAGAGAAATAAAATCGGATTTAACACTTCAGCAACATTGACCGATGCGATTCCCAACCTCTAAAATATATAGCTTAATCATGAATTGTTCTTCCTTCACTTCATTATCCACACATATAAATGCTTAAACCGATTATATCATCAATGAAACATCGCATAACCACAAAACATCCGTTCCATCTGACTGAACATAAACACACCTGCTCAACCTAATTTTTTTTGTTTTGTTATAGCATTAACCCAATCCATGATAGAAAAGAGCTGGAACAAATTCCCTAATTTCAATTCGTAAGCGTTTTTGCTCAATTTTTTTTAAATAAACGCTCCGTTTTATTACATACATCGCATTTGATCCAGGATTTGGGGGCGTCCATTTCCGCGTTGCATCGCGTCATTTGAACGTCGTCGTGTAACTGTGTTTATGCGAGTGAGGGGAACCGAAGCGTGTAAATAGATGTCACGTTCCCGAGGAGGCACACTGAGCGTTCACAAAAGTGTCCACGTGTATTTGGAACACGATATGTGGATTCACGCTACTATCTTACAAGATTAAGTAGCGTGAATCTCTGAGACGGTCCCTGCTTGAGTATGGTTTACAGATAGAAGTTCATCTGTTTTTAGTTGTATGCAAAGTAAGGCTGTTTGTTGAATAATTAATAGGTTAAATAAAGCATAAATTATTTTTATTTTGATGAAAACATAAAACAATACAGAACTCGTATTAAAAATAAAAAGTCGCCTCGATTAATTGGCCGATGGGTACGCCCACTGAAGCTTGTTCCAACGAATCAGCAAACGAGTGGAAGAATTGTCCAATTGGTTTATCTAAAGCATGTAAACATGATCCTTGTTTATTTAGCCAACTTTCTTAGATACATTAAATATAATTTGTGATTTTTTTTTTCATTATTCGAGATTTTTTTTATGAGAAAGGGATTAGTGGCGTTATGCCTATAGTGAAATTTTTAAATCAGGCCCTGTCTGCAGGAAATATTGCACCTTTTTATTGTTTATAACAGTGGTTGCCAATTGGTGGTCCGCGGATCGATGTTAGAGGGTCCTCGGGGCCACACAAAAAAAAAAATTGTAAATTGCACTTACTCTTGGCGACGTTTCTGAAAAAGCGATAATCGCAACGCCTAACACGTGACTATTACAATATTTTCATGAGTGTTAAATATACAGGAAGGGACAAAAAGTAAATAAACTTCTGATTGTAGTCGTATATTTTCTATGTATTTGTTAGGAATTTCTGAGTGTCCATTTTCTAAGTAAAAGATGTTTAAAATTAATTTAAATTTTTTTCCTTCTCTTCATTTTTATGTTCAAACAAAATTGAAACGTATACATGCCCAGAAAGCCGGGAGACTTACGTGAGCATTTACGAAAAAAAGGGGTTCCCGGTCCTATTTGAGCTAATTGGGAATCGCTGGTCTATATAGATAAATTGAGCCTAATGCCAGAGATAATGGTGTTTAAAATGAACTTTCAATACCTATTCTTGTATTTAAAAGCGAAACAGCGTGTATACCACGAATTTCAATTAAGTTAGAAAATATTTGTTTGTCGCCATTCATGTTATGATAACATTTATGATATAAACAAGATACAATAAATATGAACTAGATAACCAAAATGAGCTGTCATGCGCACGTCTAACTATTTACTCTTATTCGTACGTCTATTTTTGTTACTCATTTTGCAAAGAAACAAAGTTTTTTTCCTTACAAACATACCGCAAAATAAATATTTACTACAAGTCCGCCTACGAATATTTTTAATAGCAAAACAGAAAAGATACCAATGCATCCCAACCCACGTACCTATAATATTTTATCGGATCATGTTCTTTTCGGTGCTGATAGTTGCAGTTTACTCCCTGCCATTACTCCTTATTCCTGCCCCTCGTAAAACATTTAAGAATATATTATTACGAAAAAAAAAACCTGTCAACATATAAACATAAATTTATTTACATTTTTTGCGCGCCTACATATTTCCGAGGCGAGAACGACCTTGAGAAGGTCTTTGTCGCATCACTATTTAATTATTCCAGCCATATTCGAAACCTCTTGACCGGTCTGAAATCTTCGTGGGGTGTGTTGACATTTTCCCCGCCATTCTTTTGGCCCTTCGAAAGAAAAATGCTGGTTACCAGAGCTTGTTTATCGTTCATTTTCACTGTCTCTCCCCACCTACCTGTGCTGTTGAACCTGTGGGGGCTGGAATCGAACTTTGACCCCGTGTTGTTTTTTTAATTTTGCTTTATCGCAGTGTTAATAAAACGCCGGGGATAACCACCCTGCAACGTGGCGTGGGAGCTCTGAAGGATGATGATTCAGCGCAAGGGCGTACCTTGGAAGAGGCCCTAACAACTCTGATCTGGGATTTTTAGGTTTCTATATGAAAAAAAAAAATGTTTCAAGTTTAACGTGCTATTTGACCTTTTTCTGCTTAAAATATGAATTAAAAAAAGTAGTTAAATCTACTTTCTACTGCCCTTTAAAATCTTCGTACCAAGATTTTTTTTTTACGATTTTAGTTTCCCAGTATAATTTTCCACTTGCGCATTTATCTCAAAACCTACTGGGTCTATTTGTTTAATATTTGATATTTTCCCCAGCATGGCTTTTAATGTGGCAAAATTTTAAGTAGCTTACATAGGAATAAAATCGTCCTACTAAAATTTAAATTCCTTTGCAAAGTCCACAAATATTTTGCGGTTACCAATTGTAAAAGCACCTAAAAACATGCTACTACTACTAAAACATTTTTTAAGTTCCGTTTTTGAACAACCCATGACAGTGGCGTAGCCAGGATTGTCCGAAGGGGGGGTCCATAAATTTTTTTGGTCCGACCAAAACCAATATTTTTTTTTTATTAATAACTGATTTGAAATTTTTTTTAACTAATAATTTTAATTAAAGTTAATTAATAATTTGAATAAAATTTAGTTAATAATTTGAATAAAAGTTAATTAATAATTTGAATAAAAGTTAATTAATAATTTTAAATTATTAATTTTAATTAATCATTTTAAATTAGCAATTTTAATTAATAATTTTTAATTAATAATTTTAAATTAGCAATTTTAATTGATAATATTAAATTAGTAATTTTAATTAATCATAATAATTTTTAAGTAGTAATTTTAATTGATTAAATATTATTTATAAATTATAATTAAGAAGTAAATTAAAAGCTTAAAACACGTAGGCAGTGCCGTCACACAAAAAAAAATGGGGGGGGGGGGGTTGAGACAGTCGGGTACGGATACCAGTTCGTGTGTTATTCTCGTTATCTGACCATGATTAAAAAATACGAGGCATTATTCCCAAGTCTTTTCTTCGAGATAGACCCGAACCAACGTTGTGGCACTCAACATTTGTTGCACGCATGTTCCAGTGCAGTATCCGTTCTAAGTGCGATGTTAATTAACCAAACTTAACGATTGGAAATTTTGAACACAACAGTGCTAAAAATTCCTAGTTCCAACTTATCAACTTTTTATAGGATAATTTTATTGTGGAAGTCATAAGGGGGGGGGGGGGGATAACAAATACAGCCATGTTCTGAAAATGTAACATGATCTGTAAATAGTGGGAGTGAAAGGGACTCGGCAGTTGTGTCAACCAAACAGCCATTGCTAATCTTAACATAAAACAATATTCAAAAATAAAAAGTATCTACATACCAATATGACCATATTTATCAAGTAGTAATTAAATTATATATATTTTTAATTAATAACCATTTTAATTCTAAATTAATCAATGCAGCAAACAGAATTTTAAATTATTATAAATAAATTCAATAAACTTAGAAGTATTCAAAGAGAGAATCCTCCAAAGTTAATATTAAAACGAAACACATATCACATAAAATTAGGTAAAGAAAATAGGTACTGAAAGATGCATCCTCCGCGCATAAGATTTTTCGTAGCAATCGTTTTTTTTAGAGAATTTTTTTTAACCGAGGGGTGATTTAAATAAAAGAACCCATCGAAAGTTCTGGAAATTTCTATTTGAAACTGGTAAAAACTAAAAAAAAAAAAAAAAAAATTATAGAAAAACACACGGGAAACGCACAGCGTCAACATTACACAATTTTGTGATTGGTTAATCACAAAACAAAATAACAAAAAAAAATCCTAGACACGAGACTATAAATTTATATGGGACTGACGCGCTAGTCCCATATATTCGAAGCGCCATGGCGCTTCGAATATTAGCTGAAAGAAATTTTACATTGCGAAAGGCAAAACCAATAGGGTTATATGAAACAAAAGTGATTTTCGAATAAAAAGGAGAGGATTTTGATTTAGACAATCGCACCTAACACAATTAAAAGAGAAGTTATTTTAATAAAAAGAACACTGTGTGACGTTTGCGTAAAGTGCAACGCCATATATTTTAAAATTCTTTAAATGATAATCTGATCGTTAAAACATATAATATAACTGACAATAACGAACAACAGAATGAGCAGATGCGACCATTTTTTAGTCGCCTGCTGGAAATCTGAAAACATTGCTCCTTAATTTAAACAATGGATTTTTTTTTAAGGAAACGATGCCACGGTTAAAATTTTTTTTTGCTTGACGCAATAAAAAATAAATAGAAATTTATAAAACAGTTCCGCCACTGGCGTTGTCTCGGCTACAGACTACATCAGTCAACTCCACCTGGAGCCTTAGCGTCATATCGGTCGAAAGTGTGCAGTGAACTCTGAAACCAAACACACGAATTTAAGTTTAATTTTACAAGTTGGACAATTTCTAATTTTCCCTTAATAACCTTGGTGTTTTTGTTAAAAATATTAATTTTCTTCAGACATAAATTTTCCCAACTCGGGTATTTTTAAACCTTGAAATTCCCAACTTTTAGGGTTTCTAAATTATTGGGGGTGGGGGGGTCGGACTCCCCCCAAAACCTCCACGGCGCGACGTGCCTGCACGTAGGGGATGAATGGGTCAGGGAAAATACCTTACTTCAAAGCAATCAATTTCTGGATTGATGCACTGTGAATTCCGGCTCAACTGCCGCCCCATTTCAAGTGTTAAGAAAAGTATCCTTTTACATGTACAAACAAGCAAGACAATCATACAGACCTACTACCCCATCGTCCCCCCCCCCCCCCCCACAAAAAGTCGAATTTTCTGTCTTCAAGGTTGTTTCACCATTGTTCTCCTTAAAATCATCCGTTCAGGGGACAGAAGGGAAAGGAGCAGGAGATACATGTGGGGTAGACCAGGAAATGCGACGTGTTTTCTCTATAAAAATCAGAGAAAAAATCTTCGTTTTTTTTTTGTTTTTTTTTGCATTTGTTATTTAAAAAAAAAAAAAATTAAACTGGCTATGGGGGGGGGGGGGGGGGGGGGGGGTTCTAACCCAAAGTAACCCATTGCTGGCTACGCCACTGACCCATGATCAACCTTGAAAAGTCTTGGATGTTTATTTTGCTACAGAATCTATGTGTTTAATAGGCGAGACCGAATATTGTCCAGGAACTCTTCCTAAACTATCCAATTGTTATGATTAATCTGTTAATTGTTGAGCGTATATAAAACAATTGCTTTAAAAATTATATTTGAATGACATGAAAATTAATTATATTTTTCGTAATTTATTTTATAATAATTCACTTTTAAAGGAACAGTTCATTTCCACTTTCCTTCTGTTTTTAGTTTTTGACGAATTATTTGTATTAAAAAAATATTAAAATTAAGCACTCTATTGAGCGCTTCCGAAAAGGGTGAATTCACCGCAGGTAAACAAATATCACTAAACATGAATTCTAGCGTTTTTAGCCCAATTTCTAAAACATCGTTCGATTTATTCAAACCGGTTCTCAGGCACGTTTCCATATTTCAGTTTTTTTTATGGCTTATCCTGGAACAAGAGCGCGTTCCAGTTTCTTGAACGGGAGAAAGCAAGAAACGACTATTTTTTTTTATTTACCGAATCTGCATAGCTGGGGAGACGCAATCTAGTTCTTGTTCGAGAGTTGGATGAAATAATTATTTTATTCTTCGGCCGTGGAACAGGTTTACCTCTACCTGCTGAAGTCTTTGATACACCCGGGCGCTGCTTGGAAGAATGCCGTCCGAGGGAAGGTCGATCGGATGGAATCTCTTTTCTTTCCATCCTTCCCTTTCTGCTTCCCTCTTTCTTTCTTTGTGGAACCTGCCGAATTTTAATTTTCAATATTCAACGATTTTTACTGTTTATGGACATTATTATGAATTCAAATGGGAATATAATTAAGGAAAATAAAAGGTACATCAACTTTAAAAATGTATATTAAACGAAGTAAAAAGAATTTTTTTCGAAAAAGTAATATTTACCCTTTTTTCTCGAGTGTCATCAGACGATAATATAATGACGTGTTCTTTTGTCACTTGTTCTTCAAAATGAACGATAACAGCATCTTCTTGTTCTAAAAGCGTTGTTCTTTTTTTCGCGTTGTCTCTCGTCACGGAATATTTTTTTTGTATCGTGGTGTTAAATATTTTAGGAAATATAGCAAGAAAGGTGTGTAATTGTTCCTTAAAATTAACATAAATACTGATAATGTGTTCGACTGTAAAATCCCCATCATCTCTTTTTTTTTCTTTACAAGGAGGCCTCCGTGGCCGAGTGGATTAAGGCGTCAGTTGGGAATCCAAAGGGTCCCCGGTTCGAGCCTTTGCGCGGACTAGACTGAAGAATAGTAAAAAGTAGTGATATTGTGATCGGAGGGTTGCCAACTTCGCTACCAAAATATCGTCCAGAACATCCACAAAAATTAACGGCGTGCATACGGGACTGGTGCACGATAAATCTGACCGGGGTCCAAAGTCCCGAGTCTATTGAAGGCGTTGGGTGCCAGCACAGGTGTTGTCCTCGTCATCTGACCATGGTTCAAAAATACGAGGAACCGTTCCCGGGTCTTTCCTTCGAGATAGACCTCGAACCGTCGCCAATAGCACTGTGCAGCTCTAGTGCAACGTAAATTTACCAAACCAAACCTTATTCTCCTTATAAGAATAATGAGATAAAGCAGTCGTCTCTGGAGAGCAAAGATCTCACACTCTTTACAATCAATCAATCAAAGGTGAATCTTGCACATTTTGTAACTATGAAATTATCGTTGAAATGGACCAATTTGAAATGAGTAATAATTATGAATAATTAACATGAGTATATATTACCATTTTATGGCTTTTTTTGTAAAAATCTGTTTTACTTCGGTTATTTTACTTTTCCGTTTTAAAATATTAACCTCGTAAGAGTAAAATTTATTACAGTAAAACTCCAATTATCCGAACTCCAGTTATCCGGATGAACAAAACGGATCACCAATTATTCGGATCACTTTGAGAAAAAAAAAGAAATCGGCACAAAATTCGCATTTTAAAAGTTTTTTTTATCGGTGAATGGTATAGTTAATAGTTATTAAATTACATTACGTACTAAAGCAAAATTCGTTTTTTTAAAATAAGAAATAACCTTTTTTTCGTGAATTATTCGATTATCCGGATGGAAGGAATTTACTCCCAATTGATCCGGATAATTGGATTTCTATTGTACTATTTTTCTTATCTGGGATTTTTTTTTATATCACAGATGCGAAATTCTATTAAATTATGTCAGTGACAATTATCACATTTTAATTTGTATTGTGTTAATTAGCGTTCCCTAAATAAAGACACAAATTGCAAGGTCAAATTGGTAATTTTCCAATTTGACTGCATACAGCCGTCAGTGTACAGGCCTACGTTTGCAAATTAATTAAACAATCAACTGTCATTAAGTTGAAATATTTCCTGAATATTAACTAGCAAGCAAAGTTCAGGTGCTTACTGGAATCAATATATGTCTACAACCGTTGTTTCAGCTTGAATTGTATGAAAACCAGTGTTCACTCTAGGCATATTTTTTGAAGGGCAGTCCGCCCTGCCTGTCCCAATGCCCCTTTACCATGAAAATTGCGCCATCATGCCCTTTTATGCACGAATCGAGGTTCTTCCCCACATCCCGCAATTCACTTTATGAAAATACGTATCAGTTCTCATTATTTTCACTTCAGTAGCAAAAAACAAAATTTTCTTTGAGAACGGAACGAAAACGCCAATAATTGAAAACGAGATATTTCTCGGTGGTTTTTGGACTTTGGAGATGAAAAAAGCTTGTTTCCTTTCGAATTTAATACTAAGCTTTCATGGCATTTATTACCATTCGTTATGTATTTGATTATCAACATATAATGAATTATTTAAAGTTTTTATAAAATCGGCAATTTGACGGCACATTATCCCACTTTTGGTGGCGTTTTTCTTTCAGTTTTAATTGCGTTTATATACTAACCAGATTGCCAACTTTAGAAAAACTTTGCATCGTCATTAAAGTGCCCTTAGAAAAAAATGAAATTTTTCTCAAAATTAGCGCTTTAACCCTTTTTATTTCTAAAGTGAGCACTTTGATAGCTAAATCTGAATAATGCATTTCCTGAAATGTCAATTTAACCATTATTCCATTATTATAAAAAATATGTTTGATTTCACTGTAACTAAAATTAATCTAAACCACCTTATAGCATCATTATACGTTTTTTATTAGCTTAAAATGATCTACGAAACTAGTTTTAACCCCTGTGTTCAAATGTAGACGTTACCAAGAAATTTAGCAATTTTTTTCAAATATTAACAAACTCTTTGAGAATTTTAAGTTTTTTAATGTTTTACATTTCTTATTCGGTAGAGCATAATTTATGTACCTTATTTGTTTTTGCTCCTATATCCCTGGTAACTTCTCCCCTTAGATAATTTATTTCGATGTGTATTATACTCCAAGGGTTCGTACGGTCCTTAGAGGTCTTTAGAAAGTCCTTATTTTTGTTTCATTTCTATAAAGGTCCTTATAACGTATTTGGAAACTTCATATTTTTGTCCAAAGGTTCCTTTAGAAACTTTCAAGTTACCAAAGTTTCTTAGAAAGTCGTTAATTTGATTGTCAATTAAATCATTTTATTAAACCACTATTAAAAAAAGTTTGATCTTAATATGAATTCAACACAACTTTTGAATAAAACATGTAGCTTTTAGCTGATTGCGCCCTTTTTATATAAAAAAAAAATTGAAAACTGTGTTTTTTTTCTATGTAGCTTTTTTGCGATTTTTGAACTAACTTTTCGTTACAAGTTGTTTCCATTAAAAATAGTCCTTGTAAATTGCTTTAAAAGTCCTTAGAAACTGTTTACTTTTATTTTCGGAAAATGTGTACGAACCCTATTCTGTTACGATTCTTTACACAAGTGGTTTTTAACCTGTGGTACGCGTACCCTTGAGGGTACGTGGACACACCAAAAATAAATGTAAATAAGCAAATTCAGAAATAAAAACCTGTAATTTCATCAATTTAAGTCGTTTGGTTAATTTAACAGCTAACCTAAGAACGTTATTGCATCCCACAAAAAATAACTCTTTTGTGTAGGTTGGTGGTGAGTGAGAAGAGTTATGAGAGAAAGGGGACTCGTAAATGAAAAGATGTATCAAGGGGTATGTGAAAGAAATTTTTTTGAGAACCACTGCTTGACACGAAAGCTGCCCAGGAGTGTGATAAACGTACGAGAATTTCAAGGGCATGAGTAGCACGCACAAAACCTGGATTAATTCTGCGTCCTGCCCCCGTGTTTGTTTATTTTCTGTTCGTCCCGTGGGCAGTTCGATTTCGATTGTCTTGCAAGAGAATCAGCGGAGATTTCTGAGGTGATAAGGGCGAGTTTCCTCATTCCAATTGTTCCACTCCAGCGATCAGCCGGAGGTGTTGTTCCAAGTCGTAACGCGTGTTGCCTCTGGGTTGTCCAACTCTACCTTGCCTGGCCAGGTGGCGTGGCGGTGTGTTTCGTTTCCTTTTGGGGTCCCCCTGCCATTCAAGTTCTTGCTGGCAGGGAAGTCGGTCCGCGCCTTTGGTTCCTTGGAAGATACTCCTCCCCTTCTGCAATTACGGTTTTCGTGTGGGATTTGTCTTTTTGTTGTGTGTGTGTGTGCCTTGCTGCACACCATTGTCTGACAGTGTGAGTCACCGCGTCTTTTATTTGTTGTGAATCATCTCGGTGCTTGTGACCATCTGCATGAAGGGGCGCCTTTTGCTCGGAACGTCCGGTGATCTGTGCCATCCGCGTCGAGTGTCTCGGTAATTGAAGACAAGTGGGATGTTTTCAAGAAGTTTTGTTTGTTTGGATGCTGTGGAAATGATCGCAGTAGAACGTCCAACTTATGGAATCTAAATCGACAGTAGTTTGAAGGTTATTCAGTTTCAAACACCGTCAATTTCGAAATAGAAACCACTGATGTGAAAGTTCCACCAACTTCCAATTACAGGATGCGGTGGTCAATTTGAAAGTGGACCCTAGCGTTTTGCGCATCAGCACAACCCCCCAGTGAGGATATTCTACATTCGTATATGTGCGTGCATCGGCAGTGCAGAAGTCGCTATCGGAGGGCATAAAAACAACTGCCAGGCAGGGAAAATTACAATAATAAACAAGAGCGCGGCGTCTACTTCCTCGTTGCTGGGAATACATGATTGATATTCCCCCACCAATGGTTCCAGAGATCGCGTGCTGGCAAGCTGAGTTAACGGCCAGACTGCCATCCAGTCTGATCTCCGTGGTCCGGTGAAGTTTTACCACGCAGACACCTCCATGATTTGCGGCATGCCGGCCAGGTTCGACACTCCGTCAAACCGTGGCAATTTCATCAACGGGTGCACCATGCCCCCTGCGTGGGGCTACCAGCACCAGCCCCCGTTTCTGAAATGGAGGACGTTGACGCAACCCGCGCGCCCCGCCCATTCCATGGTGAGTAGCGTTATCTTGGTGGGTTCATCCACTCCCTGTGGAATTTGTTATGTTTGTAAATTTTGAATGGTGAAAACCTTTAGTTTATTCATTGGGTAATTCCCTGTTCACATATCCAGTTTTATTATAATGTCTTGATAGTCATTAAAGCAGTGATTCTCAACTCGTGGTCCGAGAAATGTCCGAAGTGGTCAGTTGCGCTTTTGTCCCATCAAGATGTTTTTGTTTTGCTGTTTCAAAATAATATCATGTATTGTTTGAGAATCTATTTCTTTTTATGCCAAAACAATCTAATAAAGAAGTCGCAACTTTTATTCCATAAAAATAAACAAAATTTTCATTAGTACCCCAATTTAATTTTTTTCTTTGCTTTAATTAGTATGAATTTTAACCGATTTTTTATTATTCTGTTGAAGGAAGTACCATTTTTTTTCTTCCTGATATCGCTATTATGAATCTGCTTGGCATTTAATATTGCCAATGTGACTAATAAAGATGAATTCAAATTATACAAATCACAGCTTAATCGGGACTTTTGAAAGTATTTTTTTTTTAAATAGACAAATGGAATGGTTTGCCTTACTATGTTGTTAATTCTTCTGGAATGAGTAGTTTTAAAAAAACAAGTGGATCGGTATAGGGGAATTGTGAGGATGTGTAAAGCAGGACCAACCTTATTGGGCATCGAGCCTGTAGTTGGTCGACACTATTTGTATTTGCTAATATATTATATGGATTAAACTTGTATTCTTAGAAAAAAAAACGTAAGTAGGATATTTCTACTTGCAACTTTGAAAGTACATCTTTAATGTTTGCCCATCAATTGTATCAATTTCAAAACGTAATCTGTAATATTAATTATATTTTATAGGAAATTATAAACGTACACATATGCGTACATTATACATTGACATAACTTACTTTATAATGGAAGTAATTGCTTAGGTTTCGTTTATTGCTTAGGTTACAATGGAAGTAAAATAAAGGATGTTAAAAGGTACAAATTATTGCAGATAAACAAAATAACGAAATCTCATATCTTGGAAAATTTTGAAATATCAGATGTAGATGACATCTATTATAGACGACGAACGTACCTGCTCTGATGAAAGCATTCATTACCGCCTTCTGAAAAAATGGAGATGTGTCTTAAAATGTCCATTGACGAATAAAGTCCGTTGAATTAACGTCCTGAGATTTGATACTCTGAAAAGGATAATGAATTTGCTGGAAGCCCACCCGATTTTGAATGTCCTCAAAGCATAAGAATAACTGGTATGGTAATACTCCGTTCGCATATTTAAAACAAATATTTGCCAACGAAGTCTTTGGTCATATTGCGCAGGAAACTATTCGTTACGTCGTTGTCTGTAGAAAAGATTTATTCTATATAAATGTTTCTGAAATGAAGCAAAGATTCAAAAGCTGGATTAAAGTAATTCCTGAAGTTATATTACTTTGTATAGGTTACTATTAAAAAAAATGGAACTCAAAAATCTTACAAGATATCAGGACAAAAATTGTGCAAGACGAACTCGCTACGTTTGCGTAAAATGTTAAGAACCAGTATGCACTGAATGTATGAAATCATGACATTTATAATTATAAATTTGCCGTTAATGCTAAACGACCATATATGTGGACATTATTTTTGTGTGTATATTCGTTGTTGTTTCCAATTTTTTTTTTGTTCACCCAATTGCTGTCGATATGAAATGAATAAAACCTAATACAGCAACATTTTTTATTTTTATTTTGGTACTTCGAAAAATTTGCCCTGAAGAGGTTAAGGATTTTTAACAATTCACATTCGTTATACAATAACGAATGCATCCACACACACGATACATATATTTTTAATCCCAAGATGGGACAAATGAAGAGTAAAATTGTTAAGGGATAAAAATTCATTTTATTTCTGAATTTCTAAATGAAAAACGCTACATTCTCTTCCTATTAAAAATATTTTTCGATAGTGTTTTTCTTTACACCCCTATCCAAAACTTAACCATGTGAAGGTCCATACAATATAGCCCACCACCCATTCCCTGCGGTTGTTTAACATCCCTTTTTTTTTCTCCATCCATTTTCTCGAATCTGACTGCTTAAAGCTTTATCACCAACACAACTTAAGCTCAAGGCATTATTAACACATGCAAGCCCAGCTCGCATTGTTCTCCTGTACAGTTCCCCCTTCGCCTGCTGTTGACAGAGCGCTAATACCCGTGTTCTACGCCTATTGTTACAAGCAATTAAAATCCCCCAGAAGATGTCTGAAAGTCAATAAAGCGTGACAACGAGTTTCGGGTCTTGCGGAAGAAGCTGTCCCGAGCTGCTCATCCGCAGAGGACAGTTGTTTACTTCCAATTAGCCAATAACCCACATTTTAAAACCCGCATGACCTTAACGATCGAGGGCAAACCTCCTCGACTCATACTTCTTCGTTCGTTTCGACTTCTTGCAGTCACTGTTATTGAATGGTAACGCAAATGGTCAGAATCTAGTAAAATATGTAACATAAGAGATGCGTCCATTGTTTGCGGGACGTTATTTTTAGATGCAATTTGTTATTCTTTATCGGTTGTTTAAATATGGTACACGATTTTGTTTTTTGAATATTGATGAACGCCTCTATTTTTAAGGGGGTCCGATACCCAAAATTCGCAAAAAAAGTCATTTTTTTTTTTATATTTAAAAAATAATATTCAAACTTATCTTAATAACTCACAAAAAACTGCTTCAAAAAATTCCTATTACTTTTTTAGTTATGAATGTTTTAATGATGTGTTCCTATAACATAGTTGTATCATATGTAAACTTTAAAAGCAAATATCTCTGTTCGTGGTTTTGAAATTTAATGAACACTAAAAATGCTAAGGCTTTTTTACTATTATACTTAAAATCATAATTTTTGTGTGTATAACAAGATAAATATATTTTAAATAGATGTATGCATTCAGATTTCTTATTTTTACCATAGTTTGTGTTTTAAAACCACTTAAAATGGAATTTTATTTTTTTTCGTCAATTTTTTTTCCAAAATTTCTAATATATTTTATTTTTTTAAAGTGATGTGTCTGAATCAAAATTTGAATGCATACATCTATTTACATATTATTCAAAATCTTAAATAAAAAAAATTGCTTCAAAATATTGAAAAACAAAAAAGGAGTAGGAATTTTAAAATCGTTAAAAAATTTACTAAAATTTTAATTTAAAAATAAATGTGCAATTTAAAAAAAAAATTGAGCGTCTTAAAATTGTTTTTTATGCATATTTAGAAAGAGAAAAAAAATTGGATTGTACAAGTATAAAAATAAAGAAAAAAATGTCGAAGGTATCGGACCCCCTTAACTAGTGAAATTATTTTTTTCGCACTGTAAAAAAAAGACACTTAAAAATGGGTACCGACTCGTTTTTCTGTGAATGCAATTGAATCGTAAATGAGCGATGACGTATTCAAATTTAAGTAACCGTGCTTTCCCAAAAATGAGCAGTGTGATTTAATATTGTTCATCTCAGATTCTGTTCAAGCCATCTTAACAAAGCGACCAGACAAACTTAAAATAGTTGTTCAGAAGATGCGTTTCCACATTCTTTAATGTCGATTGCGGAAATGGAAACTGAGTTATTACAACTTAATTATCGTACTTCACATTTTTTTGGCACACCTTTTCCACGTTTCTTCTGTTTATAACTAATACAAGTCGCCCTGGTAGTTTAATGGATAATGCTCAAGACTGACTGCGGTGACTGAGAATCTGGGTTCAATTCCCGTTAAGTCTTGGTTGTAATTGTCGATATTTATTAAAAGTGATTTATGACGGCAGCCTATGTAGGTTAGCATAAGCTCTTTTTATTAATTTTTGAGTACATGTCTTTATCAAAATTGAAACTTATGTATTCGGAGCCATGATAGCATCGAATGTACTCAAAAATGAGTACATTTTACTTATTTTTTGATTGTTAATTTTTAACAGTGCGTTGTGAATAATTTGGAATATGCAGATTGCGTCCAAAGTTGGTTCCGGGTTACCATATTCTGAAAGAACAACCTTTTTATCGCCTTAAATTAGGGTTGCGAATGAGAGGCAATCTGCAAGTCATGGAATAATTATCCTTGTGTAATTTTAACGTTTTGAATTTTTTCAAAAGGGAAATATAAAATTTACATGATTGAAGAAAGTAAATTTGTAATGGCTTATATATAACGATTTCTTCTTTAATGAAAATATTATTCTACTGTATGTAGATTCTTAAGTCGCACTAAGCTTTCACGAGATTAGAACAAATCTAAATAATACACGAAGGCGATAAAAAGGATTTTCTTAAATGCTTGGTGTAGTTATTTTAAGAACATTTATCTACTCAAACTTTTGCTCTATCCCCCCTATTTAGTAAGCGTTCTTTGTAAAACAAGACTTTTAAATAGGTTGTAAAACAATTTCTTTGTGATTACCAAGTTTATCATGCAAACTTTTGGCATTCATTTCCTTCCATTACATAAGTCTAAAATATGACATTTTTCATGTGTCATTGCTAGTTCATATAAAAAAAAATGTATTTTAAATATGTTACCGTCTTTCCCAGTAGCAGAAAATTTCTTAATAGTCTACGACAACATTTTAGTGAGTAAGATTTGTCTTCAACTTAATTTGTTATACAACTATCGGTATACCTTTCATGAGCAAGTATAACAGCAACGATTAAAGATAGAATTTCAGCAAACCTATAGAGAATATGCAGAAAATGTTCTAATGTAGAGCAGACATAAAAAAAATTCGTATGATATACTTCTGCAAAAATTTATCAGCGGACATTTGAAAAAATCTGCGAAGTACGACGCTTGTCGCCGTGTTTCTGCTATCGGGCCGTCTTTTAAGTAATGTATATGCATATTTTTTTGTTATTTACTTTATGTGAGATGCATTTTTTTTAATTGTTATGCAAACATTAAGCGTAGTCGTATGAGTGGTAACATAACCTGGAAATCAAGGAATTATCATAATTTTTTTTTATTCTGGAAATGTCATGGAAAATTTCACAAAAAGCAGGGAAATTTTCAAATTTGGACCACTGAATGCCAATTATTATCATCTATTATGCGTAGTTGCCGATATCTCCTTTTAGTTCGGAAAAAGAAAGAATCATGGAAATCAAAGAAATATCAGGGAACTTTTTATCATCATTTTGTTGCCACTCTAATGTGTGTATGGTTCATGCGATAGCAGTAGCGCACAAAAGAAGTCCTCAGCGCAGTGCATCTTGGGACACTGCCAATAGTTTCGTTATGCGCAAAGCTTAAAAACCGGTCGGAGCGCACAACAAAAAACATTGGCGCAATGCATCTCGGGATACAGATTGCTGCACTGAACCTTCATATTCTGCCATTTATAAGGCTTCTGCTTTCCCCTCTCTGCACCGCACGGACATTCTAGTTATTCCTGTATTACGGTAAATAAAGGAACAGGGTTCTTCGAAGAAGGAACTATAAACGCCAATTACAAAACGTAAAACGGTTCATATAACAGAAAACGCCGAATAAAATTCGAATAATTTTTTTCCCATCTGCGGAAAAGAAAAGGCTCCTAAGTTATTGAAATATAAAAAAAGAGATGGTGACACAAACAAAAGCAGAGCAGCGTGAAGGATAAAAGAGTCGAGATGTCGGAAGCGATGCTCCACTTGATAGACGCATAAATTGCCACCCGTTCGGATTTTCGATAATGGCTTTCCTGGCCTACTATTCCGACCCGTCTTCTTCTGCCTCGACCTTTTCTTCTCCCTCGCCACACACACACACCGAAATGGAAAACCTCACCTCATTTACCTGCTTTTTTTTATTGCAAAGTGAAACTAGAAATTCCGACATCTTGGGAACTGGTCTAGCTGCTTTAAATAAACGAGTTTTTAATTTAAAAAAATGATTATACTACAATACTAAGAGTGAATTCCGTTGTGGAAGTGGATCCCACCCTCTGCGACCTCCGTGTTGTTTTCTCGAAGGAAAGTCGCTTTTTTTTTTATAATATAGTAACATTGTGTAAATTTATTTTGTATTTTTAAATATTTGCGAATGATGACTTTCTGTTTATTCGTAGTAATCACATGAAGTGTTTTTGTTTTACATAATTTTATTTTAGATGTGTACTTATAAATTGTGTGCCTGGTGTTTCTATGGCAAGATTCTGACATCAATGGGAGCCAGGCCCAGTCTCTTAACAAAAAAATAATTTGAGAATTTCGTTTGTTACACTTAAATACCAAATAAACCATTTTATAATTAGTGGAAGGGGTGGACTCCAATGATTAACGTTTCATTTATTATTATTATAATTTTTTTATTGCAATAGGATACTTTGAATTTATTCCCAAACACGTTGATAACTTTTCTAACAAAAATGGTAAATTAAGTGTAATTTAGAACTTTAGCAAGGTCGACTCGAGCGTTTTCGTCGAGTATATTCTTACATAAGTAAAACATATTAAAATATGAAGCTATTTTATCCACCACGGTGATAATATCTCTTGCAGGACACATACATTAACTGTTATGAAATTAAATGTTTTTAGGATTTTTGATTAAATGCTTGACTAGATGAACGAAGTGCAACTTTTCATAAATATTATGTTTCAATCATATGTTTGGTGCGCGATAAATCTGATCGGGGTCCAATGTCCTGACGCCTATTCAGGTTGCGTCGGGTGCCAGCTCAGGTGTTGTCCTCGTCATCTGACCATGGTTAAAAAATATGAGGAATCGTTCCCGGGTCTTTCCTTCGAGATAGGCCCCGAACCGTCGCCAATATCCCACTGTGCAGCTCTATTGCGCGTTAATTAAACAAACCAGCGGTGATTGAAAAACGCTGTTTTTCTGTACGCTGAGTGGCAACAGTTACTTTGTTTACGAAATTCTGTTGTGCCCGTATTTTTATTTTTCCATTATGTAAGCCATTTTGACGATTAGCCCCTTCAATTCATTAGTAAATAATTATTTTGTTGATGTCAGCTTAAATTAGGAAGAATATAAACCCTATTACATTAAAAATAGAAGTTTCGAAAAACGCTTTTGAGTTTTCAAATGAGCGTTGGAACATTGACGTGACGCTATCTGTTGGCAATTTTGAAAACTAGATTTCTATGACCTTCATTTTTATGACGTATTAACTTAGTTACGTACACACTTCTGGAAGGCAAGAGTATGGTAAGCTCAACGTCAATTATGCCAAAACAAACTACCAATATTGTTAAAAATTAAACTAAAACGCAGGAAAGATGTGAAAATAACGTGGAAAATAATAAATAAAGGTAGAAATAAAATAACAAATAATGGCTTGCCAGTGGTTCCATTGTTTTCATTTGTAGTTTAAAAGAAATTAAATGATTTTATATTGATTTACCTGGCGAAAAAGTGTATTGATGCCAAGATGAATTATAATTTAAATTTAGCTTCAACGTTTAAAGTTTTTGGTAATATAATTAAAAAAAGTATTGTTACTAGGACACATTGTTATTGTGTCCTACCTTTTAGCGAGCGATGCGAGAAGTGGTTTGCGGAGCAAACCTATGAGGATTGCGTAGCAATCCTCCTGGGGTTGGCGGAGCGTTAGCGGAGCAGGGGGCGGAGCCTCCTAGTATTTATTATTTCCGAAATAAAGTTCTGGGCACATCTTTGTCGGAAACTTTTTACGATTTGATCAATTTGAAATTTTTCTCCTCCTATACGGATTATTTCTCCCATCTGACCAATCAATCATCTGCCTGGTTCTACTTCATAATTATACTATCATTAAAATTGATGTATTAACACATTCATGAAGGCTCATTTTTTCAAGATAGTTCATTTTTATAAGATGTTGATTTCCCAGAAAAATAAATTTCGGATCCTCCTTAATTTTAGATGCATTTGTCATTTGATTCTCTTCTCAGGGATGCATTTTCTTCATTGGCGCTTCCTCATCATCTTTTCGTTCAATCATAATTCCTAACACGATTTTATTCGGAATGACAGAATGAGTCCCACGTGTTGCTATTTTAACACCAAGGTCCCATATAAATATCTATTTGTGCACGAATCAGCTAACGTTCCCGCGTTATAAAAATGTCATTTAAGATCGCCAGCTATGTGTGTTTGAAAATGCCATTTCCACAATCAATGTCAGCTTTGGTCGACAGTTCAAGAGCATTTCCCTTGGACTAATTAATCTGTGTGCGTTCCACAAATCGGAATATAGCTTCCAAACATGACAAGTCAAAAGCGTAAAACGAGAATGCCATGTATTCGTGAATATTACTGAATGTCATAGAATTGCTAAATCAAGCAAACAACAAATTTAATCCAAAAATTTGTATAAATTTAAATTTGAAGATTTCTTCTAAATTTTTAATTTAATTATTATTTAAAATAAAAATGTAGTTGAAGGAGTTTTAAATTTTGTTAATTTAATTCTACCCATTAATTTTTTTAAAACTTAAGGTAAGATTAGGCTTCTGCAGGCCCGTCGCACCGGGATAGTTTGGGGGGGAGTACAACCCCCCCAGTAACCTGGAAACCTTAAAAGTTGGGAATTTCGAGTTTTAAAAATCCCTTAGTTGGAAAAATGTTTGACCGAAGAAAATTAATATTATTGCAAATCAAAGGGAGGAATGATTAAAACTTGCCCAACTTGGTAAGATTAAAATTAAATTAGACTCCTGAACGGACGCATTGGAGAACTCTTTAATATTACTTAATTTATAAAAAAGTTTTTAAAAAATGTCGATAAGTTGAGACTGGGAATTTGTAGCACTGTTGAGTTGTGAATTTCAAAAGTTAAGTTTGGTTTGGTTAATTGACGTCGCACTAGAACTGCATATTTGTCTATTGGTGGCATTTCGGGTCCCATCTCGAAGAAAAGACCCGAAAACAATGCATCGTATTTTTGAACCATGGTTAGATAACGAGGATAGCACCTAAGCCGGCACTCGATGCCGTTAAGTCGTAAATTTCGAATCGTTAAGTTGGGAATTTCGAATGTTTGAAGTTGGGAAATTTCCTGTTTCAACCCCACCAAAAATAATTTTGTATGACGGCACTGAGCCTCTCCGTTCACAAAATCATCTGCCACTACTTTTTTTGCTAGTTGTAAATAAGCTTATTCGTAGATGAGCTTAAAGATTTGAAAGTTCCAACCCATTTTTATGAATTCAGCGTTGCTTGACCGCGATTTACAATCTTCATGACAAAACTAGGTTTTACGCATACACTACTCTCCCATCAACAAAATTCTATTTTCATTTTTTTTTTAAATCCCTTGAATAAGAAATAAACCCCACGAATGCGTGGTTATTTTTGTGAATTGTTTAAGGAAATGCCAGTTCTTCCTTCTCTTCAGTCACACTTTCTCCTACTTCGCGCGTCTCCACTTTGGTCGTATTTTACGAGTTCCCTTTGTCCAGTCTATTTTTAAGTGAATGACATTTGTATTGTTTTCTGCACTTTTCCTCGTTTGCCATCGAAAAACGTGAACATCGGGACACACATTTTTATATCATCCACTTTCTCTCTCTCGATTTTCCAAAACTCTTGTTTCCGCATCGAAAATATTCTGTCTCCGGAAACAGCTGCTGCCCATTTGCACGCTATGGTTCGAAATTGTGACTTGTTTCCGCTGCAGCTGTGGGGGTGCGTAAGGAAATTCATTTAAACTGCAAACGCGACATGGTGTAAAAGGTCAAGTCGATGGAAATGTGTAACATTTCGAAATCCCATTTGCGAAATCCTTCCACAAAATTCTTGCATTCCACTCAAAGCCCCCCTGCGAGGTCCTGACCTGGGCGCGTTTCTTCAAGGAAACTATTTAAAGAGCACCTGGATTTTTCTAAAGCAAATACAGTAGAACTCCAGTTATCCGGATCGAACAAAGCTGATCGTTAATTATCTGGATCGCCTTAAGGGAAAAAAAAATCAGCAATTAAAAGTTTTTTTTTATCGTGAATGATATAGTTTTTAATGGTCCTTAAATTACATTCTAAAACAAAATTCGTATATATTTACTAAGAAATAACCTTATTTTTTCTTGAGTTATCCAGATATTCGAATATCCGGATGGGATCTGGTAATTCTACTGTAATTTTAATACTGTTCTACTGAAATTTTAAAACTTGAAAAGTCTTCTTCGTGGCATTTGGCGTATTATAAGTGTAGAAACGAGGTTGCCTAGTGATGTTTTATGTCATTTGTTCCGAAAGCGATGTTTTTGTGTGGTCCTGAGAAACAACTTAATGATTTGCATCATTTTACCTATAGTAATAAATTCTCTTTAACTATTAATATAAACTTTGTTTATAAACTGTTTTTGCGATAAAGACTTTTTGGTAAATAACCATCGTGATGCTACACCAACACTTTACCGTTGTGCTAAAGCAATCGCTCGAGCCCGTGGTTCAGCAGAAGAGATTTCTACATTCATGGGCTCCCTTTTGATTCTATATACGCCCCATAACACAATTATAATATTTATATAACCATATATACAAATGTTCATATAACAACACCATGAGTATATCTGTAGTAGAGCACTTTTTTAATGTAAAATCCTTTTTTTTATTTGAGGTCGAAAAAACCCTTTATAATTGACAATAAGATAACTTACGATCGGTAAAGAAAAATACCTAAGATATACAAGTTAACAAAAATTAAAATAATTTAAATAGAGTTTTAAAATAGCAATGAGTTACCTGTAAAAATCTTAATTTTATCATTTTAGATGGGCGTGGGGCCCCTTCAAAAATGCGGGGCGCTGTGAGGTTTCCACTTTTCGAACTCCTCCTAACGAGGTCCCTATCACAATTAGTACTATCACATAGTATTGAATTGATGAAAATAGCAACTAGCAAAAGTTAAAGCCCGATTAAAAATAGACAACTAGCTAATTCTTAAGACTATTCAAGAAAATATATTTTCGCTAACATTCTAAAAGATTTCATTTGTGTGTAACTATTCTTATCCTAGAAAAACAGTTTAAATCCAGTTTGGACTTCTTATTGTAGACAATAGCATATAGATAACACATTTAGTAGTATTTTTACAACCATAGTGCTTAAAGTGGTGTTTTATCATGGGAAAGTCACCTTTCTGCCTAAATGTTACCTTGGAAGCGAAGGTTGCGATATAGCGCAAGTCGTTAAATAACCACTTGTTTCTCAATGCTCCGAATCCAATTTAATTCCTATTATGCCATGTTTCGTGCGAACTTCCTGAATGTTTAACCGCTGAAAAGTTTTGATGTGGAGTTACGAGGAACCGCTTTGTGCGTTTAATGCATTTTACGCCTCGCTAATAGTTTGTTACCGTATTTGATAGTTTGTTTCCTGTAATTTAAGTATTTTTTTTTCTCTTGCAATAGTGCGTTAAAAAAAAACGCTGGAACCTTGGCTGTTTAAAATTTATCCTTATGTTTAATTTATAGTAAATTTAAATTTCAAGAACATTTCGCTGTTTTTGGAGAGGGAAAAAAATACAGGGTGTAGCATATTTTATTATATGATATACGCCCATTTTATTGTTAGTAAACCTGTGTCGCGTTTGTTTTGTGCTATCTGAAATTGATATATATTGGGATTAGTTTCAGAAATAAGCCTAGCAAAGACTTTTTCCTATTCAAAATATCCAATCAAAATTTTTAATATTTTTCATGCTCATGGATGACTCATTGTCATTCATGAACGATATCCTTTTCTTATTTTGTATTTTGAGTCACTGTAGCACGTGCAGTTTTCGAAATATGTTCTCAAAGTATTTAACATTGTTTTGTTTACATTCAAGTCATACCTAGTAAGGCTATTTTGTCATGTTTTGTTTTTCAATTTTCTCTAAACTTTCAATTGTAAGGACATGACTATATTTAGAAGATGTTAGTAACCTAATATTTGTTGGTTAAATAAATGTTGTATGATGAAGTTTTTATACTTTAACTAATTCGTCATATATTTCACTTGCTTTATATTTATAGGGTATTGGATGTTTTGTCGTAGGTCATTGATCTAGAAAAAATTACTGATGTCAACAATTTAACCTTTTCTCCTCCAGCGTTGCTTCAAAGCAACACTGAATTGAAGCAATTATATCTCCTGGGTTTAACTACTTTAAGGTTTTTTTTTTTAATACACAACTCTGACAAACTGTTTCTTCGATATTTAGAGCGTTTTCATGTAGTGCTTCTTAATTTATAAATAAGAGTAAAAAAATCAAAAGTCACTCTCACAGAGAATTGTGTAAAGAAATCAATTTTTTCCAGCATGGAGATATTTGCCGCAATGCTTCAATTTCATGTTTAAAATGGTCTAACGTTTAAATTTATTTATTGCTTTGAGTTCTTTAAAAAAAAATGTCATTCGTGAAGTATTTAGAAAGAATTATCTTCTTGCACTGTGGAACTTTATTTTTTTATAATTTCTTATTTAAAAAATTGTATTTTGTAGAAAGTTGTTTTAATTTAATTACATGATGATTATCGGAATGTATATTTTTGTCAAATTGATATTACTATGGAATTAAATAATATAGCACGTTCCATAAAGATAACACGTTTTCTGCATTGAAAGGACTTATTCTCTGTATTGTAAGGACCTGCGATGGCTATCTTGTAATCAAATTATTTCGAAGTGTGATCCTTCTCGTCCTACCGAAGAAGTATTGACGAGGCTGGCACACTTTAAAATATGTCACCCCTCCCCCAATAATCTGGAAACCCTGAAAGTTGGGAATTTCAACTTCTAAAAATCCCCGAGTTGGGAAAATTTATGCATGAAGAAAATTAATATTATGAGCGAATGAAAGCTAGAGAAGGTTAGAAATTGCCCAACTTGTAAGATTATATTTAAAGCAGACCCCAGAACGGACCCTGCATTATTGGAATATGGGTGCAACGAATCAATGCTTGTGAGAGAATTGTTTAATATTATCTAATATTTATATAAAAAGAGATGATAAATGTCGATAAGTTGGAACTGGGAATTTTCAGCACTGTTGAGTTGCGAATTGCGAATCGTTACTTTTTGTGTGACGGCACTGTCCGTGTGGTGTGAAAGTTAAAAAACAGAAAAGAAAGAAGGCCGGTTTATGGGCTGTTCTCGTCATCTGACCATAGTTCAAAATTACGAGACGGCGTTCCCCGGGTCTTTTCCCCTAATAGCCTATTGTGTATCTCTAGAGCGACTATATTTCAAGCAACTAACGCTGCATTATAAGTTTAGAATTTTTTGCCCAGTATAATTTTATCTTCTTCAATTCGGGTTCAACGTTTCTTCCGTAGTCAAATGAACAGTTCCACGGACCTCGCTACATCAATCTTTCAAAATATTTTCTAGACTCTTAATTGCCCCCGATAAGCGTGCAGATGGACACGCGAACGCTGAGAAGGAATTCCTGTGTTTGGGCAATGCGTTGTTTTGATATTTCAAGAAATGACGTCAATAGACATTCCTTCGAGGCATCCCAAAAGAATGTCCTTTAACGAACTGGGATTTAATACTAGGGCAAGGGCTTTTAATGGATTGCATTCTTCGTTTTCACCGTACACATGAATTAAGTTAAAGATAGCGTAATTGAGGCTTCTCTCTTAATTTGCGGTCTTATCCAACAATGTACAATCCAGATATGAACCATTTGGGGTTTCAAATAGGTCGTGCAAGGCCCTTAATCGAGTTCCAAAAAGAGAAAGCGTTGGCCATCTTATTTGTTTACTTTTAAAATTAATAAACTCAAGTTTCAAATATATGTGCCTGAGAAAGTTTAAAGTAATTTGAGAGGTATGTTTTTTGAGAAAGCCTATTGCGATGAACAAACCTATTCGCTTTACCATTTGCAAGGAACTTTGTTACCAAACAACTAAACAAAATGGGGAGTTATTAGCTTCTTTAAAATATCGCAATGTCTTCATTGAAGTAAATTATATCCGCAGTAATTTGAATATGGAAGCATAATAATATGTAGACATTAAGTCGTCCTACTTAAGATACTTACGTCCTTTTCGGTTTCCCTTTGCGTAATGTATTTGTGTTTCAATATATGAAGAGTCCGGGGCAAAGAATGAATAGGATACACTTTTTGTTGAAACTGAAACGAAACAAACGGTGGTAGTTCTTCAGAAAGTATTAAAAGATGAGAATGCTTTATATGTCTTCAGCGTGTTTCACATAAAACGTGTAGACGTGTAAGACATAAAACGTGTTTCATTTTCTGCGCAATTACTCCTGATGGACCTTTGTAGTTTTCAATTTTACTCTTAATATATTAAAAAATAATACAACATATGTAATTAAATCTAATACCGTGTTGCTACAGCTGTTATTTTCCAAAAGTATTCGACCATCTAGGATAACCACATACGAGTTATAATAGCACTGCAACTATAGCTGAGCGATAATCAACTGAGTAACTAAAAAGTCACTCGGCAACTGAACTGCCCGGCGATTATTTTAATTGCATTCGGCACAGAACTGCTACGTTTCACATTTCGAAATCGCCAAAGTAAAGATGAAAAATCGTATAATCGAAATTCATACAAAATCGCCAAATTGTCGATTTTTTGCCAAAGTTGTTAGCGCTGTATCGAGCAAATGAATATTTTGCCTCATAGTTGAATGTCCAATAATTGCTGAGTGAGTAGATATAATTTGAGTTTTTCAATTGCATGCAACTAAATTGTTCAGTTGTGTGTCCGGTAATTGCCAGTGCGCGGCTGACCTTAGTGATTTTAAATTTTCTCTACTTCACCAAAGAAATGTTTGCATACTCAGGAACACAATAAACTTAAGACAGCAAAATAATAAACCTTACTTTTATTGATATGCCATAAGAATAAAAGATTTTCCAGCACAATTTCCCACTTAATAATGTGTCTCCTCTGCCCTCTAGGTTTAGAATCTGGTTTTAAATAGCAGTAGAACCAAAATCAATAAAGTAACCTGCTTCCTATTTTCATTTGTCCCTCTTCAATGTGTGGCGTAGCATATCCTGGAATTGGGTTTCTGTGCTTACTCCTCGTCTATCCAGTGATTGAAATAGCATTGAAATCCATATTCTTCTGAAGTCATTAATTTATTCGATTTTTCTTGTATTCACGCCTTATCCTCGGGATATGCAGTAACGATGATCGATCTGGTACTTTCATGTCACTAGCCTACATTTAGGAAGCACTTTTTTTTGTAATTAAGTTGTCGAGCGATTTTTCGCCCATTTGAATTAAATATTAGCTTGTGTAAATAAGTTTTCTTCTGCTTTTTTTTATTCGGCAAACCTACAAATTACGCTTCCAATGAACTTTTGTTATTTAATATATATTTGCGTAATTATAAAACCATTACGTTGATTTTTTTTACGTGTGCTTTTTTTTGTATTCTGTGCAAATGATTATAAAACTAATTAATGTGGAACTAGACTGGTCTATGTTATATCGATTTCCTATATACAATACATTCACCAGTGTACTTTCCAGACTGGCCATATGCTGTCAGTCATAATAATATAACACTCATTTTCTTAAGAGTTTAATTTGTGTTAGACTTGGACAATTTACATAAATTATTGTTGTACCTTGGTACCAAATTTCTCCAATAAAGTTTTCATGTTTTAGAAATTGAAATAATAAATATCAATTTATATTTTGAATATCATAAAAACTCCTTAATCATTTGTCATAATCTCTACATTTCGAATGACAGGCAAAAAGTGTATATCGCTATATTGGCACTGCGGGGGGATACTGTGGCCAATGTAGCGCTATTTGGCACGTTTTGGCTGTCATTCTGAATCGAATTGGAACCTTCTGCATGATCAGCCGATATTCTGCCAGTCAGGCTCAAGTGATCATTCCAGCCCATGTGGGGGTATCGGGTATATGAAGTGACCCCCGCATAGTATTCAATTATTTGTATTGGCAATTATGACAGTATTTTTCAGTGAATATAAGACAATAATTAAAAATTTAATTTGTAATAATTTTTTTTAATGGATGCGAGTTTGGCTGAGAAATTCCAATTGCATCACAAAAAGAAAGTTACGCAAGAGCAATCTGAATTAAAATGAAAACTTATTTCATTTTTAAAATAGTTAAAGGAAGTTGCATCTCGTTTCGAGACATAATTTGTTTTAAGATACAAGCGTATAAATTGCTCAAATAAGATATTAGAAACTGCTCTGCAAAATACATACAAATGTGTAGTAAATTCCTCATTTAAGTGAAGAGTTAGTTAAACATTAACAGAATATTTTTATATAAAGTTATTTAATTGAAACAATATGAACAACCATTTGAAACTATGATATGCAACTGAGTAAGCGAAAATAGACACAGATAATAAAAAAGAGTTTAGATTAAAGTATAAAATACAGTCGAAAGTTGATTGTTATACTGGCTAGGTGTAATGCTGCTGTAGCACTAGACCTTTGACACTTTATCAGTAGTGGCGCTAGGAATTGCCCGACGGGGGGGCTAGTCTTCCCCGACAGGGGGGCTAATATCCCCGACGTAAAATACACGTATAAAATTTTCCTAAGTAACATGTCGAGGATAAATATTGCTTAACTTTATGATTATAACTAAATGCTTGTAATATTTAATGGGTTATTACTAAAGAATTGCAGAGTTTCAAATATTCTGGACTGCAATCATCATGTATAATTTTTATGTTGGAATAATTACTATTTAACTCTTTTACAGTTTTCGCAAACCTGAAGTATAGTGGGGAAAAGATAAGTAAAAAAAAATGTACAAATCATACCGCTCTGTCATTTAATTTAGTGTTTTTTTTTATTTAAAAACAATGATAAAACATTTATATTTATAAAAGGCAACGGAAATGAGCGATGAGTTATTTCTTATGAAATTCTTTTCATAACATTGAGCTGTAGGTCAATCATGGTTGAAGATGAAAAAGTTTTTTAAAAAATTTTAAGCATTCGTTTATTTCTTCCACGACCTTTTCCAAACAATATATTTACGACTGAGATAACAAATTTAAAAGTCCACAAAAAAAATAGGAAGTGTTACATATTTTTTAAAGAAATATTTTAATTTTTCGAAGACATTTTGGATTTGTACTATTTTTGAAAAAATTATATTAAAAAGATTTTTTTTAATACTTAACTTTCTGTGTATCTTAAAATCAATCCATTGATTTTAAGATACACACATCTTAAAATCAATCCATTGATTTTAAGTGAAATGTTACGGATAACATTTCAAAGTGAAATGTTATCCGTAACATTTCACTTTCACCATGATATCGTTTTTTTTTTTTTTTTTAAACTTTGAAGCGATTTCGTTCAATTTTAGAAGTAATCTAAATTTTCTATAAATTTTAATGTCGTATGAAACAGTGAACATATAAAATTAAATGTTTGTTACATAAGAAAATATGTCGTTTTTAATTTTTTAGTCAGCCTGAAAAATTAAAGCTGAATTGACAATGGAATCGCCTGTGTCTAATACATAGAAATATCATATTTTGACTTTTGTTTAACCTATTAATAATTTAGTAAATATATATTAGTTAAAAATTCAAATTTCTTTAATCAATTCAATCTTATATTTTCATTTTACTTACACTAACATGTTTAAATTACCTAGTAGGACTGATTAAAAATGTAATGAATTTAACGACTGTCCATTCAATGGAAAACTATTTCTGACTACCTAATTGAACCATCATTGTCCTTTAAAATAGGATCTGATTTCTTCTGAACTGATTTTTTTAGAAGAATTATTTCTCAATATATTAATTTTAACGATCGCACATGAAAGACTTATTCCATATTGATATTTTATTATTAAATTACAAATAAATTTAAATTTCACAAAATGTACAGTAATAAAAATTGTAATAAAAATAAAGGTATTTTTTAAACTTCATATAAAAAATGTATTGTTAGAAAAAAGTACCATACTAAATAAATTAAATAGGCAATATAATAATTACAATAGTTCTTCGAAATGCAGAAAACATAAAAATCAACAAACTATAGGACTCCGTTCTTAACAAAATAAATAAAATATTATTAAATTGTCATGTACAAATATTTTTTTTTTTAAATCACAATAATTTTTAAGACATCTCACCTTATACGAATTGCATCAAAGTTTGACGGTACTGTAGTTCCCAAATCCACCTATATGATAATAGATCCTCGCAGATCGGACACTCACTAATCTCAATGCATTGCCTACTTTACTGCATTTTTACTCTTTTAAAAATTAAAAACAGCAAACTTTATCAAACCTTTCATAAAGAACGGAACTCAGACTGTTCTACTGCTTCGTACAATACAAGTGATCGGTTCGTTTACTAGACCTCCTTTTTCTTAGAAACCTTAAATACTAGTGTACCAACACCAGTCAGCAGTCCTCTCTGTGTCCTATCCTATGCAGATGCGTGACCCCCAAATTCAAAGAGAGCTTACCAGTGAAAAGCCAGCTAAAAGAACAAAAAAACTATAAAATGGAAAAGGGTGTTCTTGAATGAAAATATTTTGCCTTTAGTTCTTTTCCTTTGAAGATGAAGATAACAAGTGACAGATGACATTTTTACCACCTTAATTGCCCTTTTAGCGAGCGGCATTGCTCCCAATACCTCGGCGGCCGCCTCGGCCGGACTGAACCCCCTAAGGCTGAACTGGATCCGAGTCGAGAGGGGCGTCTTGCCGTCCCTTTGTCAAGAAACACAAGGGGGTCGAGAAACATAGAGGAGGGACCAATGTTCTCACTCGATGAAACTGATTTTATCTTTTGGTGGCATCTGTCTGGTCTGGGAAATAAAGCGACTCTCAGACTGCCGTGGACGGCTAAATTGTTCTTCTATGGTCAAGTGACAATGGTTACCTCGACAAAAACTAAAATAAATTTTACGTTTGGAACTAGACTGCGCAAAATCCGATATATTTGTCCACATTCGTTAAAATGAAACTACATGAACAGAAAACATGGGGAACTGAGACAGCAATTAAATGACTATTGTTTTTTTTCTGTATTATTGAAGTAATCAATGTTGGATGAAATGTTGTATTTTTTTGCGCCATGCCAAATTTGTTTCGTAAAGACTATGTACAAAAAATAGTTCAAAACGGAGTTTTTTTCCTAATTTTTGACTTGCAGTTGTATAATAAAAAATCTGTTTTATTTTTTGTTTTTATAATAGGTACAATTTAAGGTAAGGCAGGTCCATTCTACACGAACGAGTAAAACGCGCGTGAGCTTCTCGGTGATTCGAGAATCCATACCGTATGAATTCTCGAATCTTCGAGAAGCTCACGCGCGTTTTACTCGTTGACATAAAATGTAGAATTGTGTAAAATGGGCCTTAGAGTCATATACTTGCTTTTTTTTATGACCAGTAAAATGGATGAATCAATACACGTTTATTGAAATAATTTTACAGACGGTAATACCGGAGATACGTATTTTGCTCAGTATCCATGATCAATTGTACAAACGAGAGACGGTTTTTTATAAGAGTAAAAATCTTTTTTTTTACATTTAATGTTTTTAAAATCGTATCTGTGTAAAGGGTGCATGCAGGGCGTGGGCGAAGTGAACTTTAACAAAAACCAGAACATAACGAAAACTTACGTAACGAAATCATAAGCATTGAACAGCGTTGGCGTAATTGCATTTTCATCTAACTCATACTCGTCTGAGAGCATGTAGAGTTTTTATCGGAACCCAAAAAGTGCTTGAGTTGAGTTTGACGTTACATGCCTTAAACACCGCGGCCGTTTGAGAGAGACACTTCCTACCTAATTTTTTATTACTAATTTTGTTTGTTTGTTTGTTTGTTTGTTTGTTTGTTGAAATTACTGTATAAAAAGGTTAATTAAAGTTCCTAAACGTAAAAATATCGACAGGATCAAAATTACGACGAGATGTCAAGCCCGACAAACCAATCATCAAATAAAACGCCACAACCCCCCAAAAGTTCTTAAATTTACTGACTATTACTTTTCAATTAACTGCGTTAAAAATACCCTTACGTTACATCCAGCCCTCCCAGCAAGCTCATGCACGGAGAATATAGTATCTTGGTCGGGAAAAGGGCGAATTTGACAACCATCCGTTTACTAAATCGTTACACACATGCTGAGGATTGAACTCGCGCCCATCGGATGCTTGTCCGAGCCCCTTATTCGGACATAAAAGTCAGGATTTCAATGAACTGTAACATTGTTGGAATTCTGCCTGTCGAGATGACACAGATCCATTTTATTAAAAAAAAATTATTTAATGTTTCACAAAAACTTGTTTTTAACAATTAAATTAACACTTCTTCCCCGACGAACTTCATAATTCTGCCCGACAGGGGGGCTTGGCTTGCCCGACGGGGGGGCTACAGCCCCCCCCAGCACCCCCAGTGGCGCCACCTCTGCACTTTATCAATGTCAAAATGGATCAGTATATGTATAAAATAGATCAGTATATACGTATAAAGATGTTATGAATAGTTTTTTTAAAAAGCTGGGATCTATTAAATTTTAAAAGCTTTTAAATCCATTTTCAACGATTTTTCGAAACAACAGTATTTTACTTAGGATTATAGTGTCGCCACCAATTAATGCAAGTACTCATCGCTGACGAGTGGTACTATTATGAAAATAAAATAACTTTACTGTGGAAGAGGAATTTGGAGTAGGGATATTCATATTTAAAGACAGGGAAATTTAGGGATAGTTTGAGTTTGGGAGAATCAGCTAATTGGTCAGAAGTGGTATGACCTAGGGAATTTTCATGTGGAGGGACATAAAACAAAACCCGAAATGTCTCTTGTGTGAAACTTATTGCCAATGTATGCGCGTAGGAGGTTATGATTACATGAAGCTTGGAATTGAAGTCGTCAGCTAAAAGGAACGCTATTGCATTAAAGAAAGAAACGCGAATCAAATAGATAAGTTATGTCGGATGGTAAAATAGTTTTCTAGACGGGAGGAATGATTACTACGACGCAATCCATTACAATGATTAAAAAGGGTGAATACATTAAAGAAAATTAAAATATGGTACTTAAGGAAAATATATAACATATATATTTTTTTAATTTGATAATTTCTCGTGAAGAACTTATATAAAATCCTAACTATTCTAGTCTCTTACTAAATCTATTCTAAAGTTTTCCGTAAAAAGAATACTCCGTCCAAATGTACCTTTACTATTTTCTCTTTCTTTCCACAGTAAAATAGGTAGTCTGAGAGTTTTCTGATCCGAAGTTGCCCAGTGAGCTCATTACGTTGGTTGAACAGGGACTTGCTTGACTCGGGTTTTTTTTTTAGTGCGTAGCCGCGCCTAACAAGTTTCAAAGTAATTTAATCGGTTGTGGCTGAACCCACCACACCCATCAGCATTGGAGCATAGGGAATCTGCTTCAGAAGAAATAATGTGCCAACTACTTTGAGTGGCAAAAATTGGTCAGGTATAATAATAGACGGGCGTCTGGTAACCTTTAATTAGTCCATTCGGGATGTCGCTACATATTACCCTGCTAAAATAAACAATAATATTTAATTTCTGACGTTTAACACATCAACATACAAACAGTTTCGGCAATTGTAAAGTTGTTTTCACTGTTGGGAGGTTAAAATACCTTTTTCTGTGCTTGTTTTGTTTATTAGAAACACAACCTAAAAAAAGTTTAAAGGGATAGCTTGTAAGTTGCACCTCGAATCCAAGAAACTTTAAACTATTAAATTTAATATAATTTTTTAAATAAAATAGGGTAATTGATTGAGTAGTTAGATGTCCCAGGACGACAATGAGCTTCAGTGGGTTAATAAAATAGTTTATTTTGTATACTTAGTTTATTTTGTAATTGTTTACTTTTCTTGATGCGCTCACGTTTTTCCCAAGTACCTTTATAAAATGTCAGACAATTTGTTCTAAAAAAGCAGTTTTCAATAATTTTTCCCATTTCAGATTATAGTCACATCGCGGTTAAATGTCTAGCGGACTTTTTGCTGTTTATGAATGCTAAATTTGCAGTTAAATACAAGATTTAAAGAAGTCTCCAGTTTCGGAGGAAAAATAGTTTTAATTAGCAAGATTCTATTTCATTTGTCACCCTAAAATTACTTTCATGCAAATATATTTTTATTAACAATCACAACAAAATTTAAGTTGATAAATACAATACAATAGAATCCTAATAACCCAAACTATTGTCACTGGCAAAAGTTTATAAATTGTTCCCTTAGTCACTCCTGGATCTTAATCAATTTCCATGTTTCCTGCTCAACCATTTACAGCTTATACGCTAAAAAAGTCGGCAAAATGATTATGCGGGAGTATTGGTTAACGTGCGTATTTCCACTTCTTAACCAAATTTTCTAAACCTTTGATAACTTTTTAAGCCATAGGGCTATTTTAAGACGTGCGTGTTTGTTCCTTACAATTGGCAATAGTTTTTTGTAAGAAGATTAAGGGGGAAAATATAAATAAATTGTAAACTTATTTTCTTAATCTCAACATCATTAGTTAGATTTTTGCTTTATTTATTCCTGGTTCTGAGCTTTGTGTTTTTTCAATTACTGTGCTCGCCCAGCTGCGACAATTCAATTTTCCGAATTATTATTTAGCCATTGTGAAATGATGAAAATTGGTTTTTTTTTATTCTCTTATTTCTAACGTATCGAGGCACTGCTTCCGTTCTAGTGACATAATTTTCTATTTAAATTAGCATGCTTTACGAAAATCTCCATCTAAATCCTATGTTTAGATGCCTTTTTTCTTAATTTTAAGTTCGTGTTAAGATTCATTTATAAATTGAGTGTCTTGAGCAATTTTAACTACTGCGCTACTATAGCATTCTTAGACTTTAAATTAAAAAAATTGTTACTGGGGTTTATATTGTATTTTTTCTTTAAAAAGTTTTCATGGGTAAACGCTAAGTAGTGAATTTCATAAAAATAATTTTTAAATGATAAATACCGTATATTTTTCTTAATCCAGACTGCTTACCCCGATAAAGAATGTGAATGGTAGTATTCTATTGTTAAACGATAACGTTCTGAAGCTTGTTGTTTCAAATAAGATGTTTGATTATTATATATTTTATATAAATTGATGATTTTTCTGATTAATATTTTTTAAAAAGCACTTTTTCTGAATTAATAAAAATAATCAATACTTGGAAGATTGATTTTTTTTCAACAATTTAGTTATTTCGTTTATAAAGTAGACTTTACTAAATTGATCCAACAATTAGTGTGCTATTTAATGGGAGGTGATAATTATTCAATCGGCTCTGTATGTCCCCGTATGAAGTCTACCTAAAGACTGGAACTAAAATATAGTCATAAATTTTGATTCAATATGTATTTTTGGGAAAGTTAATCTGTTCTCTAAACACGTACTTATTACAATGATTAAATAGAATTATTTAAAAACTATTATGAAGACCTAATTTAAACTTAATTAGACATGAAATGGAAACATCTTCAACTCGAATGTGACGTGAAATGGAGTGAAATCTTGTCGAGTGAATTTTACTTTACGGTTCCCCATTGTCTAAAAGTGAATATAAAATGCATGTATGCATTATTCATTGCTGTTAGGGCGGAGGAAACTATTTTAGCGATTTGCTACTTGTCCGTGGGATATCAATCCATCGGAAGTTTATACCTCTACCTCGTGAGTCCATTGTTCTTCAGACCTTCCACACATACTGTTGACGAGACCGTTTTTAAACACATAACTTCATCGAAATCGGGTCAAGCAATTTGTCTTCCGTTTCGAAATTTACCTCTGCTTTCAGCTCGCATTTGTTCCTTTCTCGTACGGGTTGTTAAAATCTACTGTTAGGAATATGTAGCATTTTAACTTTCTCCTTTGAGGTTGATGTACGTAGGAATGCTTTATGTCGTCGGTTCCACTTGGCCATTGTTCGAACCTTTTTTGTTGTGTGTGTGCGTTAGTTAACTTGTATACTTAAACAATGGACGCGCGTGCTTCTGTGCTCATAGCGTATCGTGTCGCAACTGTTCTTGTATTGGCTTGTTACATTGTGCTGGGCAGCAAGCCATTGAGCGGTTGTCCACCTCGGCTTAATGGGCATTGCAAGAGTTGTAGAAAATGTTATGGTTTCTTTACTGTGGCGGTTTCATAAGTATTTCTTGAGAAACTAAATATTTATTTTAGTAACGTGTTTATACTTTATTTAGAACGCGTTAGTCTTTGTTTCGTATTTCCTTTGAGTGTTTTCAGTTTAACTTCGAAGTTCATCTAAACACTTTTTTACTTCAAAGTTAACATATCAAAATGTTTTGATGTAAAGCTGCCCTTACAGTTCAGTACAACAGTAGATTTTAATAATTATATTTACAATAGTAGTAATTTAATAGCTGCTAAATAAAACGAAACTACAAATTAAATATGAACGACAACGATTATTCATACTTACTAGATGATTCGAACCCGACGTCTTTGATATGAGATGAAGCCATAGCTTTAACCATCTTTAAATTGCTGTGATACACAATTATCTTTGATAATCTTAGACGAGTGATACTTCCAAATATATTCCCTTTTATTAGACGTCCAGATTCATATGAATTTAGTTTGGAATCAAAAACTCATTCATAAAAGCATTTTGCCGAATTGCACAATTGTTGCACTTTCACTTGCGGCGATTACGAGATCGTTGTGTGTACACCCAATATCACTGTTAACAACAAAACGTATACCCTAGCAACTTAAAGATAAAAGTGCCCAAATAAAGCTATCTCGCTTCACTAAAGGGTTTACAGTTCGCGCACTGTATTTCTTCGGTTTTTTTATGCGTATATTAATAAAACTTATCAGTTTTGGAAGTACGCTTATCTTCCCCAGCGCAGATAACGCACGAAAGTAATTGCTCGGCAATTGTTCGTCACTGAATCTCCCCGAGACCTTTCGTTGTAGATGTTTTTTTTCTCTTGCATAGTTCACCCACATGAATAAGGAGAGGTTTTCACTATGCTGCGACCCCGCCAGGTAAAGTGGCATCTTTGTTGTTATCCGATTCACGTATGAAATGACCCGGTTTTCGAGGATTTGGACCTAATGTTAAACGGCTTACCCGCATGTGACTCGAGGGTGAAACAAACCTTTCCTTTGAATTGGGATGTATAAACAATCCCCATAAATTTGTGCCTCGTAGTCCTAAAATCTTATGTGAATGGGAACGCTGGGTTATAATTTAGGTCGAGTATTTAGTTAAATTACGCTTTGTTTATGCGATGGTGTTTATTTTTTTTTAACTACATCGAACTTGTGATCTTTCTTTTCTTCGCTGTGCGGTATGAGCGATAAAATAATAAAAATATAGTTTTTCTTTATTGTGTTTTAAAAACATTTATACAATATCTTAAGGTCTTAGATTTTATGTAATAAATTAAAATATTCTACATTAATAAATATTTTTAATTGTGTCAAATGATGGCATTTGATTTTTTTTAATAATATCAAGCTTATTTCCAATTGTAAATTTTAAATATTTAATTTTATAATCGATATTTAAAAAAAAATTCATTAAATATTTTTTATTAAATTATTATATAAATCTTTAAGATACTGATATGTATTACCAATCATGTTAATATAATTTTTATTAAAAAGTTTCTTATATTTGGAGAGCTGTGAAGAAATACTGAGATGAGGTACCTTTCAGTTTGTTCACAGTATCAAACAAGAACAAAACCTACACATATTACATTAATCTTAATTTGGAAGTTTACGTTATTTATTAAAATGAAGATTTATGTTTATTATATTATTTTAAAATATATGAAAAATTTTACTGAATTTTTTGATGAAATATACCTATTAGTTATAACACTTAAAGAAAACAATAGAATGCTAAAACTTTAGACTATAAACTTTTAATTCCATGTAAGAAATCATCTGTTATAAAGGGGTGTGGCAATAGGGGGAGGCAGGGGTGCACATCCCCCCCAAACCCAATGGCGCAAATCCCCCCCAAAAATTTCTCTTCTCCCCCCCCAAATTTTTTTATTAATTTTCATTAGTAAAAAGGAATACATTAGCATTTGAATATCGAAGCAGCAACAGTTATCTCTGTCATTAACTACTTTTAACAGTTGTCAATAACTATGAACTTTTAAACTTAGTAAATCACTAGTTCATTATGAAATAAATTTAGGGAACAAATTTAAAGTTTGAGAATTCTTATAATATATGTGCGGTAACGATTAGTTAGATAATTTATAGTTATGATATTTTAAAGATCTAATAAGCGTTTTAGTTGACCAAAACCGGTAAAGTATAATATAAATTATAAAGGCTACATGATCTAAAGTATAGTGGGATCTAAAGTATAGTAGGATAGTAATCGCCACTGCTAATTTTAATACATAATTTAATTCAGAGAAAATTATTTACTTATTACCAAGGTCATTTTAATTCAAAGATTTAAAGGAAACAAAAAATGTATTAACTTAACTATGCCAGATGTTGTCCTCGTTATTTGAACATGGTTCAAAAATACGATGCATCGTTCCCGGGTCTTTCCTTCGAGATAGGCCCCGAACCGTCGCCAATAGCTCACTGTGCAGCTCTAGTGCGACGTTATTTAAACAAACCAAACTTTATATATAAGACAGAGATATAAAAAAAGCTGTTTTTTTTAAACACATTATGTGACATTAAATAAATAACCAAGGAATAAAACAGATGTCATTTACGCGCGTTAGATGCATAAAGTGTATATGCAAACAACATGGTTTTTATTCCCCAATCACAGTGCCATCTTCAAAAGCTAACGAGCGTTAATAATGTCCCCATTCTACACGGACGTTATTTACGCTCATTAGCTGTTGCAGATTACTGCGATTGGTCCATACAAACCACGTAGTTTGAATGCACCAATCATAGAGGTCGGCAATGCAACTCGCGGAAATAGCGTCCGTGTAGAATGTGCCAAAGAAGATATTTTTTTTGGTTAAGTATAATTTCTGTTATCTAATTGTATACACAAAACTGCACAATTATATATAGAAAGTTATATAAATAGGGTCAAATAAAATATTAATAGAAAAGTGGAAAATCCATATCTTAACTGTTACAGATATCAACATGACATAAAGTATAGATTACAAGTAATGGAAAAAGTTTCATAAACAAAACCGTCTAATATACTCCAACAAAAGAGACAGGTAAACACAAAGATAGAAATTCATACAAATTACTTAACCTTATCGGCTTTGTTTAAAATCACTCATGTCCTTCTATTCTTATATTTGGCTATTTTAAATATGACAATTAAATGCAAAAACTTCATTTTATCGAATTTTAAGAAACCTTATGAAATTAAACTTTAATTTAAAAAGGCCGTATAATATTTATCCACTTACCACTACAGTTTCTCAAACTCAGAAAATACTTTTCATTAAGGTTTTTCCTTTTTTACAATTTAAATAATTGTAAATTTGCTCCACATGTCAACAGTAACTTCAGAAAAATCAAGCATTCTTGTTAACTGAAATATATGATCTGTTCTTTTGCTGTAACACCATTGAAGTTATTAAAACTGATTCGACCGCCAAATCAAGACGAAACCCAAATACATTAAAACCGTCTACTAGTAAACAAACGTATGAAAGTAATTAGTTTCTTGTGGAGTTGTATATAAAAATCATAATTTATGTTATACGTGTTATTGAGATGAGGAGACAGTTTGCTTCATTGTAGTTTTTTTTAAACATATGCCTCATCCCAAGCGGAAAAGTTGAATTTGTTGCAGTCAGCGTTTTCTTTTCCAAAGTGTAGTATGAATGGAAGTGTTTTAACAGTTGCTCAGCTATAGTGATATATATATATATATATGAAGCATAAATATCGAATCAACAAATTGACCCTCATATTTATCAAAGCAATTGCTTAAATGTTTTGTATTGTAATCATAGTTTATGATGTAAGGATATGAAATGAGATTCCAGGTTGAATTTATAGCATTCTTCATATATATTATTATTTATACATTCTTTCTAATGGAAAATTTATTATCTAACAGCCTTTTTTAATTTAAATCTCAGCACTGAAGTGTATTCTGAATGTTTGAACCGGACAAAAATCAGTAAACGTGTACGTAATTTTTTTTTACAATGTTGTCAGCTTATGTGCCAAAGAGGCATTTCTCTATATTGCTGGAAATTCCAGTGATTGAAGGCATATTATATAATGTATTATACTAATTAAATAATTTTTTGTCCAAAAAATTTCCCCCCTAAAAGTTCAAAAATAATAATAAAAAATCCCCCCCAAAAATTTCGATGGCGCACCTTGCGCCATGATCCCCCCCTGTGGGCACCCCTGGGGGGAGGGAGTGGTGTTTAGGAAAACTTTTTTAATTGTAACTTGTATCGATCTCAGAAATCATAATAAAGACCAACTTAGCAACTGATATGTTAATCGGTTGAGATTGCTATAGTCAATTAAAACCAATAACTTCAAAATACATACATGTCGAAACTTTTAATATGCAAGTCCCAAAATTGCAACAATTCACTTCTAAAGCAATTTAAATTATTATTTATTGACTTTTAGACCGTTATATTGTAAGATTCATAATATGCCAGTCTAATAAATATGACGTTTTACTTATTGAAAAGTAGAATATTGAGTGAAATTCTAATGCTAGAGTAAAAACTAATATTAAATGAAAAGGGAAGAAAATCACATGACAAAAAATCAAATATTTTGTAGTAATAAGTTTATTTTAAAATACTAAAATTCGCACAATATATTTAAAAATATTTAAATTTCTTGTTTAAAAAATGTGTTCAATTTAATGATTGAACACTTTCTATCGGTTTATGAAACGCTAATCTAAATGCTAATTGCATTGAGAAGGAATTTAAAGGGCTGTAGATATAAAGTGCTTATTATGCTTTTGACTTGCATATTCTGTGTATACCAGTGTCTTCCTTAAACTGCCATACCTTTATTTGTTTCAGAAGGTGGACCCAGAGTTGATATTCACGAAGCAGGAAAGGATAGGCAAGGGCTCCTTCGGGGAAGTCTTCAAGGGAATCGATAACAGGACACAGCAAGTGGTCGCCATCAAAATAATTGACCTTGAAGTGGCCGAGGATGAGATCGAAGACATCCAACAAGAGATTATGGTGCTGTCACAGTGTGATAGTCCATACGTGACAAAATACTTTGGTTCCTATTTAAAAGTGAGTTGTTTCTGTGTATCTACACTCATGCTATATACATTTTTTTTTAGATATCTTTAAACTTGTTGTGGTGTTAGTTTAAATAATTATTATTTTCTAACTTAGAATGAATCATATCTAATTAAAGATTGCTAGTTTATTCAGGTGCAATGATTCATTATATGTACAAAAACCATACATTTTTAGATATGTCAAGAACTACTTAAGGCATTAGATGGGATTTAAATGATGTTAAGTTGTGTTAAGTCTAACTAAAATAATAATAATTTACTGGCATATTTAATAGTAAAACAATTTGAAGATGGATGACTTAAGTTTTCCATGGATTTCCAGTTTAATTAGCATTACACATAAACTTTATATTCATAAAAATATTTAGTGTATTATATTCATAAATTTGAAGCATTGAGGTGTTTCTTGGAAGATAAATCTATTAAAATAATACCAATTTAAAATATATATAAAAATTTTATGCATTAGAAATATAAAGTAAACTATTTTGCAGAGAAAACAACTTCCATTTTTGACATTTTCCCAAAACTTCAAAGGGTTAAAAAATGATTTACAAAGAATCAAAATATTTTTTGTTATATTAAGAGAAACTTTTTGGTATTTTTAAATTGCTAATCCAATCATTGAAAAATGGCAATTTCTTAAACTGGTAACCAACAGAATGAGTTTAATTGTGGATATTGAGTTTTGTTTAAGTATTTTATAATTATGCATTAAATAGATGTATTTTTTACATGGTTATGTAATTCGGATATTTTTTTTTAAATAATTCGGATAATTATGTTTCTACATAGAGAATTATTTATATTATTAGCAATTTATTATTTCACATTGCTTGGAGCATTGTAATTCGATCTTGAGCTATATATATATTTTAATTTAATTTTTTCGTAGAGTATCTGAAATAATACTCTCACCATTGAGATAACTGTAAAATTATTTTATGATTATTTTTTTATGCTATTATTGTTTATGCACATATTTAACTGTAAAATTATTATATAATTGTATGAAATTATTGTATACATAGCATAAAATTGTAATTATTTAAATGTCTGTGCACATATATATATTAAGAGCTTTTATTTTTTTAAAAAAAGTCTTGCATAAATCTATAACATTTAAAGGTGTAGCAAAATGTGGTCAACTAAGACTAAACCTGTGGCCTTTTGCATGCTATGCAGGTACTGTATTCGCTAGGCTAAAGTAATTTTTTTACTCCAATTGATGGTATCGGGTATATGAATGACCACCACGAGTAAATAAAACCTTTTTTTTATATGTGCATAAAAATAATTTAAACCTGATCTTCTTGTTTTATTACCGATTTATTTTGCATTTATAGTATCTTTACATTTATTTTTTTACTAACAAAGTCTAAACATACAAATTCAAAATTAGTATTTAAATTTTATATGCATCTGATGTGGTACTTACAAATGCGCATTGAAATGCTAGACTTGTTTTACATATAGAGTAAATGCTAAAATAAGTTTGAGTTTTAATTACCTTATATAGTTTTTTTTATTCAATGCTTTTATGTTTTAGGGTACAAAATTATGGATTATCATGGAATATTTGGGAGGGGGCTCCGTGCTGGATATGATGAAGATGGTATTTTTTGAAGAAACACATATTGCAATAATTCTTAGAGAAGTGTTAAAAGGATTAGACTATTTGCATTCAGAACGCAAGCTTCATCGTGATATAAAAGGTGAATATATGTACATAGGTTTTTAAAAAATCCCTAGTGCAATAAAATTTATAGTTTTTAATATTGAAATATTTAATAAATACATTGTGTTGCTTAAAAAAAACTTTTTTTCCCTTTACAAATTTATTTTTGAGCTACTTAAATTAATATTTCAATCGAAGGTGCAACTAATTAGTTGCAAGCAATTCATTAAAATATTAAAAATAACCTAAAAGAGTATGCACATGAAAAGTTATTTCAATTTTCAAGCAGAGAAAGCAATTTTACAATTGCAAAAATCGTGTGAGCATCAGTGAGTTACCCAAGACTCCACTGTTTAAATAAAATCTTTGCATATTTTTAATGTGTTTTGAATATTGACATGTTTGATACTATAAAAAGAGTAACATTTAATTTTCTCTAAAATATATTTGTTGCATGCAAAAAAAAAAGTATTCCTGAACAACAAAAAATGGGTATTATTTCTCTTTTTCGTTATTAGAAAAAAAAAATTATGTTCTGAGACTGTTTAACTGCATTACAAAGAGTGAATGAATGTCTCTTTGGCATAATGTGTAATGTGTAAATCTGAATAAACTGTATCAGTATGTCTAGAGGTCTGATCATACGAGAAAGGCCTAGTAACTATAAGTCGTAGGACTTTGAAATTTGTAAAATATTTTGTTTGGAAAAATGAGTTTTTATCCAAAATATTTTCAATACTGTGCTGCTCAAACATACTTGAATTTCTGTTCAAACATTCATAGAACTACTTTTGACTTTTTCCATTGACTTTAACACACATTACATCCTTTAAATGCCATCTGAAAGTCTGGAATACAACTCTTGACAAACAAAAAACAAAAGCACATGTGAAACATACAACACATCTGAAAAATATTGTTGTAAGTCAAGGGATTAAATATACTTCACCTACTAATATGTCAACTCAATAATAATAAAAAACTTAAAGTAAATATATCTTCTGAAAAAACTTTTTGCTTGCTTAATAAAATAATAAATGCAGTAAGTTGATAAATTCAACAAAAGTGGACTGTTCTTTAAAGCATTTAGGAATTGTGTTTTAAGGTTAAGGTTTGAAAATAGCTTATGTTTTTTATTCCCTCTCAAAAGTTGTAGATCTTAACATTCTTTAATGTAATGAAAGATTGTGGATGATACAGCAAAGTTGTCTCATATTGCTCACAAAATTTGTATACACATATTAGCCTGTGATAATTTATAAGTATATTAACATGCATAACATTTTAAACAATTTAATTATAAAAAGTTTTCTCCATCAATAATGACTACTCTACTATAAATGCAATATTCAGATGGAAATTTGGAAAATAATAATTGTTACTCCCTGTAATTCACACAGTCTGGTTATGATTTTATATTTCCAAATTTCGTTGGTAAAGCAGTTAATCTGATCTGTGAATTAACCTTGATTCTATTGAGCAATTAACAGTGTTTTAGAAGCAACGTAATGAAGGAATATTTATGTAAGTTTATGATTTCTAATTTATTCAAGTCAAGATAGATTAATTTTAAACTACTAAAAACCTCAAAAGATTAATGCTTAGCTGACTAATGCATTTTATTTTCTGTAGTGTGACGTTTTAGTTAATTGTTTTCTGAGAGCATGTATTTTTAATAATAATACTAAAATTCTTAAACAAATATAAAGTACATTGAGAATATGATAATATATTTATATAAAGAAATGTTAATATGTGTATAGAAGGTTTAAGCAATATGTAACATTGCAAATTACGCTTATAATTCAATATAAATCAATGGGAGTAGCTATTTTTTTTAACTAAATGACAGTGTTGAGAATATATATTTTAAAATTATAAAACAATAGTTCCTCTGTGTTAATTTCTTATGAAATATCCTATTGTATCTTAATAAATGTTTGATCGTTGCTGAATAAATTTCCTTCGCCTTCCAGCTGCTAATGTTCTTTTATCTGAAATGGGTGATGTCAAGTTAGCAGATTTTGGTGTTGCTGGCCAACTGACGACTACCACCAGCAAAAGAAACACCTTTGTTGGCACTCCTTTCTGGATGGCCCCAGAGGTCATCAAACAATCAGCATACGATTCTAAGGTACTTTATTTCGTTTTTTTCCGTATTTGTCGAGTTTATTAATATGATTATTGGTAATGCTTAAATATATATTTATTAAAAATAAATCTTAACTTTGTAATTTCGCAGGCTGATATTTGGAGTCTTGGAATCACAGCTATTGAACTGGCAAAGGGGGAGCCGCCCAATTCGGATTTGCACCCCATGAGAGTATTATTTTTAATTCCAAAAAACAACCCTCCTCAACTGACAGGGAATTACAGTAAGCCATTTAAAGAGTTTGTGGAAGCCTGCTTAAATAAGGATCCAGAAAATGTAAGATCTTCTTTACTGTGTGGTTGTTTTTACTAACCTACAATTTCTCACATTTATTTAAAAAAAAATATTATTCATTTTGTGCATGAACCATAACATCAGTTATTTTTGCTTAATTGTATATTAAAACATTTGAAGTGTGAAACAGTTGAAACATTAAAAAAGGTATTTGAAGTGTGTTAACTAAATTTAGACATGTATTCCAATTCAGAAATTAACTCTTTTTATTTATTTGTTCATGCTAAGCAGGTAAAACAGTTTATATGTAAAATTATACTCAAATATTACTTTTTTGTTCTTATATTTATTTCTTAATCATGGGATTAATTAAAATATCAGTTTTTCTGAGCTATGTTTTTGTTCATTGCCAAAAAAATTACAATTTTTAATGTATTTAATTTGTGTATGCAAGCTTTTGTCAAAATTTCATATAAAAGAAAACACAAATTCATTTAAATGTTCCATTAGAGCCTTAATAACAAATACAACATAAACTTATATAAACAGTGTGTTGTTTAAATAAAGGGTTACACTGATAACTTATTATAAACATAATTACTTTTTTAAACCTAATTAGCATAATTTTGATTAAAAAAATTAGTGACATTTATTTTAAGCTTTGTGAATTGAAAAGAAATATTTATGCTTTACATTATTAGATTACACTGTTTTGAAAAGAAAATGTTTGAAAACCATTTTACCCCTTAAGATATGAAAAATAGTTGAATGACTAATTTATTAGTATAATATTTAAAAGAAGAAAAGACTAATTCCAATTATTCTGTTTTGAAATTGAAATTATTTTTGCGTTTGAAATGACTAAAAAGGCACAATGGTGTGCCTTTGACAATTGCTTTTCCATTGTTCGTACACCCTTGAAAATGAGATATTTTGAATTAAATATTCATGCGATAACGAAGTGCACACAAAACAATGAGCCGCTGGAATGAGTGAGCTAACAAATGAATGACAAAATCTATACAGTTATCAGTGTTCACTCTAGAAATAAAAAAGGGCAGGGCGCTGTTGGTTGTAAAAGGGCACCCTGTTTTGAAAAAGGCACTCCTTCTTTTAAAAGGGCACTTTTAAAAAAAAAAAAGTTTGAGATGGGCGTGGCCACCCGTTGATCTATCGGACTCGTGACCAAAAAAAAAAGTTCCGATTTGTTGATTGATATTGCGCAAGAGACGATTGTGACGATTCGGTGCTTATTTTGAAGGAAAGACCCGTACAAAATTGATGTCTCTTTATGAAGATAATACTTAAAATCCAAAATTTGACACTTAAAAATTTATGTTTTTCGCTAAAAACCAAATCTGTAAGTAGCTTTAATCAGACCCCTTACAAAACTGATTTAAAGGCTACTTAAATCTAAAATTTGGGTAATAAAAGGCCTAATATTGTAATCAAACCATCTTCACATTAAAAAAAACCATAGCATTTCATATGCAGGTACAGGCAACCAATAGGATTCGTGGAATGCCCCGTGCTCGAAATAACTGCGGAATCATCACGATTATACAACAACACGCATAGTTAAAAGGAGTTTGTTTTTCTACTGTCATAATTCACTTAATTCCAATTTACAAACAATTTTTTTTTTAATCGATGCCTTTTTTAAAGACGGCTAGGAAGCAAGGACGCTTATACTTGACTGAAAAGGGGCGGAATTGTTTCAAAAGAGGGCGGCATTTTGAAAAAAAGGGGCATGAGGGCGCTATCGAGATGAAAAAAAGGCGGGCAGGGCGGACCGCCCTTCAAAAATCGCCTAGAGTGAACACTGCAGTTAGTCAAAAACTATTTTACTCACTGAAACATCAATGCATTTTTTCCCATTTAAAGGGAATTATTTAATTACAAATTATATATACACTGCCTTAGTAACATCTTCCATTCACCAATGTTATTCCAATGCAAGTACTAATGCAGTTATGCATATCTTTTTATAGATTGTGGTGCATTTCAGAATTTTGAGATAGGCAATGGGTTTTTCAAATGCTAATTTCTGAACATGCACATTTTTTTCTAACTTTCTTTGTGTGCATTTCAGAGACCCACAGCCAAAGAACTTCTCAAGTTCCCCTTTATTCGCAAGGCTAAAAAGAACTCCTATTTAGTTGACCTCATTGAAAAGTACAAAAGGTTCAAAGCTGCTGGAGGGGGACAAAGTGATAGTGACTCTGAAGCATCAGATTCGTGAGTATTTTCTTTACATTATACTGAAAAACACAATAAGCTACAATTGCAATTGGATTATTTTAAATTTATTTACACACTCAGTATCTCTCATAATATTTACATTGATTGTTAAGTGATTTAATTAGCAAAATGTATAGCTATACCTTGCATGAATTGATACAAAAACTTGTATACAAGTCTAATTCCATAATTTGTATGCAACTAGGAAGTTTTTAAAGTTTTTTTTTTATATTAGCAAAAAAAAAAGTGTCAGTTTATTCTTTACATTCAATAATTTCAACCATTTAAAGCTTTATTATTGTAATTTATTTTTAAATAGATTTTTAAAAAAGTAATAAAGATTTTCTCAGTAAATTTGCATACTAATTGTTCTATTTTCGTGTATTTTATATTTTTTGCGCTAACTTTATTAAATTTACTGAAATATTATAACAATGCATGTTGTACATCACCTTTTTATTCTAGTTGGCAACATAGTTATGTTTATGGGATTATTGTTGTTTTATTTAATTATGTTTTATAATCTAAATATATATTATTTTATTTAATATCGGTGTGTTACATAATATTATACAATATCTTTTATACAGTAGAATATTATAAAGGATGCTTATTTTTATCTAATGAGTTTTACATTTCACAGCAAGCGATTAAACATTGATCATCGGGATGTTCAATATGTTAAACAATTGGTGAAAGGCGAATAATTTTTTTTTTTACATATTATGAACACTTACAACACTTTTATCAGTTATTATCAGAAGAAATAAACAGGAAAGAAACCCAGAATTTTTTAAAAAAATTAATAAGCATTCAACATGAACTAGGTTGTCTTCTTGTTCTAAAGATTAATGTACTATGTACGTTCGAATTTTTTCAAATTTAAATATAATAAAAAAAAATTACTGTGAATTACTATACTTACGTACACCCTGTCGCATTACATACCTATAACAATTATATATTATAAACCATACTTTCATTAAAACAACCTCTGTCCTCTTTTGGTAACAAGACCACATCCTATTAGTCTGTTATAATGAGGTTCTACCGTATATTTATTAGAAATATACTATATTAATATATATAAATAGTCATAAAGCTGGATAACCAAAATGATTATTTTTTCTTAACCCTCTGAGCGGTTAGAAAAAGGGCAAAATTATAAAGTTTTCTCTTAAAAATAATTTATTTCATATTTGCAATGCATGTATAATATATATTAATTTTTATTTTTATAAATATAGCTTCCAAAAAACACCCAACAACTTAAATTCGAAAAATATTTTAACATTGATTATTTTTATGCATTAAAAGTTCATGTGTATTGCTAGAAAAACTGGAAGTTCTTGGATGACTTAAGACTTTCTGTTCCTTCAGAGGGTTAATAAACTTAATTTTTATCATTAAATCATTTGAAAATGATGATTTTACGAAAATAGGCTAAAGGATGAGAAACGGGCATACACTTCTGCACAAGAAATGTAATCAATACCAAAATTCTTTCTTTGATAACTCATCAGTACAATCTTATCAAATATCAAGTAAATAATTCGGTAAGCTGTAAAGCACACCCATAAACTGAGCCACATCTTGTTTCAGGGACGAGTCAAAGGTGAACGACACCTGGAAAAGTTGGCGTTGGGACCTGGGCACAGTGAAGGGCGGCCCTGGTGCCTGCGAGATCCCCCTGTCCCCTGCCCTGGATGGGGAGAACAACGTGATGCCTCCTGTGAAAGTGTCCAAGATCCCCACCCCTTCCAAGCACCAGCAGAACGGGGACTCCATTTCGCCCACCCCGCTCTCCCCCAACTCTCATCCAGAGGGGGTCACCTTCTTCAGGCAGGAGAACAGGCAACAGGTGGGCGTCTCTGTTTCACTTAAGTCTGGAGAGTTACTTTCTCTCACCAATAGAGTTTGCATGCCTACCACTAGCTTGTATATATTGTATAATCAAAGTATAGATTTCATGTGTTATTGTACAAATATATGTAAGAAGAGTTTCTACTTTACCACCTCTTTTTATTTGACCTTTTTTTTAAATTTGATTATAAACCCTTCCATATCTAACTTTAATTTTAACTGATTTTCCCATCCGGCCTCTAAAAATCCCTTTCCACTTGTTAATCATCCCTTAACTGCAGTTTCATATTTGTTCTAGAATGTAATTCTTTCCCATTCGACAAAAATCCACTGTCCAGCTCTAATGCGACATTAATTAACCAAACCCATTAATTTTTAAGGACAGTCTTTTCCTTGAAATTAAAGTCTAAACATTTTTTGCCTATGTATTAATCCCTTGAAAAAAGCCTTTTATGGACATATTTGAGTGAGGCCACACCCCAGGTTCCCTAATTACGGACTTCCATCCAATGACTAATGTGCTCACCTTTTCTTTTTTGAAAATAATCCCCAGATTTTCTATGTGTTGTACGAGAGATTTTCCTTGCCTTTGGCATTCGTTTTTCTTCTTATATAATGTAAAAATGATTCACTCTTGTCTGCTGGCTAAGAAGATGTAAATAAATACAATTTGTGGTATTATTTGGCCATGTATTTCTTCAGCGTCGCATCTAAATTAACGATGGCACCCCACTATTTGCATTTCATATGTAGCAATTATTGTGAGTCAACTGTACAATGTGCAATTTTCTATTGCATGCAGTATGTTTTTCACTGAAAATTTCTGTATTTTTGGAATTTTAGGCCAAAAAGAAATACTAAATTAAAAACTATTATTTTTATTAAAAAAATAATATTGATTTATATGTAACGACATGTGATGTACAAGAAATTCTCCATAGTACTTTAAAATTATGTTGTATTTTTTAAGCAAAGAATTTAGTATATTTAAGAAATAAATGTTGAAAAATATTCAAGTTTCTTTATAAAATTGTAAAGTTTTCTTTACTTTAAAAGAATATAGGTATTTTATTAAAGTAATTAAAATCTTTATTTTGACAAGTTTAAAGCAGATACATTTTACAGTATACATTTGCCAAACTGAGAACTAATTATATATTCTGCACCATTCACTCATCCTCTAATTTTTTTTCATAAACGGTCGAGCATCTACAAAAAAGCATAATCTTAAGAAAACGTGATTATCTAATTATTTATACCTACTTTCCATGCCATATCTACTTTCATCTAAAAAATTTAAACAAAGAAATAGTAAAAACATACATTTTTCCCCTGCCATACCACTTTAAAATAAGTTTATACTTATGGAAATTCTTAATTATTTATTATGATTATATTTGTTTTACTATTCTTAATTATATGTATCTTCTGCACTACTTAAATTTTATTTATACCCAACGTAACTGCTTTTTAAAGTGTGTTATTAAAATCCTTATTCATTAAAAAAAGTATGCTAAAGTAATTAATAGTTTAATGTTAGTACCTTTATTAAAAAACAATCTTGCAACTTTGGCCACAGAAATTATAGATTTCGAATGGTAACATGTCTGCTATTGCTATACACATAATTCTTACTTTTTTACTCCTGTTGTATACTGCTCATTCACTAACTCTCTGTTGTCCCTTCCAGACAAGGCCAAACAGCATGGCTCCTCCTCCTCCCACCCAGCCGAAACTTCCCGCGAGGAACTCCGAGGACTTTGAAAAGAAAAAGCCTCACGATGCTTCCCAGCGCCACAGTGACGGGGACAAGTACCAGCATGCCCAGCAGCAGCAGAAGAGCCAGGAGGCGGTGGCCAGGAGGAAGTCCTACGAGAACAACTCCTCGAGGCAGGGGAACAGCGAGCCCTCGCGAGGAGAGGAGCTGTGGGAGCGGAGGAAGAGCAAGAAGGAGGCGGAAAAGGACTCGCCTGCAAAGCAAGGGAAGGGATCCTTGTCCTCCTCTTCGCCACTCATACACTCGTTGGTGTCCGAGGTGTGTATCTCATTTTACAACGGGTTCTTATGGTTCTTAAAAGTCCTAGAAACTCCTTATTCTCATTTCATGTCCATAAGGGCCATTATGCAGAAGTTTAAGAAAGAAATAAGAAGTTTATAAGTATAAACTTCTTATTTTTGTTCAAAAGGTCTTTAGATACTTTCAAGTTGCAGAAGTCTCTTAAAAAGTATTGAAATAACTATCATTTAAATTCTATCCATTTAAATCATTGTCTCAATTTCTCTATTAAATTTTTTTTTATCTTAATGTGAATTATATCCAACTTTGTATATGAATAAAAAACCTATGGCTCCTTTGCTTTTAGGTGATTGCATGCATTTTCCTCTTTTAAATTTATTTATTAAAAAAATTTTTACTAAGAAGCCTATGCGACTTTACAGCTAACTTTTCATTACAAAAGTATACAAGTTGTTTGCATTAAAAACTAAGGTTCTTGAAAAGACTTTAGAAACTCCTTATTTTTGTTTTTTAGAAATGCATACGACCCCTATTACAGTCAAAGTGAAGGGGCATGAGAAGTCTTGGACGCATTACAAAATTATGTTAATAAAGAACTATGAGCAGTAACTTTTTTATTATGTGGTGTACTGTTAACAAGGTTTTCAATTTCTTTGCATAATTGTTATTTCCAGAATTTGATATGAAGGGGTTTTAAATACAGTCCCATTAAAACTGTATGAGAAATTCACAATACATAGTATTGTCGTTTGTTCAAAAGAAGGTGATGTGTGTGACCACAATTAGTTCACGGACCATTTGGTTGAGAGCCAGTGATTTAAAAACGTGTAAATTTTTTAGGTCAACCGTAATTTTGTTATAACAATAAAAAATATTGCTGACTTAAGAAATTTCATAAAAATTAAGTGAAGCAATTCGAACAGCAGTATGTATGATTTGAAATAATTAACTAACTTTGGAAACACTTGCACATTTTCTAAATATATGTTGAAACCTTTTTTAAATGAATCAAAGGCCATAAAGTGCGACAGTGTTTCGAATTATGTAATTGGTTTTCAAAGTTGTAAGTAGATTGAGTTTCAAGAGCAAAAGTTATTTTTCCTATGCATATTTCAACAGTATTCTTTTTTCTTCTAAATTTTCTCAGAATTCTTTAGCAAGGAATTTGATTTTTTTAACGTATTATTCATTAGATAAATTTTGATTGTGCAAATCTATCTATTCTATAGCATATATAAAAAATTTCTAGTAAATTGGTTAAAACTATTTTTTTTTTACAAATACTGTCAAAATTACTAAAAAAAAAATACTGTTCAAACCAGTATTTTGTTTTTAAACTTGCAGACAAATACTGAATAGAATAAGGATTGCATTTGCGTTAAGTGTTCTTCTTTATAAATTCCATTGTATTTGAAAGTTTTAATTATAAATACAAACAAGTTTTAGTCAAATGCACTTATCAATTGCTTGCATTTCTGGAATTTGCTTAACTTAATAAATCTTCCTCCGACAGCTTAAAAAGAAGCACAAGAATGATATGAAAGGCCTTGATAGTCCAACAAAGAGTGATGCCATTGAAGAACTGCATAATGCTTTTGAAATGGCTGAAAGATCCTTTGCTGGGATCAGTGACTTATTTGTTAAAGAAGTGTTTCACCGTCTACTGCCTTCATACGATAGTCACATGTTGCAAGAAATATTAGAAAAACTATCCAGGTATGTGAGGATTGTCTGATAAAATGTGTCACCAAGTTATTCAATAATAATGTTATTATTTTTATGGAAGAATTTTTATCAGGACCCTTTATTTTTATACTTGATTATGCTATATTAGCTACACTCCCCCCCCCCCCCCCCCCCCCCCTAAAAAACATCTGGCATTACTTCATATATATTGCTTAGCTATTCCTATATCTTAGCATATCTAAATAAAATAAATGGATTATCGAGGAATTTTTTTTAAAGTGTTAATTACTGGACATACATTTTAAAATGCTATAACATTAAGTAAAAATAATTTAAATATTTTTCAAGGTTGAATTATTAACATTGGTACTTATCACATTCAACATTACTTTTAGTAGGATGTCAAAACAAAGTTTTTTTAATATTTTTTTTATTTTCTTCTTTTTCCTTAATCTGTAAGAATTGTACTTTTATAATTTAGTTTAAATTTTCTCTATGGTTGACTCAATAACAAAATTGTAATATTCTATTTCTAATTTATCTATTTTACCTTGATTGTTTTTTACAGTATCGCTAAGACATACAATATTTAAAACTTATAATTGTTATACAAGTACAAATTGATTGTAAATAGTGTCCCAATTCCTCAACATAATTTTAAGGGATATTTTATTGTGTATCCTAAAACCATCCTTTTTCATCAAACTATTGATAATGAAAAACCTGATACAAATCGATTTATTTTGAGTTATAAACATTTAGACATAATATTTATTTATTGCATCTTATTATTTTTGCTAATGTACAATATAAATGTTTCTAATTTCCTTAAATTTTCTTTCTAGGGATGGATCATAGGGGAATCAGGAAGAGAAGACAAATCTATGGACCCTGTGAACTTTTTTGTCAGCTATCTATATTTGGAACCTATATAGATTTATCTCTATATGAAACATATATTTATCCACCTTGTTGCCTAAAATGGTATGGTCCCCCTAAAACTCCTTACATTCCATCTGTATTTTTTTTTTATTTCACTCGCCTAATTCCAGTTTCCAAGCGAACTTTTCGTCTTCGAAACTCAAGACGCCGAGACCAATCAAAATCCTTTGCGAAACTCGGGACGATATCGGCTGGCCACCATTTTTTTACGGACATTCGGAAAAGTGGAGCATCCTGTGAGTGGTCCTTCCTTTTGAAAGAAAAGGAGCAATCTCTTTGTTATTTGTTGTTAAAAAAAATATATTATTAATATTATGATTGAATATCATTCCAATTCAGTAGTTAACGAAGCACTGCTTGAAAACGAGATATTTACACCTCCCCATATCATTGTCTGTATTCTGTGATACTGCATACATAGCATCTCAGCCATTTTTGGACACAACAGGAGCAGCGACTGAAAAATTGAGCCAACTCCCACTAAGGAATAGCAAGAGGGTTGCCTTCTTACGTTTTGGATTTTGGTTACTGTTGAATTTTTTAATTGTTTTCATAGGATACTGCTCTTTTTTCAGGAAAAAAGTAGTTCTGTTCAGGTGGTGTAAGCGATTGTGTTTGTTTTACGCAGAGTTGTGACGTTATTGCGCGTGTAGAACTAGAGATCGGATGTAAATTTTAATAACATGGTGCGAGAACCCTAGTTTTTGATGTATTTTGCCTCTCGGAAACTGGCAGAACTATTATTGCTGGGCTTTTGAGATTGGAAAGTGTTTACGATTGGTGGTACAAAACATTGTCGGAAGAAATTAAAAATATTTATTTTCAAATAAATATCCGAATTTTTAAAGTCGGCAAACTAATATAAGCTTTATTATTATTTTTTTAATTTCTCAATGCATATTTAATATTGTAATTTATTAAAATTTTCATTACTTGCATGCATTGTTTTTTTTTAGAAAAATTATGTTTTCACTTAATTTTAAGGAAATTCTTCAAATAATTTTTCATGTTACTCATTATTTATAGCTAATTTGTGTTTATAAAAATTGAAAAAAAAAGTAATTCCTGGATTTATTATAATGCAAATATCATTTTCGTCGCATGTGAATAAGGTATTGTGTAATCATATTTTGGAAATTGGTGCTGTATACAACGGTATCTAAGAAAATTAATCCCAGATAAATATTTTCATATTTATTATATGAAGTGTTGAAAAGGTAATGTTCAATGCAAATTTTATCCCAATATGTTCCTTTTTCAATAAAAGGATAGAAGAAGCTCAAAACACTCGCAGCGTCCTTCTTTATTTTTAAATCAGAGTTCTGATAGTTTTTGGATGTGCAATGTTATGCTTTTAAATGCTCTTTTGTTATAGTGTACATGGTGTTTCATTTTTAGCTGTAAATTAAGTTTCTACCAATTTATTCGTGTCTCCGATTTCCCCGTATTTATTTCCCCCCTTACAATTTCGTCTGATGTTGCCATATTTCAATGTGAAATAATCAGCTTGTGTAATGTAGTGAATGTCATTTAAGGTTTCCTAGCACATTTGCATCTCTTGTTGAGCACACTTCAACATTGCTTCAAATTTTACTCTGCAATTTTTTTTTAATAAAACAAAAATTGCTGTGTGCAATCAATTGTTAATAGGTACTTAGTAGAAATACTCAAGTGTCCACGTAATTACCAGTTTAGCATATTTTATTTTTTAAAATTTGAAGTATAATTGATATTTAAATACTCTTAAAAAAACAGCAAGTGCTAATTTATTGGCATTGAACATTTCTATGGTACTAAACAGTGGCAATCCTGCCTATATATACAATTGCTCAAACATATGTACTATATTTATGACTAAGATTGCTCTATTGTATGTTAAAAAAAAAACTACACTTTTACTATGATTATTCACTCGTATACATTGGTAATTATTTTTAATAGAAAATTAATAACCTAAAATTGTACCCATTTAGTAAATGTCTTAGTATTTCATATAAATATACCATATAATTTAGAGGTAATTCTGTATTATTCTCTCTAATGAGCTATGTAATGTTACCTATATTGACAGAGAGAAGTAAATATAAAATTGCAGCCTTGGTTATTTTATTATGTTGTGAATATTCAAAAACTGCTTTCATGTACACATTGTTATAATTCAGTTATAATGTCAGCTTAGTTGTAAGTTGTTTCATAGCATAAGCATTCTTGTTCACAGACATGGTACAAATCCGCGGAAACACGGAATTCCGCTTTTTCTAAATTTAATTTTGTCATCCAATTGATTGATGCAAATCTGCATTAAAATTTCGGCATGTCTGTATAGGGAATCGTGCCTCTGAAGTATGAGGAAAATGGGGGGAAATGTATGAGGATACATGAAGAATTTTTCGAAAAAATTTTCCATGGAGAAAGGAAAATCAAAATGCACGAAAAAGTAGTGTTCCAATGCATCCCATAAACCAGTTTGTAATAGTTATTTATTCGGTGAAGAATCGATACTCAATCTTTAGAAACGTAGAATTTCTCAAGAATGTAGCATCTTTAACGTGTACAAATATTTGCGATCTTCACTAAACAGGGATGATATCACTGAAAAGTTTAGAATTGTTATAACTTTAATTTCATTGCATCTAAGGAAATCAATTTCCAGATGGCACTCTTTTGAGAATTTTTTAATTCATGAAAAATTTGAATTTGTACAAATTCACTAAATGTAATCTGCTGCGGTCTTCCGTTGAAAGACATACAATCCTTTTGTATGTAATAAATAAATGTTTTATTTTATTATTTCCTATTTCATCATGATTTGATTTCCCCCAAATTGCATTTAAAATTTCCGAAAATGTAATTTAAATTACGAAATCGAAGAAGCATGTCACTTTTTGTTTGGTTGGTATCAATATTTCTATTTTGTTTTAATGTTTATATATTTTATTAAATTAAATTGTTTTAGTTAAAACTCTTCCCCCCCAAAAAAAAAGAAAAATGGTTAATATTGAGGTTTTTTTTATCAAATTTCTTATTAATTAATTAGTTGGCTAAATTAAATCTTAAATTAGTTGGCTAAATTAAAAATGCTTTGAATCATTTATCTCTTTGTAAAAAAGGTGCTTGCATAAAATGAAATTTGCGACTGCAAAAACTTTTTTTACAAATAACCACTAGAAAATTTAAAAACTTCAAAATGTTCCCTTTCGAAGGTGAGGGGGGCAAGGTTCAATTTTTTGTTTTTAACCAGTACCATGTCTGTGTTCATATTGGCAATTTATTTCTTAAAATTTATATTGAAGTGACACGATTCTTAACTTATTGGATAAATTGTATGCACTATCATAAAAAAAGTTGCCACCATCCAACTTGCGCCTCACTTAAATAACACGATTTCGACTAACTGTTACGAGCCAATGTCATTTCTTCGCTTTGTTTGTATTGTATCCAGTCCAAGCATATTGTCATTATTTGTAAATTATTTTCTTAGTATTTAGTTCATGTTTCCATTTCTGCCCCCTCCCTATACGTGTACTTACATTTTATAGAGATAAGCAGTACTTGGTGGAACTCAAAAACTGAAGACCAGGGATTGTTGACAGTAATTATTTTTTTGGCTATATGAGGGGTGAATGTAAATATCTAAAATATGAAGAAGCGTTGAAATTAAAATGTGTTTATTTAGTGATTATGTGGTTTTCTTGCATACCAACAACACATTCCTTATACTTCCTTCCATTATTTTATTTTCTGATCTGAAAGATTTCTATAGTTTTATTTCGATCAGAATGTGGAATTCCTATTTTTCATGTGTCGCATGCAAGAAATATAAATGTTTTATATGGTACTGTTGGAATTTCAAGATAATATTGAGAATTTATAGTTTTTAAATTTCGTAATTTTTTTTTAATTAATTCATTATTACTAATGAGTATCAATATTTTGACAGTCGGGTTCTTGTCATCATTCGGCCGGTATTATATAAAAATGCTGGAAATTTAATTTGAATGTCTTGCATAAAATGATGCAAAAATTAACAGGATTTCTCGAAATCAAGAGTGTACCTTTTCTCAAAAATTATTAATGCTATACACAAAAACAATACTGTAAATGTACATATTTAAATTTTTTTTCTTTTTAATTTCATAAAAAAAAAGGTATGTATTTTGAAATTTACAAAAGATGCTGTTTTTGGGAAAAAAAAATTATGATTATCAACAACTCGAATTTAAATATCGAAAAAAAGTCAATAACAAACTATTAGGTTTTTCAATTTACCACTACAAAAAAATTATATTACAGCTAATTTTGAGCTGAAAATTTATGAGCCCAGAAGTGTTTGCCAAAAAAAAAGCAAAATTTAATGAAACTTTGAAATATTTTTTTTTTAACTTAACAATGGGCACTTTTTAAAATATTTTTCTTTTTAAATACGAGTTTTATTGTAAATTCATTGTGTTGCGTTTTTCATTTGGTATGCAATCTGATTCATATTGGAGCGGTTATAGCAATAGTATCTAACACGAATTTACTGCTACTAGATGTCCTACTCATGTTCAGATTCCAATCTTAGTACGGAAATTTTAATGGAACAAAATGTGCCTTGAATGAATAACATAAGTTAGTTCTTTGGAAAATTCGAAGCCGAATTCAGTGATGTAATAATTAAATTTTAGACAAAACACGTTTGGAACGTTTTCTTCTGGAGTTGTCTATTGTAAAATCATGAAAATTATGAAGCAGTGAGGATGCGGGAAAGAATATTCGAAGTTTACTTGTTGATTCAAGACAACTCCCGCATGAGAGGATCAAGGAAAATATCGGATTTTAGACACGTTTTATAAAATTTGGAATTTCACTATCATTTATGCAATTTATTATCAAGTAAATCATGGAATAAAAATAGCAACAGGAATATTACTACGATTTTACTGAGTTTTTCGGAACACAAAACACGATGTCATCGGATATTGGATTTTAATTCGGTATTTATTTGACCTGTAATTAAGACGAAGTTCAAAAACTTTGACTGGCGAATGGTCTTTTTCAAAAAGTAATTAGTTTTCCCTATACAAAATCAAGAGAAACAAATATTTGTATTTAATCTTAATAAAAATATTATCTTTAATTCACTTAAATAACTTGTTTACGGACTTGCGTTTTTATAAATTACGCCGAAGAAATTAAATTTTTTTAGAACAATTTGTAATTTTTATTTGCTTTGGATTAAAAATTCGTTACTTACCATAGTAAGTAACGAATTTTGGCGTCCATAGAGCATTTTCCTCATAGGATAATTTTGGTTTTAACTGGAGGAAAATAGACAATTGACACCTGAAACACCCTTTCAGGGCCCTTAGAAAAATTTGTCGTATATTTTTTAATGAAAAGTCACAGAAAATATTAAAAAATATTGTACATTAAATTAATTTGGAACAATTACCTCTCGCTCATTTTTCGAATATTATTCTCTTCGAAGGTATTTTTTAAAAAAAATATTTAAAAATTCTCTAATTGAAGGATGAGTTGGTATGATTGATATTCCGGAGTATCGTAGGTCATCATGGAGCATTTCTGTAAATTAAATATTGAATTTTAATCTTAATATTTTTAATATCGCAAGTACGTGCTATAAAAAACAAATCAAAGTCCTTTCCCCCTAATTTTAGGATAGCCCACTGTGCAGCTCTAGTGCGACGTTATTAACAAAACAAAACCCCTTATTTTAGGGAACCCAGTAATCCTAAGTTTACATAAATCCCTCAGTTATGTAAATTAGACCCTGACGTATCACAAACCTAGAAATTAACATTTTGAAACGCTTAACTAAAATATGTTATTATTAATTTTTTATTAAAAAATTTCATTCTCATATCTGAAAAAAAAAATTGTACAATTTTGTTTGGCTGCATCCTTATCTTTATTTCAGTAGAACTTCAATTATCCGGAGCAATTTTGACCGGATAATCAAATATACGGATTATTGGGTAATTCACGAAAAAGGTTATATCTTAGTAGAAAAATCGTATTTTAACTTAGAACGTAATCTAATGTCTATTAAAAACAATATCATACACCGATAAGAAACTTTTAAAATATGGATTTTGCTGATTTCTCTCTTTTTCTCTCTCAAAGCGGTCCAGACCCGGAAAATTGTCGATCAGTTTTATTTGATCCGGATAACTGGAGTTCGAATAATTGATAAAATAAAATTTCATCTTAACGATTCAAAATTCCCAACTCAACAGTGATAAAAATTCTCAGTTCCAACATTTATCGTAATTTTTCATCTTTTTATTTATAGATTAAGTAATATTAAAAAACAGTTCACTCACAAGTATTGATTTGTTGCACTCATGTTCCAATGCAGTGTTCGTTGTCAGATCTAATTTAAGTTTAATTTTACAAATTGGGAAATTTCTAATCTTCCTTCGCTTTCTTTTGTTAAAAGTATTAATTATCTTCAGAAATAAATTTTCCCAACACGAATTTTTTAAAAAAATTGAAATTTTCGACTTTTAGGGTTTCCATATTATTGGAAGCGGAGCGGCGGACCTGCCACGAACTATGAAATAGTCAAATTATAAAAATTAGTGGAGTATAATTTTTAAAAAAAATTATAACACTTAAATTTTTTTTTATTTTTAATATTTATAAAAAATTTATTTTAATGACAAAACGCTTAATTAAAGTACATAAAATGTGTATTTTCTTGGTATCTGTGGCAGACGGATCAAAATGAATACTTCCTCTACTGTTAGCCCCTGTGATCTTATAGAAGAAAGTAGCAGTATATTTCGAAAGAAGAAACTTAATTAAAGTATCCAATATTAATCCACAATTTATCTTTCGTGAATGTAGATGGCAGCACGTCATCAACGTGTTTACGTTCTATTTTTATTCCTTTTCCTCTCGTCTCCTCGAAACGTCGACCTTGAGCTAATTTCGAGTCTGGCCAACTAGATGGCGCTGAGAACTTCGCGCTCCGATCGAAAAAATTCTCCCCGTGCGCTCTCGTTGTAAACATATGATCGCCGCGCTCCTTGTGTACGAACCGTGGGAGTGGCGGATTTCAACTGCGGATACATTGAGACGAATTTCTCCTTTACGTGAGATGCCCAGCGAAGGCCCTTCCTCACTCTCGTAAACAAATCGGATGTCGAGATAGCGGATCTGTATGAATTGGGTCTTGTTCTGGTGCATCGTTAATCTCTTCGGCCTTATGATGACGGACAACAACAGAAACGCCGGCAACTACAACGACAGCCAGCCGTACGTGGTCGGCATTCTGTCGCCCTCCACCACCCTGTACATCGACCAGGCACCGACCGACAACGGGAATATCGAGCCCCCGAATGACCTGAACCTGGCGCGGAGGAACACGAATTCCTTCCAGATCACCAGCGTGACAGTGCAGGGCTCGAGGAAGAACGACGACCAGGCGTACGACAGCGCAGACGATCTGGACGAGAGCCACACCGATGATCTGAGTTCGGACATCCTGGACTCCTCCAGAGCCGACTGCGAGGGATACCACTCCGAAGACAACCTCGACGATCTTGCTTCCCCTTGCGGCCAGTTCATCTTCGCCCAGCTGCCGAACATGGTGGACAGGAACATGAACCTCAGCATCGGGGTGACGCCGACGTTCGCGGCGATATCGCCTGTCGCGGGGGGCGTCACCATGATGACCAGTAAATCGGAGAGTCCCATTAGCGCCCAGGTGCCCATGATGAACCCTTTACCCAACAACTGGCAGAGGCGGTTCAAGGTGGTGAAGATCGTCAGCAGCGAGCCTTTCCAGAGGGGTCGCTGGCTCTGCATGGACTTCAAGGACCCCCCTACGGACGTCGAAGGTGACAACAGACCCGGCGCTAACACCCCGCCGACGATTCAGATCACCAACTGCGACGCCGGTGACCGCCGGGACGGGTACATGAACGTGGAGAACTTTGCCCAGGTGTACGAGATCCCCATCAACCAGACCTTCAGCGGGAACTTCATCATGGGCAACCAGCAGCACATGTACGGGATCATCCTCCCCCAGAACGAATTCCTCCAGCCAGTGACCTTAGTCCAGGACATGAGCTTGCAGACCACGAACACGGATCGGAATTTCAACAATCTGGTCAATCACCAACCCCAGAGCATCTTGGTGCACGCGGATCCGTCGTACAGCATGCAGCAGCAGCAGCAGCTGCCACCTGTTGCGATGGGGGCCGTGAACAGCCAGTCGCCCCCGACGTCCCCCAAAGTGCAAAATAGTTACGGTGGTGCTTCCGAAGCCGTCCTCAACCATATAAATAGTGGTAAAGTGAGCTGTGATTCTGTCGTGCCTGCTGCCGTTGTTGCAGCTTCTAGATCTAGGAATAACTCGTCTTCGAACAGGATACCTTTTTCGTCCAACCAAACGGGAACGGGATTTAACAGACAGGGATCGGAACCAGAGGATTCTGAAAGGTATGTCTCCTTTTCCTTTAGGTTAGTTTTAATGAAATGAAACTTCCGTTTGTTTAGATGCTAGAGCGATTTGACCGTTGGACTGGCTGAACATTTGTGACAAACGACCCTGCATGCTAAAATTTCTGGACCATGGCGAAATAAATATACGAATTTACTTTTGCACCAATATGACTCTTTGAAATGTATATGAGGGGGTTGAGAAGCCAAAGGGTACAAGTGACAATTTCGCCTCTTTGAGAAAACGCAGTTTAAAGTCAGAACAAAACAGCTGATTCTTGAACTAGTTGATTTGTACACCACTCATGACAGATATTTATTTGTATTCCTTTGTCACCAAAATTTTATATGTATTAACTATACATAACCGCGCTTAACTATTTTTTTTAAAGTTATTTCTGTACCCCTTGGTTTATCACCCCTCCATATAAGTAAACATTACATTTTTTTTCGTAATTACAATGTTTACTATATTGGGAGTTTGACAACTTATTCCCGATAGTAATCTCGAATTCAGCTTTTGCCCTCATTCAAGCTTTCCAAATTGCCCTCATTCAAAACCTCATTCATTTCTTAAACCCTCATTCAAGCTTGCGATCTAATGTTTAATATTAAATATTGCAACAGTTTAAATTTTTGCGATAGAATTTTAATACCTATAAAATAAAGATTCTAAACTAAATTTATTCTATTTAATATTTAAATTGTTTACTATTTTGTTTTATTTAAATATTTAAAATCTAAATCTAAATTGTAGAGATTGATGTAGATAACTTTTTATTTAACCGATAAGCTTAATAAAAAAACAGCCAATAAATATCTCACAAGACCGGTGATTTTTTTTTCTATGTCAATAGACGAAATTATTTGTTCAGTTGAAACGATATATTCAATATCTGTTCACATATTACAGCTGATCTTTCTAATAGAAACATAAAAAAAAAAACGATAAATTTTAATAAATACTGTTTTTAAAATTTAATAATAAGTTTTGATGTCGTTTATTTCACGTCATAAGTGACTTTTTTAATAACTGTTTTTGTGAAATCACAAATCAACTAAATTTGTAATGGAAGAATCGAATACAAACTTGCATAGTCTTACATTTTCATCAATATTTAGGAAAAATGTTCTTTGCACTTTAAAATGTTCAACGCGTCGTACGTTTTGTCATTTCTGCCTGACCCCTTTCGTTTCTACTTTCAAAGAGCTCCGATAACGATATTCAAAGAATCAATAAGAAAGGCATTCGAACCGACCGCAGTCAAGAATATTAACAAGGTTTTGCTTTTAACGCCTTTGGCGAAGAAAGTAGTTTGGTAATAGTCCGTAGGGGGGGGGGGGGGGGGGGGGGGAAAGGAAATACAGATATTTACTGAGGAATTTATATTTTGTATTTAATTGTTTTTATTAAATATTAGTTTTAATGGTAATTTTTTTTATGTATATCTTCGGCTTGATGGAGAAACTCACTAAGTTCATTTTCCCCATTTTTTTTTAATGTGCCTGCATCATAATGCTAAAGGGAAATGTTTTGAGGAAAAAATCCCCAAGTCAAAGTGTGGTTGGGAAATAAAACACACTTTTACATATTTAGATAACACAGTCTTCTGTATTGAAATACAAATACAACGTTAAAAATACGAAATAAAAATACATCTTTTTTTTAGATTTTGTGTATTTTTATTGCGCATTTTTAACGTTGTATTTGTATTTTAACGCAATGTTCTATAAGACGAGTTTTTATATCACAGTCTTCTATCACTGTGAATAAAAAGGTACTTAAAAATGAGTACCTGAACATACTCTTTTTTCTTTGAGTACAATTGCATCGTAAATGAAGGACCACCTACTCAAATTTAAACAATCGTACTTTCTAAAAAAAAGAGCAGTGTGATTTAATATAGCTATTCTAAGCTTCTGTTCAAGCCATCTTAACAAAACGATCTGACAAACTTAAAATACTTCTCATTCTTTTAGCACACCTTTTTTAACATTTATTCTGTTTATAACTGGCACTGGACTGCGGTGCCTGATTCCGGGGAGTCTTGGTTGTAATTGTCGATATTTATTGAAAGTGATTTATGAAGGCAGCCTATGTATGCAAACTACTGCTATTTTTATTCATTTTTACTCATTTTTGAGTACATGTCGTTTTCAAAAATGAAACTTATGTATTTGGAGCAATGATAAGCACCGAATGTAATCAAAAATTAATACATTTTACTTATTTTTGAGTACCTATTTTTAACAGTGATGGCTCCGTCAAAAAGAAACCTTTATACCTTAAAACAGACTTCTATATAGAAATAAAAACTGGAAAACAATAAAATAATAGTTAAAAATTATATGTTAAGGAATATATTACACATAAGGAATAAAGACAACACATAAGGGACAATAATTTAAGGAATAATTCATCTATATATAATCTACTAAACAATTATTTTAATGAGCTAAAATAATTTTTTTAAATAAACAAATTTATTTTATTATAACATTTGCACTCTAAGACGTCTTTAATATTTCCTTTACTCTAGTACAGTTATCTCCGTTACGGTATAGTTACCCGGGTTTTTATTCCTTTCTCAAAATGCTGGATGCCAACAAAGTTTGGAAGTTAATGGGAGAACAAGCTAAAGAAAGAACGACGTTTTTAAACTCAATAACATGTTATTTTTTTTATTTTGAATAACAGGTAAAAAAAGAGCCGACCATTAATTTTGTTACCTGAAAAGCGAAAACAAACTGTTAAACCAGTTCCTTAACGATACGTTTTGACATGAGTAACAGTTATAGATTACATATTTTTAATTATAACTGTACTGATAGACAAAATCGATTCTTTTGGTTGGCAAAATAAAATTTAAAAACAATGCTTATTCTTTTATCACAGTGGTTCCAATTTAAAGTACAACTTAAGCTAGTCCCGACGTCTATTGAAGGCATTGGGTGCCAGTTCAGGTGTTTCCTCGTCATCTGACCATGGTTAAAAAATAAGAGGCATTGTTCTCGGGTCTTTCTTTCGGGATATGCCCCGAACCGTCGCCAATTGCCCAGTGCAACTCTAATGCGACATTAATTAACCAAACCAACTTAAACTTGTGAGGATCGTCGACCACATAATTGTCAATTTAAGGCGAATCGCGCAACATACTGATTTCTTTCACAATTTTTTTTTTTTTGCTTTGGTTAGTTCAGTCTGATCTTACTATGCGAATTGGGTTCAGGGATTCAAAACCTAATTTCAAAGCATCATTAATTCGATTACAATTCATTAAATTTTTTATAGAACCTTTTTGGTTGCTCCATTTGCTTTATTTATACACGAATCACTGATTCAGAAGCTTTTAAAGCAACTTTTATGCAGGTGACTGTCAGCTTGCAACTAAGCGATTTAATTTACATTGTATTAAGTTACTGGGTTCAGACTGATAGTGACTCAGTGCCGGATTTACCACTAAGCCATGACTCAGAGAAAATTGATTTTTTTTTACAGAAGTATTTTTTGGAATAGCTTGTTTATACAATTGCGCTTGGTTAACTTTCCCTTTGGTCGATATTGTAATATAACAAAAAAGTATGAGTTTATATCTATTCCTAAACCATAACCACATAGTCTAAGTTATTTAAACTATATAGTTTTTTTTTAAATATTTTTTTTAAATATTTCAGCAGCATTTCTTGTTTATTCCTTTCCCTGACATAATGTCATTAACCTGCATAGTCACTGAATATTATTTTACCATTACACTGTAAAAAAAATGCGCTTAAAAATGAGTACATGGACGTACTCGTTTTTCTTTGAGTACCATTGCATCGTAAATGAGCGATGACGTACTCAAATTTAAGTAATCGTACTTTCGCAAAAATGAGCAGTGTAATTTAATATTGCTTATCTCAGCTTCTGTTCAAGCCATCTTAACAATGCGACCTGACAAACTTAAAATAGTTGTTCAGAAGATGGTTTTTCACATTATTTGATGTCGATTGCTTAAATAGAAACTGAGTTATTACGATTCAATTATCTTACTTCCCATTTTTTTGCTACGCTTTTTTTCACATTACTTCTGTTTATAACTTCTTCGCGTAGCTCTCGTAGTACAACGGATATGGCCCTGAAGGATATCAGATAGACGGATTGGGTTCGATTCCCGGTAGGTCCTGTTTGTAATTGTTGATATTTATTGAAAGGGATTTTTGAAGGCAGCCTATGTAGGCAAGCAACTGTTCTTTTTATTCATTGTTATCATTTTTGAGTACATGTCTTTTTCAAAAATGAAACTTCTGTATTCGGAGCTATGAAGCATCGAATGTAATCAAAAATGAGTACATTTTAATTATATTTAAGTACCTATTTTTAACACTGTTGAGTTGTCTCTTTAGTCAAAGAAAAAAAAAATTCTAGATATTAAAATTCTGTACGTTATAAAAGTTATAAGAAATAAATATATGTATTTGCCTAGATAATATATTCTTTTAAATTTAATTTCTAAATAACCTCACGTTAGTTAAGTTACCCTACTTGAAAAATAAATTAATTTACTCAATTCTTTTGCATGACTCTTAATATTTTGGAAAAGTTTACTAATTGAAATTACGCTTTTCTATAGAAGTAACCTACTGGTTTTAAACTTGAGTGTACACTCTGAAATCAAGTGACTTCCAGTGGCGGCTCGTGCACTACAGCAAGTACAGCCGGGCTGGGCTGCACCTAAATTTATTAGTTTATTTAAAAACTAAAATTAGAAATTTTACTAATTTTCTTAAATGAAGATTAGAATTGAAAATGAAATTTCTACGGTATGCTAGGGCGCTGTGAGAGCCTCCTTGGCTTTGGGGTTGTAGAAACCCTTTGTTTTTGTAATATATTAATTTCATATTTTGTTTTTGAATACATCGCGTTATTTAATTTAATAGAAGTACGGCCTTTGGTATAGTGGTTAGATTTAAAGTTATCATTGCGTTGAATTATAAAAATATCAATAACTCCAAGAGTGACAGACAAGGTTTTAAACATAGATACATTTATTAACTACAAGATACATTATTAACTCGCTACTCAAAATGGATTTACTCTCTAGACAATAATTGTCTATATCCATTCAAATCAAATTATAGTAAACGCTAGACAAATAAATTAAATACATTCATATTGTGACTATAATTTGATTTGAATGGATATAGACAATTATTGTCTAGAGAGTAAATCCATTTTGAGTAGCGAGTTAATAATGTATCTTGTAGTTAATAAATGTATTTATGTTTAAAACCTTGTCTGTCACTCTTGGAGTTATTGATATTTTTATAATTCAACGCAATGATAACTTTAAATCTAACCACTATACCAAAGGCCGTACTTCTATTAAATTAAATAACGCGATGTATTCAAAAACAAAATATGAAATTAATATATTACAAAAACAAAGGGTTTCTACAACCCCAAAGCCAAGGAGGCTCTCACAGCGCCCTAGCAGGTAGTAAACAAAATCTGATATACAGCAGGCCTGTTGCGTGACGCACAATTCAGGAGGAAAAAAACTCCATTCAATCAAAACTGCAGCCAAAAAGCGAAATTCGAAATCGGCGGCATCGTTGCCATGGCAACCTCTACGTAGTATGGAGATTCCCCCCTATGCCAATGCACTGTATTTGTGAGAAGGTACAGCCGAAAAGAATTTTTTTTGTTTTAGCTGCACTTGCAATTCGATTAGCTGATTGGCTCTTGTGTGAAACGAGAACTTACGAGAATCTCTCCAAACGGAAACGGTTTTCGTGATAAATTTACTGTTTTTCTGTTGTTTCAGGACCATTATGGTCCTGCTGTCGTTTCGTTATTTAAGTTAATATTAAAATTGACCGATTCGCATGTTGAAAAGAAAGGCGGATTGCTTGAATTTTCAAAAAATAAGTAAGTGTTTTCTAATTTTTTCGCATGTTATCATTTCATAAAAATTGAAAGGAAACTTTGATTTGAGTAGTATATAATAAAGATTTTCCGTTCATGTATGGTTTATGGAAAATAGGGGCGGGGAGGATTCACATGATTTCGGCTGCACTAACATTTTCGACCACGGGCCGCCACTGGTGACTTCTAAAGTATATATTACTTTAAAATCACAGATCGGAGGGGGGGGTCGCTCTAAATTTGGCCTAGGGCCGCAAATATCTTAAATCCGGCGCTGTGACTCCTGTGTGAAGGCTGCCTAAGCAGGGCCGCCCTTAATAGACGCTAGTCCCAGTACCTAGTAGCGAGGCCTCTTTTAATTCTTCGCACAAACTTAGAAATTGCGAGATTTTTGAAAAATCATTCTCGGAATATTTTTAAACTTAACAAAATGGTCTCCGTGCATATATTGTTTATTAAATTCTCAGAAGGCAGACAACTTAGCTACGTCAGCAGTTTGCATTTCTTTTTATTGAAAATAAAAGATCAACTTTAAAGATTATTCGATGTCAACGAGTCACGATGGGGATTGTATGTTCAGAATTTGTCAAAATACATATTCAGATTTATAAAAAGTTCGAAAGAATGAAATTAAAAATTTAAATAAGAGAAATAGAGAGTTATTAGGTAAATGGAATCTAGAAGTTAGAAAAAATTAAAAAATCATGTTATCTCAAATATCGTCACGTTAAAAGTAAAACCACATATATGTAAACCAAAGATTTAATAGTTGTTGTTGGCGAAGAATTATGAGCGACTGATTAACTACTAAATGTGAATGCACCCCCCCCCCCCACACACACTCAAAGAGAGGAAATAACATTAACCTTGGATTTCAGTGTCACCAACGGCTGCTAAATCTTTAGTTTAAATATGCGTGGTTAAGCCAACGATATTCTTATTTTATGAATTTTGCTCAATGAATGCGGGGCTCCAATAAAAGCGCAGGACCCTGCGCGGTGGCACTTGTCGCACCCCCCTAATAACGGTCCTGATCCTAAGGAATCACATTAGTAAGTCCTATTAAAAACATAAGACTTGGCACACAAAAAATATCAAATTATTATGAATTACGATTTGAATTTATAACATCTCCTGTTCCGTTGACTGGTAAAATTTCAAGGAGATCATTTTGGTGGTATTGATAAAGATCTTGACGTAGATCTTGGTGTACTTGAGAGCTTTTTAATGTTAGAGCAAAAAAGAGGAAAATAAATGTTGTTGATGCAAATGGTTTCTTGGCGCATTCATCTCTTCCACTCTTCGCTTTGAACTTTTGCCAGATCTCAATAAAATGACACGGGTTTTTTCTGTTCTAAGAAATAGAATATCTATTTATTTAATTTCCAAAAGTAAAACAAAATAAGTTTAAGGTTTTAAACTTTTTCTTTCAGTATGTAATGCCATCCGCAATTCAGGAAACATATTTAAAAAAAAAAAAAAGGTTTTCATTGCTTTATCTTTAATTATAATGTATGTAGTTATAAGTTTTTCATATAAAGTTATATATACTTTGACCTATGTGCGTAACATTAAAAAAAAATATTCCCTTCAATTCGGAGAAAATTTTAGAATTTTTTAAAGTTACCATGGATTAATCATTACCAGGGATGGTTACTTTTTTATTTAAAACATTGTTTTTAAATATTTATGTCTCGTTGATCATACTTTATCCACAAAATCAGGACTTTTTATCCTTAAAAACATTGGTTCATTCCATACACACCAAACTACTTTTTTCCAATGTCGTTTCCTTAGAATAGACATTTCAAGAACACATTTTTTTCTCTTCTATAAATCGTTTCCATGGAAACCATATGTTCTTGCCAGGAAAGAAAAACGTAAGTTTGACCTTGAAAACCTCTTCTACAGAAACCGATCCAATCACCTCGGGGGAAATACTTGTTCTAAATTGATTAATAATAAAAGCGTGGGCCCCTCACACTATACATTTCTACAGCCGTTTTCTTGAGCACAACACACCTTTATTTTCAATACATTTCGAACGCTCGTTTATGTTTTTTTGCTTTTTAGTACATTTAATAAAACCGTGTTTTTTAAAAAGTATTTTTGATGTTTATTTTTTTCAACCTATTAGAGTGATGAACTATACTGAAAATCACATTTACATACATGATCATCTTAATGGCGTTATCTGTTTACACCGTATGTGTGAACACCGTATGTGTGAACACCTTATGTGTGAACCCATCGTTGATGGTTGTGCTTACTGTATGATTGTGCTCTGTCTCTGTGCAGTACATTTTTATTTTCAATGTGCCTTACTTTTTTTTGTTTTCAATTATTTTAATTTTCGATCTATCGCCGTAAAGTAGCGATTCTCAACCTGTGGTACGCGTACCCCTGGTTGTACGTAGTTGTCCAGTTGGGGGTACATGAAAATAATAATAGTAATGGCGGAAAACATTTAAAATAAATAAATTAATAAATGAAATAAGTAAAATCTAAAATAAGTAAAATCTAAAATAAAATAATAATCCTGTTCCGTGCGATATTTATTGCATGAACCCCCTCCCCCCAACCTGTTAAAAAAAACAAGTTAAAATGAACTATTTTAAACGCATTTAAAATAAAAAACCCGTTGATATTTATGAGATGAAAATAAGTGTTAAAGATTCTTCGTCACTGGTCCATGAAATTTTCTTTCTTTTGAGACTTCATGTGTTAAAGATTCTTTGCGTCTAAGGAACGTAAAAGGGATCTTTACTCCAAAAATTTATGTGATGATGATAATAATAATTATGGATATCTCCATTAGGTCCAAATGTCTAAATATGTAGTTCTCATCGGTTTCAATTAATAAAGGGAAGGGTGTTAAAATTTCATTTCAGATATAGAAATTTGTATGACGTCACTTTAGTAAATCCTCAACCCCAGCAAATGTAGACATTTTTATTTTGAAAACTTTGATTTTTGGCAAAGCTTCGTTATCGTTTCAAGCAACGCTGAACTCAAAAGTGTTTCAATGCCTAATTGAAATTTTTAAGCATACCCACAGCTTAATTCTAAAACCTTAAGCAAAGTCTTAATTAAGACATTGCTCTTGAGTATTTAACGTCCTAAGTACGGTTAAGTAACTTGAGTAACTCTTTCTCCGAATGCTTTCGAATTTCATAAAATGTGTGCCGAGCCATTTGATGGTGAAAATGAGTCCTCCATAAACTGGATCATTACAGCATGGGATGAATTATTTGACATTGAGAAAATGAGAATCAGTGGAAACGTCTAATGTGCGTTAACTACAGAATTACCATTGCGATTCGCGAGTCGGTCGCTTAAATCCCGATCTTGTTCGGAATACCAATTGGGTTCAAATGAAAAAGAAATACTTCATCCAGGTTAGGATTGCAGAGAAAGGGGTGTTTAGCTTTCAATGTAAAAGTGCGTATTTTGGATCTTTATTTAATCCATTCGTAATTAGTCATTTTCGTCTTTTATGTCCTGGTATGGAGGTATGTCTGTACGTTATTACTTTTAAATGTTGAATGGTATTTAGTCTTGGAATGTAGAGAATGTAGTCAAAACATATCAATGCCAATTCTCAGAGAAAACCTTATGTCGAGAGACCACCTGTAAACTTTTATTCGTGGATTTTTTTAAAACTTTGAAACGTTTTATTTCAAAAGGTAATATTTTTATTTGATTTTTATTTTAATTTTATGGTGCTAATATTTTTATTCGTTCTCAAATCTACACTTTAATTCCATTTTTGTTTTGCATTTTTTATGTTTGAAAGTCGCTGTAGTGGTTTTTTTTTTTAAACAAATTTATCCATAAGCTATTCGTGTTTATGGGTTATGACAGCAAGGTCATCGACAAAATGGAACATTCGGAAAGGGAGGTCCTGTCATTGTCCGATTCAGGTTTTTGGAGTACCCCTCAAAAGTGCCTCTAGGAATTTTGTGAAATGTATTTTTATGCCTGAATATTGAAATAACTTATATTGGTCGTGATACTGTCAATATTTTTCATAAACATAGAAAATACATTTTATCCCGTGTCAACCAATTTTTCGAATTCGCAACATTTTTTTCACGAACTCCAAATTAAAAACCCCTTTCTAAATACAGAATTTGAAACGAATTGACTTATGAAATAAAACTGTGCATGATCTCTGTGCATGAAAGGTTGTCGTTTTAAAAAAAATATCTTACGTGGGTGAAATTGATTACTCTTTCTCTACTATAGACTAATCGAATTACATTTTCCGTGTAAAAACAGTTTTGGGGAAAACTGAAGTTCCTAATATTAGTTATTTAAATTAGTGGTTCCCAAACTTTAAGGGGCAATGGACCAATGACTCGAAAATTTGGCAATGCGTATATCAATTTGTGTATATAAATTGTTTGATTATGAAAACAATTTGTGTATTAAATAAACTATGGTATTAAATAATGTATTTATATTGTTAATATTTATTAATTAAACTCTGTGGTTTTTAAGTTAAAACACCTTATTAATTAAGGTATCTCATATTACGAAAATATTCGCGTTTACCGAATTTCAAATAATCCATTTTATATTAATTTAAGCTCGCATCTCTTTACTGGCGTCAATATTCTGGACAAAACAGTGTTTTTTTTTTTTTTTTTTTTTTTTTTTTTAAAGGGTGGATTAAAGTAACACCGCCGCAAAACTGCAAATGTAAGATTTTCATATGCATATCTTCTTTTGAAAAAAAAATAATAGTTTTAAATTCATATATATATTAGCAGACTGACAATGGCGCTATCAGAACGAAAATGGAAGCTACTTTCTGCAACAAAATATAAAGAACTAATTTCAGATTAATTGGTAACTAAATCAAACATAAAGGGTTTGATAACCAAATCAAACATAAAGGGATTTTAAACTGTGCTTCTAAAGTATATATTTTTTATAACTCTCCTTATATTAAATTTTTGTGAAAAAGTAAAAGCCTAATCTTTGAGATATAGAATAATAGCTCTAAGGACCACTTTGGAACATCTTTCAGACCACCAGTGGTCCGCGGACCTCGAGTTTTAAAGCACTGACTTAACTCCTATTCAATTTGTTAAAAAACTTTTTCATATTTAAATTGGGTAGGTTAATGAATAAAAACTAATATATAAAGAGTATAGAAGGGATTGAAAATGAACAGGGAATAAAAATGATCAAAAAGTTCCTAAAATAAGTTTTAGAATTTAATTTATGGAGAGAACACGCGTGGTTGCTGAGAACGTTTATATGAAAACACAATTTGCGGTTTTATATTTTGATCGTAATTAGTTGTCTGTAATCTTTATTTTTAATCTTTATAATTATTGTCTTAACTATTATGGTTTTTTATATATTTAATTTTTGCTCTTGGAATTTAATGGTAGGGGAAGTGAGGTAAGAAAATATAACTTTAATGTAAACAGGAAAATCATTTGTTGACTTCATGCGAGTGTAGAATAATAATTTTCCCATTAAATTATAAGAAAATGTCCTTCGTTTAGTTAGAACGCAAATGATTATTGATAAATTTATTTAGAAGTCACCAACACAAATATATTTTTAAGTTTCACACAGTATTTGCTTAAAAAATTATTTTAAAATTATGCGATGTAAAAATGTTTTCGATTGCTTTCTAGAATTTTTTCTTAAAATTCAATAGCACACCTTTTATTTCGAAAATTAACTTGACCTTGTTCTCAGAATTCCGTCTCGTATTATCCTCTCTTTTTTCCTATTTATTATATGTAATAGGTGTCGTTATTAAAATGCCATACTTATTAAAAATATATTATTAGTTAAAAATAACTTATTAATCTTAAGTTGTAAACAAACATAATATTATTCATTAATAAATATTAGTATTTTATTGGCACTTAATAGTTTTTAATGTAAGATAATTACAAATACTTGGAATTCTTATAGGAAATAAATTTTCAATTTAAATATGACATATTTACACCTATACGAACTAAAATATTTTCTATTTTTATTTTTCGTAATATAACTTTATGCAATTATAATGTCATTATGTTTTAAATGTTTTGCAAGATATGTATTGCAATTTATAAATATGGTTTCAAGATGCTAATTTATACAAGTTTTAGTTTTAATGTAGAAAAAAGTTAGTGTGCTCAAAACTGCATTTAAATTATTAATAAACAATTGTAATAGTAAACCGATCGACGCTTAAGTAATTTTTGAAATTCTAAAGTCGTTTTCATTTTTTGAAAGTTTAAATACTTTTCTATATGTTTTGTTTATATATTTAAAAAAAACGTTAATAAATATTAAATAGATAGCTTTTAAGTTGTACTTCAAACCGTTAGATTTTTAAAATATTATAAAATGAAATATTTTCATTAATTTAAAAATTGGATGCATTGTTGGAAAAAATGAATATCCAAGGAGTAAAATGGTCTTAGTAAAAAGTCGACCGATAATTTAAACGATAAAACGTAAACGTACTCTTATTAGTTATTCAGATTTACTGAACTAAGGAATATTTTAAATAAAATATTCACTTAAATCGAATATAGACCCTAGCTCCACGACTTAAGTTTTCTCTTACAAAATATAAAATGTAGTTATTATAATAACCTATATAAATTTCTATATTATAAATACAGGTTTTACGGAAGAATAGAATAGGAAGCAAACAATTCAACTATAAATAAAAGGTAAATAATTCATTAAAATAGTTTTTAGAATATCATTTAGAATAATCAATCCTCTGATAGAGCCGAACGACTTAAATCGTCCATGGATTTATGGTTTTTCTAGCAATACACATACATTTTAAATTCATAAAAATATTCGATGTTAAAATATTTTTTTTAATCTAAAACGTTTGAATGTTTTTTAGAAGCTATATCTAGTAAAACAATAAAAAATAAAAAATATGTATAATAATTATGCATTGGAACTATAAAGCAAACTATTTAGAAAAGAAATCAACTTTATAGTTTTTCCCTTTTTCTCACCGCTCAGTGGGTTAAAAACATTGCAATAACTTTTCTGTTTTCAGTTATATATTTTTTTATCAACCTGGTTGTTTTTTTCATAATTTTCTTCACATATATTATACTACTTTTCCAAAAAGAAATTTTGTAAAACGTCAATTTTTTATCTAACCACTCGTATTCTCGTACGCAATATTCCGAAACTGTTACGTCACTCCATCGCCTTCTCTAAAAGATAGCCGCTTGTTGGTCCCATTCCAACAGCGGCTTTTCAGAGACAATAAAAATCTAAAAATAATCTTCTCGAACGCTTCTTGCGAGGTTTTTTTTTTTATCGGAGGATTCTTATTGTGTTCATTCATATTTTTATAATAAAACTCTCATGGAAATTTATCGTTTGGTTATCAGCATTTTCTTCCGCCATCTTGGTTTTGTTGCCGATTCTCGAATAGTATATTATTTACCATTTATTGTCTTCGAGTCCTTGTCGTCTGCTAAACGAGAAGAACCGTTTTTCAAAGTGGTTGATTGTTCTTTGTTCCAAACATATGTTGTTGCATGCTAAAAAGAAGCCGAGACGGTGATGTAAGGAGTTTATTAGATCTTCGGAAGAGAAACGCTTGCATGGCGTAATATATTTTTGCTTCACTTGATGAAAGTAGCGGACGTCAGATGAGATAAATCTGTCAAATATTCTGATTAACCAAGCGACTGCGCACTTTTTGAGTGAAGGTATAGTCGTCGACATTTTCCTCCCGGTATTCTCAAAATAAATTCTTGAGGAATATCTTTGTTTTTTGAAAAGTAAAATAACTTACGAAAAAAATCTAAATGTTATAAACTTTTAGAATTTTTAAAATGATGTTGATGTTTTTTTTATTTTTATTATTTATTGATCTTGTAATGGCAACTATAAATCGAACTATCGAAGAGCAAAAAATGAAGTACAGTAGAACTCCAGTTATCCGGATGAAACTAAACGGATAGCCAATTATCCGGACCCTGATCGCTTTGAGGGGAAAAAAAGAAATAAGCAAAATCCACACTTTGAAAGTTCTTTATCGGTGAAATTATCGGAATTGTTTTTAATAGTAATTAAATTTTATAATGTACTAAAACAAAATTAATTTTTTGTACTAAGAAATAACCTTTTTTTTGGGGGAAATATAGAATTATCTAGATATTCTATTATCCGGATGGAATCTGGTCCCTATCGATCTGGAAAATAGAAGTCCTACAAATTTTTATTTTAATTGAATTGCTTTTATTCTTATTGAGCGTTTTCGACCGCATTACACTCTTTTGAGCCTATACTCCAAAAACCTTTCGCATAACCTTGGCATTGCATCAGCACTGAGCTAAATAAGAACTGGACAGTAGACAAAGCGTGCGACCACATAACATGCCGTACAAACTATGGAATTGTATTCATCCTCACGCCAAGGTAAAGTTCATTTTTTCCCCAACGAGAGTCTTCACTCCAGTTACTATATTTGAGCTCAGTGGATGAAACACGTTTATTTCTTTATTATGTTTAACTTTTAGAACATATAGTTCATTAAAAGAAGGAAAAAATATTTTGTTTTTTCTTCACGATACTCTGATGTAATTTACAAAAAAAAAAAAAAAAAACTTTATAACGCGATGTGGGATTAACTTGTTTAGGAAGCAAAATCTGAGTATTTTTTTAGATGATAGTTTTAAGTAGGTATGTAAAAAGTAAAAAACTATTAATGAATAAACGAAAAAATATATTACTGCATGAGCCTTGAGAAAATGTAAATGTCCGTATACGCCGCAATGCATTTCAGCTAGTGTCGAAATCGTTCAATGTCTTTCCAACTTTCACTGCATTTTCTAAACAAGGAAATAAAACAATGGGGGGAGAGGAAATCAAAGATATAAACACACAAACCAATTCCACCATTCTAAAAATGGAAGTCCCCCCCGTTCTATTTTCGATCGAATCCCTTTTTATTTTTCTCTGACTGTGCGAGATCGATAGGAAGCGAGTAAGTTATCGTCTGTCCGTTTTATTTCTTACTTTTTCTTTCTCTATTAAGACCTCTCGAGATGCCTGTAACATATTCGTCACCGTACTTTACGATTAAAGCGAGCGGTTGCCTAAGGAACGGTTCAGCTGGTTTGTCCACCACCGCTACACCGCTCCTCGTTCTGTTTTTTTTTTTATTCCTTTGTTTGAGTGTAATAAGGAATTGTAATAAAATACTTAATTGGGAAGATGTATGGTTATACATGTTATTTTTATTTGTCAGAGTAGAATGGGTATGGGTGTAGACTCTGCGGTTGGTGCGGCGAAGTGACAAATAAAAACCACATTGAAATATATATATATCCTGAGGGGTGTGCGACGTATGCTATCGCATAGGGTTCCGAGCTCGTCAAAGGTAAACGCACAAAATAAGAATATTTTTAATAACAATTAAAAAAAAATAGACTTTAGTGTTTGCCGTTTTTTATTAAACCTAATATCGAACATTGGTAGTACCTACTTTTGGAATATTTTCTTTTAGTGAATTTTTTTATCATGTCCTCTAGACACTAATAAATGTTCTAATTTAGATTATGGTAGCATTATCTGTCCTTGAGCTATTTACACTCATCTCAGATGACAAAATAAGAACACCTAATAAAAAATTTTAATTTTCGATTTTGTAAAATTTAATTCTAGTAACTTTAATTTGCATTTTCTGTTTTCTGATCATATTAGAACAATTTTGCAACTTACATCCTTTATTTTTCTCAAATGTAGAAATAAATAAAAGCACGTAATGTAATTCATTATCTGTACATGGGTGGGAAGAAGGTTCGAAATCTCAAGTAGACCTTCCTCTTATTTTAAAGGTCAAGTGTGTACAATTTCCTCAAGCTCGGAATAAAACTGTAAATTTGTATCAAAGACAAAGTCACACACTTCTCTGTATATAAATATTTTCTATTTTTATGTTTAATAATCAAGTTGAAATGATGCGATATGTTATTGAAACATATTGGGTGGTGGGGAACCCCAAAAAGTATTCCTAAAATGTGCAATAACATTTTGTCATATTTTGATAATTGAAATAATATTTTTACTATTTTGCCACTAATTTCACTATTTTTCTATTTTTATATTCTGTATGTGACATTATTGATACCCTGTGATTGTATACTAGTTACAACGCTATAATGTTTGCAAAATATTTAATTTTAGAAATTCCTTTTAGGAAGATTGTTTCTTTTTGATTATGTGTGTCATGAAAAATCCTCTTAAACTTATTAGATATTTTCTTTGCCACATTGAAACGGGGGCATTATCTAATTCCTCCATTAAATACACCCTTCTGCGTCTTAGAAATAATTCAGCTCTAGGATATCAGTCAGAACAGTCGAAAACGTTTCGTTGTTTGTTTAAACTGCCACATTATATTTTAAATGCTGTTTTGATAAACTATTTTTTTCAATCAATCGAATTACAGACGAAAGTATTCAGAACATTATCACAGTTAAATAAACAAACACACTTCGAACGAGTACTTCTATAAAATACGCCTCAAGAGGTGTATATAAAAAAAAGCTTTTGTGTCACAAAAGCATTTCATTTCGTATTTGGGATGATTACGTGACCCTAATTGGAGTATCTTTTCCAAAAATGAAGTGAAGTAACAAAACAGTGTCCAAGTAAAAAGGAAATGAACGTGGAATAAATAGAAACCCCCATCAAAAATATATAGCTGTAACCGTGACCTAATAACTTAAAGAAAGGCGCAGTTAAGGTTATGGTGCCAATGTCTTTTCCCTTACTATTGATTATTTGCCAAGTTTTAGAGAACGGGTGCACACTTTTTGGGTGTAAAATGGGATTCAGTGACGGTTACGATCGATGAGCCAAATAAACAAGGTCGTCCATTTTAAACTCATTGAACTCGTGGTGATAAATTATATTATGGTACGCAATTTCCAAGGTCTGCCTTTATTAAAAACTATTTGTCAGAATACTATAAAACAGCTTTAATATATTCCATTTAGGTAAGGTTTACTGAATTTTGGCATAAAGCCATGACTAACTCCCAATAAGTATTCAACTAAATGTATTGTTATAAATACAATTTTGTAAAAAAACAAATATGTTGACTAAATAGATGAGTACAGGCAGTGCCGGAACGCAAAAAAATATTTTGGGGGTGTTGAAACAAGAAATTTCCCAACTTAACGATTCGAAATTCTCTACTCAACTATTCAAAATTCCCAACTCAACAGGGCTGAAAATTCCCAGTTCCAACTTATCGACATTTTTATCTTTTTTTTAATATATATTTTGATAATTATTTATTTAACAGTTATTTTAAACATCTTGAATATATTGTTTCTGAAAATAGAATGCAGGTTAATAGTTGATTTTAGTTCTAAAACTAACCGATTCGAAATATGTTTCTTTACCAGTTGTTGAACAAAATAGTTCCAAATTCAAATATTTAGTAACGAACGATAGGTGGCGCGGGTGTCGACCGAAATTAAAATTTCTTGGCAATTAGAATATATGACATGTAAGTGATCATTTGCAATGATCATGATTTTTTTAAAAAAAATATTACAAGATTTTTTTTAAAGGTTTATGTGAAACAATTGATCTTAAGTACTATTCTAGAGAATTCAATTTATTTTCGGGAATTCCAACAAAATCTAAAAAAAGCTAAATGCGTTACGGTGACAGGGCCGTCCTCCCAAATAGTTAGCGTCTGCTGAAAAGCGTAGAAAAGAACCAATTTTCATTGGCCACCTGCCTAAAGCGATAACGAGACGTTCATGAAAGACTGACTACGGCAAGGAGGGGGGGAAAGCAGAATGATTTCAATTAAATTGGTTTCTACACCTAAATTTAGAACTCGCCAAGGAAAATTTATTTTATATGCTTGGATTGAGTCCCGCACTTGTCTCTCTCAGATTTAATCATTAAGTTGATGTTCGTTCCATCAGACGAGACTATTTTTGCATAAATATGACTTCTTTTATTTTGAACTATTTTTTTTTTAGGGTTTTAATCGTTTTTGTGTTTCAAGGTTGGTAATTTCCGAGAAAGCTTTGAATGCGAATTGCCCAATAATTTCTATTGCCTTTAGTTATTTTGCTTTTTGTTTACCAATGTAATTTTTTAATGTATTGAAATATTTAAAAAGGGAAATGTCATTTACCGATTTATTTTTTTTAAATATAAAGGTTCACGTGGTTTATTAACTTAAATATGAGGGTTTTTTTTATTCTATTTTTTTTCTATTATTATTTAAATAGTTATAACAGAATACCAAATTAATGTTTTAAATAGCATCGAACACAGTTAATATTTAAAACTTTAATTTAAAGATGTTTACTTATTTTCATTGAAAATAAATAATTGGACTTTGCAGACAAGAGTCATAAGGCATTATTTCTGTAAGAACAAATGGAATATGCATTTAAGTTAATTGAAGTGAAAAATAAATAGGCCGCTTTTGAAGAACAAAAATATATGTCTGTTAAAATGTGATAGCCATGTGTGATTAAAATAAATTGAAGTATGTACAGACATCAAGAAGGCAAGACAAACGCTATTTGAAGATAGTTTCTATCGTAAAGATATTCAATCATATGGTTTTAAAAAAAAAAATTATTACTATTTTTTCTTCCTTCGATACAGTTCTTATTCTAAACATAACTAAATAGTACAAGTTGCTTTTTTTTTTGGTACCACACTGTTAAAGCGGGTAATCGACATAATGAAGTCATTTTCGTATATACTTTTGCCATATTTACGGTAAGCATTTAAATTTCAATTGAGTAGACATTCAATTGAATATAGAGAATAGAGATTATTGTTACATTTTGATTTTTAAGTCAAAATACTCCCAGAATAGTTCGATGAGTCTTAGAGGTTAATGTTTTTTTCACAAAAAATGCAGAGTTGTGGTCACTGCTACACTAAAATCGACTTTGCTATTACAAATTATAAGATATCTTTAGATCTCCGATATGTCAATGACAAGAATAGAACCTGTGCTTTTTGGTTTAGAATTCGTTGTTTCGTCACTAAAAGAAAAAGAGAATAATATGCGTGGTTACTTATATTTGAGCAATAAATTGCGCTTAAAGAAGTTTGTTCCAAGTTTTCAGTTTTGTGTGAATTATTTTTAGTGTAGAAATTTTATTTTTGTATAATTTAACTAAAATGCTCTTTACTTTTGTTCTACGCTTTCATCAGTATAATAACTTGTTAAGCCTTTCGACTGACCTTTAAATATTGCCATTTAAGAAAATCGAACCTAGCATCTTCGATCATAAGGCTACCTTTTAACAACAATAAAAAGAACAAAAAACATTTTAGTAACTTTATATCATATTAGTAATAATAATCATTGATTGAGAATATTTCAATTAATTAAGTGGCTGACGTGGATAATTTTTTTAAAAATATATATGTTGTAAGGGGAAAGCGATTGGTAAATTGAGAACGAGGATAATTTTTATATGAAGCTACATTACTATATTTTCAAGGAAAAATGTATCTAAAGAAAATTAGGTGCAATACCAATGATTTTTTGTTGACAACCAAAGTTTTTGGTTTTTCCTTTTTGGTTTGGAAACGGTAATTATTCATTCTTCGAAGGAATGAAGTATTTATATCATTCGAGATATTTTATTATTCCAGATATTTTATTCGATATTCCAGATATTTTATTCGATATTCCAGATATTTTATTCGATATTCCAGATATTTTATTCGATATTCCAGATATTTTATTCGATATTCCAGATATTTTTTTCGATATTCCAGATATTTTATTCGATATTCCAGATATTTTATTCGATATTCCAGATATTTTATTCGATATTCCAGATATTTTATTCGATATTCCAGATATTTTATTCGATATTCCAGATATTTTATTCGATATTCCAGATATTTTATTCGATATTCCAGATATTTTATTCGATATTCCAGATATTTTATTCGATATTCCAGATATTTTATTCGATATTCCAGATATTTTATTCGATATTCCAGATATTTTATTCGATATTCCAGATATTTTATTCGATATTCCAGATATTTTATTCGATATTCCAGATATTTTATTCGATATTCCAGATATTTTATTCGATATTCCAGATATTTTATTCGATATTCCAGATATTTTATTCGATATTCCAGATATTTTATTCGATATTCCAGATATTTTATTCGATATTCCAGATATTTTATTCGATATTCCAGATATTTTATTCGATATTCCAGATATTTTATTCGATATTTCAGATATTTTATTCGATATTCCAGATATTTTATTCGATATTCCAGATATTTTATTCGATATTCCAGATATTTTATTCGATATTCCAGATATTTTATTCGATATTCCAGATATTTTATTCGATATTCCAGATATTTTATTCGATATTCCAGATATTTTATTCGATATTCCAGATATTTTATTCGATATTCCAGATATTTTATTCGATATTCCAGATATTTTATTCGATATTCCAGATATTTTATTCGATATTCCAGATATTTTATTCGATATTCCAGATATTTTATTCGATATTCCAGATATTTTATTCGATATTCCAGATATTTTATTCGATATTCCAGATATTTTATTCGATATTCCAGATATTTTATTCGATATTCCAGATATTTTATTCGTTTCTAAAACTATCTGAATCAGATCGTTTAATCATCGCGAGATTCCCTCTTTCCGAGATAGCGTATATGCCATCCACATATCCACGTATTCTGTAGAGATGCAAATAGGGAAAGTCGTGAATTTTCCGAGAACAAATGGCATTTCCAATAAGGTAGGCGGTGGTTGAACGATAAGGGGCAGGTCTGGGATTTCCAATCAGGGCACGTAGCGGAGCTTATCAGCAGCGCCTATAAAAAGAGAGACCGAAGTTGACAGACCTCTCGAACGGTTATAAATATATAGACGTTGGAGCGTGGCCTCGGTATACGGGCATAAAGTAGGCGCCTTAGGAACTGTGGTTTGTGTGTCGTAAGCGACCACGTACACTGTTAAATATAGGTACTCAAAAATAAGTAAAATATACTCATTTTTGAGTACATTCGATGCATATCATATCTCCGAATACGTAAGTTTCATTTTTGAAAAACACATGTACTCAAACGTTAGTGCAATGAGTAAAAATTAATACAAAGAGCAGTTGATTGTCTACCTAGGCTACCTTCATAAATCACTTTTTCAATAAATATCAACAATTACAACCGAGACTTACCGGGAATCGAACCCAAACCTCAGGCACTGCAGCTCAGTGCCTTATCGGTTGTACTACTAGGACGACGGGAAGAAGTTATAAATAGAAGAAATGTTAAAAAGGTGTGCCAAAGGGATGGGAAGTAAGATAACTGAGTTCTGATAACTCAAGTTTCCATTTAAGCAATCGACATCGAGTAATGTGGAAAACCATCTTCTGAACAACTATTTTAAGGTCGTCTGGTCGCTTTGTTAAGATGGCTTGAACAGAAGCTTAGATTAACAATATTAAATCACACTGCTCATTTTTGAGAAAGTACGGTTACTTCAATTTGAGTACGCGATGGCTCATGTACGATGCAATTCTACTCATGGAAATACGAGTATATTCAGGTACTCATTTTTAAGTGTACACATTGTTAAAAATTCATGCTCATTTTTGAAGAAACTTTCGTCATGATTGAAGAAACAGACGCATGCTATATGCTCCGATTAAATATTTCGTTAAATAGAGGAATTCCATTTTGTCGTTTTCTGACAAAATTTATTTCGTGAAAAATAAATATCAACAACTCGATTTGAACCACGGATGTATTGTTCTGGAGTCTGGAAAAGTGTTTTAGTTCCATCTGTAATCCTTTTTAACATGCATGTTATTTCTCATAAATGATTAACTTAAATGCATAATGTAGGTCACTTAATTTTATTAGAGCAATATATGTTCCTCAGTAATTAACTTTACATTAATTTGGCTATTTAGCTCCATATCAGTTTTATGTTTTAAATCTTAAATATCGTGCAAATATGAAAAAGATATGTATTGTGTACTTCAGAAATAATCTGATGCCATTTTATTGGATATTTTATTAAATAAATTATTTGAACTAAACCTAGAACCTTGAGAAGGATAATAAACTTTTTAGTCATTTATAAAATAAAAATAAATAAGTTTTCGAATATATTTTTGAAGATTGGATAATGGAAAACTGTATTTTTTCGTCCAAGATCAAAATTTTTTGTTAATTTCCTTCATCAAACAAATTGTCCAACGACATATTTGCCTTATTATGTAAAATGTCCTATGAACTGCTTTTGCTATCATTCTAATTACTCATTTGAGAAATAGCAAACCGTTTTTTGCTATTATTGTTTCGTTTTGGACATTCGTGTCATTTGCGAAGAACTAAACGTTTGGGAAATTGTTTCACTATTGCGAAACAAATTTCGTGTTTACTAGTTACTGACTCGTTAAATTACAAAATGAGAAATTACCCCATGTGCCTTTGGTTTATATTTACTTCAATTGAAACAACCTTTCATTTTTTTGTCTTCGTATTTTGTTCTTGATTTTTATGCTTACCCCACGCCTGTAACGGCGCGAACATTTATTGTGATTAGGTATACCTATAAGGTAAAGTGTGTATAATAATTTGAAGTGTACAGGGGATATGAATGTGCAAAGTGAAGGTTTTGTCAAAAATGCTATTTTCATGCCCCCTAGTGGCATCCGAAAGGAACTATCAAACTATTTTTTCATTTTGGGAATAAAGACATGATGTCAAGTGTAAATGATAAGAAAAGATTTGCTACACTGGGGAGGAAGGTGCATTGTTAACAATAAAAACTCTTTTAAGAATTATTTCAGTTGACAATGCGACTTTGTTCCCTGGACCCTTTATTCGTTTTGCGAATGAAAAGAAGTGGCGTATTTACCCAGAGACTGATTTACGGCAGGGCATTCGGGGTACTTGCCCAGGGCCTTATTCTAAGGGGTCCTCAAAAATGCTTTAAGCTAAACAAAATTTTAAAAAAGATAAAAATAAATTTATTAACTAATGATATTTTTATAATCAATGGTGTTTTTTTTTGTTAATTTGTATGCAAAACTTCTACTATTTTATCCAATCAAATCATTTTCATGCTTTCTGCATGTTCACGATGTATTTCATCTTTCAAATCGCGTTCGTCTAAGGAAATGCCCTTAGGATCGATCACTTGCGAAATTCAATTCATAACCAAAACTATAAACAAACTTGTTTATAGTGTTCACTAATTACATGTGGAATTGTCGTTTACGAATACATTTAACCTTTTTTTTTTTAATTTTCTGATATTGTAATCATTACGGATTTGCAAAAAATAAGTAGAATATACCCTTGTGGCTCAAATAGAAGAAAGCTAAAAGAGAAAAAAGTTCAGAATTTAATTAAAGCTGATTGATTACGTTATTTTGCCATGCGTGCTTATACATAAATTTAGAAATTTTAGTTTGAGGTACGTCAAGGGGCCCCCTAATGTTCTTTTGCTCTGGGCTCCATAGGGTTCGAAATTAGTGTTCATTCGTCGTATTTTCACCTAAACATCTCAGTTTTACAACCGTTATTTTACACCCAGTCGTCATGTTTCTCGCCTAACTTTTTATAAAAAATTTCAGTTTGACGTCCACATTTTTTACACCCAGTTTAGCGTTATACGTCTAAAAAACTTTGATTTTCAATCATTTCTGTCATACTTTTCGGTAATTTCATCAGTAAGTCGGTGATAATTTTATATTGCAAGTGGAAACATGCGTCTGGTTTTATGCAAAAGAAACTTTATTGATTGCAAAAATATCGTAACAGTTGGCAGCTCTGCATAAGCCATTTCAATTACTTTAAAAATCTCCTAAGCAGAACATTTTGGCAACTGAAAAAGAATTGCTTGTTGCCAATGATCCTAACTTTTATCTCCAAATTGCGATCCCTAGGCGGACACGGCGATCGTCGCGGGCCCACATTCTAGCAATAAAAGTACAGAGTTCCTTATATATATTGTGATCATAGGTTATGATAAATATAAAATATAATATTGATTCAAATATATATATTATCGTGTAAATCAAAACATCAATAGTTTCCCTTCCCTATTTACATTATAAGGAACAATTTAACCAATACAATTTCATTAACCTAGATATTTGGGAAATATAATTAGTAATGAGTGAGTGCTTTCGCTTTTATATAGAGAGATATGATAATAAAATTAAAAGTGAACGGAATTAGTTTGCAAAAATATTTGTCGTTTTTAGTATATTAATGTGTTGGATCGCTATTTACATATATAGAAATACAAATAAGGAGAAAATGAATAATTAAAGCGCTGTAAAAAAAGTGTTTAAAAATGAGTACATGCACGTACTTGTTTTTTTAAGTACAATTGCATCGTAAATCAACGATGACGTACTCAAATTTAAGAAATCATACTTTCGCAAAAATGAACAGTGTGGTTTAATATTGGTAATCTCAGCTTCTGTTCAAGCCATCTTAACAAAGTGACCTGACAAACTTAAAATATTAGTTCAGAAGATGGTTTTCCACATTATTTGATGTCGGTTGCTTAATTGGAAACTGAGTTATTACAATTCAATTATCTTTTACTTCCTATTTTTTTTGCCACACCTTTTTAACATTACTTCTGTTTATAACTTCTTCGCATGTCCTTGATAGGCTGAACGGATAAGACTGCGTACAGTTGTGCTGCAGATCTGGGTTCGATTACCCTTAAGTCGAAGTTGTAATTATTGGTATTTATTAAAAGTGATCTATGAAGGCAGCCTATGTAGGCAAGCTGCTGCTCTTTTTATTCATTTCTGAGTACATGTTTTTTTTCAAAAATGAAACTTATGTATTTGGAGCTATGGTAAGCATCGAATGCAATTAAATATGAGTGCATTTTACTTATTTTTGAATACCTATTTTTAACAGCCGGAGAAATGAATAATATGTAAACTTATAGAAATGTGTAAGATGTCATTTAAGGAAACCACTAGTCTCAGTGTCTCAAAGGGCTTATATTTCTGATGATAAAAATACGAAAAGATAAATCTTGTGTTTATTTGCAGGTTGCAATCGAGTTCAATAGTTTTCGATTTATTTTGTTTCAAAATATTCTATAATATATATTAATAGTTATTATGATCCATACGCTGCAGAATTTTTAAAATTTTTTTTTAAATAGAATCTCACGGGTTTCGAACTTTGCGTAGGATATATAAATATAAAATAATATGCCCGGTAGCAATTGGCACCAAGTCAGGTATGTTAATTAACCAATTAATTGTGGCTGCAAAACTTTATTGTTGGCAGCCAATTTTTTGTTTTTAAATTTGTTTGAATAATAATAGCCTTTTCATACTGTATTTGGTGGATTTCCAACTTCGGTGTATTATTATTGTTGTTGCAAGTTTATTCTTCTTTCGTAGGTAGCTTATTCCTTTATACATCAAATGTAGAAATTATTCCAAACCAAACGTAGTTACATACTTGGGAGATAAGCAGTGACCACGGCTTAGCAATTTAGTCGGAAATATTTCTTGGATTAAATATCACTTTAATATGTTTTGTAAGTATATAGAAGGCTATCGAAGAGCTCTAAAAGCCGCATTATATTATAACATACGAAAGAAAAAATTAAATATCTAAATATCTAAACATAGCATCTTAAAAATAATTAATTCTAAAAGTTGGTTGGTTCGTTAAATTAACGTCGCACTAGAGCTACACAAAAAAAACCTGTACACTCTATAAAAAAGGTACTTAACAATGAGTACCTGAACATACTCGTTTTTCTTTGAGTACATTGCATCGTAAATGAGCGATGACGAACTCTAATTTAAGTAATCGTACTTTCTCAAAATTGAGCTGTGTGATTTAATATTGCTAATCTCAGTTTCTGTTCAAGCCATTTTAACAAAGCGACCTGACAAACTTAAAATAGTTGTTCTGGCACACTTTTTTTTAACATTTCTTCTGTTTATAACTTTTTCTGGTCGCTCTGGTAGTACAACGGATAGACTCCGGTGATCCATCCGTTAAACAGTCCATAAATAACAGTCCATGGACTTCGGTGCCAGAGGATATGGGTTCGATTCTCGGTAAGTCTTGGTTGTAATTGTTGATATTTATTAAAAGTGATATACTCGAATTTCAATGAGTAGAATTGCATCGTAAATGAGCGATCGCGTACTCAAATTGAAGTAACCGTACTTCCTCAAAATTGAGCTGTGTGATTTAATATTGCTAATCTCAGTTTCTGTTCAAGCCATTTTAACAAAGCGACCTGACAAACTTAAAATAGTTGTTCAGAAGATGGTTTTCCACATCATTTGATGCCGGTTGCTTAAATAGAAACTGAGTTATTATAACTCAATTATATTACTTTCCATTCTTTAGCACACCCTTTTAACTTTTCTTCTGTTTATAACTTCTTCACGTCGCCCTGGTGGTACAATGGATAAGGCGCTGGGCTGCCGTGCCTTAGGATATGGATTCGATTACCAGTAAGTTGTAATCTTATATATAAAGCAGAAATCTTCAAAATCTGTCCGGATGTGTGTTTGTTGGTTTGTCAGTATATTATAGGTTCCGTAACTACAAAACGCAGAGCTTTGAAATTCACAGAATAGTTAGTTCAAAAAATAAGAATTTTAACGCGACTATTTTCAAGTCTCTACGATGTTCCATTCGAATGTTATGACATTTTTTAGCGTACGTCGGCAAAGTTTCACGAAGTGGCAACAGTAAAATCAGTTAAAATCAACGGAGAAAAGCGAAAATATAATATAACAAAATTATAAACCAATTAGAATTCCGATATTTACACGGAATACTCCATAACTACAAAACGTAGCTTTATAAAATTTATAGAATACTTTACTTGAAAAATTAGAATTTTTTTGTGATGATTTTTAAGTTTGTACGATGTTTCAATCGTATGTTATAACTATTTTAATGAATTCCATTGACTTAACACGGATGAAAATATCGTTTGCAATTTAAAATAAAATTGTTCGTTATTGGCAATATAAAAATGACGTCATAGGTTTTGTTTGATTTAATAATTATTGAAAAACGTCTGCACATTGGGCTTTTTGCTACAATACGGAACCATTCAAAAATTAAAACAACCAGAATTTTATCTTAGGGAAATGGTTTAGAATTGTATTAATATGTAACTATATTTAATTATCTTAGATCGAAGTTTTAGAACAATTCGTCCAAAATGCGAGTAATTTGTGTATGATTGTCCATTTTATTTATTTGAAAAATATTTTATGCAAGTATTCTTTTAATGTACGAAGCTTGGTTTCACTGTGAATTTTCAACTCTATTAAACTTTTTAATGTTATTAAAGAATAAAATTTCACAGATACCAAATGATAATTTAGAAAATATTTTTTTTAATGTGTCAATGACTATTTCCTTTTAAAACATTGAATGGCGATCATTAATAATTAAATGTAAAATTATTGAAAGTACATGGTAAGATTATAGCATGCTGCACCGTTTGCTAAACTATCGCCAAGTTATAACAGTGTATTCTTTGGATGAAGTGCGTCTTGGCTGTAATTTGCTGTGGAAACTTACTAAATATTTGTATGACAGATATTTTTCTATGCGAATTCAATAATAACAGTATCACAAAATCAAAATATTAGGAAAAATTGTTTAACAAATTGAATAATACATTGAACCGTAAATAAAAAAAAATTAACTTAAAATTAAAATAGGTGGTTATTCTTCTGTAATAATATTATTCATGGGAATTCTTTAACACATGGGCATTTGGGCGGAGTAAAAGAAAGTTGTGTAGAATTTCAAAACATACTATTTTTGGTTGAGTATTTATGCCGGGTTCTGTTAATTTTATTCTCACTTTGATAAAGAATTTGAGACAGTTTATTTGCAAAAAACGCTTAGGTTTATTCTGGCTGCAATTTACATTTTTATGTTCTGCATTATTGCTGTCAAAAATGCAAACTATTAATTTGATACACAAGTTGTTGGTCGAAATTATTGCAAAGATGTAGCCTAAACGATACATTGGAACGGGCATTTGTAAATAGTCAAATCAAACTTGCAATACTGGGAAAAGAGAAATTCGGAATGTTTTGAAAGTTAAATCATTAAAGTGTTTTATCAAATTTCTTAATTTGGTGAGCTTTAAACAATTATGTTATCTGTTTCTGCTGCCTTTTCACTTCCATACGGCTTCAGAACATTTCAATATGGAAATTGATTCAGAAGTTTTATTAAAATTCACGCTTGAAGTTATTGCTTTAAAACTGCATTTTAATTAAACCCTCCTTGATGAATTTTAAAAAAATATATACAAAAATGAAGATCATAGCGCTTTGTTTATTATTTAATTTAATATTTTTTTCCTTAGATAAAAAAAACCATAGCTTTATGTAAATACTTATTCCTATAAAATACCTGTTATAATGCACATTATCTTTCAATAATGATGGCAACAGTAATTAAAATTTTATCCATTAAAGTAAGCACTGAAAACTAAAATATAATTATAGCTATTTCCCAAATTATGTACAGACCGCGCTGTATTGGGCCCCAACTCGGTACAAGGTTGAGAGGGGGATATGATGAATGGCCTAAAATGGTTGAATCGGCTTCCTTCCTTTACACGATGGTATGTCATTTATCCATTTAGGCTGATTCCACGTTGAATGAATGATAGCGGTACGCATATTTCCACTTTGTACAAACGTAAAAGGGGGATGGGCTAAAAACGACATGTACGAAACGTCTGACTTTCGTCTACACAATAGTATATATATATATATATATATATATATATATATATTGAGATAGATAGATAGATTGAGATAGATAGATAGATTTATTTATACCCATCAGCTGATTCCACTTGGAGTTAAGTATTTTAAAAACGTCATTTTTTATTATGGTATTTAATGCAACAATGTATACCCATACAGAAAGGAAATTCCTATTAATTTCTAAAAATATTTTGGTGCAGGAATGTTTAATTTTTAAAACTCTATATCTTATGAGAGATAAACTAGAAATTATTGAATTTTTATCGGTGTTTTAGCAACCAAGTAGTATAGAGATATTTGTACTTTTTTAACTTTAACATACAATTTATTAAACATACAAATATTTTAAATAACAAGAAAAAGCTTTATCACATTTTAAAGAGGAATTCTAAAACGGTATATGCGATTATCCCAGGGAGTATAAATGTATATATTTTCAGTTATTTGTCGTTATTTTATTTATCTCCGTGCGAAGAACGGGTACTTTTGCTAGTAGTTTATATTTATTGAAAGTGATTTATGAAGACAGCCTACTAAAGCCTACGACGAAGGCAAGCAACTGCTCTTTTTATTCAGTTTTACTCATTATACTCATTTTTGAGTACATGTCTTTGTCAAAAATGAAACTTATGTATTCGGAGCTATGATAAGCATCAAATGTACTCAAAATGAGTACATTTTACTAATTTTTGAGTACCTATTTTTAAAAGTGTAAGCATACGCCGTAATGTGTCAATGTACCTAAAATCTAAAAGATTGAATAACATGTTCTCCGTAAGATATCGGAAATGTATCCTGACAAAAATATCTGACCTGTCCGAAATAACATTTTCCTCAAAAAGTAAATTGTATTTAAATATTAAGCCTTTGTAAGATTAGGTTACTTCATGAATATCTTACAATCCTAGGAAACAATTATTCTGGTACTGCCGAGCAGTTTCAGAATATTTATTTGCTTTACAGTAGCGAAACTATGCAAAAACATTCCAATAAAATTGTCTAAAACTTTCAAACTTTCTTTTATTGTAGTCCTCAATTGGGAAGACTCCTCCACATACAAACACAAAAAAAAATCACTTTTCCCAGAATTAAATATTTACACTTTTCTATATTTATGCTATAATATCTCAATCTTTCCGGTTGTGTAAACACACTACAAACTTTGCCGCACTCCCGTGTAAAGGTAAACATGCCTTTATAATATTTTTTGTGGGGAAAAAAATGGCGCTGCTGGAACGCGTTCCGTAACTGCATTTTTATTTTGAAACGTATATTTCAACGTGTTTCCACGGTTTAAAAGAAAAACGTGTAAGAAGAAGAGGAAAGAAGTGTCTTACTAAACAGCTCTTATTTAAGATAATTCCCAGAAATTCACGGTATAGACTTTATTTTCGAAATAGAAAATGACGACTCTATTTCTTCAAAGCAATTTTCTTTGAATTCTGTTTCGAAGAAATGTTGTTTGTCAGGTGCGACTGACTGACTGATGTGAGGTAAAATAAAACAATGTATCTCAAATTGCACAGGATATTTTATATTTTTATTGTTATTATTATTGATATCTTTTTATTATTCCACATAGAGAGGAAAGCTGTTTTACTTATTCGAAATTGAGGTAAAGACATCAGGTTTTAAAAAATAGCTTTGTGGTGTGTACACTGTTAAAAATAGGTGCTCAAAAATAAGTCAAATGTACTCATTTTTGAGTACATTAAATGTTTATCATGGCTCCGAATATATAAGTTCTAATTTTGAAAAAGACATGAACTTAAAAATGAGTACAATTAATAAAAATGAAGAAAAAGGGCATATACTAGCATACATAGGCTGCCTTCAAAAATATCAACAATTACAAACAAAACTTACCGAGAATCGAACGCAGATGCTCAGGCACCTCAGTCCATTGCCTTATCCTTTTGCCTTACCCGGACGTAATATAGCAGTTATAAACAGAATAAATGTTAAAAAGGTGTGTCAAAAGAATGGGAAGTAAGGTAATTGAATTGTAATAACTCCATTTTCATTTAAGCAATCGACATCAAATGATATGGAAAACCATCTTCTGAACAACTATTACAGTTCGGTTTGTGAAGATGGCTTGAACAGAAGCTGAGATTAGCAATACTAAATCATACAGCTCATTTTTAAGAAAGTACGATTACTTATATTTGAGTACGTCATCGCTCATGTACGATGCAATTGTACTCAAAGAGAAGCGAGTGTGTTCAGATTCTCATTTTTAAGTAACTTTTTTTAGAGTGGATGCTGGGCATGGAATTATTTTACATGTTTAAGAGCTTTAATACTAACATATTCTAAACTAGAGATATATAAAAAACATATATTTACTTACACTTTTTAAAGATTAGCATTTTTTAAGATTATAATTTTTAAGATTATAATTTTTAAGATTAGAATTTTTAAGATTATAATTTTTAAGATTATAATTTTTTAAGATTAACATTTATTAAAATTAGCATTTTTAAGATTATCATTTTTATGATTAGCAATTTTCAAGCTTAGCATTATGTTGTTTAAAAGACCAACCACGACCTAAGAGCCTTAAAATTTTTATACAGTTTTACATCGAAAGATTGTTTAACCAAAGCCAAACCAGAATAACAAATAAATCTTTAGTGTAGCAAAATGACTTTCAAAATTGCGGTTAAATCTGTAAGTTAAACATTCCTTCCTAAATATCTATCCTTCAATAAACGTTCTATTTCCCCACTTTTAAATTCAGACAGCATAACGGCATTTAAAAACTCATAAAAGAAGAGACGAAGAGCCAAAATCTATAGAGAGATTCATTGATTTTTTCTATTTCACAGAATATCTGTTTATCTTGTGGCCGATATGAGGTAGAATACTCTGTAAGAAAAGGAATGCAATGGGTTGTTTGGATAGAATTTGGGTTTGTGGATCAGCGGCAATTATCTTCACGAAAGATAATTTCGTTAAGAACTTGACACAGTAACTATTTAAATAAGCGTCAAGATCGTTGGGTTCAATGTAACGATTCGGTATTTTGAATGACTATTTTCAAGAGATTTTTTTTGGAAGTTCTTTGAATGCTTTCTTTAATGAATGAGCATTTTAAATAAAATATTCAAAATCCCAATATGTTTATGTGGATAGAATTTATGTGTTTTCTTTAGAAAAGAAAATTTTAATGCAGGATTTATTACTGGCTGAGCTCAAAATTAATAGCAATGGTTTGAGAAAACATAGTTTATTTTGTACCAAATTTTTTTTTTAAATGTGCAAACTACAATTTTAATAGACTTGGAAAAGAATAAGAAAATCGTTATAAAGTTTTCTTAAGTTTTATTGTTTAGAGAAAAGTTAGTAATAGAAAAGCAAAAAAAATAGTAATGAACAAATAAAATGATTGTAAGAATTTTTTTTAGAAGTGTTTATTTCTGTGCTTTACAATTTGCATATCTGAAAAACACTTTATTAAATTTGTACTTACATTTTTATATTTACCTGCAAATAACTCAAAGCAAAATAAAAATGTAAGAAAAATAAAAACAATGTCATTGTAATTATCACAAATTAAAAATTTTCTTTTAAAGAACATAAAAAGTATTAGGGTATTTTTACATTGCACAAATCTGTTAAGAAAAATAGAGTTTTTCTCCATCGTAAAAAGATTGTAGTATATTATTTACATTAGAAATTGGATTATCATCCTTCCAAATAAATTTTTCCGCAATTTGACTCAGTTTTTTTATGTGTGTTGCGGGCCTCGAGGCTGCAGCATATGTAGCCTATGCCAAAATCCAGCCTTTCTCAAACCCTTAAAGACATTTTGAGTTATTGGAACTTTTTGAATACGTGAAAAGGAGAGAAAATTGTATTTATCGATAATTTTTATGTTTCAATACAAATTAATTTCAAGCTAATTTTATTTCTTATACGTTTAAATTTAAAATAATCCTAAACGAAGGTATGGAGTTCTTCACATGTTGACACCTTACATACAAATTGCTAATCCCATTCCTTGTGCAGAACAAAAAAAAGTACTATCATAATTAACTCACTAATGGCAGATACGGTGCCGATTGTGTAACTATTTGGCGACTTTTTTTGCGTTGAGCTCTGATTGTTGTGTTTGTGTAAATAAGTCTTCAGTGTTTGTGAATAATAAGTCTTCAGTGTTTGTGAATAAAAGTAAATTCAAATATTGTGAAACTCTCAAGTCGTACTTTGCTTCTGCGGTTCAAAAAAGATTACTTTCCCTCGGCTTAGTTGGCATCGTGTTTAGAGATTTCGGGTAATTATTGTCACTCTATTTAAAATGCCAGCCAGAAGTTAACTGAGAGATTGAGTAAGTTCTAGTCCTTGAAATACAACTTTCAAATCGTTACTTTAAAATAAATGAAGTTTTGATAAACAAAAATGACTAATGCCCAGTTTTAAATGTCAATCAAACTAATACTAAAATTTCATTGGTTGTCATTAATGCCAAAGAAATCTGGTTGGCACAGTCCCACTCTGCTGTAAGGTTTGGTTAGTAAATACTTTATTACTTTATACACGTGCCTTTTCAGTCTGCTGCGTCTTCGATAAGCTCAAGATCTCTCCGTGCTGGTCATTAGTATAGACTTCTTGGTATAATTTTTTTCATCTTGAACTGTCCTTTTTACCTGTTTAAGTTTCCGATGCCTCAATTGAACTTTGGTGTTATATTTAAGTTTCATAGTGAAATTTTCAACAAATCGTCACGATTCACTCCGCACAATTTTCACATAAATGGTTTGAATTGTCAACTAATCAATTGTACACCTCGTCGTTCTCTTTCTTCAATTAAGTCACGCACTTGTCACGACCCGTCGATTAGAACTGAAGTTACAGCGGTTAAACAGGCTAGCGTATGAATGAAATTTGACTCATCCCCCCATGAGGTAAATATGTTAGAATTATGGCGGATGTAAATTAATTGTTAGAGTGATAAATGCGGGTTGGTTTCCAGATTGATTTCCGCTTCAGATTTATTTCCTCTATACGATGGTAGGTAATTTATCTCCATAGGCTGATTCCTCTGGAGTTATGAGGCTTTCAATTATCTAACACTTTTTATGTCGCGCAAGGTTTTGCCAATGTCCGCTGTACCCAAACCGATTATAAAGACGCACTCATGTCAAAACCGGATGCAGCTGTGTCGGAGCACGGTTAGAAAGATTTTACGTGAACCGTAGAAATATGAATCGGTCGCCGATAAAAAAAAACTTGTCAACAGAAAAAATATAAACAGGCTGTGCGTTTGCTGCCACCCCCCATCCATGCCATGTACACTGTTAAATATAGGTACTCAAAAATAAGTTAACTGTACTCATTTTTGTTTACATTCGATGGCTCCGAATACAGAAGTTTCGAAATTTTGAAAACTACATGAACACAAAAAGGAGTACAGTGAATAAAAACGAATAAAAAGAGCATATACATAGGCTGCTTTCATAAATCACTTTCAATAAATATCGACAATTACATACAAGACTTACGGGAATCGAACCCAGATCTTCAAACACAGCAGTCCTGAGCATTATTTGTTAAACTACCTGGGAGATACTAAGTAATTATAAACCGAAGAAATGCTAAAAATGTTTGCCAAAAGAATGGTAAAATAATTGACTGGTAATAACTTAGTTTCCATTTAAGCAATCGACATCAATGTGAAAAACAAACTTCTGAACAACTGTTTTAAGTTTGTCAGGTAGTTTTATTAAGATGGCATGGACAGAAGCATTTCATCAAACTGCTAATTTTTGAGAATTTTTTTTTTATTTAAATTTGAGTACGTCATCTCTCACTTACGATGCAATTGTACTAAAAAAAACGAATATGTCCAGGTACCGAATATGTTAAGTACCTCTTTTTTCTAACATTGTATTATAGTGTCAGAATGGATCATCCTAAAAGCGTAACGTAATGTTTCTATACAGATACCGCTTGTAGCTGATTTCCAAGACGTTTCACGACAAAATATGAATATAAACAAAAGAGTGGGAAATCTAATCTTAACTCTCTTCTCATAACCCCAGTCTTGTGTTATTAAATAAGGATCTCTGCCATTAGCCCTTTACTGTGTCAGTTTCCAATGTTATTTTGTGGCCTACATTATTATTTTTAATGCCTGCGATGATAAAGATGCGAGAGTTGTTTCCGGAGTGGAAATTTATGCATGCTCGTTTTTCGGCGATAACCCAATTTCCCCGGAAGTGAGCCCCGCACATGTGTCTGGGGGCTCTGATTTGTGAGTCGAGTTCGCCTGACATCTCATCGGCTATTATCTGGCCTTATCTTTATTCTTTCATAACCTGACACATGTTGGGACAGTTTTATGATAAGGGTTGACCCGCACGTTATGGAGCTTGTACTTGGAATATATTTAGCTGGAATTAAAACCCGGAATAAAATTTCTTAATTGATATTGATTGAAGGGGGAACGGATAATACATGTTGATCACAACTTATTTGGCGATGGACAGTTTAACTGTAATGCATTGCCATAAAAAAACATTATTTTTATCCGACTACTTCGCTTGTATTTTAAAGAAGTCACTTAGCGTTAGTAGCAACAAACAAAGTGGTTAGAATATATCAAAAAGAATGGTTTGTTATGATTAGTTCTCTTTCCTATCTATCTTTTCTCAAACTCATTCGTAGAAACCACTTATATTGATGGATACGTTAAAAATATGTCCCTTTGAAGTTTCTGTCAAAATTTTGAAATATTTTTTTTTCAAAAGTTTGTGTTTTAAGTTGCTGTAATGAAAGGTTGTGTCTAGAACAACAATGGAGCGAAATGCTGTCTAACGCTAGTCAGGTGTAATAAAAATCTTTCAGTCTTACAATTATTATTATTTTATATATTTGTTTTTTAAATTGACATAGTGCTTTATCTTGTTCTTATGAATATTTTAATTTGAATTTGTCAAAATTTGTTTTATTCTCCCAGAAAGATTATTTATTAGCAGTTCACTGTTTTATTCTTAAACTAACTGAAGTAATTCTTAAACTAATATATATATATATATATATATATATATATATATATATATATATATATATATATATATATATATATATATATATATATATATATATATATATATATATATATATATATATATATATATGTGTAATGTTTATTATTTAGATTTGCAGTCGTTAGTTATTAGATGATAAGTTCTATGATGCAGGGATAAAACTGAAGGCCGATGATCAATTCACAACATTTATTTCTCCGGACTTCACAGCCCGACTTGCTAGCTCGAGGTTACATCGTGAATCTCTGTCAAGATGGAGATTATGAGAAGGAGACTGGACCGTGGACGCCTCTGATTGGTTCATCTCGGTTTTGGTTCGCATTTTTAGGTTTGGGTTTGGGATTTAGAAGTGGCGTGGGTGGGAAAGCAGTCATATGAGGGATACTTTTGTACTGCGAAAAGGGGGCGATATCCATAGTTAAAGAAAGTTATTTAAAGTACATTTTAAAGGGGGAAATAGTTATAAAATATATTATATATATATATATATATATATATATATATATATATATATATATATATATATATATATATATATATATTATATTTTTTGTATAGAATGGTCATTTTAGGCAGATTGATAAGATTCGTATTATGGAGAGGGAAAAAAATGGGTTATTCACTCACTGTACCGTCAACTACGGTTTGGGAATACATTTTGTACTGCTTTGTGAGTACTTTGTTAATCCCTAAGATCATTTCACACTTGTCATTAATTTAGACGTCTTGCGTCATTTTCTTCGTTTTAAATCTTGAACTGCTCTATCAACCCGTTTAGTTTCCTATACCGCAACTGAACTTTAGTAGGATATTTTGGTTTCTTATTGAAATATTCTACAAATCTTCACTTTCCTCTCCACGCAATTTTTACACCAATAGTTTAAACTGCCAACTAGACAGATTCAATTGTGGAACTCGTCGTTCTCTTCCATGCCATTTTAAACACATGATCCGTCTGTTTAGAACTAATATTACATCAGTTAAACAAGTCAACGTATGCCCTAAATGTTACTCATTTTTCCTTCCACATGGTACAAAGGCATGAGGGTAAAGTGGACTAATGACCAACCTAGTAAACGCGGGCCATCTTCTACACGATGGTAGGTCCTGTTTCCTAATATAGGCTGATTCCCTTTAGATACCGTGATCCCCAACCTTTCTTCGGCACCAAATAAAATATTAGACAAAGCGCAAACCACCACTTTCCAGTAGTATTAAATAAAATTGGGTAGTCAAATAATAATTTGTCACTAAATATAATTAAAGGTGGAAATTAATTTATTAATACAAATTCAATTTGTATTTCACTTTAAATTATTTTAGTTACTTAATGCATAATTAATGATAGTGAAATTATATGTAATTCCTCAAGTAATAAACATGATATTTTTATACTGAAAAAGCTTGATATTTTTACTCTTAAAAATCAGTACATTTTAAACCATTTTTTTCTTTGTGACCCACTTTGTGGACCCCTAACATCGACCCACGGACCCCCTTTTGGGAACCACTGCTGTAGAATAATGTGGCTTTGAAATATCACTATCTTTGGTTTTGCTCAAGTTTCTGCCGATGACTGCGTTGCACCCGAACCGATTTTAAAAACGTATTCAGTGAAAGAAAAAAACTTAGTTATTCCCGATATAAATAATGTTCAAAAGGCAACCAACCCAGCACTTGCTTTAGCTCATTAAAAGCAATTCTTATGGACAACCTAAGCTCCTATTTAGAATTTGTTTTTATCGCCAACTAGTTTCAGTTTTTAATGCCTCTGGTTTTCGTCTTCTTGTCCATGCATGCAAATAGAATTCAAATGAAGATGAAAGCGTGTGATTAAATTGTTGACCGCATTCCGATGCGTTTGCTTTTACGCGTATTTGTCATTACTTGCATAAAATTTATAGCAAGAACATCCATTATGGAATAAATTAGACGAGTGGCTTGAAGCTAAAACGGTTTTCTGTATATTTTATAGCAGTCTACGTCACGGAAATATAAAACGACGTCATCTCTATGCAAGATCTCGCAATGAACGAACGATGACGTTTGAATAGAATTAGTGATATCGGCAAAACCAATAACAGTATAAATAGTGTTAAAGAAATAATAAAATCTAATAGAAATTAATATAATTATAAAAATAGATTAAATTACTAATTATACCACGATTTTTTTTTTATTTAGAAAAACTTCACCCACAATTGTCTTCGTTTCTTTAATCTGGTACTCTACACATTGCCTAACATTAGCTATTTTAATTAATTAATAGGGTTTTTATTAAAAAAAAATTCAATATTTTGTGCCATAAAAACTGCAGGCGGTTACAAACTGTTGGCAAATAGTCATTGTTTTTTTTACACAAAAAATAAACCATTTCCCCCCCTATGCTTTAGCAACCTTTTTTGTTGTTTCTAAAGATAAGGCACTTGTTCAAAATATAAGCGAAGTAGTTGGTAAAAAATATTTTTTTTATTAGGACAATACAGCTAAATGTAAAACATCCAAACAATGACCATCGCAGAACGATTTATGACCTCTAACCGTTTGCAACTTGACCCTAAAAAGCTTCGTCTGTTGACTCGGCAAGTTCGTTTGCTTCTGTAAAAGTGTTTCCTCTGCAAGCGTATACTTATGGTTCGGAAGACAATATTAGTTTTGTTTCTACCATTTCCTGATCTTTAAAAATGGTACAGTAATAAAACTATTTAACATTAATACACCTTGCAACTAAAAATAACTTCTACAAAAGTGAAAGTTTCTATAAATACTAGTTATAAATTTAGTTTCTATATTCGGAAGACAATATTAGTTTTGTTTCTACCATTTCCTGATCTTTAAAAATGGTACAGTAATAAAACTATTTAACATTAATACACCTTGCAACTAAAAATAACTTCTACAAAAGTGAAAGTTTCTATAAATACTAGTTATAAATTTAGTTTCTATATTCGGAAGACAATATTAGTTTTGTTTCTACTATTTCCTGATCTTTAAAAATGGTACAGTAATAAAACTATTTAACATTAATACACCTTGCAACTAAAAATAACTTCTACAAAAGTGAAAGTTTCTATAAATACTAGTTATAAATTTAGTTTCTATATTCGGAAGACAATATTAGTTTTGTTTCTACCATTTCCTGATCATTAAAAGTGGTACAGTAATAAAACTATTTAACATTAATACACCTTGCAATTAAAGAAAACTTCTACAAAAGTGAAAGTTTCTATAAATACTAGTTATAAATTTAGTTTCTATATTCGGAAGACAATATTAGTTTTGTTTCTACCATTTCCTGATCTTTAAAAGTGGTACAGTAATAAAACTATTTAACATTAATACACCTTGCAATTAAAGAAAACTTCTACAAAAGTGAAAGTTTCTATAAATACTAGTTATAAATTTAGTTTCTATATTCGGAAGACAATATTAGTTTTGTTTCTACCATTTCCTGATCTTTAAAAGTGGTACAGTAATAAAACTATTTAACATTAATACACCTTGCAATTAAAGAAAACTTCTACAAAAGTGAAAGTTTCTATAAATACTAGTTATAAATTTAGTTTCTATATTCGGAAGACAATATTAGTTTTGTTTCTACCATTTCCTGATCTTTAAAAATGGTACAGTAATAAAACTATCTAACATTAATACACCTTGCAACTAAAAAAAATTTCTACAAAAGTGAAAGTTTCTATAAATACTAGTTATAAAGTTAGTTTCTATATTCGGAAGACAATATTAGTTTTGTTTCTACCACTTCCTGATCTTTAAAAATGGTATAGTAATAAAACTATTTAACATTAATACACCTTGCAACTAAAAAAAACTTCTACAAAAGTGAAAGTTTCTATAAATACTAGTTATAAATTTAGTTTCTATATTCGGAAGACAATATTAGTTTTGTTTCTACCACTTCCTGATCTTTAAAAATGGTATAGTAATAAAACTATTTAACATTAATACACCTTGCAACTAAAAAAACTTCTACAAAAGTGAAAGTTTCTATAAATACTAGTTATAAATTTAGTTTCTATATTTCTTGGTACTATTGGTACTATATTTAGTACTATCGCTACTATATTTAGTATTATTACTACTATTAGTACTATTTAGTACTATTAATTAGTACTACCATATTTGAATCCTCTAGTTTCAAAACCAGATGGATTCATTTTCTTAAATTTTACAGAAGTTGCAAAAAACGATTGACAGATACGTACTTTTGAATCTAAACGCATAACTTCGAATGTGTTTATAGATTGGATACAAAAAATTTTGGTCAATACAGCTTTGCAAGGTGATATAAGTGCATTGAGAACTTGTAAAAAATATATAAAAAAACGATTTTACGGAAAATTGAGGATCTATCTGGGTTTGAAATCAAACAGTGGGTTCACTTCGTACTATTAGTACTATATTTATTTTCGTGGACAGTAACAAAATATAGCTGATACCACTTCATATTTGATGTAAAAAAGAGTCCTTAATTTCAATCGTTTTATAAAGGAAACACTTAACTTTCGCTGATCTATCATACTTAATTATGACTTGCGGAAAGAAAACAGAGTGTTTTACTGTTAGGCGTCGAGCACGCAAGATGTTAATCAGTGTTTCTTAAAGGAAACGTAGTATTTCATCGTAAACAGTTTAAGCCGTTCCTTTGTATTCAAATGAGTTTAAGCTTGCTTAATGACGAGGACGAGTTAATGTGGGCTCCTTCGTGGTTAAAGAAAAAATAAATAACTTAGTGTTGTGTGTATTGTAATTCAAGGTTTACGTTGACGTTTTTTTTTATCTTACAAGCGTGCTTAAAATGAATGATCCTTTCCGTAATTTCTATTAAGTTTTTTTTTTTTAATTAAGTTAATTTTTTATTTTAAGTTTTAATTATTGTAATTTTTAATTAATCTACATCCATTAAAACCACATATTGTTAATTAGCATATCAACTTTCGACTTGTATGTTAACACGTTTGCTGCCAGTCACGCATAGATGCGTGATACGTTCTTCAAAATAACACGTAAAAGGCAATAGTCGATTTGCATTCTTTTTACACCGGCAGTGAAAGTTTTAAGAGTACTACAGAGAACTATGGTTAAATGAATATATATATATATATATATATATATATATATATATATATATATATATATATATATATATATATATATATATATATATATATATATATATATATATATATATATATATATATATATATATATATAGTTATTCGAACTCAATACACCATACATTTATTAGTGCAGAAGCTATCTTTGATGGCTTTACTTACACAAGTAATTAAACAAACCAGACTAATGGTATACAGAGTCGCTAAGCACCTATAATTATCAGTAAATTTGACTTTAAATTTAACTTTCAGTAAAATTGGCTTTTTTCACTATTGCCGGAAAAACTACAAAATATTTAATTATATTTTTAATCATATGATTTTTCTCAAAATGCATCTAAGTACAATCATGGTCTTTTCGTTATCATTAAAACAAATTTCTTTTTTCAGCAAAATTATGAAATCGACGAAAGTTTTTAACAAATGCGCGTGAAGTCACTTATATCTTGAAATGACGTCATGTGAATTTCAGCACCAAGTAGTGCAAAGTGTCCATGATAAACAAATGCAAATTATTAAAAATACTTCTTTTTTTCACACTTTCTAAAAACTTGTCTTCAAAACTGGAAAACTCAATTTTTTCTCACTTGTTTCTTGTTTAATATTAGAAATAAGTGTATTTATAAACAATTGGTAAAATAATAATTATGTTGGACAAAATTGTGTTTTAAATGCATTGAAACTTAATTTTTTAACTTTATAAATATTGCGTAAAGTTATTTAATAAAACCTTTTTTAATTAATTCCATTGGATTATAAAAGCTGAAATAAGTATTTATAAACAATTTTTAAAATAAAACTTACCAAATAACAATATTGTAGAACAAAGTTCCATTTTAGAGGTAATTAAATATATATTTAATAAATAACACGTAACATTAATTTAATAAAACTTCATTCAATTAATTCCATTGGAATAAAAATGTTTAACAAAACAAACGAAATTACTTCTAACCACACATATTTTGTTTTGAAAATTCTATGTTTTACTTGTGGAAATATATATGAATGTCCGACATGCATGATCTGATATCGAAATTAACTGTAGCGGTATAAATAATCTATTTTATAAAGAATAAAAATAAACTTACTTGGTTTTCAAGCGATATTTTCTTTTATTTATTTTTTATACGGAATTTGCTTTTGTACTCTTAAAGACAAAGATGCAAAGACGTCCCGTGCATAAACATAGTAAAAAATCACAGGATTAAATTTGTTCAAATTTTGATTATTTTAAATGCAAACGATTTTTGTTGAAGTTCTTTTTTAAATATTTATTAGAAAACTTATAGAATTTAGTAGACGAAAAAATTATTAGAATGTTTTTTTTTATTTGAAAACGCAAACGATTTTTTTATTTTAATTTATTGACATTTCCTTCGGTTATTTATGACAAAAAAGTACTTTATTTAAGAATAAAAATTATAATAAAAATATATCTTTAAAATATATCATCAAATTATTTTACACGTTTTAAATTAAAATAACATATGATGAATTAAATAAGGTTTAACTGTTATTGCCGTATAACCTTTTAACTCATACGCATGAATAAGTTGCAATGGAAAGAATGCCATCGGCTTTTAATCTACTTATTTCACTCTCTAAATGATATTTTTCGAAGATGAAATCTATCCCAATCGAATTTTTACCCCAAAATTGTTAATACGTAAATTTTTGTGAAAATAGTTAGAGCAGATTTCAAGATCGTGCGAACAAACAAACAAACAAACAAACACATAAACATTGCTCGTTTAATCGTATTAGATTAGATAGATTAGATTAGATAAGATAAATAGATGTTTCCATACACAATTGCAAATTCTCGGAAAGGTTCAAATTTATTTCAAAGGAGGTACAGGCGGAAAAATATTTAATAAAGCTATTAATTATTGAAAATTAAAACTAAAAATGTTAAGAATTTTACAAGATTAATGCTAATTAGGTAATTAACTGTGCATATTGTTGACTTAATTAAATAATTAATGACCTAACATTTTTGAAAAGAAAAGGATTTACATTTATTTCAGGAGGGGTCCGTTTCACGTCCACATGTACTCTCTTTCTGCCCTCCCTCCCCCTTGAGTACGTCTTTGTACTGTGCCCCCCTCCCTTCACCCCCAGTATTTTTTTTTTGGATCCGTAAATGATGGGAGTCATCTCCAGCTAATTTATAGATTATTAATCAATGGCGACTATTTTGTCCCTACCAATTTAACAGATGTTGCTAGTTGCTATCGATTCTTTCTCTGAGCTTTAGACTTCGATTCAATTCCTTCCACGTTTGAAAACTACTTCAATCGGGTTTGCCCATTTCACATAATGTTCCGAATAAATTCAGTTTGGCCTGCCAATTTCACTCCAATTTTTCGGTAGATATTTTTTTACATACGTGCCTTAAATGCAAAAAACTAAATTGTTCTAGAAGTTGAATCAATAAGTCAAAATATTGAATTCTCTTGTCAGTTTGAATCATCGTTTAAGGAGAAATATTGAGAAGACGATTTGAAGTGTATTTAAATTTTATATTAATTTAGCTGAGTAGTTTTTTACTAGGGTTTTGAAGAGTATTTTTGATATAAAGTTTTATCCATGGCCATGCAATTACACGAATACAATTTCATATAAAATAAATAAATAAATATGGCACTTGAAATGGCATTAAGTAATGTTTTTGTACTTAAAAATATATTAACGAATTTTTACATAGTATTCAAATACCAATTTTAGATAATTACAGTATATTAAAATAATAATTTATTTAATGTTTCAAGAAAATATTTACACGTTATTTCGAAATCGATAACCAAAATATAGGAAGAGAACGACCACAATGTATATATTTTAAATTTTGTTATCAAATTATCCAAGTGACTGAGAATTGATCAAGTATGGCAAGTTTCACAAAACTAAAATTCAAAAAATTAATATTTTTTTCTTCTAATAATATTGTAATTGTTATCGCACATATTTACAATTAAAAACTAAATTTGTAATACTCCCGATTTGCTTTGTTTAGTATTTTAAATTTTTAATATATGGAATCCAAATAGAATACCTTCTTTCACTTCAACTAAAAAAGATGACATAATACAGGATAGTCCAGAAGTCTACATATTATAAATCGAAGGAATTGACATAAGAGACAACGCTTCGGACTAAAATACTTCTGAAAATCAAAAGTTTTTTTAAGCAAATAAAAACACATAGTTCCAAATTTCGCCTTAGATGGCGCTGTACCATAAAACATCATAAGAAATCATAAAAACTCAAGAAAATCCTTTATAAATAATTGAGTTTATTAAAATAAGTTGGTTTAAAATTTTGGTATAGATATCGTTCGTTACTTAACCTTTCCGTGAGGACTTCATAACAAAAAAGTTCCACTGGATACTTTTTTAAATGGGGGACAAATTTTCACTTTGGGTGGCAGGAAAGAGTTTTTAAAGCTTTATGGAAGGAAGACTTGTCTTACAGTAGGAGGCGTGTAACTGTCTGACAGAGAGGTTGTTAATAATCTTTCACAAAGCACGCAGATTCGGGGTTGGGCCATTCAGGTGTCAAATACTAAAATACTCAAACAAAGACGATCTGTAGAAACCGTTAGCAAAACGTCACCTGTCCGAACCAAAGAGTTGTAATATTAAATAGAGAGCGCCTTCAATACCAGACTCTCATAAGGCCTCGGTGTCAACACTGAAAAGAAAAACCAACATCACGTGGCTATAGCGCTGCCACATTTGGCGTTCAGACATCTGCAGGAATTTCAAATTTGGCGCACTTTCTTCTCTTTTGGTGATAAGGAGTTCTGTCCGTATTCAACATATATGTACGTATTTACTTATTTTCAAACAATATGCGCTAAATATTTCCTCTTCATTAACGAAACGAAAATATTTTATTTGTGTTCAATACTCGAAGAAGCGAAACTCTTTATATTTCTCAGGTTTTATTGTTCATATTTTCTTATTGAAGTATACAAAATAACAATTGAAAGAACTTCGTTTATGGTAATTTTTTTACATAAAAACGTAATGCATTTATTTCAAAACTACAAAGTAAGAAAAATCTCCTTAATATATCTGTTAAACTCCCTTAAATTGTGCCACTCGTTCAAAAAAAACTATATTTAAATACAAAATTAAACACGGGGTTTCAATGATGGACACACGGAAATCAGCATTTTTATTCCTCTATTTGTATCATTACGCTATGGTCTGAACAGGTGTAATTACCTGTTATACCGCAAACAGCATACTTCAGGCCACACGCTAAATATTTTTCATTTACTAAATTAATTATATTCAGACCAAAAAATATTTTTGAGCGGATATTTACACATGCTTGATAACGGCTTCGAACAATTTTTACATGTTGCGAACAAATTTTTGTATGTGCCCAATTTTATATTAATTTTTACATGTTGCGAACAAATTTTTGTATATGCCCAATTTCATATATAAATTTTTAAATGTGTCACGGAATGTTGGACCACCCTGTACTTATAAAGTCGGTCAACTTATTCTATTTATACCCTTTTATAAATGTGACCCCACTTACCGTTACTACTCTATGTAATTGTATAGCAGTAACGGCTTATTTGCACATATCACCTTAACTTGTATTCCAAACCACAACGATCGTCCGTTCCTGCTACTAACTCAAAAATAATATATTTGGCTTTCCTTTGGATAACTTTGGAAACTATTCGAAATCTGTGTGTGTGTTGTATATTATGAAAGCACACTTTTTTTGTTCTTAAAGAACATTACTCTTCCACGGTTTTATAACTTTCTCTCCCAAACTTTGCATAGAGAATTTCCTGTTTTCCGGGATACAGCCACACGGAATTTCGAAACTTCTTTTGTTTTCCCGCAAAACAATATTTCGACTCTCCGAGTGCATCAAGAATGTTCGATTCCATTTGACTTGGCATTGTGCCCGCAATTCCAAATGGAATAGTCGGATTTTTTCTGTTTGAAGATCCAAGTGCGTTTTTTCATGTTGTCTTGCAAAAGCCGTGACACGTTGTGACATCTTCAGCGTGCGTTTTATGAAACGTGCTTATTCGGTCATTAAATAATTTCGTTTAGTGTCCAATTTTTTAGAATTCACTCGCACAAAAAAAAATAGGATTCATTTTGACACAATTATGATTTTTTTTTATAAATTTCAAATAATTTTTAAATATCGCAGAACACTAACGTAAAGTATTCGCGCAACATATAAAAACACTGTTGAAAATATAAACACAGTATTTTTTTTAAAAACGCACATTTAAAAAAAAAAAGTCCAGAGTGATCACAAATGATGAAAATTTAACCCTAGTACGGTTGATAAAATTAACCAGAGGCCTCCGTGGCCGAGTGGATTAATGCTTCATCTGCGAATACAAAGGGACCCCGGTTCGAACCTTTGCGCGGACTAGAGTAAAGAATAGTAAAAAGTAGCGATATTGCGATCGGAGGTTTGCAAACTTAACTACCAAAATACTAGAATGTCGTCCAGAACATCCACAAAAAATTAACGGCGTGTATACGGGACTGGTGCACGATAAATCTGATCGGGGTCCAAATTCCCGACGTCAATTGAAGGCGTTGGGTGCCAGCTCAGGTGTTGTCCTCGTCATCTGACCATGGTTAAAAAATACGAGGCATCGTTCCCGGGTCTTTCCTTCGAGATAGGCCCCGAACCGTCGCTAATATCCCACTGTGCAGCTCTAGTGCGACGTTAATTAACCAAAATTAACCAAATTGTAAAGTTGTTTTCTCCGTTAGAGAGCTTAAATGATACTTTAATAAATTTATTTAATAAATTTATATAAAAAATTTTAAGAAAAAACTTGATTATGATTATTATTACTTGATTTTGATTATTATTACTTGATTATTATTACTTGGAGATGGATTTGAATTTATACCCCAATAAAAAAAATGTTGGAAAATAAAATAATTTTATTAATTTAAAAATTGCGTGCATTGCCGGAAAAACGAAGAGATACACGGACGCAAAAATACGTTTGTTACGGTCAGACTGCTAGTTACTACAGAGGGACTAAGGGGAGTTGTAGTCCGTCACTACAAGGAGGGTCTACGACCTCCGGAATAAGTAAAAGGGTATAGGAATCAGGGTCGTCTGGCAGACATATTTTGCGCTCGGAATAGCCCCTGTTCCGCGATGATCCCTCTTAGCAGACCTACCTGCCGTGTGTGTGGATAAGTGGGTCAAGGTGTGCGCTTCACTCTCGCTTTTTCAATCGCTCACAAGAGTCTGGACGGGGTCGAGGTGAGAAGCATGCGGAGAGCAACGACCGACCTGCCGTCCCCTTTTGTTCGCGACCTTCGCGAAAATGAGCTGCTCTCGACGTCTCTGTTCTTGCGTCGAGAACCCGTTTGCAAGAGTGCTTTTTTATGATGGAGACCCCTTTTAACATCGCAGCTGGCGTACTTTTGTTTGTTAGGGTCTGCGTACCTGTTTTTTTTTGTATGCGTTTGTTTTGATAAGTATCTTGAATTTTGAACTGTGATCTGTCGAATTGGAGATTTTTGTTACTGGTAAAGCTTTACAAATCTCATCCATTTCAAGAATTCTGTGCCTGAGGGGCGCTTGATCTAAAAAACTACAACAGCTAAAATAACCAAAAAAAAGATAATGGTAAGCTATTTAAGATATAAAATGTGTCTTTATTTAAATTGCTTGCCAGCACAATTTCAGTAGAATATAAAAGTGCACTTTTAAGGGTTATAAAAATTAACCCTTTGCACTCCGGATGTCGCCTCTCAGCCGCCAACATAACGACCCGTTCTTTTGTTTCCCTGTTCTTTAAAATAAACGAGAACAGCATGATCTTGTGTTTAGAACATCAATCTTTTTTTCAACTTGTTCTCTTGCAAATACAAAACAGATTAGAATTTTTTTCCCTTTATGAGTATAAAAAAAATCTGTGGAAAAGAACGTAAAGAGAAATAAATGTTCCATACAAAGGGTTAATATAGTGTATAGTTCGGCTCCGGTCTAAAGGGCAGCTGTGACGTCTCATTGTTTACATGTTTTAGATACTTCAATTGGTCAATTCACCCAAACTCGTTTGCTGATTCGTTGGATCAAGATTAAAGGGGCGTTGCCCATCCGCCACTTAATCGGAGCCAGCCAATAACATCCCCTTATTTTTAGTTTATGCGTAAGGAGAGAATATGAATAAATTTATTTATCGATATAGTAATATCGTATTGTTCGACTCTGGTTAAATGGCATCCATGACGTCACTTTGTTTACATGGTTCAGAGCAGCGGTTCTCAACCTGTGGTACGCGTATCCCTGGGGATACATGGCGGTCCGGTGAGGGGGTATGACATTAATAAAAATAAGGACGAAAAACATCTATAATAAAATAAATAAATTCAATAAGTTAAATCTAAAATAAAAGACTATAAGTCATCAATTTGAGTCGTTTGATTAATTTACCAGCTAATTTAAGAAAATTATTGCCCAACAAAAACATTTTTTTTGTTGCGTTGACGGATTGGTGAGAATTTCGAGCATGGATCCTTCATAGTAGAGAAAACATAATATTATAATATCGCTAACATCAAAGTGAGGCCAACATGTGTGACCTCAGACACGTGGTTAATTACGTCATTCCATTCCTAAATTTTCATTGTTATACATTTCCCAATTCATCAGCCAATCGCGAGTAATTTTTAATTCATAATTTTTGAAAAGAAGTCACGTGTCTGATGCCATTGGGTCTGACATGTTGGTTTCACGATTATGACGTCATATTCGCTCTACTACAGTCCATTCATGCTCGAAGGGCGAGAAGGGCTGTGAGAAAAGGGGGTATTATAAATGAAAAGTTTTATCAAGGGGTAAGTGAGAGAGAAAAAGGCTGAAAGCAGCATGTTTAGAGAAGCCGATTAGTAAACTTGCTGAAACTCGTTTGATGATTCGCTAAAATCAGTATAGATCCCAATCTCCCATTAACCTGACCCAGACTATATACAAAACGTGCTTGAAACTTTTGTGTTTCGTTAAAAGCACTCTTTTAAGTTATACATAAAAAAATCTCGCGTATTTCGAAAACTTATTTCAAATTTTGCATTTTATTACAATTTTGTTTTAATTTAAATTATGTTTTTTGAATTTTAATAATGTAGTTCATAAGTTGAAATGAAACCATGAAAGTCACGAATATAATAATGATTGGAATATTATAAATATTGAATTGTTTTCAATGAAGAGTTTAAAAGCGAATACACAATAACACAAGCGAATACAATAGTTTTTCCCTATAAGGTAGATGTGATTAGAAATAAAATATCGCATTCATTATACTTTACATATTATTTCAATAACAATTATTGTATTGTAGTACGATGTACATATTATTTCAATAACAATTATTGTATTGTAGTACGATGTTGTGATAAACATTTTCAGGAAGTTAAACAATTTTAGAAGAGTCAACAGATAATAATGATGTCAATTAAAGGTTAAATTTGCATTAAATAATAAATATATTTCTGTGGAAATAAAGAAATAGAAATAAACAAAATTAAAAATAATTATTTACAACAAGGACATTTTTTATTAGTGTTTTAAATTGTAACTCTCTTCAGTTAAAAAACTGTATTGAAAATAATTTGTAGGTTTTTTTTTTCACAATAGATTTCATAATAATCCAATAAATTGCCTAGTAATTGGTTGAGTGTTGTTGTAATAGGCACTAAAATTTTTTTTTGAATATAAATTTATTCGAGAATTCAGAACTCTTCTACAACTCTTGCAAAAAGCGATAATTTTATAAAATACTGTATTAGAGAAACAGTGTTTTTAAAGAAATCTCTATCCTAAAGGATTTTAAAATGACTAGTATGGCAGTACGATAATTATCGCGTGAACAACCCCCTCCCCCCAACCTCCCACATCCATTCGGGTAATATATATTAAGGAATTTTTTATGACCAGAAAAATCAAAAAAAATTAACGGTCTGCTCATAGATGACAGCATTATCAACGGCTTGTTTAAAAAAACTCGTTAAAATGAATTATTTTATACGCATTTTAAAAAAATCGTTGATATTTATAAGATGAAAATACGATTCGTCCTTGGTCCATTATTTTTTTTTCTTTTGATAACTGTGTGTTAAAATTCGTTGCGTCTAAGGGACGTAAAAGGGATCTTTAATACAGAAATAATATATATTAACACGCCTCTGCCATCATTATTAAACAACCCGTCCCCCCACCTCCGCCCCCCACATACATTCGTTGTAACTACTTATAAATGGCACTCCTTTCAAAGAATTTTACCTATAGATGACAACACCACAACGTCTCGTTTAAAAACTGCTTGGAAACTAGTTATTTTTAAACGCATTTTTATAAAAAAAAAAACACGTTAATATTCATGAGACAAAAGTACGATTCATCACTGGTCCATGAAATTCTCTTTCTTTTGATCCTCGTGTGTTAAATTCGTTGAGTTTAAGGATCGTAAAAGTTATCTTTATTACAGAAATAATATATACTAGTATGCTCGTGCGATAATTATTGCATGAACAACCATCCCCCCCTCATACGCACACATTCGTTATAACTGCTCATAGATGGCACTCCGTTCAAAGAATTCAACCCATAGATAACAACACTACAACGGCTCGTTTAAAAACTGCGTGGAAGCTAATTATTTTTAAACATAATTTTTTAAAGTTAATATTCATGAAACAAAAGTCCGATTCGCCACTGTTCCGAGAAATTCCCTTTTTTTTTATCCCTCATATGTTAAGACCCCGCAAAAGGGATATTTGCTACTGAAGCAATATATATCATAATAAAACCATTTAGTTTGAACTACAATCGTCTATATTGCTTTTGGTATAATAAACTACTTTTATTGTATGTCTGCGATGTTAAAAGGATACTTTCGTAATTCATTCCAATTTCTTATTATCATAATGTAATTTCCATTTTTTTTTTATTTTGTGTGCTTTGTTGCTATTTGAAATCAAGTATAGCAATGTCGAACAGCGTTGCCAGTTCGGTTATTGAAAGTTGTAGGTTTTGCAAAGAATGAAATGCTAGCATGGCAAACATAAATGCATGCCTATTTCAAATTTCATAATAGAAATGATAAAATTCGAAGTAAAAAGATAGAAAAACAGCTATTAAAAGAACCCTGCCCATTAACCTTCTAAAAATGAGCGCATTCATAAACATGCGTATTTTAAACTACATATCCTTAAACTGATACAATTTTAAATTTAAATATTTTGTGTAGCTCCATGGTTTCGATTATTTTTACCGAATCTGATCTTCGCTCCATGGTTTCGATTATTTTTACCGAATCTGATCTTCGCTCCATGGTTTCGATTATTTTTACCGAATCTGATCTTCGCTCCATGGTTTCGATTATTTTTACCGAATCTGATCTTCGCTCCATGGTTTCGATTATTTTTACCGAATCTGATCTTCCAAAGAGAATTATACTATTTTGATTCAGACGACTTATTTTCGGAAAAACGTTGGGAATTCAACCACATTTTGAGTTCGACTGATGTACGCTTTACGTCATTATAACACAGTCTATATTTTGACTATATCTTTAGTTTAGAATCGGTATTATATATACAAGATTTAAAAAAAATGTTAGAATTACGAACATATTACGAAGTTAAATACCACTTCTCTTCCTCCGTCGCAAAATAACTTTCAAAATATAATAAAATAGAACGTCTTTGCTTCATCGACAGTTTTTAAAGTTGTTATAACAACCTGTGCTACTTACACAAACTTTTTCTCATACCTACTTCCTTCTACTTATACTTTGTTTTCTTAACTATGCATATTTTTGTAAAATTTTATCTGCTTGATCAATAAAGCCTATTCTGAGTAATCATAGAGTTCAGTTAAAAGTATCACTGCGACTGCAAGCAGCTTTCAAAGCGGTCCGTTTGTATTAAATAAAGAAAGTATTTTTAGAAATATCCATTAGAAGTATGCCAAATAATGTATCCACTCTTTTTATTGCCGATTTTCACACGATACCACTGTGCTTTTAGGTATCTTGATTGAAGAATCACTCATGGGTAAAAGTTGATAACAAAAACTAATTAGATGTCTCGTTGAGATTACTTTAATTCCTGATGGTGGCTGACGCCATTGAATATTTTTAAAAAAAAAAATTCTCTCTCGCCATTTTCAATTTAAAACAACTAACTTGTGACAATCACGTGCGGCATATCCCCAGTCCAATGATTTTGTATCGTTATTTTTTGTTGTATACCTTCCTTCTATCTCCTCAAACATGTTTGGAAAATCTTCCTTTTGGTGTGGAATGGCATATTTTCTCAAACTCTACAAGATCGTTACAATGGAGTGAGACAACTGCGTTTTTTTATATATAAAACGATACAATTTATTTCTAATGCTATAGCAAACTAGTAACTAACTACACTGCAAAAAAGGTGTTTATAAATGAGTACATGGGCGTACTCGTTTTTCTTTGAGTGCAATTGCCTCGTAAATGAGCGATGACGTACTTAAATTTAAATGATCGTACTTTCGCCAAAATGAGCAGTATGGTTTAATATATAGGTAATCTCAGCTTCTGTTCAAGCCAAACGACCTGGCAAACTTAAAATATTTGTTCAGAAGATGTTTCTCCACATTATTTTATGTCGATTGCTTAAATGGAAATTGAGTTATTACTCAATTATCTTACTTCCCATTCTTTTACCACGCCTTTTTTTAACATTACTTCTCTATATAACTTCTTCACGTCGCTCTGGTAGCACAACAGATAAAGCCCTTGACTTCGGGCGGACGACATCAGGTAGATGGATTCCTGGTTGAAATTTATTGAAAGTGATTTATGAAGGCAGCCTATGTAGGCAAGCAACTGCTCTCTTTATTCATTGTACTCATTTTTGAGTAGGTTTCTTTTTCAAAAATAAAACTTACGTATTCGGAGCTATAATAAGCATCGAATGTAATCAGAAATTAGTACATTTTACTTATTTTTAAATACCTATTTTTAACATTGCAACTGTAAGATTCATTTTTTTATTTTCTACAGTTTCCACATTATAAGAACTTTTTTTAATCTCTTATTTTACTACTCAAAAGTAAATGTATATGTTCATATGTATGATTTAAAAAGTAAAATTCTTATGCGTGTTGGTTGACTAACAACACAGATATGGAGTTTATAAATTAGTATAGTTAATTTCAGTCTGATATATTAGCAGGATTTAGGTAACGAGCTATGTTCTTGAAGTAATAAATCAGAGGAGGAATGGGATGGCTTAAATGAGGCAGGAGCGGAGCGTGTCCAGAATTGAAGAATGTTTGTTGGCTAGTTAATAGTTCCTACATAGAAGTTAGCACTTCGTTATAATGAGAGAATTTTTAATAACGATACAGATATTATGGCATTTTATCATGTGAATAGATCAAAAAGCCCTTTTTAACTTTCCACAGTAAAATGACTGTAGTACAATTTTTTAAAATAAAATAATAATGATAATAAAATTGCCGCAACTACAAAATATTTTTGGCCCTATCCGAGCCCAATGCTAATTATTCTTCAATTTAGACATGGCGAACAATAAAATTAATTATAAATTAAAACAAATTTATGCCTGTGTATCAATAATATACGTATCGTAAATACCGATATATTAGAAATTTCATTTAATAATCGAAATTTTCGATTAATCGGAAAATATAAATTAATCTCGATGGAAAAATGTCCTCATCGCCCAAGTCTACCCTCTCCTATACATTTATAAACGATGGTAAATACTGAAAAAAAATATTATTGATTTACATTAACTTTATAGAGTCACGACGCACTTTTTATTCATATATTGATTTCATGTTAAACACTGACCCATTCCATTCATTTGAAATAGTTAAAGCGACGGTTGTGAGTGAATCCAGAAATACAAAATTTCGGTGCAAATTATTATTGTTCAAATTGATAACAAAACAATTGATAACACATCATTTATTCACATATATCATATAGATATATTCTGTCTTTTTATGGAAACTAATTTACTAACCAATGTGTTTCTAATTGTGTTAATAGTAATGCTAGCACGACATTAATTTATTTAAAACAAAATGCATGTACCATACCTGCTATATTCAATTTGCCATTTCACTAATTGTATTGTACATAACTATTCAGGGAGAATTCACAATTTTATTTAGTTAGACAATACAGTTTTGGATAATTTTGTGTATTGGAATTTATTTTTTATTGTATATGCATGTTAATATTATTCTTATCCGTAGACCCTATGAAACGATATTTTACGGCCAAAGAATATATGATCGTTATAACCCAAAGTCTATTTATCGTAACTGGAAAAAAGCAATTATCATTCAAATACATACACATCTGCATATTACTGGGAAGGAAAGTTGAGTAATTGTGGATTGCAACAAATTACTCTAAGAAGAATCAAATATAAATCTTTCCATTGTATTTTGCATTGTATGAGCATGAGTCAGCTTTAGCTTATTCTGCTTTATTCTATCGGAATCCCTACATCAAAAGATTTTCTTTATCATCATTGATTAAATCATTGCTGTCAGGTTTATTGTACCTTCTTACACACGACCTAAACTGTGAGGGTTTATTGATTTGTTACCCAGTCATGATACGCGTACGACTTCCTACTTTCGTGTTAGATTAAAATATACCGCCATTAGTTGCCAATTGACCAATTGGTACTTGCCAATTGACCAATTGGTACTTACCAATTGACCAATTGGTACTTGCCAATTGACCAATTGGTACTTGCCAATTGACCCATTGGGACTTGCCAATTGACCAATTGTGACTTGCCAATTGACCAATTGTGACTTGCCAATTGACCAATTGTGACTTACCAATTGTGACTTACCAATTGACCAATTGTGACTTACCAATTGGCCAATTACCACTGAAAGTCCCAATTGGCCAATTACCACTGAAACTCCCAATTGGCCAATAAGCCAATTGAGACTTTCATTGGTAATAGTTATAAAAGGGGTTAAATGAGGTGAAAAAATTAAATCGCGAATTTTTTTCCTAAAGTTCAGTATTCAAAATGGTGCGTGTAAAAGATGTATGCTTTCGATGAGAAACTAACGCATTTCAGTTAATGACACATGAAATGATGACTGTTTTACCATTTTCTTTGGAAGTTTTAAAAGACACCACGTCATTAATAACCCAACCGATCTGTTGTAAAAGCATCCGAGCTCTTAAATTGTCTTTCACGCTGTACTTCAACCAGGCTGAATCATGCCGAAATTATTTTCAGGTGATCCATAAAACCAGGAACTATGGCGTCTACCCGTTCTTTTCTTCCCACTAGGAAGATTAATTGATTCGTTACTTCCTTAAAAACGATTCCGGTCGCAAAAACACCCAAACGGTGCACGTGTTCTCCTCCAGTAGATTAAGGTTAGTTCGAGCAAGTCAAAAGGTTCATTGCACAGCCGTGAATCGTCATCGTCGACTCATTCGTCTGACATCTGTTGGTGACTGCTGCTGAAAGTCTTTTGTCGAAATCGGGGCCTGTCGACAGAACGTCAGAACCTCCAGCCATTGTCTCTCGTCTCCTGTTCTAATCTCGTCCGTTCTTCACCTTGCACTCTTCCTTCTTCCTTTTCCAGTGTAGATATTTCAGTTCTTTTAACGGAACTGTTGCGAACTGGTATTATTCGACTAGATCAGGCAATGCCACCACACATGTTTGGGAGGTTGAGACAAGAAATTTCCCAACTTAAAGCTTCGAAATTTCGAACTTGAACGATTCGAAATTTCCAACTTAACGATTTGTGATTTCCAACTTAACGGCGTCGAAAAACAGCTCAGGTTTATTTCTCGTTATCTGACCATGGTTAAATAATACGAGGCATCGTTCCCGGGTCTTTCCTTCGAAATAATCCCCGAACCAATAGTCCAATGGGCAGCTCTAGTGCGACGTTAATTAACCAAATCTAACGATTCGAATTTCCCAAATCAACAGTGCTAAAAATTTCCCAGTTCCAACTTATCGACATTTTTCAACTTTTTTATGGATTAAGTAATAGTAAACAGTTCTCTTGAAAGTACTGATTTTCTGAACGCATGTTCGAATGCATTATCCGTTCCGAGGTCTAATTTAAGTTTAATCTTACAAGAAGTTAGGCAATTTATAATCTTCCCTCGCTTTCATTTGTTAATAATATTAATTTTCTTTAATCTTAAATTTTCTCAACTCAGGGATTTTTAAAACTCGAAATTCACAACTTTTAAGGTTTTCAGATTATTGGGAGGGGGGGGGGGATTTAGCCTGATTTGGGGGATTTCAAGTACGTGCAAGTAGCCGATTACTAGTAATCTAAAACAAAATATCGCCTCTTTATGTTAAAATTTTGCATTAATTACGTTTAACCTGCGTTTTAACATCATACTCTTAAAAAAATATTGTCGATCTTTTTAATATTTTAGTTGTTTTGAGGAAAATTTTAACATTATCCTATAAACAAACCGGAATGATCGCTGTACCGAGAACAATTTTAAAGACCTATTCACGTTACAAAATGATGTAATACTGTCAGGGGCTTTCTTTGGGAATAGAAATACTCAGTCCATGAACAAATAGATTAGGACAATAGAAATCGAATCATCATCAATAGAAATCGAATACTTGAAATTGAAGAAGCAGGTTAGATAAAAAAACAAGAACACATTTAAAAATAATTGATAGATTTCTAATAAAGCCCAAAAATAAAACAGATTTCTAATGAAGCCCAAAAATAATACATCGTCTTTTATTAAATTACGAATAATGGGATTTGCGAGAGGAAAAGATCAGTAGATTTCAGGAGGCAAATAAAATCGAATTAGCTTTTAAATTCGCTTAATATGAACATAATATGAATACTAATTAAATAATGATTTAATAGGTAAGCGAGAGAACAGGTTGGAAAAAATATTTATTAAAATAAAAAAATTCTTAATTTAAAAACAGATAGTTATCGTTCGTATGAAAGAACAGGTAAGAAAGAACACATTGTTATTTTTTTTACAACTCCACTTATACTAGTTTCCAACCTTGGAGTGGGCTACTGGATCTCTCCGAGTTGGATAAAAAAAAGAGAATGAAGAGATGGATAGCTCTTTCTTTCTCTCTCTCTCTCTCCTTCCTGTCCTTCTGCTCAGTTTTAAACTCTGTATTTGTTTCGCTTCTCGGATTTGTTTTGTTTTTGTTTACGCGTCTCGAATACATGCCGGAGAGGTTCATGACTCCAGCAGAAAGAATTCGAAATCAGAAAGGTTTTGTTTCGCTTTTGGAATTCGGAAGGGGTTTTGAGGGACGAAGTGTGGATTTGACCGAATTAGGTGGCAGCCTCGGATTTTTGTTTCGTCTAAAAAAAATAGGGAATCAAGTGTTTGTTACGGATTGAAAATATTTTGTTTGAGATTGTTGTTTGAGTTTGCATTTCACCTGAAACACGATTAGGCTTGATTAATTGATTGCATTTTTATTTAAATACGAAAAAATTTAAAAGGAGGGAACGATCCAATTGGCGGGGGAAGGGGGTGAATGTAACGCGTGTGAAATCGCGGTTAATAGATGTTTTTTTTTAAATAAATATTAACCCTTTGCACTCCGATGTCGCCTCTCAGGCGTCAACATAACAACCAGTTCTTTTGTTTCCCTGTTCTTTAAAATAAACGAGAACAGCATGATCTTGGGTTTGGAGCATCAATCTTTTTTTCAACTTGTTCTCTTGCAAATACAAAACAGATTAGGAGTTTTTTTCCATTTATGAGTATAAAAAAAAATCTGTGGAAAAGAACGTAAAGAGGAATAACTGTTCCATAGAAAGAACACAAATCGCAAAGTGTTCTTGGAGTGCAAAGGGTTAAATATCTTAAATGCAGTTGAAAGTTTAAACCATAAAAAAATTTCTAACTAGTATTAGAAAACTATATAATATTTTTTGGGAGAATAGTTATACAAGGACTTTCTTTAAATAATAGTTTTATTATACGGCATTCCTTCTCTATTCACTATGTATAAATATCCTATTATCTCTATTTCACTTTTTATTAATTATTTTTGATTCGGTTTTCGAGATCTATGTTATATATATTTTTTACTAAACAATTAGATTTACTATATTATCAGTACGAGATAGAATAACATTTATGTCAAGTAATAATTAAAATTTTGAAGTGGAAACTTTTAAATTTGAAAAGAAACAAGAGAAGTGTAAAAAATACGTATAAAAACTGCACTAAATTATGTATTTTGATAATTTAGTGCAGTTTTCATACGTATTTTTTTTATTTATAGTACCGTATATACTCGCGTATAAGCCGATCCGCGTATAAGCTGACCCCCTAATTTTAGGGCGATTTTTTGTCCAAAATTGAAAACTCGCGTATAAGCCGAGTTGTATTTTCGTACATGAAAAATTCCGATTAAAATCGGAAAATCTTCGAAAATAGAGTGAAATTTTAATTTTTAAAATAAATATTTAAGCTGAGAAATCAAAAATTAAAAAAAAGTGGCTGGAGAAACGGCTTTCCTCGAAGTTCGCGAAGATCCATCGTGCTTAAAAAGTATAGGTATACCACTCGCGAAGTTCTTGTCTTTCAAATCTCCATCGGACTTCTAAAATGACATTTATTTTAATATCATAATGAAATATTTTAAACCATAAACTTAAATACCAAAATGTGCAATTTCTCATTCTTAACATCGTTTTGTTAAGATTTAAAAACTTAGAAAACGTCAACTATTTTCGGTTAACATCGTTGTCTAATGACGTGATTAAATACGGATGACGCGTTACGATTACGCCGCCATGCGCAGAACGGTCTGCAGTCAGCACATGTGACGCACATTCTCGATCTCGGATCGGAGACATCTGTCGGAACGATTCTACAAGAATCCCCTTAATTTCAACTTCTCTCCTTTTCTTATTTTAGGCAAATTATTTTATAAATTTTACTGACCCGCGTATAAGCCGACCCCCCTACTTTTTGATGAAGGTTTTGACTTAAATTTCTCGGCTTATACGCGAGTATATACGGTATTTAAAATTAAAAAAAAATTGAAACTTTTACGGAAATTCTGTCGATCGTTTTTTAGCAAAAATTTTAAACAATCATGTCAATTTCTGGATTAGTACTTAAATTGTATTTGGGGAAATTTTAGATACTGCTTAGATTTGAAGCTGCTATAAAAATGGATTAACTTATAACTTATTTTTAAGTATAAAACATTCGAATTATATAATTAGAATAAAAAATTTCCCTCGCATGAATATAAATTAAATACAACCTCCATCTAAGGTTTGTTTTGTTTCGATTTCAGAGTCTTCTTTTATCGTAGTCGAGTACTTCCTCTGTCTTTGACCTCATTTAAATGCCATTGAAACTTAATTGAATATAAAGTGATTGATTATTCATAAGTCATTAAATAAGTTTATCGATCGGGCCTTTCTACTTATGAATGAATATTTTGTTTATGAAGGTGATGGGAAGTGATATGCAAAACATATGTTATTTTCGTGGCAAAATTTTGTGTTTGTAAACACTGTAAGGAGTTTAATGTATGCACTAGATTACTGATCAATGACTATTTTGTTTTATTTCTAAATTCATTCTTTACAATGACGGTTTACAACTTCTTCGTTAAAGTGGACGAAAGTGTTATGTGATGTCTTAATTAATATTAAATTTAGTAAGTTCTCTTTATTGAGACAGCCACTGAATTCAAAGCTTGTAATGCAAAAATCAACAGAGGTTTCGGGTGCAAATTTAATTTATAAATAATCATGAGACACAATTACAAATTAAAGTTTAATTTATCGATGTAAAATACAACGAAACAAAAGAATTGAGAACAAAACAAACGAACCAAACGACTGCGAGATGCGACGGCGTTTCCGTGGCAACGAAAGTAGGCCCGGAGCAGTGACGTATGGCGAATCACTTCTGACGTATTTCCGTTACGATTCCATTCAATCAACATGCCACGTCTTTCCAGAACCCATTTTAAAAACTTTACAGATAAAAATTAAGTAATTATTGTTTTTTGATGACTATAGATAGCACTAATGCGGCCCTCGTAAACTAATACTAATATACAAGAGAGATTTTACTTTGTGGGTTTTCGTCGAATTCTTTCCCAAGCATTCGTAAATCTGTTATTACCAGATATTTTTTCTGTGCTTTAAGTGCTTCTCAAAATATTCTGCATTTAAACTTTTCTGAAGGAATTCGGGAGTTTTTCTAACTTTTTAGTGACTAACTCTTTATGACTTATGTTAAAAAAACTCTTTTCAGCTTTATATGACGCGCAATGGTCTGGTTGGAAGAATATCGAGCTCATAATCCGAGGATTATGGGTTCGATACTCGTCTCGGACAAAACAGTCAGCTAGCAGTCGGAGGGTTGCGAATTCAATACTTGTCGTCCGTCAAACATCCGCCGTTTAGTCTGTCTGTTAAATCTGTCATGGTTTAAATGTACTCAGTTTTGTCGAGGTGTGGAAGTTTGGGGAGTGCGGAGCCAGCTCAAGAATCACAATGTGACCAAATAATTACAGGGTAATACTAGGGTCTTTTCGAAATGATAGATTCCAAACCCTCGTCATCAGACCGTTGTGTAGCTCTAGTGCAACGTTGATTTAACTAACCATCCTTCAGCACTGAATTTATATGCCAGTCTTCCTTTTTAACCCATACTTCCATCACGTGACGCCCTTCCCCAAACCGACGCTCAAATCCCGGGCTCCATTCTTGACCTTCCTTTTTCCTGGATGGAACATTTTTTTTTTCAAACGATCATCAGCGCCAAGGATCCGAACGACTCCCTTAATTGAGGTCGGGCGTTCGAAACGTCCTTGTCGTCGCCATTTGCAGAAGAGAAGAAGAAGAAGGGTGAACGCACTTCGGAACGCACAGATGGTGGACGCAGTGGGTGAAGAAAATGTATTTGCAATGCACGTATCTCTCTCTCTCACTTTTCTGTAGGATTTTTATCACACGTGTTCCAGAGAAGAGAGGTTGTGCCCCGCCCTAGAACATGGCTCCACTCCAGAGAATTCGTAAAATAATCTGCACACACGCTATCGTGCAGACACATTTGCTGGAAGTTGTCGAGGTGGTGGGCCAAGGGCACCAACTGGCTTTGACGTTCCTAGTTTTTATTATACTCCGATAAGAATAAATATTTAAAAAAAAATTTGTTAATAGCTCAGTTACTCTTAATAAGGATATATGATTTAGTTGTATACTTATTGTAGATCGTGTTGGCTATTTTAATGTATCCCGGTTATTCAATACCAACGTCTTTTGCATTGCCCAAGGAGAAAGCAAACGTTTTTATACACTGATAAAAATATGTACTAAAAAATAAGTGAAAGGTTGATCCTTTTGGGAACCACTGTCAGTGCCGTCACACAAAAAAATATTTTGTGAGGTTGAAACAAGAAATTTCCCAACTTAACGATTAGAAATTCCTAACTTAACTATTCGAAATTCCAAACTCAACAATGCTGAAAATTCCCAGTTCCAGCTTTTCGACATTTTTCACCTTTTTTTTATGTATATTTTAGGTAATATTAAACAGGATCTCTCACAAGCATTGATTTGCTGCACCCATATTCCAATGCAGTGTCCGTTCTGAGGTCTGCTTTAAATGCATTCTTACAATTTATGCTATTTCTAATCTTCCCCAGCTTTCATTTTCTCATAATATTAATTTTCTTCAGACATAAATTTTTCCAACTCGGCGATTTTTTTAGAAGTTGAAATTGCCAACTTTCAGGGTTTCCTTATTATTTGAAGGGGGGGGGGGGGGTCCCCGTGCGACGGGCCTGACCACTGTTCTAACCTATTCTGCAAGGGTTGAAAATGAATGGGGAACACGGTGAATGTGATGAAAACACACTTCAACATTTCAAATGTTCTGTGTTGCAATGCAAAGTTTCTTCTTTCATTGTGAGCGAGTTTTGTGCAAGTAGGACACACAGCACTTCGGCAAGGCCATCCGCAGATACTCAAATAACGTGAGTCACGTCACGCTTCAATAGTCACGTGATGGAACGATGGCAATCACACAGCATTCGAATTTATTTATGGACATTCCGCATGAGATCGCGATTCAGATTGTAGTTAAATAATTGAAACACAAAAGTTCGGTTCAGCTAATGAAATGTATTTTGATCTTCTGGTACGCTGAAACTTTAAATTAATTGTTATATTAAAATTCATATCAAGACCGTCTTTAGGGGTGTGCGGCTCATGCCTCCTCATAAGGGCTCTACTTGATGGGCCCCGCGCTCTTCAGATTAAAATGAGAATGTTACAGATAAAAGGAATTTATTATGTTTGACGTGAAACGCCTTTAAAATTAACTACATAGTACCAGGATAGAAACTTTCAGCTTTAGGGAATCATTCAGACACTATACATCCATGTCAAGTAGCACGACTGACATAAATATAGTCTCGTTCGATGAGATTTTTTTTTTAAATTGATATAAAAATAATAATAATACAGACAGCTTTCGTAAAGAATTTCTCTAATAAATATTCAATGTAAATAAATAATGTAGCCACATAAAACTTTTGCAGTTATTTGTCAACTATAAACGTAACGTCATATTGCAAAACTATCAGTCACACAACTTCAACGCTATTTATTGGCTTCAAAGCTATAAAAGCATAGTACATTAGAACTCCTATTATCCGAACTCCTCTTATCCGGATCAAACAAATCGGATCGTCAATTATCCGGACCCGGATCGCTTTGTGAGGATAAAGAAAAGAAATCAGCAAAATCCACATTTAATAAGTTTCTCATCGTTGAATTATAGTGTTTTTAATAGTCATTAAATTACCAAAGTAAAATTCGTTTTTAAGAAAAGAAATAACTTTTTTTTTGTGAATTATCCTATTATCCGGATATTCGATTATCCGGAAGATATCTGGTTCTAATTGATCCGGATATATTTGGAGTTATACTGTATTGTTCGTTATGCTTTTAATGCGAATTTTAGGCTTTAATTGTGTGATTATTAATAACGTAAAAAATAATAGTGAATTCTGAATGTATACTTTATCAGAATTCATTTTATGATTCAATTATAACTAGAGTGTTACCAACTTGATTTTTATTTAATTATTTTACAATTTATGTTCAGAGTATTCTTTAAAAGCGTATATTTTATTTTTCTGGCTAATGCGACTCGATACTGTATGAAAAAAAAACATGGAGGAGAAATACATCATTGTATTTTATTTTTTCAAAGTTAGCACATCGTTTTATCTTTCTGCGATTTATAAAACTCAAATAAAATCATACTTTGTATCCGACTTGCGCGAATTGAGCAACCACTTTCTTAATACCCCATGAATCCCAATTTGCGTTTAGTTTATCTTCGCTTTAACACTAAAAAATAATACTATCTCAAATATTCGCGAATATCTTTTTTAATACCTTTGTATAAAGTTATAATACCACCTCATTATCTCATAATCGCGGAACGGGATTCTTTGTAAGACTGGACACATTTCACCATGCAAGCAGCGTCAATGCGGAAATTTTTAAGAGATAATAACGTTGAACAAGACCATGAAATGTTTTATGTCTCGTGTAAAGTATGAGAAATTGTGAGATAGGAGATTTTCATTAAAGGGATATCTGTTCAAGGTTTTCAGAGAACGAGTTAATAAAGCAAGCTTCCTTGGGATCAAATCCGCCATTTCAGGAAATGTTGGATGTTTCTTTAAGGTCATTGGGTCGATTCAAAATTTCGTTGACAAGGAACAATAAGTTAATTATAATTAACAAATAGAAATATTGAGTATATCTGAATTTAGTGAAAGGGAAAGCTTTTTTTAGAAAAAATAGATTTTCTTTACAAAAGGGGTCAGGGTCATGTAATGCCTCCGTGGCCTAGCGGTTAAAGGCGTCAGCTGGAAATCCGAGGATTCCTGGTTCGATCCTAGGCGATGTATTTGACAAAGAAAAGTAAAAAGAGTAGTGATCTTGTGATCGGATGGTTGCCAGCTTCGCTACAAAATACTAGAAAAGTCGTCCAGAACATCCGCAAAAATTAACGGCGTGTATACGGAACTGGTGCAGGATAAATCTGATCGGGGTCCAATGTCCTGACGTCTATTGAAGGCGTTGGGTGCTAGCGCAGGTGTTTCCTCGTCATCTGACCAGGGTTCTAAAATAACGAGGTACATGCATAAATGTGTGTGTATGTGTTCCCGGGTCTTACCTTCGAGATAGACCCCGAACCGTCGCCAATAGCCCACTGTGCAGCTCTAGTGCGACGTAAATTAACCAAACCAGGGTCATGTCCGGATCCAGGGGGTCCGGATCATGTCCACATGTATTAGCCCCCCCCCCCCCCCCCCCCCACTTGAGTACGGTGCGTTTTTGTACTGTGCCGAGAATGGTTTACTGAAGTCAAGTAACATCATTAACCAAACTTGTAACTACTCTTACCATTTATGTTAACATAAACTGAAGTATCTGGTGTACTCGTCAACGATCCATTTACATATAGCTTGCAGAGTTATTTTAAACGGTTTCATATGGAAAATGCAATGGTTAAGTGCTTATCAAGTGATAATATTACCACATAACAATATGGACGTAATATATTTGGATTCAATTGGGTTAAAAAGTCCATATGTAGTTGAATCTTCGAGTAGTTAATGCTAACTGATATGGAACTCTCGTCATGGAACATTATCTATCATAATACAAAGTGTTACAAATTGTTTGGGGATTGTTAATGTTTGGCTGATTAACTACACATAATAAATATTTTTTGCTACGCTTTAATTACTTTATTTGTTGCTGTTAAAGCCAAGCGACTTGTTAAAAAAAACAATTTGAGATCGCGCTGTAAAAACATCATTGTTTCTACGGAATAACCAGATAAATCCTCCGGCATCAATTAGATTGGATATTCTTTCGATTGAGTATTCTCTGGTAGGCACTAGTCGGGGGTATGTTGAAGCGTCTTACCTTTATTTTTAAACCATTCAGAGGTTTTTCTTCGTTCTGAAGGACTTTTAACTAGTGCTGTGTTCCAAGAAAAGATCCATCACTAGAATGACCATGGAATATAAATACGCCAGTCTTGTTGGGAATTATCACATTCTATAGCGAACCTTCTGTGACTCTCAAGACAGATATTCTAGAATTTTCCACACTGTACTTAAGAATGAGTACCTGTGTAACAAATGTACTTAAAATGAGTACCTGAACCTACTCGTTTTGCTTTAAGTACAATTGCATCGTAATGAGCGATGACGTACTCAAATTTAAGTAATCGTACCTCAGCAAAATGAGCAGTGTGATTTAATATTGCATATCAGCTTCTGTTCAAGCCATCTTAACAAAGCGACCTGACAAACTTAAAATAGTTTTTCTGAAGATGGTTTTCTACATTATTACTCAATTACCTTACTTCCTATTCTTTTGGCACACCTTTATAACATTACTTCTATTTATAACTTCTTCAAATCTCCCTGGTAGTCTAACGAATAAGGCACTGGACTGCGATGTCTGAGATTCTAGGTTGAATTCCCGATTAGTCTTGGTTGTAATTGTTGATGATTATTGAATGTGATTTAATAAGGCAACCTATGTAGGCTAGCATTTGCTCTTTTTATTCATTTTTACCCATTGTGTACTCATTTTTGAAAAATGAGTATATTTTAGTCATTTTTAGTACACTTCTTTTTGCTGCGAATTCCTTTAATTGTCAGTTTTCAAACTCATGGAATAATGACAATTGTGACATTTAGATTAATAATTTGTTCTCATTTATACCAACAACGACAACACTTACGCCATTCCCCCCCCCCCCTTAATTTATGGAAACCAGTGCTCTATTCTATTCAGTGTAGCTCTGGAATGTAAATCTCCATTGTTATTCTAAACTCTACACTACTTTTATATTTTGTCTTTTAACATTTTATATACCTATTGCTTGACTGTCCATAAACCAAATTAACGTAAATAATACCATTTACTAACTACACACAGGCAAGTTTACTGCAAGTACTATAAAAGTTATTTTTAGGTAATCCCTGCACATATAATGGTCATGGATGAAGAGGTCGATATCATAGTCGTTCGGGCTGTTCAATCGAATAATAATAACCACTGACCCCTGACTTCTTCTGTCGGAAGTCTAGACATTGTAATTTAGAGAAGAGGGGCGTTTCCTCCGTATTAGGGTGATTATGATGGTCATGCCCATGGGATAAGCAGAATTGATACGAGGATGCTTGTTTAGTGGAAAAAAAGATAACTTCTCGTAAAAGTTCCTATTTTTTCAACCGCCCACCTTATCTTCTAAGAAAATTGTTTCTATTTTTTCTAATAGCAATTACTTTTTGTCCAGTCTGAATAATTGACATGTGTGTTCTTTACATCTTTAATTGCAACTCTTCTGAAATATAATGCTGGGTGGTGGTTGAATAAACGCTGTATACTTCTCGCAATGCACTACAGCTACACAATGTACACTTTAAAAAAAGTACTTAAAAATGAGTACCTTAACATACTCGTTCGTTTTTCTTTGAGTACAATTGCATCGTAAATGAGCGATGACGCACTACGATTTAAGTAATCGTACTTTCTCAAAAATGAGCAGTGTGATTTAATATTGCTCATCTCAGGTTCCGTTCAAGACATCTTAACAAAGCGACCTGACAAACTTAAAATAGGTGTTCAGAAGATGGATTTCTACATTATTTCATGTCGATTGCTTAAATGGAAACAACTCAATTATCTTACTTCCCGTTCTTTTGGCACACCTTTTTAACATGTCTTCTCTTTATAACTTCTTCACGTCGGTTTAACGGATAAGGCTCTGGACTGCGGTGCCTGAAGATCTGGGTTCGATTGGTTATAATTGTCGATATTTGTTGAGTGCGATTTATGAAAGCAGCTACGTAGGCTAGCATCTGCTCTTTTTATTCATTTTTACTCATTGTACTCATTTTTGAGTGCATGAATTTTTCAAAATTGAAACTTATGTATTCAGGGACATGATAAGCATCGAATGTACTCAAAAATTAAAACATTTTACTTATTTTTGGGTATCCATTTTTAATAGTGAAAAGCCTATTCTAATGTGCAGTCGTGGCTTCATTGAGCAGTCGTAGATTTGAAATGGACAGACGTGAAAATTATACAATTGCAAATAAACTTATTAGGAAAATTTGAATCTTTGTCATGTTATAAAATTTTCTAAATTCCCTAAGGGTTAGGAAAAAGAAAAGTCAACGATTGCCAGACATTGGGTCCTTTTCGCATAAGACAGACAATTTTTCCGTCACTTATTAAACACCACATTCTTAGTTTTTCAAGGTTGAGGATTCCGAAATTAAATTAAATTTTTGTATAGGAAGTTTTTTAAAAATCCCCCATATTTTAAGTGGATTATACTAATGTAAAACTGTATAGAGTGGAAAGTTTATAGAAAGGGAAAAAAATCCTTTTTTTTTTTTCATTTGCTGACTTTAAATTTTGTTATCAGAATTGGGAAGTTATTTGAGGGATTGGGCAGTCGATCATTTTTTTTAATTGGACAGTTATTAAGTTTGCTTAGAATAGTCCCTGATGCAATGAGATATCGGCGCAAACCGACAAATACGAGCTCGCTGACTCTCCATCGATGAGAATCGAACTCGCAACCTACCGACTACTAGCTCTGCGCTATGTCGACCAGACTATCACCACATATAAATTAAAGTAAATATCTACTCTGAATGTGGAAATTCAAAAATATTTTATTATCGGCTTTTCTGTAATGTATCATTCATCCTGTTGAATTGTAGAAGCCTAATAAACAATATTATTTCCACTTTGCAGTTATCGTAAGTAAATTTATTATAGAATAGATAACTTGACTTGCTATAGGTTCAAATCATGAAACAAATTATTTATTAATTGTGCTCAGGGGGATGGACTAGCCATAGAATGGGATAACTGGCCGGGTCCAGCCAGACATATCATTGGGCCGCTACTTTGTATGAATAAAAATATGCAAGTGTTGCTACCAAGTGTTGCAAAAGTACAATTTGTATAACAATTGTTATCCAAATATTACACTTGCATAACAATATTTGTTAACTTTGTCAATGTCACAAGTTTCTTGCGAACGATTTTTTTTTTAAAATTTATTTTCAATTGATTACGTAGTTACCCTTTTTGTTAATACGCTGTTCTATCCTAAGACCATTTGGAAGCATTTATGCTGATGGCAGTGGAAAAAAGACATTAAAAAAAATACTTTCGAATTAAATTATATGTGAAATTTATAAAAAAAAAGTGTATGTAGGAATCTGTTATTAATATGTGTAATATATTTAAAGTAAAATTTGTATATTAATTAAACATATATAAGTTCATAATTCTCAACTGCTTTAAGTTTTGGGCTGGTAAACACTGATAACCCCCGGTCTGCTGTAATATCATAGTACGCATGGTTGTGGTTTGCTGAAGGTATACGAAGCCTCTTTAACCGTCTTTGTGCAAGATGGTTGTTGTGCATATAACGAAAAAACTGCTAGTACAGTAACTGCTAGTACAGTATCTGCTAGTACAGTATCTGCTAGTACAGTAACTGCTAGTACAGTAACTGCTAGTACAATTAAAACTACCACTACAGGTAGTGTAATAACTGGCCTTTATTGGCAATATACTAATAATGGCATAACACGGCTTGGTAGAAATTACGATAAAATAATCTTATGGATTATTGGGAAAGGTATAAGAATACAACACGCAAAGGTAAATGAGTTGTACAATTCCAGAACTTTCCTTTACCATATCAGCTGTTCTCTAGAAATCAATAGGATTATCGTTATTTTGAATCGGGCAAGCACTTGAACTGCACTTGTCATTTTCAAAATTATTCAACTAATTTTGGAGGTGAAAAGTTTGAAAAACCAACTACTTCTATGTAATGGTTATAAACTGAAATATACAAGTATTTTGATAATACAGCATAAAATAGAAGTTATCTGACAAACAATGCTTTGGAATAGCAGAGGATTCGGAACAACCACTAATATTTTCAATTCAATCTGAATATTATAAAATCTTTTTATTAAACTAAAACTTTATTTTACTGAATTTCCATTTGTATTGGGATAGTAAAAATATGCTTTTCATTCAATTGTGGTTTCCGACAATTTTTCGAAATATATGCTTTTCTCCGAAAAGTTTTCGAATTTCAAGTCTCAAATTCTCTACATTAATCTTATTCGTAAATTGAATTATTGTATGCGCACACTTTCCTTTTAATAATGTTAAAATAAACGTACCATTGTATTAAACTCTGGGAATCCACAAAGGGCTCTTTTGTAAAGTGTATTTGTAAAAAAAATATTTAAAATTACGATTTTAAATAAATTCAAAATATTGCTCAATATCTAAATTGTGTTTAGTGTATTCTAAAGATTGTGGTCCGTGTCCATTTTAAGGTTGGGAATCACTGCTCTATGCAATTGCTTAGAGCTGTCTGATTCTTGCTCTAATCAGTAGCTGCTTTTTTTCTTCTTTATAGGAATAAATTAAAAAGTGTAAATCAAAAAATAAAAGTGGAACTGCATTGTTATTGCACCCATACTGTAAAATAAAAAGTAATTAAAAATGAGTACTTAAACCCTAAAAATTAATAATTAAAAACGCTTTTCCTAATATTAGCCTGCAATATGATGTCGTTATAAATAATGCATTTTGCAGATAATGAAAATAAAACACTTCGTGATGTTGTTTGAACGCCAAATGGCGCTGAAAGCTTATATTATGTAAAAATTTGTATATATATTTTTTATAGAAATTAACCCCAGTAAGAAAAAAAAATGCAAGTATTAAACTTCACATTCATTATTTTTAATACTGATAATGCAATAACATATCAAAACTAAAAAATATTCTCTTCTTCCAAATGGAAATAAGTTATTGGATTTGGCGAAGTTTTTTGGGTGCCAATTGGTGACCGGAAATTTGGTGTCGTCTTTAATAACTATTTCTAAGAAAAATAAAGAATTATTTTATTTTGTAACTGTATACCCTGAAATTTCAGAGAATTGTGACATAGAAAAATTTTATATATGCCAGCATCAATATTTACAGGCAATACTTTTCTATAAATCAAAATCATTTCAAATAATCATTTCTGATTTTCTTTGAGTATAATTGCATCGTGAATGAGCAAAGACGCTTACTCAAATTTAAGTAACCGTACTTTTTCAAAATTGAGTACTGTAATTTAATATTGCTAATATCAGCTTCTGTTCTAGCCATCTTAACAAAGGGACCTGACAAACTTAAAATAGTTGTTGAGAAGACGATTTTCCACATTATTTGATGTCGATGGATTAAATGGAAACTGAGTAATTACATATCAATTTTCTTACTTCTGAATCTTTTGGTACATTTTTTTTAACATTTCTTCTGTATCTAACTTCGTCAAGTCGCCCTGGTAGTTTAACGGATGAGGCACTGCACTGCTGTGCCTGAGGATCTGGGTTCGGTTCTCGGTAAGTCGTATTTGTAATTGTTGGTATTTATTGAAAGTGATTTATGAAGGCAACCTATGTAGACAAGCATCTTCTCTTTTTATTTATTTTTACTCATTGTACTAATTTTTTAGCCTTTTTGAAAATTGAAACATGCATTCGGAGCCAAGATAAGCATCGAATGCACTAAAAAAAAATAGTAAATTTTTCTTATTTTCGAGTACGTATTTTTAACAATACATGTTTTCAAAATACCACATAAAAATCTCGAAGTAGAGCGCACTCTGACCTACAAAGTGTTTGAGCGCCAAACACCAATCAACTTCTATTTGAGACACTTTTCTGCGCAACTTTTCAAAAAGTCGTTCTGGATGACATGCGAGTATTTGTGGCATGTCGCAACAGCACCCGAAAAACGTCGCAGCAATTCGCAGGAGGGCGTTGGTTTTGTAATGGCGTCATCAGAGAATCCGTGTAAATCCCTGGGAGCCCCATTGGATTTAGACATCCATTACGGACTGTTTCGCTTTTAGCTCCGAACCCTTGTAACTCTCCAGACACGTAAGCCGTGAGTGAAACGCTTCGGTGAGTCTAAAAGTGGATACTAACACCACTCTCTGGGAACGTCCACAAAACACGCAGAGCAAATGTTCTTTTTTTCAGTTATGTGGCAAATGCACTAATGTACAATTCCATTGGGAACTTCTTCTCCTTGAATATAAAATATAAGGTTTTATTTCTGCCTTTTGTAAAGTTTTAAAGAGACTACTGAATTGAATTTGCATTATAACACTGTTGAAAATTTGCACTAAAAAATATGTAAATATACTCATTTTTGAGTACATTCGATGCTTATCATAGCTCCGAATACATAAGTTTCATTTTTCAATAAGACGTGTACTGAAAAATGAGTAAAATGAATAAAAAGAGCAATTGCTTGCCTACATAAGTTGCCTTCATAAATCACTGTTAATAAATATCAACAATTATGACCAAGACTTACCGGGAACCGAACCCACAGGCACCGCAGTCCACCAGTCCCGTTAAACTACCGGGGCGATATTAAAAAGTTATAAACAGAAGAAATGTTAAAAAAGGTCCGCCAAAAGAATGGGAAGCAAGATAATTGAGTTGTAATAACTCAGTTTCTATATAAGCAATCGACATCAAATAATGATTAAAACCATCTTCTGCACAACTATTTTAAGTTCGTCAGGTCGCTTTGTTAAGATGGCTTGAACAGAAACCGAGATTAGCAATATTAAATCCTATTGCTACTTTGAGAAACTACGGTTTCTTGCATTTGAGTATGTCATTAGCCCGTTTACAATGCAGTTATACTTAAAGAAAAGCGAGTTGGTTTAGATACTCGGTTTCAAGTAGTACTCTTTCTTTACAGTGCTATTTTTTTACAGTGTACACATGAAATGTATGTTATCCTAAATAATTATTCGATTGATTAATTTACGCTGTGGGGATAGGGGGCGAGAGAAGTATACTTGTACATTGTATCCAAATATCAAGATACATAAACACAGAGCCGTTATCAGTACCAGGGCCTCCCTTAGACGCTGCGTTACCCAGTGGGTACCTACCTATAAAAGCAAGACTCCTTTTAATCCTGCACACGGACTTATGGACATTTCGTAAACCAACAAACAATAGAATTCTTCTCACAGTATAATACGCAGTTTATACTCTTCCTATTCTAACATTAATTCCGCGTGTGGAAGCTACCCTGGTAAAGTCACCACGAACACGTGATTTAGTTATGAATATCCCCAATGTCACTCTTAAGTAACCCTTTGAAATGCCAGTTTAACGCTGAATAATTCAAATCTGCAATGAATTTTTAGTACTTTCTCGTGTACTTTCTTTCTGTTCTTACTCTTTAAGATCAAGAAGAGAAATCTTTGGATACATTGATATGCCATCATTTTATTTTTATTTCTGTATAAAAAATCCCCCATTTTGGAAGCGTCTGCGTCACCTCCCCTAGAACAAAGAATAACGGGAACGAAAACAAACTGAGCAACTCTGAACAGAAAATCGCAATTTTGATCCTATTTCCGTTTGTAATGGACAGTTTTCCGACAGCAAACAAAACACACATCCAGGATACCAAAAACGTTACCATAATTCAATTGTTTTTACAACAACAGTTTCTTATATTTGAACCGTCCGTCTAGTTTCAAAAGTTAGTCCGTCTATTTTTGGAACTAGACGGCTTATTTAAGCTTCGTTTGTTGTTGTGTTACCAATCCGGTATAATGAAGCACTTAATTGTTCATTTATTATTTAAAAATATATTAAAGGTCTGTATATAACATGGCGTTTTTAACACATTCGCTGCCACCGTTGAAAAAAAATGGGGCTGATTTGGTCACATTTTTCGTTTTTGATTTGCTTTTAAAATGATTAAAATTTATCAACGTTTGCGGAAATTTTGAAAAAATAAATAAAAAGAATTCTGTGACTTTCGTGCGTGAGTTGTATGTGCGTCAAGTTCAATATGCGTTAAATTTTTTGTTAGCATATGTATTTAACTCACGGAACCTATTGGCCAAACAAGATGTGAATGAAATACAACTGATGTGGCGGCGAATGTAATAAAAACATTATAAACCTTTAATTACTTTTTAATAATAAATTTTGTTTCTTTTTAATCTTTTTTATACGTTTTTATTTATTTTTTATTTAAGTTTCGGATATTTGCTTTCAAAAAGATCAGATTCAAAGAAATAACAACAGTAGAGGTCATTAACTAATTTTTTGTTGTTGGCTTGCCAGCAATGCTCATTAATGCAAACGCGCACTAGTTGTATGCAAATAGGAGCTCTGTATAACTAGGTTTACTGCGGTATTGGAGAGGTGGCGGTGAAGCCAAGAAATAGGATCTTGTGGTTTATGATTTTTATGACGGGGCCTTTTGCTGCTGAATAGTTGCAAATGCAAGAAGCTGGAATTTTTTTATGAATATTAAATGTAATATTTAACGATGACTGGTATGTTATAAAAACAATTTGCGTTAATTTTTAACAGCTTGATAATCATACAAATTGAAGATCTAGAGAAAGACTGACTGTATAGAAAGAAAAGTTTTATGTTTCGTTGATATATACGGCATTTTGATTATTTAACGTTTTGATAAATTCCTAGTTTATGGCGCCCCTTGGCGCGATTATGAAAATTGGCACCAAGGTCTTGGCCAATTGTTTTAAGCACACGCACGTACCGTAAGCTAATGTCACAAACTACTAAAGTCGATTTATGCCCCGGGCAATTATGGTCTTCGGCCAACGACTACTCAGGATTACTGCTGGTACCCCCCTCGGGCAGTCTATTAATCTGCTTACAGGCAAACCTTCAAGCAGTCACTCTGCGCGTTACCAATTAAGGTTGCCAAAATACAAATTTTATTGTTTATCAGTTGTCGCCAAATGGGCACCGTAAACTACGAATAAACCAAAGTTTTTTTTAATGTTATTTTTATGGACTATCACTATTTCCTGTTTCAAAACTTGTTGTAACTAATGTGTAACCCTTTAAGTAATATAAGGCGTTGTGAATGTCCATAGATTATTGCATTTTTCAGGTTGAGGTTGCTTTTTAAAACAAACTGTAACTTAACGCAAAATTATCATGACGTTGCTTAATTTTAATTAGACTTTAGGGGGTGAATCATAGGTTTTCTAAAAAAGTTAGATATACTTAACATTAATGGCATTAGTTTGTAGGGTTGGTTCAATATTTTTCTAACTATTTTTTTTTTTAGAAATATTTGAAATTCTAACTTTTTTTTTGTTATTTCAAATTATAATTCGCAATCAATATGTTAAAGATTTCAAATTAAACTTGAAAATTTAGTTAGCATTATTTCTGAAGAATTGCCATATAATTGGTAAGCAAGAAAAAACTAGAATAATCATGGAGAAGGAAAATGATCTAACAAGTCATAAAATTCTCGGAGACATATAAATATTTTATAATATAATTTATATTACAAATTTCCAGGTCCAAAAAATACTTCATTTTATGGATTTCAATATTAAATGTGTCAAAAATTAAGTTGTTTTTTCTTGGGTTTCTCAGTCTGGAATTTTTTTAACCGTCTGCAAAGTCAGCGAATTTTGTTGTTAATGAGAAATGGCAACTTTTTCACAGTGTTAACTAGCAACATATTTTATTTATTAAACTGCAAATGGAAGTTTGAATACTACATATATTTCAAAAGGGAAAATATATTAAATGGAATATCCACTGGTTATTTTTTTAGCAACATATTTTATTTATTAAACTGCAAATGGAAGTTTGAATACTACATATATTTCAAAAGGGAAAATATATTAAATGGAATATCCACTGGTTATTTTTTTAAAGACAAAATTTCCTTTTCTGAAATTGCTCACGTTATCTAACAGAAACACTAAACCAGTCAAATAAATGGTTGTCAACAAGCGCATTTTTTAAAAAATCTACTCAGCTTCTCCAATATCAAAACAAGTTTACGAAACAAAATTTAACAAACAAACGCTTCCGTTCTACGCGAATTACTAAAAAAAACACCTTCAGCTCAAAAAACTATAAAAAAAAACGTCGTACGAGATCATTCAATGTTTACAACCTATTTAAAATAAAGCGAAACCCCTTTCGCGCATGCGCTCTAGTGACGACGCAGCAGAAGAGGCGAGTTGTTTTTTCCTGCTCACATCTGGCTGGCGCCAGGGAAGTGGCAAGACTTGCACGTGTCTGTCCTCCACACACACACACACACACAACTGTTATGGTCGTAAGGTCAATTACATATAATCGGTATTGACGGTGATCATCATAATTAATTTTGAGCTGTTTCTCGCCTCGGGTTAAGGGCGAATGTGTGTGATGTAATCGAGGGAATGTATTGTTTTCTATTTTCTTCCTTGTTTCACTGAATCGGCTCGTCTGAGGGATTTTGGAAATGTTCTTACGCTATTTTGTTATTTTTATAAATTTTTCTGGTTGACCATGTATTTTTTCGTCGTCACAGACATTTCTTTGATTCTCAACAGTCAATTTACAAACAAGCCCTTTGGAAATTATAAAGAATTCATGATTTAAAATACAAATGCAGGGAAATATTGTTTCGATATGATTCATCAAAAAAAATATAAAGCGAAATAATTTTTGCCTGTTTAGTAAATTATCGTTTGGGCTTCAGATTATTTTCAACAAAATTTAGTGTAAAAAAATATCGCAACTTAAACAAGTATATATATTTAAAAAGAAATATTAATTATACAATCGCATTAAAAAGTAATCCTGATGACAAAATGTTTTTAAAACAAAGTTTTGCATGTGGCAAGCAATAACATCGAAAAGAGTTGACTTTCTAACAGTTAAAAAATAAAATATTCATTGCATATTATAATCCACTTTATAAAAATCGGTTTGTTGTTCCATTCCAAATCGTTTGCAATTCCATAGTCTAAAATGTATAAGTAAAATTACAAACTATAAATTAATAGACAAATGACTGATATTTTTTATGTGTGGTGCAGGCCCCTAGGCTACATCTTATATAGCCTATGCCTATATGCGGCCCTGAATGACAAGGCATTTTTAACAGTTAAACATTTTTTTTTCCATGTCCGTTAGCTAAGATAAATTTTAGCAAAAGCTTAAAACGTAAATTCTTTCATTTTGTCAAGCCTGATGAGTGATAGATACAATTTATATGCTTTTCTGAGATGATAATCCTTTATTATACAATCTAAATTTTTTTTAAAAAATTCAATGTTGACGAATAGCTCTTTATAGTATTACAACAAAAAAGTAGAAATGAGAATTTTTGTTTCTTATTTTAGAACAATCGTTCGGAGTTTAATATTCTTCAAATCCATGGCCTTGAAATACCACAAAGAAGCAATATCCTTGATTGCATGACAGACCATTATTACCATCGAGGAAATTAAACAAGATTTTTCTTGTTCTCGGTCCAAGGCAAAATTGCCAACTACCATCACGTTCACTGCCCTAACGAACAACCTTAATTTCGCCATTTCATCGCACAGAATCCACAAAAGAAACGAAACAGTACAACACAACAAACCTTCCAATCGAATTCCTTTATTGGAACTCCAGAAAAGAACATGGCTTCCCGTCTTTATTCTGTCAACAACGCGGGCAATTTCTTGACATTCAGACGAGACCTTAAACCTCAACAAGATGGATGTGTCTTACTCTCGGAAACAGATGAGCATAGCCTCGCACGCACGCTTCTGTTTGAAAGGGACCGCTTCTGATGCTATTAAATGCTTGGGTGATTCGAAATTCGCTTTCGGCTTTTTTTTTCTTCCCGCCGCCATTTTGATGCCAAGATGTGGAAGATTATAGTTAGGAAATTTTCTTGTTTGTAGCATTCGTGTGCGTCGTAGTGATTTATATTTCGAACGTGTTTTTCTTCATTGTACGCACGTATATTGTTGAAATATGTTACTTACTACTTTGTAAAAATGGAGGGAAAAAAATACTTTGCTTAACTTTTATTTTTATTTTTGATTGTTAATGCAGTGGTTATAGGAAAAGTTTAAAATAAACTATTTTATTGAAAATGAATGGAATGGATTTAAGCCATTTTTTAAATTTTATTTTGTAAATGAGCAAAGCACATACGATTTAAGAAGCACTTAAACAAATAATATTTTTGAACTAAGCTAAAGATGTTTAATCTATAGAAATTTATAAGAAGCGAATAAAATTGTAGTGTATGTTCAAAAAACATCTTTATAATAATATTAATATATTTAATATTATCAGACCAATATATGTATCATATATATAAAAGCTGTTTAAGATCAGACAGAAGCAGTGGCGTAGAAATTCAAAAGAACGACGTGTGTGTGTGTTGGGGGCGGGGGGGGGGGGGCTCAACTAGTTTCATGCCCAGAATATTTAACAATATAAAAAAACGCTAATTACAAGTGATGCTAATTAGTAATTAGCAATTAGTTGTTAATTACCTAGTTAATTGCATAAATTTCTTAATAAAAAGGGGGGGGAGCCCTCTTTTCCTACGCCTATGAACATATTTATATGTAATGAAAAAATAAGTTTGTTGAATGGGCTTTAAAAAAAAATAGGAATTTTATTAAATATTGTCAGTTAATTAGTGTATCCATTTCTTTTATACATTAACCTTGCTAGATTTTAACATATAACTACACTGTAAACTATTCAATTGATATGACGGTAATAAGAATACGTTGTTGCTCACCTATCCACACACTACACTCTGTGCATGTATTTTTGCATGTGTAGATCCATACTTGCAGTTTTAGTAAAACACATTTATATTTGAATTAACATTTTCAAAAATTTTAAATGGATTTGAAAAATAATGTAAGTATTTACTATTACGAATGTACCATAGAAGTAACTAGGGTATGAACTACTTGCTTAATATTTCAGTTTTTATTTTCTTGGATTTATATATAAAAATATATCAAATATAAAAAAAGAAAACTATATATATATAGAGAGAGAGAGAGAGACTTTATCAACTGAAACTTTTAAAGAACCCTTTATATGTTCAACAACATTTGAGGTAATTGCGATATTGCGTTCGATCATCAAAGAAAAATTTTACAACACGCATTTTATTGAGATGTCACTGTATTTTTGCTTACACTGTTAAAAATGAGTACTTGAAAATAAGTCAAATGTACTCATTTTTTTATTACATTCGATGCTTATCATGGTTCCGAATTCATCAGTTTCAATATTAAAAAAGGCGAAAGACGTACTACAACAAAGGCTTACGGGGAATCGAACCCATATTCTCAGCATCACAATCCAGTGCCTTATGCTGTAAACTATCAGGGCGAGATTAAGAAATTATAAACAGAATTTTTTTTTTTATAAAAAAAAGATTTGCCAAAAGAATGAGAAGTGAAATAATTGAGTTATAATAATTCAGTTTCTATGCAAGCAATCGAATTCAAATAATCAGGAAAATCATCTTCTGAACTACTATTTTAAGTTTTCAGGTTTCATTAAGATCGCTTGAACAGAAGCTGAGATTAGCAATATTAAATCACATTGCTACTTGTTGAGAAAGTACGGTTACTTGCATTTGAGTATGTCATACGCCCGTTTACGATGCAATTATTACTTTAAAGAAAAACGAGTAGGTTTAGATACTCTTTCTTAAGTACCTTTTTTTTACAATGTACTTTTTAAGTTATTTAAAAAAAAACTAATATTTTATCGAGTAATTTAACTGTTACGTTATTATGTTTTAATTACTGTACTACATTACTAAACAATTGTTTAATTTTCATTTTGTTTTATTTTCAGGTAAGAACACTTTCGATTCTTCAAGAACCAGGTTTTTTTACCTCATACTGGTCAATTGAATGTCAACACACCCTTTCTGTGTGTGAGTATTTCAAATGTATTTTTTATCGTTACTCTCTGCTAAAAATGTTTTTACAAGAATGGGATTCTTTCATCGTCGTATTTATATTAATAAAACTTTTTAAGCATCCCATCGTCTTAAAACCCAAAAACTTTACTATCAATCACATATATGATATATATTATTATTTATATGGATAAGCGTTATAAAAATAAAATTGATAGTTTTTTTTTAAAAGAACCAGACTTTAGTGGAACTCTTAAAGAAAAAACAGTTTTGTGAAAAGTGTCTCTACTTATTACCTAATTTAACAGCATTAAATCGCTATACAAAAGGAAATTATTTTATGTTTTTTTGATTAATCATTTTAATCCAAAAAATCAACATCTCTTTATCAAAATAAACATCATTTAAATCACATCACTTCCAAGTATTGAATTAGCAGATATTTTGCTCTTTTTATATAATTTTATATAATATCCCAATTAGGGAGAAGAATGATCACGTTTACATTAATTTTTATGTTGATTTCAAAAGCATATCCTTTCTAATAATTTAACTTGACATTTATAAACGCTCTTAGTTGCTATTTATGTTATGTCGCTTGGAGAAATTCGAATTTGCAACCATTTCATAATTTACGTTTCTTTTATCGTGCAAAATAGACATCTCTTTGATTTAACTGTAAAAGGGGAAGAAATTTAGTACAAAGAACAATTTTCTCAATTTGATTTTTATTTAGCTTTAAAAGATGTGTTTTCTTAAGCTAGAATTAGCATATCACTTTTCTTAATTAATTATTCGAGGGTGAAAATGATTAAAGGTTATTTTAATGAGGAGCTGATTTTTACGCTACCGGAAAAATAGGGGATTTCTTACTCTCTAGTTACAGTGAAAAGGTTTACAAAGATTTACAATACGCGGATGGATACATTGGTGAAGTTCAAATAGAATGACATGAGGTGTCATTTTAGTTCCATTTTGGCAGAGTTCCATGCTTGGGGAACTATATCTGTTACAGCTTTGAAATTTATTTTCTTATCTGATATCAATTACATAGTTAATGGAAAATGGAAACTTTTAACAATATCTGTACAATTTTTTTTTATTTTAAATTAAAAGTTTTAAATGACTGAAAAGTTACAGTTCATATATTTGAGGTAGACATTTTAATGGGTATCATAAATTCGTCGATTCTTAATAAATTATTTTGATTCGACGTCTTTTAAAAATTAACATTTTGTACAAGTTTTAGTATTTGTGTGTGTGTGTTTTTTTTTAAGTAAATGAATAAGGAATCCTACTTATTGAATTAAAAATGTAAATTATAAATTAGTTTAATAATTCAAACAAATCGAAAAATTATTAGTTAATTGTTAGTCTTTAAAATAAATATATGTGTTACCGTGAAAATCCGAAATCAGTCAATACCAGAATTTTATTTTATTAACTAGGCAATACTAAAATTAACAATTTCTGTTGGATAATTCTAAATGTTTTGTAGTTAAAACGTGTTGTGGTTAGTTACACGTACTAACTGAAATTTCACAAAATCCACAACAACTACAAGTAATTATTTATAGAAAACATGTTTATTCCGTATTTGAAAAAAAGGGTGTTCAACAGCACTTATAAAATAAAAACTTTGTTACCTTTACAGAGAAAAACATATACTTGTCGACTAAAATTCGATTACTGGCTAGTTTAAACTGACTCATTTTAGTCAAAACTAGTTTTAACTTGTAAAAAATGGGAACGTAATATTAATTCCATAAATTCTAGTTTACCCCACATCTATCAGTTAATACTAGTATTCCCTAGTTAATACTTGTATTAACGAAGGGGCTATGATAAAACTAATTCTAACTAAGAAATTCGAGTATTGACGGAAGAAATTCGGGTATTGACGGATTTCGGGTTTTCACGGCAACATACATATTTCGGAGAAAAACCAACTCTTACATTCATCCTTTATCTATTTCAAAAAGCCAACTTAATTGTATCGATTTCAGAAAATCAATAGCATCGATTCTAAAGAATCGATTCTAAAAAATCCGATTCTAAAGAATCGATTCTAAAAAATCCGATTCTAAAGAATCGATTCTGTAAATTTTCACAAATTGTCGTTAGCCATAATGAGAAATACCCTTTATTCTGGGGAATACTTTTTTTCCCACTCCACCGAAAGGAAACTGACGTCACTTCCGCGTGGGATCGTCGAACTTTTAACGTGTCCGTCATTCCCCAGTGAACCCCCCTCCTTTCTTGTCTGGCACAACCAGACACTCCCTCTCCCACACTCCCCCCCCCCTTTTCTCTCTCCGACATCTTTTCTTTTTTACGAATGTGTACCCTTGTCATGGAATTTTGTTTATAAAGGGCCTGTTCATAAATTGAATCGATTTCTGTAAAAGAGCGTACCTAAAATGTAAAACTTTTAGAAAATTAAGAAAAACTTTCTATTTATTTTTACTTACTTACAATATATTCCAAAAAAAAAACATGCTATTGACAGTAAACATAGTATTTAAAGAACAGTAAAAATGTTTCACTATTTGGACATTTGGATTTGGATTTTCGTGTAATTGAGTTTAGAAGTTTCGGAAAAATCGGCCTTTTTTACAAAAATCTAAACCTGAATGATGGGAAATCGCCCAAAAGAATCTAAAAAAAATCAAGTATAAATAAACAAAAAATTAATTATTCACATAATATAAAGTTTTGTTTTTCAATATAAAAATATTATAATGTAAAAACTATTATAAAATATTATAAATGCCAACTACAGCTAGGCCTATTTAATTCTCATCATCGCTTGAACTCAGGTTCAATGTTGTTATCAGCAACTTCAGCTTCTTTTATGTGGGGGCCAGTTCTTGATGACTTCATAGTACCGTTGGTACTGATTTAGGAATGTAATCTCTCATCTTCACAATATCTTGTATTTTAGCTCTTTTTATGGGCACTTTTTCTGCTGAGTAGCAATTCAAACTAAGCACTTTAATATTTTTTTGTGTCACTATAGGTTGATTTAGAAAAGCGCTTCTAACACAAACCGATTCCGTTTTTATCGTTTTCAATTCTAAAGAATTCGTGCCAATTTTTTATCAGCAGCAACAAATTGAAGGAATAGTGCAAGTTTCTTAGATTGAGGCTTCAATTTCGAGTAAGCTTTTAAGATTAAAATCATTTAAACCGCGTAGAAAATAGCACTTGTAGAAAGTTAGGGAAACTTCTCATGTCCCACTTTTAGGTTGCCTTTTTGAATTCGCAGAAAATTGTCCACTTATTTCTGAGTAAAACATGCGAAAATTTTTAAAATACCGAATTTAAGTCCAAGTGATGATATATTAAAAAAAATCGCAATGTTGAAGTGAATGGTTGTGGTCGCTTTCTATTTTCTATTCTTCAAAATATTTTAAATAAATTGTTATTGTATAACTTTTCAAATCCTTCTCTACTGAAACAAAAAAAAATATATTTAAAAAAAAAGCCAATATAAATTAAACTTTCCTGCAGTAAAAACCAAGTAAGTTACATATTTGATACCTTGCTCGTCCGTTAGAGCTCAGTTTCCAAACGTTTGAAGGTCCACGGACTACCGATTTAAAAAGTTAGATTATTAAAAGGTGGTGGATCCCCACCACCTTTTAATAACATTGAATAAAATTCACTGATTTACTCAGTGACAAATATACGGGAGCTAAATATAACTCAAACATTTAAGGTTATATTTTCGCAAATAAATTTACTAGTGTAACAAATAAATTGATTATCAAAAACACAGAAATTATATTATATTTAGCTTAAATTATAATTATGTAAGATAAAAAATTTCAAATTAATGATAAGCAGCTATTTTTAACTTTTTAAATAATAAAAGAATATTTAGTGTGTGCCTTTCAAATCTGCAGTGGAAGAATTCCATTAAAAAAAAAATTATAAAGACCTCCACGGACCATTTTGAATACACTTGCGGACCACTGGTTTGGAACCACTACCTTAGTTAAAAATAATTAGAGTGATTAACTGGTTGAATAATGTCAGATTCTTACGGAGATCATTATTTTTTGTAATATTCGACCACAAGATGACAAGTTAGTGTATAGGTCATTGGATTGGGTGGATGATAATAAAACATTGTTTATTGTTGCACGCCGGATTTTTCCAACAGGTTTTGATAAATTAAAGCAACGAAGGAAATAGTTTGTTTATGCAAAAATAATTAATTACTATTAGATAATTGAGTATTATTACACGTTAAAAATAATAAAATAGCCTCAGCTTTATATCAATTTAAAAACGCGCAATTGAAGCTCTAATCTATTACCTTGAGTATATTAAACAGTATTCTTTAAGAATATTTTGTTCTTAAAAATGTGTTCTTTATGTACTAAAAAGAATAATTCAAAAAATAAAAAAATGGTCTCGTAAATTTCTTGAAATACCGACAACTTCTCCCAAATTGTTGAAGACAAATACAGTCAAACCTGTTTTTGTGCGGTGGATAGGGACCGCATAAAAAAAATCGCATAAAAAAATTGCACAAAACTTTACAAGTAGCTATAAAAAATAGTTTTCGCAACACAGTTAAAAAATATTTTTTTATGCGGTGAATAGGGACCGCATAAAAAAAGTACCACGTAGAAAATAACTCAAAACCTTACGAAATAACTAGGAACGAAATCAAGACACGAGGCTTGGCAGCTACTTGGAATCTCGCCAAACACTTTTAAATCAAGACACTTTTAAAAATATATCTCAAATCAAGAAACCTTACCTTTTAAAGTATCCTAACATAGATAGTATCAAACTTAACGAAAATATATTTGCACACTAAAATAATTCCTATATTAAAACTCAAATGGAATTGAAAAAAGATTTGGAATGGATGATTTTTGGAGTAAAATAATAAAACGATTTTTATAAAATGAATCATGTTTTATTTTTTTAACTGTTAGAAAGTCAACTTTTTTCTATTTTATTGCTTGAAGCAGGCAAACTTTGTTTTAAAAACATATTACCGTCAGGATTTCTGTTCATTGTGTAGTTAATATTTTTTGCTTTTTTAAATTACAGTGTTTAAAGTTGCGAATATTTTTTTACACTAATCTTTTGTTGAAAATATTCTGAAACACAAACGATAATTTAAAATTAAAAAGTTATTTCGCTTATAAAAATTTTGATGAATCATATCGGAACAATATTCTCCAGACAAAATGCATTTTAAATCATGAATTCTTTATAATTTCTAAATGGGTTGTCTGTAAATTGACTGATGAAAATCAAGGAAAAGTCTGGAATGACGAAAAAATGCGTGGTCAACCAGAAAAGTTTGTAAAAATAACAAAATACCTTAAGAAACCATAAAGACACTACTGAAGTGTAACACTTGTCACCGGCATTAGAGACACGCCCACAGAGTATTGCAGGGTAAGTCAGTATGGCGTCAAAAATGTCCTGCCCCGCCCTCCGTCAGAAAGCGCTGGAACCGGCACACCTTCTAATACTATAATATAGTATCTACTAACCTTGGATAACTTCGTCAATTATGTTCCAGTTTAATTGAAATATTCATAGACCGCACAAAAAAAGTCGCACAAAAAAAAAGACCGCACAAAAACAGGTTTGAGTGTATATGTAATGTATTTTCCATAAATTACTGTATTTTAAAGTTTCCTTCACCCATTGGGTACATTTGACGAGTGAGACTCGTCATCTGCTTACTTGGGCGAAGTTACGGTGGACGAGTCTGACCCGTCATCTGAATTTAAGAAGCAGGCGTTGATGTTTGCGGCACCCCAGCCAGTGGCCGTTGATCGCAAACAATTTGTTGTAGGGTCGGTCAAGAATGGGATCAATTGAATCTCACCAAATCCGTCCCATGGGCATAAAATAATTCAGTACTCAAAGGGTTAACGGACACCCCTTTTCTATAAATTAATTGAATCGTAATAATCTTCCCTCCTGTCTATAAAACTCTTTTTACCATCCAACATAACTTATCTATCATATTCGTGTTTCTTTTTTTTTAATGAAGTAGAGTTCTCATAACTTTTTCGCTGACGACTAAAACTCCAGTCTCTATTTAGTCATAAACAACTGCCTACGCGAATATTTTGATTAAACTTTCACATAGGAACACTTTAAGAGATTTTTGAATGCTTCCACATGAAAAGTCCCTGGGTTGAACTATTTCGGAACAATGTACAATCTAACAAAAGATAATCCCTAAAAATCCCTGTCTTTAAATATGAAAATTCCATACGACAGGACATACCCTCATTCCTAAGGTAACCCCGATTCTGTAATGAAATGTTTATCGGCTCTGGAGGAATAAATATTTTGAGCCTAACTTATTGGCCCTAATTGCTATACTTTTACCCACCCCCACCCCTCTAATACACATGAAGATTGTCCCCTAACTATAGAATTTCTACATATACATTTATTTATTTTTAACAAAAACTTTAAAAATACCGGTTAAAAAACTGAAAGAACAATTAAAATTTTTTTAAAAAAAATCATTCGAATAAAATAAATGCACTGACAAAAGTTCTTAACTTCTAGCTTCCCTTCACACTTAATTTAACGTTTCTTCGTAAACAAGAATTAATTATCCGCTAGTTAAAACCTCTTGTGTCAGTAATAGAACAACTTCCTTCCTTTTTCTGACGTGAAATACGTATTTTTTACACCTTGCAATCCATCCTTCCTGTGAAAGATAGCAGTAGTTGCGGAGCGCCAGGACGTAAATCATTCATTTTCAGCTGTTTCCCATTCATTTATTTGGAATCCTAACTACCACCCGTCTGGAACTAACTTTCCATAACTTTGAAATACTACTTAAAACTTGTAGGAATTCATTCATTTTCATGTCTCTCTAGGGATTCGTATTGATTGGTTCCAAAATATCCAGTGTAGATGTTGCCAACGTTCGAGACTCAATATTTAGTTAAGAAATGGAATATTTTATAGGATAAAATGGCGCACGTTTTTCGAACATTTGCAATGTTGTTCGAATTGTAATGTTATTGTTTTAATAATACTACAAATGAGATATACTTTTAAATATATATACAACTAAAATATTTCTGCAGATAAATTAATCATAGTGAATATTATTTAGCTATTAAAATGTTTTCTGTGGATAGAGGGCGTGCGCGTTGTAATGGAATTCGTCACAGAAATCAATCTTGTACAAGTTTGACATGTCATGGCCTTATGGCGACTTTTTGCTTTCTTGTAAACTAATTAATAATTTGAGCTAATTAAACATTGAAATACTGACGCTGTTAAAGTGCTGTTTTGAAATTGAATTGTTTTTTAACTAAAAGTTGAAGTTTTTTTCAACATGTTTTTAAAGCATTCAAGGGAATTCAGAAAAATTCTCAACAATCCTAAAGCAAACAAAATTAGCTTGTTAGTAAACGGAAAGTGGGTAAATTTACTAAATGATTTAAAATTCGAAAGAACGGCTAGTTAGACGATATAATGCTTCACATTAATAATAGTTATTTCATAAAGAAGCAAATATAATTTAACGCTCTGATTTGAATATTGTAAATCCTGAACTGAATACAGCTAATTTAATAAACACTAAACTAATATGAGCACAAGCCTTAAAGTCTTCTATCTAACGACTTTCCTGTCGAGCTCTGTTCTCTCTTCTTCGATTCAAAGTTACCGTATTTTATAATCTTCTTTACGAAACAAAAGAACGAGTAATTTCTCCTGTTAGACATGTACGCGCTTCTAGAGTCTTCGGAAAATGCAGAATATGAACGTGGCTCTATTCTTTGTGTTTTGCTATTTTATTTAATAATCTTCTTTATATATAATTCTCTTACGCGGTGATCAAAAAACGCTGTACTTCGTTTCGTGATTTGGCAACACAATGTCGGCAGGGAATAAGCGTAATAAGCCTTGTTAAAAACGTCGCCATGTTAGTCCTAGTTATCGAATTCGACTCTTTGAATTCGAATGCGTTTCGTGGTTAGGGTTTCGAACTTTTTGAAACCATCTAAAATAGTGATTTCCAACTCGAGGGAGGGTCTGATGTGGTCTGTAGACTGTTGTCTATTCTTCAAAATATTTTAAACTGTTATTTTATAACTTTTAAAATCCTTCTTGGAATTTAAGGGGGACCCGAGCCCCAAAATCCGGAAAAATTGCTAAATTTTTTTTTCTTCATAAAACGATGCTAAACAAACTTCAGAAGGTGTATACAAAATTTCAAAACAGTAAAAGAAACAGAACATATGTTTTTTTAGATATTTATATGCCATTTATAACCTTTCTACATACTGTTCGTCTGCAACAATCGTCATTTACTCAAAATATTTTTTTTAAATTCTGGTCACGTTTAAAATGCTAAGGCTTTGTAAATAATTAACTTAAAACTAAACTGTTAATAGTTTTTGAAGCTCTAATATTTGTTTTATAAACGTATGTATAGCTTTTTTAAATTAAGTTATAAATTATTTTTTTACAAATTATTAAACTTAAAAGTTTGAATATATTTTGGGTTTTGAACTTAAAATCAGTTTTTTAAAACAATTAAAACACAAATCTGCAAAAGTCTATACATATGATTGTAGTGTGTACTTTGATGTTATGTAATCAATTAAAAAAATTTAAAAACATTAAAAATTGAAAAAGGAGTAGTGTTTTTAAAAAACGTCTTTTTAAGCTTAAAAAATTCCAAAAATATCAAAAATAATTTTTTTAAACATATTTTTGTTTATGATTATTGTTCAGAAAAAGATGTTCTAATAATATAAAAAAATTGGTATTTCTGAATTCATTAATAAACAAATTAGGATTTGGGGCTCGGGTCTCCCTTAAAAATTCCGTTTAGTTTGCCGTTTATAAAGGTAAGATGCAATTTTTGGAACGTCCTTTTAAACGAAGTATCTATCTACATTGTTATAAAATCGAATTGTTATAAAAAAACATATTTTTTGACAACAATGAATGAAATAAATTAATATATTTATTGCTTTAAAAAATCGAAAATTGGCGATCAAAAATCGCTTTGGCGAAATAACTCTTTCTGATAATTATGGTTCAACGAGAAAGATAATTTAAAATCTAGCATTTGGAGATGTACCGGAGATGTCTAAACAATATATAAGTTACTTTGCTTTCGAGAAAATAAAAGAAAAGAAATAAACGGGGAGAAGGAACCAATGAAGTAAAAAAAAATAACGCCTGTCAAACCGCGGTTAATAGCTATTAATTAAAAAAATGCATTCTTTAATTGCAACGATATTTTTATTTTTTAAATATATTTTATACATTCATATTTTTATAGATAATTTAATTTATTTCTCCAATGCGTAGAGATGTCGCTTTTGTTAATTTTTATTTTCGCCTTGGGGAAGACATTTTACTTGCTCAACATGTTTATCATAAAACGAGCCATTTGCGATTGCGCAAATGACACTTGATTCGGTAATTGTATCGGCAGAGCTGGCTTCACGTCAACGCACGACATCCATTGTGTTTCAACCCTTTTAATACTTCCAAGAGAGGAAATAATCGTCGAAATAAAAAAAAACGAGAAATATTCGAACGACGCAGTGGAACGCGTTGCAAAATTCCAAAACAAAACTTCGTATCCACGGGGACAGTTCTTTTAAGTAAAAAATTAAGTAGGATGTGTTTATCGAGATGGCCGTTTAGTTTAAGGCGTGTAACGTCAAACTCAACTTTGTGTTCGAGTGAAAATTTAATTTATAAATAACCATGATATATACAAATTTCATATTAGAAATTTATATTTTTGTAGAATATTTCACTTTATCAAAAGATTGTTGTTGTTCATATAAGTTTTTCGAATGCTTTTGAAATATCTCCACCAAATTAAATACAGTAGAACTCTCCAATTATCAGCAGCAATTGAAAACAGACCCCCATTCGGATAATGGATATAATCGAATATCCGGATAACTGGATAATTGATTAAAAAATAGTTATTAAAGAAAAAAAAACTTTTCTCCCTATGAACAAACTCATCTGGTCGATTCGATCAATTGTTAAGTCTTGCAAGTGTCCTACAAGCTATTTATTACATTAATGCACATTACATTACAATGCTAATGGTTATAGCTCTAAGTAAAATATACCTTGTTTTAACATCCAGAATTAACATGAAACATGCGAATGTATTGTTCATTTATATAAGATGGTTCCAAAACGTTAGATGGCTGTGGACCACTAAGTCGGAAATTGCACAACGCGAGGACCACCATCTTCTAATGAACAAAATAAAAAAAATACATCAATTTTAAAACATGAAATGATTTAAATTACTAATGAATGTTTTAGTGAATGAAATTTAGGTTTTTAAATCGCAAATAATTGTGATTTCTTTTTAATTTTTCACTGAAGGAATGAATAAGTATATGTCATTTTTTTAAAGCCAAGTAAAAACGTTTTGTTAATCGCCAAATTGCTCCATGGACCACTTTGGGTGGTCTCTAAGAGACCACCAGTGGTCCGCGAACCACGCGTTGGGAACCAATGTAAAATATGGTCACTCCGAACGTGAGTTTGGTGCATCGTGCAGTATTTTATTAGTTTGTGTCTAAAAGAGAGTGTTGTTTACACAGCTTCTGCACGAATCGGAAAGCACGCTTCTCTCTTATCCATCAGATGTCACGATGCAAAATATGGCAGACGAGACAAGTTTTGTTCGTACATGAATAACATTTGGTTCTAAAGATTCGATAGAATTTCCTAAACTTATGGTACACCGACGTTAACGACGTGTCCTTTTTCTTGACATAAAACAAGCCCTGATCAGAATAATGTTTATATCAATGACAGCTTTTTACGTGAGCTGTAGAATCGCCCATTGAAAAAGTACGTGAGCAGAAAAAAACATGCGTTGTTAAAATACCGGGGAATAACAATGAAATGTTCATTGTTCTGTGTATAAAAAAGTCGGTAGTATTTCTATCAATTGCATATGAATTTTTCGTTACTTAATTCGTTGCCTATATAAAGCGGAATCGCGAGTCCAAGAAGAAAAGAGTCAATATGATATTACTATTTAAGATTTTAATATTTATTGGAGAATAGTTGTGTACACGGAACGAAGCGTAGAAGCAAATTTTATGACTGCCCAATTTCTCCGAAAATTAGTGACTACTCAATCGTGTTTACAATTTTAAGAGTCTACATTCGAAAAGGAAAACGGTAGACACAATTTTATTTTTTTGAGAAAAATATTTAATTTTTTATAATACATTTTTGATATGTACTTTAAAAAAAATCTTTATAATTTTTTTTTCAGTATCTTAACTTTCGCCATATCTTAAACAGGCCTCCGTGGCCGAGCGGTCAAGGCGTTCAGCTACTAATCCGAAGATTGGTGGTTCAAACCCGTGCGATGGACTGGACAAAGAAAAGTAAAAAATTAGTGATCTTGTGATCGGAGGGTTGCCAGCTTCGCTACAAAAATACTAGAAAAGTCGTCCAGAACATCCGCAAAAATTAACGGCGTGTATACGGGACTGGTGCACGATAAATCTGATCGGGGTTCAAAGTCCCGACGTCTATTGAAGGCGTTGGGTGCCAGTTCAGATGTTTCCTCGTCATCAGACCATGATTCTAAAATAACGAAGTGCATGTATGAATGTGTATGTGTTCCAGTGTCTTTCCTTCGAGATAGACCCCGAACCGTCGCCAATAGCCCACTGTGCAGCTCTAGTGCGACGTTAATTAACCAAACCATATCTTAACATTTTATTCAAATGTATATTAGATATATTCCATTTCAACTGTGAACGATTTTGTTTAAAATGTATACAAAAATTAGATTTAGATTTCCCTAAACAATTCAATTATGTATTTTTTAAACTTGCAAAATTTATTAACGGCTCATTTCAAATTTACGACTGCTCATTTCTACGACACGGCTGCCCAATTAATTTCACGATTGCCCTTTAGAACAGGCCCTGAAGTGTAGTATGCAAGTAGGTCTTTGGTCCATCGCGTATTTGACTAAGCCAGATTTGCACAGCCCCTTCCCTTTTCCTCATCTGGTTGGTACGTCATCCAGAGACGTGTGTTTTTGTTTTTCCTTCGGGATCAGCTGCCTCAGCTGTATTTCGACAAGGGGGGGGGGGGATTATTTGTGGCGGTTGAGGCGCCGCTGAAATATCGTATCAAGCTGTTGATCCCATTGTAAAATCGGGATAGAAGAAATCGTGGAATTGCTTTATTTGTTTTACAAAATTTGGTCAACTGTCGTGTAATTATTAAATGTTTCAGGAATAAAAATTGACATTATACAATCATTAACGGTTATAATGTTTGGTGTGAAACTATATAAAAAATATTGGTTTTTACTATAAAATTGTATTTTTTTTGTAAGCATTTCCCTTTATTTCGATAGCAGAGTAAGAATATACCATACCAACTGTGTAAGCAAGCGATAGTAACTAAATTTTTTTTATAGATTTTCCTGAAATCGTATTTAAATTTTTCTCCCTTAGTTAATAATGAGGAAAATGAATTTTATAACTCTAAATCGCCTAGAGTTATAAAAACTGAATTTTGATTAATCAAACCTAATGTATTTTAATATTTTCGCATCAATGGATATCCTTTTATACATTTATTTTATAGCTAGATGTAAGGTCAACTTTTGAGGTACTCACCAACCATTTTTGGTGGCGTACAGTCTGGGAACTGCGTCTGTAGTATTAGAAACTGCTAAAATCTCAATTTTGACGAGAATATACATTTTTAAAATCAGTTTGGGGCAGAACCTTGGTTATCGGTAAAAACTTGCGCGACCCTAAAAGGTTGGATATCTCAAAGCGCACAACTCCAGAAGGAATCAATCTATGTGGAAAGGGATGGGGGGGGGGGGGGGTAGAAACGACCAAACATCGTAAAAGTGAAGGTAGTCCGCCTCGACCAGTTTGACAACTAATACACTCCTCCTTTTGATCATTGTACCGCGTGAAGGGGGAAATAAGTCATATTTTGGGCATACGCTGGCTTATTTAACTGCTGTAACTTCAGTTATAATCGACGGGTCGTGGCAGAGTGCTTGCTTAAGTTAAGAACAACGAGTTCACAATTTCAATTAACTAGTTGACAGTTTAAACCATTTGTGGGAAAATTGTGTGAGGTAGTTGAATTGCGTGAACTAGAACTGAAGTGAAAAGGGACGATTTGTCGAAGATTTCACTACCAAGTCGAAATATCGAGTAAAGTTAAATCGTGGCATAAGAAACACAAACACCTTGAAAAAGCAATTCAAGACCAAAGAAATGATACCAAGATATCTAAACTTATGACAAGTGCGTGCGGAGAGATCTAGATCTTACCGAAGACACGAGCAGGAGCGCGTTCAAAGTTTTTGCGAACCAAACCTCTTAGTGGGAACTATACCCCATTTTTTACTTACCTTGGATGGATGTGTAAGAAAAATATTATAATTATATTTTTAGGTTGAAATATTTTTAACAAATTAAAAAAAAATTATTCACAAATTTTCCCATACAAAATCCTTTTCTTACCTTAACATCACCAAACTTCCTAATCTCGATACCTGTTATTCGCATATAATGAAAATTATCGATGCTTTTTTAAGTATCAGCAGTATCCCCACACACGCATGACCCAATTTTCTTGTTGTCAGAAGACAATTTAAGCCACTAATCCGAAGACCCCCTCCCTCAGTACATCCTCTTAGGGCTTCCACGGATTGACCATGAGAATGCAGAATAAGGTCAACGGTTGGACGACGTAAACACACGACGTCTGTTGCTAAAACGAGAACGTCGGTGCGTAGTACACCAGCAATGCCTGAACTGGAGTACGGGGTATTTTGTTTGTTGGGCTGATCTTTTCAGCGGGCGCGCTGCCAAGGGACCTTGAATAAATAAACGGCAAAAGAATACTTGTCAATGATGAGTCTTTTTTTTTTATTATGGAAGGATAGCGCCAGTTTTGTGACGTCACACTCTAGACGACGTAAAGGTAAAGGGGGGGGGGTGGGGGGGGGGGGGGTATTAATGGGAGAGTGTCCTTTGTTCGAAATAAATTGTTTTTGGTAAAAGGTTAATTGCTGTTATTCGATTCGTCCCTATGAAACTTTTATTTTTATGGATGGCCCCGTGAAAATTTTATGTTAGCTTTTGTTGGATGGTGTGACGTCCTTTTGACGTAAGAAAAAGGCGTTTGTGAAGGTGTTTACTGCTTTTTATTAGTTCTTCTCATATTATGAAATACTTACTCTCAAGTATATTTCTTTTCATTTAAAAATGTGTTTAATTTTTTTTCTTTGATGAAACTTTACCAGGTGAAATCAAGCCACTTAAAAATGGTGGAGATATTTTATTTGACTTTCGCCCGATCCCAATTTTACTCTCCTTACATAGGTATGCATAAAGGAGGATAAAGGTGAGGAGCATGTCCTCGCATTTGTTATCCCGAAGTCCGTGACCAATCCAGTGTCTGAATCCCAGATGAACGTCAAGCATGGCGTCTGCAGATGAAATATGCAGGGACATGTTCGTCACCTTAAAGCTGGGAAACGTATCCTCGCTTTTTTCCTCCGTCTTTTTCGACACTAGATTAGTTGGTTTCCTTCCGAAACATGGGATATAACCAATCCCGTGCTGGAATCCTTGGCAGACGTCGAGCGCGGCGTCTGTAGATGAAAAAGGCTAGGACATGTTAGTCACCTTTACAGGGCGTCGTGATTAACCAATGTCAACAATGGCGTCAAAACGTAGTTAGCTGACATAATATTCAAAATTTCATTAAGAATTTTTTAATGGGAGAGTGTCCTTTGTTCGAAATAAATTGTTTTTGGTAAAAGGTTAATTGCTGTTATTCGATTCGTCCCTATGAAACTTTTATTTTTATGGATGGCCCCGTGAAAATTTTATGTTAGCTTTTGTTGGATGGTGTGACGTCCTTTTGACGTAAGAAAAAGGCGTTTGTGAAGGTGTTTACTGCTTTTTATTAGTTCTTCTCATATTATGAAATACTTACTCTCAAGTATATTTCTTTTCATTTAAAAATGTGTTTAATTTTTTTTCTTTGATGAAACTTTACCAGGTGAAATCAAGCCACTTAAAAATGGTGGAGATATTTTATTTGACTTTCGCCCGATCCCAATTTTACTCTCCTTACATAGGTATGCATAAAGGAGGATAAAGGTGAGGAGCATGTCCTCGCATTTGTTATCCCGAAGTCCGTGACCAATCCAGTGTCTGAATCCCAGATGAACGTCAAGCATGGCGTCTGCAGATGAAATATGCAGGGACATGTTCGTCACCTTAAAGCTGGGAAACGTATCCTCGCTTTTTTCCTCCGTCTTTTTCGACACTAGATTAGTTGGTTTCCTTCCGAAACATGGGATATAACCAATCCCGTGCTGGAATCCTTGGCAGACGTCGAGCGCGGCGTCTGTAGATGAAAAAGGCTAGGACATGTTAGTCACCTTTACAGGGCGTCGTGATTAACCAATGTCAACAATGGCGTCAAAACGTAGTTAGCTGACATAATATTCAAAATTTCATTAAGAATTTTTTAAGCATTAATAAAAACATTCTTTATATTTGTATGACCTCTAAAGCCCATTTTGCACGAACGAGTAAAACGCGCGCTAGCTTCTAGATAGAGGAGGGAAACGATGTCGTCAACGTTTGTTTGAAATGCCTATATAGTCTCTTACACATTGGTTGCAGTTCTCTACATTTCGAATATAGTATTATGATTTTCTAACTGACAAAGTATAAATCAAAAATGTCTTTTTTCTAAGCAAAAAGTTTAAATATGCGTGACGCCCGACAAACAAGCCTATTTATCAAGCCTTTGTGTTGGATTACTATTATGATCTATAGAGTGGTAACTGCTTGGGGGGGGGGGGGGGGGGAGCCGGGCCCCATCACTTTTTTAGAACTCTCACTCCAAAACCTTACAAGCGGGACCGTTTTTGGTCCTTAAGGTTGTTTTAAATATTGTTTTGTACCGGGGGCCCTGTTTTGATTCGGCCCCTTTGACTTTTTGTGCTCGCGAGTCGCCAATTTCTAATTGGCATTATACTATAAAATTCCATTTCTATGAGATCTTATACTTTAAATGAAACATAAAAAATAAGCAAATCAATCTATATATTTTTAAAACTAAAAAAAAATCAAATACTTTTGATCCGACTGTTTTGGTAAATAAAACAACTGAGGCTGGAAGAAAGCGGATCATTCTTGTTGGCTAGGCGCAGTGTTCTAATTTGTGTAGTTCTCAGGTCAAGGCCCAATACGGTTGCCAAAAAAATCTAAACAATAACAGAAAGGGGGGTCACTGTAAAGAGAACTGTTTGTCATTCCAAGACGCCTCCTATGTTCTTTTGTTGGTGCTGTCGACAGTTTTGATTGTTTGTAAAAACATTGCATTTATCTTGGACGAAAACAACTTTATTTAAGGTCGGATTTGGCATTTGTCTGGAGTGTCTTCATTTTTACTCAATTGAGAACTTTGGAACATGATGATTTTCTTAAGAAATAAAAAACAAAAACAAAATAATGTATTTATATTTAAATATAAATTAGAAAATGTTAAATAACGAGGGAAATAATGGGCTATTTTACGATTATTTTAATATTAGCAGCTTTCCATCGTAATATTCGCTATGTCAAGAAATAGTTGTCTGATTATTTTCATTTATTCTCGTAAGTTAAAAAATGGGTTACCTACATTTCAATAATACCAAATATTTTTTAACGAATATTTATTTGCCAAATTTGTTTTAAAAAAATGTAACGACATTTTGAATGGAAAAAAGCAATGATTAATTTTTATGGATGCTGAAACCACCTCATTTTGTCGAAAAGTTGTGTTGTTTTAGAGTTTTGGAATACCGAAAATAATTTGGTAAAGACAATGTCATTTTTTTATTTAAAAATCCTTCACTAAATAGACAAAAAAAAACAATGATTTTCAATTTATGTCGATTCCATTGAAGTCGATTCATAATACTACTCCATTAAAACTCTCAAGTGACGTAAACGATCGGTGTGTTTCTTCGGATAATTTCAGTTTCACACCTCGCGTGTAATAGCGTGTGTACAGGACTTAATGTACTTTAGATATATATCCACATTGGCGGATTCACACGCCTCCAGACCTATGGAATTCTTCTTTTTTTCCTACGCAATTGTGGAAGACATATGTAGGTAAACTTTTATTGCCCAATTCTTGTCCTGCTCTACAAAATCAGAAAATCAAACGTTAACAATCTTTAGACAATAACCATCAAATCAATCTAACATGTACTGATATCTCTCTCTCTCTCTCAAATAATTCCAAATATCACGACACCTTTATATAAATGCTAGCCCCCCCCCCCTCCCTCCCTCCCCCTCAAGGTTTGGGGTAGATAGGCTGGCGAGCATCAGTCATGTCTTTACAATAGAAAAATGATAGTCTCCTTTGTTTTGACTGATAACTTTCTAAATTGACAATTTGTATTTCATTAGTTAATGTTAACTAGAGACACACAATTACATATTTTTGGAAAGGTTCAGATCTATTTCGCAGGGCTCGCGAGCTCTTTGGCCTCTTGTGTGAATGTGGCTCTTCCACAAAATACCCCGTGCGGGCGTACACGTACAGTCTTAAGAACATCGATATATAAACTTGACAACTTTCCAAGGAGATACAAGGCCATTGTTCACATTAGTGTCCGTCAGTCATTTTTATGATTTAATTTTAAGGATACCTTACAATTAAACATTATCAGTAAGTAATATCGCTATTAAGTATGGTATCAAGTTTTATTCAACGTACCTATAGTTTAACTAAGTCTGGGAGTGTTGTAGAGAGTGAACGAAGATGTAGTGTCGAGGATTGAGAAAGGTATGTTGAGATAGTTTGGACATATAGAGAGGATGAACGAAAGGAGATAGACGAAACAAGACGAGTGTGGTTTGGTGAGTTTGAAGGGGTAGTTCTCAGCGAACGCACCTCAATCAGATTGAGGATTTTTTTTTTTTTAAAGCCAGCTTAGGAGTTCCATAATTAAATTAATAACAATGTAACCTATATAGTTTAATTTTAAAAAATTTGTCTCTCAAAAAATATTTCAATTGTTGTACTATTGATATTTGGCTCTGTTGACTAATGAGTTTGCCGACCACTGCCGTAGGGGGTACAGGCGGCGAAAAATATAATAAAACTATTAATTATCGCAAACTAAAGCTAAAAATGTTACGAAATTAATGCTAATTAGGTAATTAATTAAACATTGGCTTAATTAAATATGATGTAATATTATTTGTTTATATTTTTTTCGAAAGGGGATCACGTCCACATGTAATCCTCAACCCCCCCCAATTAATTTTTACTGGTCCCGCCTATGTCTACCAACCGATGTGACAGTTAATGTATGCGACTTCTTCCAAAACAAGAGATGACGACGCCATTCGTGCGACCCGGAGCGTCGTCATCGTCCATTGTCCTTCCCTCTGATGGTCCTGCTATTGCGACGAAGGACTTTTCTCTCGGGAGAAAGAGACGAGCGACCACTTAATTGAGAGAGACCGTTGGAGAAAGCAAGGTCACACGGGATGATGGATCCGTCGACACTTCTTATTGCCGCACTTTAAAGAAGAACAAATGACTCTCCCCCCCCCCCCCCCACTCCATTATTTTTCATAAATACGGGCGTAGGTGCTTGGGAGGGTGTCGCACCCTCCAGCGTATCCGTCGACGAATACCAGTTCAAAATAAGACATTTGTTCTGGTTGTATATTAGCTATCAATATCTCAAACACTGTAACATCTTAAGTTGTATACCGCAGTTTTAAACGACTATTTGGCAATATTATGTATTGTCATGTAACTATAACCTACATTGTATTGAACTACATAAATAATGTGACGGTATTTTATTGCAGATATAGTATTTAGATTCATTATTATTTATACATAGTATTTTTATTCCAATGCATAGTATTGGAACAAAAATCACGTAACTCCTCTTTGATATAGAATGTTACATTTACAACTATTTTTAAGTGTATCAATTACATCTCTATGCAATGTTTTGCGGGCCGATTTATATCAATTTGTTAGCAATAATTATTATCTCAATTAATCAATAATAATAAATTATCTTATCATTATCTAAGTTAAATTCAAGATTTTTATTCGTTAAGAGCTCTGTTAAATGAATAATCAAGCGTTCAATAATAAGTTTAATAATTATAACGTTAATAACAAATATAATTAATTATAATAACAAATATAATTAATTATAATAACAAATATAAAAAAATTATAATAACACAAATATAAATAATTGTAATAACAAATACATTATAATAACAACAACAAAAAATATATAAATAATTGTAATAACAAATATAAATATTTTTAATAACAAAGATAAATAATTTTAATTACAAATATAAATAATTATAATAACACAAAATATAAATTAGTTTAATACAAGTATTTATAATTGTGATAAAAACTATAACTAATAACAATTATCTAATTAATTATAATAATTATATATTTAATTATAATAACAATATAAATAATTATAAGAACATAAATATAAATAATTGTAATAACAAATACATTATAATAACAACAAAAATTATAAATAATAGTAATAACAAATACATTATAATAACAACAAAAATTATAAATAATAGTAATAACAAATAATTATAGTAACAAATATAAATAATTATAATAACAAATATACATAATTATAATAACAAATTTAAATAATTTTAATAACAGTGTTGTTAATAATAAACGATAAAAGTTAATAGTAGTAATATGTATTGTTATTATTATCATAAACATCATCCTTAATTATTATTGTCGTTGATCTTATTTTTCTACTTCCTAATATTATTTACCATTCATCAAAGTTATTATCATTATTATGAACATTTTGTAACAGTAAAATGAACTTGCTTATAATAACACTCCAGACGATTTTTTTTTCTAATCGATAGTCTCTTGCATATATGCCGACATATATTTGTAAAATTTAAAACTGATAAAAATTGGTTAAATGCATGCATTCAAAAAAGTATATTTACCTTTATTACAAATTTAACATAAGTTCTCGGAGCTAAGAGGAGAAACTTTTAAAACATACAATTTTTCTCATTTCTAAATTCAAATAAATAAATTTTTCATTTGTAATGTAATAATAATAATGTATTTATTGTATTACTGTAGCGTGGATACTTTGTTTCTATACAAAGCATGTATTGCAACATTTCTGAATGAATTGTAAAATCAGGGAAATTTTTGTGATGCCATCATGGAAATCAGGGAACTTTTTTTTCCAGGATTTTGTTGCCACCCTGCAGAAATTGTGACTGAGTTTGTCAGGGATTTCCATTTTGAGATCTGGTAACCCTACGTACTATTCCCGATATCCCATATACTGAGGAAACAAAACCGTATATCATTCACTAGTCTGACTTTTTTGGGGATCGTAAATAAACAGCCGACAACTATTTTTTCCCTGCAGAAAAGTGCCACTCATAAAGTTGGGAAAAATACGACTCTAATGATGCTCCGGAGAACAGTTGTAGGCGCAACGCCAATGCTGGCGCCAATTGCTCTCGAGGGATCCGAATTGGCTGTGGCCAAAGGAAGAGGACTCCTAATTGCTCCCGGCTCTGGCGAGACTTGATGTTAAGTTAAATTTATACGCTGCTAATAGGAGAGACATCAATAATTTGGGATGTTTTCAGCGGTGGTAGGATGGTAATCTTTAAAAAAAATAAGGGAAATTGGTGCAATGCACATATGAGACCCTTCCGTTCAATGCGTAACCGATTTTTTTTCTTAAAGTATTTTTTAATAAATAATGTATTTTTTGGATAATGTTTTGTAATTGATCTATTTTTCGAAGGAGCGTGTAGCAAACCACCATCGATCTTAGCATGGACAATGACAAATCGTCATCTATGCTTTGGCCGAGTTTGAACCTATTTTTAATTTATTCTTATATTATATCGTTTAAAAAAAAAAACGTGCGAACAGCTGGCATTCTTATTAAATTTAAATAATAATAATTCCATTTTAATATATACAATTACTATTCATAGACCTGTCGCAAAGTATTGGGTAAGGTTTGGGGAAATGAGTCTTAAAACTCTGTTTTTGACATTCCAAGTCCATTTTCTCATTGGAAAAAAAAATTGGAAAATTACGATTGTTCCATAAAACTGTTCATTTATTTAATGGAAAAATAATCGTCTATTTTAATTTATATCTGACGTTTTTATAAATATTTTTAATAATTATTTGTCTACGTTAATCTACTACGTGGGACCCCTGTGGGAATTATGGAAATTTTAGTATAAACAGGCATTATTAAAACGAACTTTTAAATAAAATCAGTAACTTGAATAAAATAGAATAAATAATAATATTAAAAACTTAAAACATTTGAATATTAATTAACTGTTTTTCTTCCTAAAAGCAGTCTGTAATTCGCCGTTCGTCACTTTAAAATATCAACCACATATATTGTATAATTTATTTCCTTCAAAATAGAACATCTGCTAATATTGTTCTTGGTTTGTTGTTTTGATTCAAGAAGCTGTAATATATGGAATTAGCGAAATTAATTTTTAATTTTAATTTGTTGCGCAGACGATTTTTTATTTCATTTAAAACATTATATTTAACTTCGATCATAACAAGCAAATGGTGGCCATTTTTGTACCGAAATATGTTCTTTTTTTGGCAGTTTATTTGAGAAAAAAAAATGTATGTTACTTCATTATATTAACATGTAAAGTGTTAAATATATTGCAGTTAGTTCTTGTCATTTATAAGCTTCGAAATTCATATTTTTGTAGAATAATTTAACTTTTGTCGAAGATTATTAAATCTTTACGAATTTCCTATTCTTAACATTAATAATTCGAAAACCCAAATAAAAGAATTCTATTCTAATTGTATTAAAAGGATTCTATTCTAAATGTATTAAAAGGATTATATTCTATACAAACCCCAGGAATATTCATAAATAATTCGACTTTTCAAGTTTATAGACAGAAGTTTTCATGTGTCAAACTATCGCAATTTTTTTGTATACTCAAACAAATTAACATTTGGACTTGAATGAAAACACCCAGAAATGTAATTTTCTGTTAAAATGTACTTCATTAACGAAATAAATTAACAAAAAAAAAAGAACAAGATCAAAACCTAAGTTAAACATTGTGTATAATTCAATATTTATTTTTTAAAAAACAGTTATACCAGGACCCATTTTCCTTCACCTTACATACATTTTCAGTTGGGCTGATTTTGGTAGCCCACGAAATTAAACTTTGTGCTGTACAGATATGCCTATACTTTAACCGTCTAGCCGACAAAATTATTCGCTCCAAAATTAAAATACTGGTATTTGAATGAAACACCACACATTTTATAATGTGTTAGAATATAAGGCTAACAAAAAATTAGAATAATTTAAAATCTGAAGTCCATAGGTGTTGCCACCACTCCCCTCTCAACTCTAATTGTTCCACAATTGCCAATCTCAGAAGTTTCTGTTCCAAGGGTGGCAACACCCGATCGTCTGTTGGCCGTCCTCCAGCCGCAGAGACTATTCTGCGAGATCTCCGAAAAGCGGTTCCTCGTCTGTCTTTTGACGTCACAAGCAAGAAAGAATCGCATACCACGAGGAGAGGAACACCGCGTTTAAATTCAAGGATGGGGACCATTTGCAATGATAAATGAGGATTTGCAACAAGGTCTGCAGAGTGTCACTGGATCCGGGCTTCAATCTTGGTGCCTTCTTCCGTGTTTATCTTTCTGAAGACGTGACTTTCGTTCTGGTTCTGACTGTTGGCATTGAATTCGAAGGTCTGTCAAATTATTCGCCATAAAGTAACGGGGGAAATGTCATCAAGTTCTTTTTTTTGTAATTGTTGGAAACTTTGATGTGATCAGGGCTGTTGAAAGGGCCGTCAAAATCAATGCCGGAAACACACAACTGAAGTTTTATAATAAATTACACAAAAAGTATAAAGAAAGTAATAAATGTATACGAAAATCAATATTTTGATTCTTGTCGCATCTGTGGGTTAATTTTATGCCAACAGGAAGAAGACAAAACATATTTGAACCTAATTTGTCCAATTGGCATTAACATAAAACATTTTTTTGCTCTTAAATTTATACACTGCTAATAGGAGAGATATTAATTAAATCAAAAATTCAAAAGAAAGTAGGCTGGTTAATAAAAATATCTTTTTTTAGAAAGAAAACCGACTTCAGAAAAACACACTAAAAAGTAAAAAACTTAAATTTTACGAATGAGTTGAAAAATTTAATTATTTAATATCAATTTTATACTTATTACAACTTTTTTAAATCGGCTCCAAAATTTATGTATGTTATTTATAAATTGACACCTGCTTCAAAAAGTTGTAATAAGTATAAATTGATATTTAATAATTTAAAAATTGCTACTCGTTTGTAAAGTTAAAATTTATTTTTTTACATTTTAGCGCATTTTCCTTAAGCCGATTTTTTTTTATTTTTCCCTTTTTAGTTTTATTATAATTTATTTATTAATTTTAATATTTTTTTATTTTTCCCTTTTCCGGCCGTATATTATTTTCAAAAGATGCCCAAGTGAAACATTCCCTATTCAACAAAAAAAAAGTGTCCAAATATCTAAATTAGAACCGAAATCTTGCGCGTAAATACATAAAAAAAATTCATAACAGTCGAATTGATAACCTCTCTCCTTGGCGCACGATTTGGCCGTTTTAATTTAAAGTTTCTGTTTTCGGTTGGCGCGCTGTTCAGATGGTTAAAAAGCAAAATGGGGATGTGTTTCAGATCAAAAAGTAAATACGAAGATACTTATAAATTATATTACTTGATTTAATAACAATTAGCAACACATCTTTAGCACTTTATCAAATTTTAAAATACCACTTTCGTTCAGAACGCTAAAGAGTCGTTCTCACAAATTTCCAACTCAAAATGTTTGTTGTTAAACTATTATTTTATAAAACTCTCCATGTCTTAGCTTATTTTAAAATTCCCTAATGCCGTATAAAATTGAGTTTTCAATTGTTACCTGATTCTTTGAAAATATTTATGTATATGACGGAATTGAAAAAGAAAAGCCATTATAGTTGAAATAGCAAAGACTTCAAATATGCACAGAAAAAAATATGTACAAACACCAATTACAGTAAATGAATTTTATCATTGGTATTAGTCTTCATTGAGACTATTATTTGGATTTAAAGCATTTTTTTCAAATTTATCTTTGATAATTATATGATTCATATGGTGTTTCTATAGCTAGGGGGTAGTCGTCAGGATTTTTAGAAGGGGTTAATTGAAAAAGTATAGGAATAAGGGCCGTTAAGGTAGGTTCAAAAATATTTATTCCCTCCAGAGCACACTTTGCAGTTTCAGGGTTACATGATGAATAATAGATTGTGTCTTCTTATAGTGACTTTTTATATATATAAATAGGGACTTTTAGGGATTTTTTTTTCAATAAGATTGAGTCAGGGGAATCAGCTAATTGGTCAGAAATGGAATGACGTACGGATTTTCATGTGGAGGGACACAATAAACCCTTAAATTGTTCTTGTGTGAAACTTATTGCCAAATTATGCATGTAGGGGATTGTTATGACTAAATAAATCTCGGAATTGAAGTCGTCAGCTAAAAGTTTATGGGAACGCTATTGTATTAAAGAAAGATAAGTTATGTGGGATGGTAAACAGAGTTGTTTACGCACGAGGAATGATTATTACGACGCAATTAAATTATGCGGATTAAAAGGGGTGGTAGATTAGGAAAAATTTAAATATAGTAATTTAAGGAAAATATATTACATTCATTTATATTTACCTTGATTAGATTAACCTTGCACAATAACTACAAAATTGACTTTTGGATGCATGCTCTTTGAACCACTATTGAATGACGAGAACAATACCTGAGCGAGCTTACACCCAACTCGTGAAACTTTAACACAGCGTTGGACATTTTAGACTCGACAGATTTAAGGTGCACCAGCTCCTCTACATAGTGTCTTCAGATCCATGATACTATGCTGCCAAGTTGTATAATGTCGAAGTTTCTAGATAAGAACTTTTAAATTTTGCAACTCGCCTTTTTTTATAATTCATGTATGGTTCATTCGCCATGATTCATTATTCATTTTCGGATATTTGTGATTAATCTAAATCAGAAATTTCTCCAGCAAACTAATTGTAATAAGATTTAATGATTGTCTTATGATATATTCAAACAATCGTTAACTTATTGCATCTCAAACAAAATATGTTGTTTAGCAAAATTGCGAAGCATTTCCGATTTGCATCGTCGGTGAATATTTTTACTAATCTTGGAATGGAGTCCAGGTTTCAAAAAAAGTTTTAACCAACTGACGGTCGAAGCAGTGATATCTCATCTTAGAATCTCCAGTTTTACTAAAAATGCACATACAATAAAAAAACTAACTTTTTAAACGTAATTATTAATTTTTAAAAACTCTTTTCAACAGAGCAATCCACACGAATCTAGAAGTTCACAATACACATTCCGCACCATATCTGCATCACCTGCAGGGCATTCTTCTTCAATTGTTTTTATAAAATCCCGGCTACGCACATTCCCAAAATTCGCGACTCTTCAAAAAGTAATTATTTTATGAACTATAAACATTAAAATATGTAAACAATTAAAGAGGAACAGCATCATCCCTAATTTGTTTTTAAGTGCTATTTATTCCAAGTTTTCCGGTTGTTTCTGAGTATGAATTTCACCAGGGCCATTGTCCTTCGAAGATCTCATCAATTTCACCAAATAAATATGAAAACATTTCGCGTCGAGTTGATTGAAAAGAGTTAACCTGAAGAATTCGGATCTGATAGCGGGAACTGTTTTCGAATGTTTTCGTTGACGGTTCTTTGTTCCTGCTCAGTGCCATTTGAGGTGTTGTCTTCTCTAAGAATAAACTGTCGTATGCAAAAAGCGTCGAGTTGTGTTTATTTAACAGATAGATGTGACGCTCATAACAGCTGGGAGACGGTGAATGGTGTGTAAGAATACTTCTTTTCAAAAGATGAACGCTCACACGCCGAGTGACGTTTGGCTTTTGGTGTACCTTACAAGTTGTCCTTTCCTTTGGAATTGAGACATCTAAATTTAGATATATGTCAGCTTTAATTTTGGTATAAATACATTGTAAAAAATGTACTTAAAAATGAGTATCTAAATCTACTCGTTTTTTTTTTAAGTATAATTACATCGTTTGGTTTGGTTAATTAACGTTGCACTAGAGCTGCACAGTGGGCAATTGGCGACGGTTCGGGGCCTATCTCGAAGGAAAGACCCGGGAACGATGCCTCGTATTTTTGAACCATGGTCAGATGACGAGGACAACACCTAAGCTGGCACCCAACGTCTTCAATAGACGTCGGGACTTTGGACCCCGATCAGATGTATCGTGCACTAGTCCCGTATACACGCCGTTAATTTTTGTGGATGTTCTGGACGCCATTCTAGTATTTTTCGTAGCGAGGTTGGCAACCCTCCGATCGCAATATCACTACGTTTTACTATTCTTTAGTCTAGTCCGCGCAAAGGTGCGAACCGGGGACCCTTTGGATTCCCAGCTGTCGCCTTAATCCACTCGGCCACGGAGGCCTTAATTACATCGTAAACGGGCGTATAGCGAACTCGAATGCAAATTACCGTACTTTCTCAAAGAGTAGCGATGGGATTCTCAGCTTCTGTTCAAGCAATCTGAATTTAACCTGACAAACTTAAAATAGTAGTTCAGTAGATGGTTTTCCGGATTATGTGATGTCGATTGTTTAAATAGAAACTGAGTTATTATAACTCAATTATCTCACTTCCAATTCTTTTGGCACACCTTTTTTAAAGAGTTTTTTCTGTTTATAACTTCATAATGTCGCCGTGGTAGTAGGACTGCTGTGCTGGGGAAAAGAAAAGAATCAATTAAGTATTTCAGGAATCAATTAAAAATATTAAGATATTTTTTAATTGATTCCTGAAACTTGTATGAAAGACGAGCCTTTCTTTATAAATGAATCGTTTTGACAAATATTATGTGTACTTTAGAAATTTTCTAAGAAAAGTAAACACAAGAACACTCATGTCCAAAACTGAACCACATATGAATCAAAAAAACTTTCTAACGTATGCGGTGAACACATACACCGTTTATGTTTAGTTTAGGGCTTCAACCATAAATAACTTATATAAAAAAAAAGATATTGGACAGCTTTACAACTATTTAGAAATAGTAAACTGTTATGACTATTGTGATAAAAGAAATAGATCAAATAAGATGCCGGCTTGGTTAGTTCGAAATGGAGAATACAATTCACAGAATTGTATTCATCCCCTTTTATTTCATGGTTTATTCCATTTATTTCGTGCATTGTTCCATTTATTTCATGGTTTATTCCATTTATTTCATGGTTTATTCCAGTTATTTAATGGTTTATTCCAGTTATTTCGTGGTTTATTTCATGGTTTATTCCATTTATTTCGGGGTTTATTCCTGTTATTTCGTGGTTTATTCCATTTATTTCATGATTTATTTCATGATTATTCCATTTATTTCTTGGTTTATTTCATGGTTTATTCAAATAATGGTATATAATTAGGAAGTTATCGTATATAAAATAAACACTCGGTAAACATACGGAAAGTCAACCCTTACTTTTCGAAAATCTGCACCAGTTGATGTGGAAGGTTGTTTTTCCTGGAGTATGCAGAAATCGGCGCAAAGTTTTTTTTTCTTCCCCGAAATCGATAGGTATTTTCTTTTTATCGCCAACAGGTTGTCGCCAAATAGATTACTAAGCCATAGTTGGCAACCCTCTAAGTTGTAGATATGCAAATACTAGATAAAATACACTTTTTTAACAGACTTATAAATTATAAAATAGGTAATTTTCTTATCATTTGAAGAGTTTGAACAACCTTTTTTAAAATAATTATATGAATAATTTAATTTGAGTTTCATATAGGTTGAATTCCAATGAAAAATATTATTATTACGATAGATTGTCAAAACGACTGCCCCGAAAGGGGTCAAGATGACAAAAACAACTGCTCAGATGGGACGAATAGCCCCAAACGAGTGATCAAAGGAGGTACCAATTGTTTTTGAAAATCCATGTGCCATTGCCCGGTACCAAAATCGAATGCCCGGGGTATGAGTAACCCCGAACGACTGTTCTAAGAGGGTACCAGCTGTTTTTGAACAGTAATGTGCCGTAGCCCAGTCCCAAAGTTGATTGCTCAAAAACATGAGATGCCTAAAACGGCAGCTCCAAAAGGGTACCATCTGTTTCTGAGCAGCATGGCGTGGTACATTGTGCCATTGTCAAACAAAATGTTCTTATTTGCATTAGAAGAAAGATAATGAATTATTACCATACTTTAATTGGCGACATTTAGTTCGCCAAGTCACAACAAAAAATATTTTTGCGCAACTATTTACACATGCCCATTGACGGCTTTAGCCGATTTTTACATGCCTCGCGCCGATTTTTGTGTATGCGCGTTTTTCTAAAACATAATGTAAAAATACATAACACTCGAATTGATAACATCTGGACTTGGCGCGCGATTTGGCGGTTTTAATTAAAAGTTTCTGGCGGATTTATTTTGGAGTTTTGGTTGGAACGCTGTTCAGTCGGTTAAAAATGACTCTTTCTAGAGTATAAATTTTGGTGGTGTTTCAAGACAATTCAGTGTTTTGCAGTAGTGTAGAGATCGTAACGAAAGCGTGACCGTAACGAAAGATGAGACGCGACAACGCCATTGCATCTATTTTACGCTCCTCTGATGCTCGCAAACGTCGTTCTATAGGAAAGTGGCACAATGTAGAAAGCGTTTGTTTGTAATCCGAAAAGGTGCAATTCGCTTGAGTTTGACATTACGCGCCTAAAACCCTGCGACGTCTCGATAAACCTACCTACTTATTATAAACAAAAATAATATTAAAGAATAATGGCCGAAATAAATCGTTCGTGTTAGAATATCGTTTCGAGGATTTAATGCAACCACCACAATGGTTGACACATGGAGTGTGGAATATTACGTGGTAACCAATTTGTATTTTATGCAAACTCTGCGAATTGTCTCAAATTGGGAGATATTTAAACTATAAAAAAATCAAATAAATTGTTTCTTTGAAATGAGCATATTTGAGAAATGGCCCACAAATGTTATTAAGGCCACAGAGGCGCCGAAGAAATTTGAATGAAAACATCAACAGCGAGTACTCGTGCCGAAATTGCACAAGTAGGAAATACGCAACAAGGGCACCAACGCATTTTTGTGTCTGATTACTGCAGATTTGACGCTTGCGCGCGAATGCAGTTTGACCTTGGCAAAATGAGACTTGCCTGGATTTGTCAACTCGCGATTGGATGTGTCACATCACACATGCAAATTTGTCCTCAAGGCTGTAAGAGCTTTTTAATGTAGAGCTATAGTGACTATAGTAGAGCGTTAACTCCGATTTTTCTCTACTTGAATTCTGTTTTTAAATGGAATCAAGTGTCAAACTAATATTTCTGAAGAAAACAGGTTTTTTTTACGGAATTATACACTGTAAAAAAACGGTACTTAAAAATGAGTACCTGAACCTACTCGCTTTTCTTTTAGTATAACTGCATCGTAAATGAACAATGACGTACTTGAATTTAAGTAACCGTACTTTCTCAAAAATGAGCAGTGTGATTTAATATTTCTAATCTCATATTCTATTTAAGACATCTTAACAAAGCGACCTGGCACACTTAAAATAGTTGTTCAGAAGATGGTTTTCCACATTATTTAATGTCGATTGCTTCAATTTAAACTGAGTTATTACAACTCAATCATCTTACTTCTCATTCTTTCGGCACACCTATTTAACACTTTTTCTGTTTTATAACTTCTTCGAGTCGCCTTGGTAGTTTAACGGACTCGGCGATGGACTGCGGTGCATGAGGATCTGGGTTCGATTCCCGGTAAATCTTGATTGTAATTGCCGACATTATTGAAAGTGATTTATGAAGCCGGACTGTGTAATCTAGAATCTGCTCTTTTTATTCATTGTACTCATTTTTTAGTACCTGTCTTATGTATTCGGAGCCACGATAAGCATCTAATGTATTCAAAAATGAGTACATATAACTTATATTTGAATACCTATTTTTTACATCGTAATTTTATATCATTGAAATATTTCGCAATACTATGACCTTAATTACATTTTATGAATTGGGAGACCGCGCCATCGATAGGATATCATTTTCTTTTTCGAATATAACGAGCTGTTCAGAAGAGCAAAGCAAAAAAAAAGAGTGAAATAAAGAGCACATTTTACTTATTAGATATTTCTGAGTACGAAAGTTTTTGTTCCACCTGTAATCTTTCGTAGTAATTTGTCCTAACGTTGGTGTTGGTGTGGAAGTTTGTAAAACAGGGTGATAGCTCAAGTATTGTCCTTGTAATCTGTCCATTGTATTAAATTTGGAAGCTTCAAAAGTTTGTTATCAAATAATTCAACACCCAATATCTATTATTTTTTTAATTTATTCTAAAATTAAAAATATCCATTTTAGGTAGTGTAAGTTAGAAAATCTCGGAGCCATTCTTTTGCATCGTTTTATCTTAAACCCGCTAACGGTATTTTTATCAACCTTGAAGATAGTGCCTATTCTAAGCAAAATTCACGACTTCCAAATTCATGCTTTTAGCTATAGTAAAGATGGTCGATATTTCTTCCCAACATCCATGTCTTCTTCGGGATTCGAAAGTGGACTCATTTTCGTAGCACTTTAGTATGGACGACATTTAAAATATATATATTTTTTAAAAATCAGGAAGAAACCTCTTTTGTAGACATTAGCACATTAACTGATGCATAAAAGAATTTCAAGAAAGAATTTTTCTCTATTAAAACACATCACAATTCTACGACCAAATCTTGATTCATAACTTTACACAATTTTTTTTAATATGCACACAAATTAACAAATTAAATATTTCTTGATGTTCCATGCCCCTAAAAAAATAATGTCGCGCAAAATGGAACACTTTTTTTTTATTCCATGAGTGAAGTCTGTTGAGCTAAGTAGTTCGAAATCGTAAAAATGTCACCCTGAAACAGCGAACGCATTTGTCTCAACCCACCCCTTCTTCTTTTTTTTAAGTTTACTACTTTCCTTTAGATCATTGCACTCGCATTCCAACTCATACAACTCAAATTCCATCCATACAAGAGCTGGAACTATCTCCAACAAATTCATAATTATGGAAATACGAAACGCAAAGCTGACAAAAGAAAATCATTCAAACAGGTATTCGAACATAAGTAAAATGTATTCGTGTTTTGTCTAAAACTAAGTAAATGTACTCGTGTTTTGTCTAAAACTAAGTAAAATGTGCTGGTGTTTTGTCTAAACCTAAGTGAAAAGTACTCGTGTTTTGTCTAAAACTAAGTAAAAAGTACTCGTTTTTGTCTAAAACTAAGTAAAATGTACTCGTGTTTTGTCTAAAAATTAGATTATTACGTCACTGAATTTGTATTCGAATATTTTATTGAACTAAACTGTGGGGTGGTTACCGAATAGTTGATCGATGCTCATTGGGTGTATCCCGTTTAGCTGTATTGGGCATAATAAAATATTATTTTTGTCCAATTACTTCGATTATATTTTCAGCAAGTCGCTTAGCTTTAGTAGCAACAAACAAAGTCATTAAAGCATAGAAAAAAGAATGGTTTATGATGTGAAAATAAACAGCCAAACAATGACCATCGCCCAACAATTTGTGACCACCCTCTATATGAAAGTTTAACGTGCCGGTCTTCCATTAATCCGTGAAATGTCCGAGTCGGAAAAAAAGTAAAATTAGTATGCCCTGAGGCCGGTATCTGGTCAGCGACAAAATAGAACATTCCAAAAGGAGGGATGCCATTGTTCGATTTCACTTTCACGAATTGCTCAAGCATACACTGTAAAAAAAAGTACCTAAAAATGAGTACCTGAATATACACGTTTTACTCTGAGTACAATTGCATCGTAATTTAAGTAATCGAAACCACTTTTAATAAATATCACTAATTATAACCAAGTCTTACCAGGAATCGAACTCAGATCCTCAGGCACCGCAGTTCAGTGCCTTATTCGTTGTACTACCAGGGCGACATAAAGAAATTATAAACAGAAGAAATATTAAAAATGTGTGTCAAAGGAATAGGAAGAGTAAAATACTTGAGTAGTAATAACTCAGTTTCCATTTAAGCAATTGACATCAAATAACAGGGCAAACCATCTTTTAAACAGCTATTTTAAGTTTGTCAGGTTTTATTAAAATCACTTGAATAGAAGCAGAGATTAACAAAATTAAATCCCATTGTTTATTTTTGAGGAAATACGGTTATAAATTTGAGTAGTTCAGGTACTCAATTAAAAAAAAAAATTTTACTGTTTATACCAATTTTTAATTAAGTCAATGTAGTATATCCATAGTTAAAAGTGGAACGTTCTTGCTTTGTTATCGCAACACAGTAAAACAAATTCCTGACACCTTGGGACTAAACACGTGTAACTTTGATTAACGGCGATATTTTATTTTTCCAAAGAATCGTAATCGATATCGAAACGAAAGAAAAAAATATATCCTCAATCACATTTCCCCTCTAAAGCTTATTACAATGTTTTAAATACTCCATTAAATAAACTCAATCACATTTGACTTGTAAGGTCGTCTGATTCGAACAAACCCACGCACTCACTGCCCCCAGTCGAAAATATTTACTTTAATCCTTCGAATTCTATTTCCTTATGAGATAATGAAACGACTAGTTTAAAAAAAATCGTTAGTTAAACAGTGTATCCGAACAAGGAATATCTCATGGAATTTCAATCAAAAGTTTGTTTTCGTTAGCCGTTAAAAAATGTTTCAGCTTTCATCATCGGGCAGCTGTTCAAAATAGGTGAAACGAGACCTGGCCCTAACTTCCTTATTTGTGCAAATGTCCGATCATGGTATTTAATGGGACCTACATAGTTACGTAAAGATATATATCAAAAGAGGGTTACTATCCGCTGCTGTCATTTAAGATAAAAAGACCGGAATGTCTTGTAATATACACACTCTTTGTGATTGAACTCCCCATTCTTTTAACCCTTTGCACTCCGTTGGCGCCGCTCAGGCGACAACATAACGACTCGTTCTTTTGGTTCCATGTTCTTTAAAATAAACTCGAAAAGTGTCTTGTATGTAAAACACATCGACCTTTTTTTTTCAACTTGTTCTCTTGCAGATCCAAAACAGATTATGATTTTTTCCCCTCTATGAGCATAAAAAAGTCTGGGGGAAAAACAGAAAGAGAAATAACTAGAATGAACGCAAATGTTAAAATGTTCATGGAGTGGAAAGGGTTAAATTCGTGTATTTCTAACAGAAAAACAGAAAGAGAAATAACTAGAATGAACGCAAATGTTAAAATTTTCATAGAGTGGAAAGGGTTAAATTCGTGTATTTCTAACCTACACTCGGTTATCCTTAGCAACGAATCCATCAAAAATATTAATCTATCAGTGTGTAAGTATTCTGGTGGGTTAAGTGCATTTTCCATAAATTTGAAGTAAAGAATTCATCTTTCATCTGAATCCTCAAATTCTAATGTACACTGAAAAAAAATATACTTTTTTTAAACTGTTGTTTTTATTTTGCTTATAGCAATTTGAGGGTAATACAAACGGAAAGTTCCAATTGCGGCCCATGGCAACCTTTTGTCTGGGCGATAAACAAATGTTCTCTTCTTTGAGAATATGGTAAACCCGGCTCCTTTCGTCCGCAATTGGGCTATTTACTAAGACGCGTATAATATTTTATTGTTATTTTCATAGATTCCTTTGCCATTTCCTCCAGAATGCCATTGCACCTTGAGATCCTTTGAAACATAGCATTAGAAATTTACAAAAAAACAGTGTATCCCAATTTCATATGAACACTTAAAATTGATTTTACTTGGAGTTCTGGACATTTTCTGTACCCCCACCTCCCCTATAGTTGGAGAGCAGTGGCGGCCCGTGGTCAAAAATGTTAGTGCAGCCGAAAACATGTAACACGCCCCCCCCCCTTCCCCCCCCCCTTCCCCCCCCCTTCCCCCCCCTCGCCTTTTTCACAACCATACACGAACGGACATTCTTTAAAATTTATTACTCAAACCAAAGTTTCCTTTCAACTTTTATAAAAGATAACATGTAAAAATAATAGAAAACACTTACTTATTTTTTGAAAATAAAATCAATCCTCCTATCAAACTTGCGAATCGGTCAATTTTAATATTAATTTAAGTAAAGAAACAACAACACACGTGCAAACTTATCGAAAACTATTTCCGTTTGGAGAGATTCTTCGAAATTATCGTTTTCCTCCACCCCGCCTCGCCGATTCAGCAATGAACCAATCATTTATTCGAAATCCCTAGTACAGCTAATTTGAAAAAATCCTTTTGCGCTACGTTTGTGTCGTACGTTTGTGACATCCTCCACTTTAGCGTGCTGGGGAAGTCATACTACGTAAGGTTGCCATGGCAACGATGCAGCCGATTTCGAACTTCGCTTTTTAGCTGCAATTTTGATTGAATGGAGTTTTTTTTTTTCTTCTCCTGAATTTGTGCATTACGGAAACACGCTTGCTATTTATCGGAGATTTTTTTTACTTAGAGTTGAAATTTAATCTCCATTTCCAATTCTAATCTTCATTTAAGAAAATTAGTAAAATATATAATTTTAGTTTTAAAATATAATAAAATTAGGTGCAGCCCGGTTGTACTTGCTGTAGTGGGCGAGCCGCCACTGTTGGAGAGACCGTACCACGTATTCAACCTAGCTCTAAATCCGACATTAACTCTAAATCCAGCTATGTCTATGCCTGCAACAACCCAGTTCCTATTCTTTTATGCTCACTGGTACACGTAGATGTTCTCTTCGAAGACAACACTTTTTACGCACTCCCTTCCTAACTCAGTGCATCCCTAACCCAATCATCAAAGATGTCATATGCGTGTCTCTGCGCTGTTATCCGCTTTCTCCAACAGAAGCTGAATAAACCAACTTAAAAACTCTAATACGAATCCTGAACTTTATCACCGAAGCATTGGTGGATCCAGGGGAGGGGCACAGGGGCCCATTCCCCCTATGATAGTTTCCTTGAGAAACATGATAGTTTCCTTGTAAAATAAAAATTTATCTATTTATCTTTAAATATAAATTAGGAAAGGTTAATTATGATTTTTTTTAATATTAACAACTTTCCATCGTAATGTTCCCCATATTAAAAAATAGTTGTCTAATTATTTTCATTTATTCTTCTCGTTAGTTAAAAAGTGATTACCTATACATTTAATAACATACATTTTTTTTTTAACAAATACTTATTTCCCAAATTTGTACAAGAAAATAAAATGTAAATGACAGTCTGAAAGAAAAAACAGCAACAATGTTTAATTTTTATGATGGAAGCTGAAACCTCAAATTGCAATACATGTCAATTCAATGTATGTCGATTCATAATACTACTCCATTAAAACTCTCAAGTGACGTAAACGATCGGCGAGTTTCTTCTGATAATTTCAGTTTCACTCCTCTCGTGCAGTAAATAGCGTGTGTACCGGACTTAATGTACTTGAGACATCTATCCGCATTGCACATTGGCGGATCCAGGGGAGGAGCACAAGGATAAGTGCCGAACAAATTTTTTTAGTGGAAATCTCGTAATGGTAAAGTAAAAAATCGCAAATTTCTGTTTTTTTTATCTAGTGATGGGCATGTATATTGACTGTTTTGTGTGCAAACTTTTTTCCCTAACACGCACACAATTTACAATTGGAGGGCACTGTTATTAAAAGAATGTTTCGTGTTGAAGAATGTTTCATTCGAAATGTCCCTTTCTTAACGTGAAATTTCATTTTCCTAACGTTAAATGTCCCTTTCTTAACGTGAAATGTCTTTTTCCTAACGTGAAATGTCACTTTCTCTAACGTGAAATGTCCCTTTCTTAACGTGAAATGTTCTTTTCCTAACGTGAAATGTCCCTTTCCTAACATTGAGGTTTCTTGAAACTGTTGAAATGTTTAACTTAATATTGGAAATGTACGAAATAAACAACAGTACATCCCAATTACATTAGAACTCAAAAGTAATTTCCAATTGTGGAATATATATTTTTTACCCCCTTCCTCTTCTTTTACTGTAGCCCAACTCATTTTTAAAAGGGATTTTGTGGAAATGTTACATATGTTCAAACATTTTATATTTTCAACATATAGAATCAATTTGCGTATCGCCAAAAAATATTTTTTTTTCGCTACTTATCCACTTATTATTGGTTAAAATGGATTTAAAAGAATAGGCATTTAAAATGTGTTTTAAGGTAAAATAAAAAAAAAATAGACAAAACACTACAATTCGGCATATTTTAGCATGAACAGTATATGAAATATAGAAGTATAAACGGCATCAAATAGTTTAGAAAATTGTTTAGATACGGTGCGAAAATTATAAAGGAAAAGTTTGTCTTCGTGTTGTCGTAGCAACGGAAATTAAGCCTTCAACCATACCCACCCCCCCTCCCCTAATCTTGGCTAAAATCCTGACTACGGCCTTGATCCGCACTACATTTTCAACCTAGACTAACTTACCTATTTTCAACCTAGAGGCCTATTAACTCTAATTCAGGTTCAGAACACAACCTACAAACATTTCTGGTTGGGCGCGATCGATCCAGGTTTCAATGTTTATTCGGCCTTCCTCCAGAATTCAGGGAATAAAAACATGGCCGATTGATTTGTTTTTATTTATTTCCTTTTGGACAGAGACTGATTTACGGCAGGGCATTCGGGGCACTTGCCCAGAGCCCCCATTTTAAGGGGGCCCCCAAAAAAATTTTATAAAGCTAACAAAATGAGAAAAAATTTAAAAACTATTTTTTTAATCGATTAAATTTAATTTAATCCAAAAAAATTTAATAATTTTTTAAAGTCAATAGTAAATTTTTTGTAAAACTTCTACTATTTTATCCAATTGATTTCACTTTTCCTGCACGTTCATGATGCCCTTTGGTTCACTTGCAAAGTTCAATTCATGGCCAGGACCGAAAAAAAACTGGGTTTACGAATTGCAATTAGATTTGACGTTCACTGATACTTTTAACCTATTCCAAATTTTCTGATATTATAATCGTTAGGAATTTGATAACTATAAAATGGGTAGAACACGAATCTGCTTCAACTAAAATAAAGCTAAAAGGGAAGAACAGAAACGTATGAAGAGACTGTTGTGAAATACTGAGAGAAACCATATAGTAACTTTAATTCTAATTATCGGTTTAAAAAAAAAATTGCAGTATTTACACTTTCATTAAAGCTGATTGATTGTTATTTTGCTATGTGTGCTTATACATAGATTTAGCAATTTTAGTTTGAGGTACGTCGAGGGGCCCCCTAATGTTCTTTTGCCCTGGGCCCCTAAGCTTGCAAGTCGGTCCCTGCTTTTGGAACCGAAAAGTAATGATGTCATTTTCGGGAAAGGTTTTTTTTTTTACAGAAAATAAAGTGTCTGTCTCATGTCATTGCAAGTTTAATTAGATGAATGTTTTATTTTTGTTTTGTTGATTAGACCAATCAGTCACAAAAGAGACGCCGCCTCTTTGTTTACTTACTTACCAGGGGCGAATTGGAACTTGATATTGGCAGGGGGAAAGTTTACATACCTGCCCTTATTCGTGATATTTGGCTTCTTCAAATGCGTATTTTAAACACAAAATAAGAAATTTAAATTACTTAAACCATAAATTAAATGACTATTATTCATAATGGGGAAGGAATAGTTCATATATGCTCTGTCATTCTGTTTAACGCGCTAGCATTTAAAAAGGTAAACATATTTCCAAGTGAAAATAGTTTTTTTAAGAGATAGTTCATTTATTTACCTATTTAGAGGTGCAAAATGCGTTGAATTATTTTTACATTGAATGATACTAATTTTTCGAATTTTAAAGCTTTTTTTTGGAACGTCTTAAAAATCAACTACATGGGTTAAAAAGATAGAAACATCATGTGACAGCCATTCCATTACGACACTAAAACTACGTGGTAATTAACTTGACATAAATACATTATCGGTGCAATAGGAAATTAAGCGCCGATGCGTGTAACATCTTTGAAGTAAATTGAAATACGTACAGGACTCGGATGCCGGCACAGTCATTCTCAGATGTAACAACCTGTTTAGCTTCCTTCTATTGGTGAGGTTTTTATTAGAGACTAATCCCTATTTCTATAATCTGCTAAAATGAAGTTTCACTTATAAACCTGGTTGTGCTGCGTCAAAGCCACACCCCAACTTTTTCGATGGTGCACTGTTAAAAGTAGGTACTCAAAAAATAAGCAAAATGTATTAATATTTTATTACATTCAATACTTATCATAGCTGCGAATACACAAGTTTCATATTTGAAAAAGATATGTACTCAAAAATTATTACAATGAATAAAAAAAAGCAATTGCTTGCCGACATAAACGGCCTTTATAAATCATTTTTAATAAATATCGACAATTACAACCAATACTAACCGGGAATCGAACCTATATCCTCAGACACCTTAGTCCACAGCCTTATCCGCTGTACTACCAGAGCGGCTTGAAATAGTTATATTCAGAAGAAATGTTAAAAAGAATATGCCAAAAGAATGGAAAATAAGATAATTGAGTTGTCATAACTCAATTTCCATTTAAGCAATCGACATCAGATGATGTGGAAAACCATCTTCTGAACAACTATTTTCTGTTCGTCAGGTCGCTTTGTTAAGATGGCTTGAACAGAAGCTGAGATGAGCAATATTAAATCACACTGCTCATTTTTTAGAAAGTACAATTACTTGAATTTGAGCACGCCATCGCTCATTTACGATGCAATTCAAGAAAATGATGCCTCAAAGAAAAACGAGTATGTTCATGTACTCATTTTTAATTACCTTTTTTTAAAGTTGTTTCATTTTAATTTAATTTGCTATTCCTCTTATAATCAGATAATTAACAATGAATAATCAGGCGTGTTATTTCCTTTCTTCGTTTACCGCAATTCCCTGTCAAGGACAAATCACACTTTTGTTCGTCTCTTCTGTGAAAAGCCGCTTTGTTTTTCTCCCTCACCGCATCCATGATGTCTCCCAAACACAAACACGCTTTCGTCGCTGCTTAAAGACGCATTGTTGTTGCTCCTGCCGCAGTATAACAATGCGCGATGAGGTTTCCTGTTGGTGTGGGTGCCAAGCAAGGACGACCGCACAGCAGATTTCCCTCCTCAACTCGTCGTCGCACTTCTTTCGAACCGAAACCGTTCTTCTTAGGTCTTAATTAACCGATTTGGAATGTTTTTCTTTTTAGAACTGCCAACGTCTTTAAAATCCGTTCGGATATCGTCTGAAAGAAACTGGGCCGCGTCGACTAGGTTGGTCAGTGCCGTCACGCATTTTTTTGGGAGGGGGAATTGAAGAAATTTCCCAACTTAACGATTCGAAATTCCCAACTTAGCAATTCGAAATTATCAACTTAACAATTCGAAATTCCCAACTCAGCAGTGCCGAAAATTTCCAGTTCCATCTTATTGACATTTTTCATATTTATTTTTTATATTTTAGGAAATATTAAACAGTTCTCTCACAAGTGTTAGTTTGTTGCACGCGCATGTTCCAATTCAGTGTGTGTCCCGATGTCTAATTTAAATGTAATCTTACAAGTTGGGCATTTTCTAATCTTCCCTGGATTTCATTTGCTAACAATATTAATTATCTTCAGGTATAAATTTCTCCAACTCGAGGAATTCTAAAACTTGTAATTTTCAACTTTTAGGGTTCACAGATTATTGGGAGGGTCGTGTTCTCCCCCCCCCCCCCCCCCCCCCCCCCAATTTTAAAGATGCTTCACGTCAAAAACCGATTTTAGAATTTTGTAAAAAAAAAAATTATATATATAAATATCTGCGTGGTGCGCCTATCTATAGCACGGGACTCTGTGCGAAGGCACCTGTCGTACACCCCTAACGACGACCCTGTTTACATTCCATATTTCCCTTTTTAACTACATATTGCTTCTTAACGATATGCGTATGTCCCACCCCATACCGCAGTCCTGTTGAAACAATATATTGAGAAAACCCATGCAGACGCGATACTAAAAATTGCAATTTCATTTTATGTAGCTAGCAGTAATGTCATCCCATAAAACAAAACAAAGAAAGCGATCTGGTTTATGCTGACCCTAAGAAAATAAAAAAAGAAGATTCACATGGTTTTCGAAATCAGCATTGGAGTCTGCTGCCGAAGCTCGCAAGCTGAATCCAAAACAGTGACTCAGACACCAAAGACCATTGCACATCGCCCAGGCGTTTGTCTACTGACTTCGTTCGATTTCACTTCGACAATCCGACGCACGTGTAGAATTGTTATGGAAAAAACCAGTCGATTCCTCGTTTACTGCGGGACAAGGAGTGCCATCTATATTCAACAATGCGAACTACTAATTGTTAATCGATTGGCAGTACCAGCTAATCAATACAAAAATTTATAAAAGAAATATAGAATGTTCTGCCTTTTCCAATTATATGTTTTTATTTATCGGAATTTTAACAAAAAATTAAAAACTTTAATATAGAAGTAGCGATGTTTTGCCACACTCTGATAGTTTAAATATATAAGTATTTAAGACAGTTTTGGTATGTTCTCAGAAAAGCCATTTTTCTAAATCAGTGGTTTTTAAAAATGTTCTCTCACGTAACCCTTAATAAAACTTCTCATTTATGAGTACCCACTTCTCTCATAGACCTTCTCATACCCTATGCAAAATAAAAGTTTGTTTTTATTAGAATGTTCTTAGGTTAGTTGGCAAAGTAATCAAATGACTAAAATTGATGAATTATAAACTTTTATTTTAGATGTTACTTAAATACATTAAAAAAATATTTTATGGGTTTTTTGCCATTACTATTATAATATTTGCGTACCCCCAGGAAAAGATACGCGTACCACATATTGTTCTAGAGCAATGGTTCGCAACTTTTACATGGCTACGGTCCATCAAATTAAGTTAGACAAAGCCACCATTTTCTAAAACAAAAATTCTTTTAATAAAATTCGCGTGTCAAATATTATTTCGGAACTAAAAATTAATCTATATTATGTTCTTGGAAATACGATATTGATATGTACAACTTGAAATATTGGCAGACTAAATCTTCCTATATAGGAATGCTTTTTCAACAAAATATACAAATGCTTCCTTATCAAGTTCATTAATAGAAACAAGCATATAAAAATAGAAAAAATTGGGTGCATATAAGGGGCGCTATCTATGTTTTCAAAATCAATTTTTATTTATTTAAAACAAATAAATATTCATTTATCATTTAGACTTTCATGTATTAAAAGAAGAAAAAAACATTGAAATATGTCTTTAACGTTTACGTACACCCTAGGAAATACGGGAATCGACCAAAAATTACAAAATATATTTATTTTGCACTATAATATCCCTCTATGTATTTATTATCTTTCCACTGATACTAAGATTGTATTGTTCCAAAAAATTTATTATTCACAAATTATTAATCTAGGACCTTGCTTGAAATGGGAATACGTTTTGTAAACTTTAAACTCAATTTCTGAAGAATTGCATTTTTACCAAACTCAATTTTTTTTTTATTGACTAAACAAAAGCTCCACGTATCTCTTCGAACAATATAATGGACCACCAGTGGTCCTCGGGCCACAGCTTGGGAACTACCGCTCTAAAGTCTGGAAATCACAGATTCGTAACTACATCACTTATGCTTTTTTTTAATATAAATTAAAGTTATTATTACCTAGTATAAACTATTAATGAATAAATATTACCTAAATATCGTAATGTACTTAAGTATTTCAAGTCAATGTGACATTTTTAAGAGGTTTAAAATTGAATGGTAAAAATTAATGTTACAACTGGTACTACAAATTAAATTGGTGACAATAAAAAAAATTATATATTTTTTAGAAATATCCGACTCTGTCTGATTTTATATTTATATAAATTAATTCAGGTTTCGAGTTTCATATAAGCAAAAGTTTTTATTTCTGCGGCATCTCCTCAAATTAAAAATTTTAAATAGAGACAATATTTTTTACATGAGTTTGTAATATTGCTCATTATAAATAAACGATAAAAATATTACATAACTCTACAAATGACAAAATGTTACCTGTCTATTATTTAATAGATCATTAATTATTATTTAAACAGATTAACAGACAATAAAAATATTATTTTATAATTCTAGAGATGATAAAATGTTTAGTTACGTGACAATACATTTTAAAGTGTATTTATTTCTAAATAAGGTAAACTGTTTATGATTTTTACTGTTGGACACGGTCGTATTTTTTATTTGAATTGTTGCACTCGTATTTTAAGGAGCTTAATTTTTATTTACTTTAGTGTTTTGTTCTAAATTGTATTTTATTCATTTCTAGAACTTTACTATATCAAAATCTAGAATATTTTCAATTTGTTTGTTTCATATAAAAATATCAAATAACTTTAAAAATAAAATTGCGAATTTTGATATAGTGAAAATAGATGGATTTTTTTTCTTGTTAGGAATATGATTTTTATGGTGCTGCCATCTACAGAGTTTATACAAAAGCTTCTGTATAAAATTTTTTCAATAGTATCAAAAATTTACTAACATTTTGCAATTACCAATAAAAAAATTACCAAATTGCGCAAATGATGCCTTATAGTTTAGTAATATTTGGATTATGATTATATATTTTTTCCATGATCATTTTGAAGCGGCTGTATAAAAATGTGTCCTAATTTACAGATCTAACAATTTCTTTTACCTACAATTTACATATCTTTTTGGAAAAAACCTTTTGTTTACATTGCAATTTAATTTATATTTGTTATATTTTTATGTGATAAGTTAATATGTAAATGTGTATAGTACGTGACGTAACGGACGGGCCCGCAGGGACCGCAATGTCTATATCAAACGCAAAGCACAAATATATCAAATCCTGGGTCAAAATTTGATATGGACATTAATTTTTTCCGAAATTATGTGCTAGACTTTGTTTTAGTATGAAGACGTTATTAGTAACTATTATTTTATCAAAAATAATTCTTTACCGCATTTTTTTTATTATAGACAGCTGTGTTGCCTTTTTCTTTTGTACCATTTACGTAATTTTTTTCCGTAACTAAGGTCTGCGTTAAAATAGATTTTATAACATGTTGTGGGTGATCCTTAGTGGTTTCTTCTAATTAAGCTTTTTAGTACAATGTTTAGCTGAGGTAAAGATCCAAAATTAACGATAATCAGATCATTGATATTCTTGGGCTCTAAAATATATTTTATTAAGCAAAAATTTTTGTTAGTTATCAAATTATAAGTTTTACTGTCACTTTCAAGGAATAAAGTTTCATCTTGCAATTTCTGATTATTCATAAAAAATTCATTTGCTTTAAGATACCTTATTATCAAAAACAGATTTCAAAAAATATAAAATTTGAATCTCTAAACATGTGCTGCCATCTATTTTCAAAATATATAACTAATTAGATATAAAAATTATTTATTAATAGTGCTGCCAGCTGTAAGGCATTTTTTGAACTATAAGTAGTTTATTTATAGTTTTAACTATATTTTATTATAGGTAAAATTGTTCTTAACCATATGTCATTAAAAAATTATAAACTTAAATATTTTTATAAAATTATTATAATTTTTTTTAAATATATGAGTTGTCATTCGAAAATTATTTAATTCATTATTAATGCTGAACTCTATATATTCGACTATTGGTTTCCTATTGTTAACAGTCAATGAATATTTATTAAGTTCCTTAAACATTTCAGAACTCGAATTACATTTATAACTGATATACATTCATAAATTAAACTTCCCTTTAAGAATTTAAAACTGTGGGCTTGTTATTGTTATAGTTACTTGTTATTTTTTGAAGAAAAAGACATTGCGCACAAATAACAAGTATTTTATTTTAAAGATATTGCTAAATTTATATGAAATACGTTAGTAATTTTTGAAAAACATAGCCGTAACCGATGGTAATGAAGAAAACAATATTTAATGCAAATTTTCTAATAACCCGGATTTCCGCCGTCATTAAATATCGGAATCTTAGGAAAAAGGTTCTTTTTATAAAAATGGCCATAAAAAAAATTCCTAAATCATTTAAAAATAATGGTTTGACTTTCTTCACTGTATAAAATAATTCTTATATTCCTTCTCTTATATTCCTTATAACATTATATTTGGTACACGTATTTGTATATTTTATTGTTATATTGCTACGTATGTCTTAAAAGACATGTTAATCTGTAATCGCGAAATTTAATAAATATATTTTATTGGAATAAAATAAATTATTTGTGACACATTTTAAATACTACTCTGTACAAACCTATTATCAGAGCCTAATTTACATTCCTTGGGTTTTCGTTTTAGGATTATTCTTGTCCTTGTAAATTTTTTATTGAAGTGTTAGTATTACTTTCGATTTTTTTTAATTTGCTTGATGAACAAACTAATCTCGTACATCCTTTTTTACTATAAATTTAAAATCTAACCCACCAAAAAAACCACGTTCAATTTTTAGTGAGATGTCATCACAATTTTCATTATAATTAATTTCATTACCTTAAACTCAATATGATAGCTTTTAAATGGATTTTTTTAAACTAAACTATTCTATGGTATATTGATTTCAAGAAATAAACACTACATTTTTTTGTTCAGTTTTATTTAAAAAAAAAACATTTTGAATGCCTTATAGTGTTACTATTAAAAGTGAAAACCTTTTTTTATTATTATCAAGTCTCTTTTATTCCTAGTCTTTCTCTTGAAGCCTATCTCTTCTTTCGCCTACAATAGCTTTTTCTGTATCCGAAAATCAGTTTTCCTGTTAACTGAAGAAAATATAAATTATTCAGTTAACTTCCAAAAATTCTTGACCCAAGTTGACGTGATTAAGTGATTTTTGTTTAGTTTTTGCTAAAAGAAGATGTAGCTAAAAAGGAAAAGCAGTTGCACGGCGGGTGGTCACAAATTGTTTGGCGATGGTCCTTGTTTGGCATTATTTTTACTGTGGTTTAACTACTTTGTTTGCTGCTACTAAAGGTAAGTGACTTGTTTAAAATATAAGCGAAGTAGTAGGCCAAAAATAATGTTTTATTATACCAATAGAGCTAAATGCAATACAGCCAATTAATGACCATGACCCAGCAAGTTGTGACATCATGCACATTCTATTGCAAATGTCAATCTAGTCCAGTGTACAATGCTTGTTAAAATACCTTCAGGATAAAATTCCACAAATTAGTTTGCTGGATACTCCCATTGCTTATTGTTTCACTTTATTCTCTTTTTCAGAAAATCATTTTGATTATTTTCATAATTTGATCTGATGAAATGAATTCTCCATAATAATCTTTATATATTCTGAAACTACAGAAATGCTTTCAAACTGAACTATATTCCTTATTTTTAACAATAAAGACTACTTACTGCCTAACAGGCTTGAGAGATGTTGACATTATCATATCCCGATGCATCGCCAGTCAAATATCGATATTTTCCGATTTATCGATACGTTTACTATAAAATTTCTAAAAAATCTGATACTTAAATTTAAATAATTTTTAAGCGAATTGGTATTATAATATTTATATTGAGACCAAATTTAAACTCTCCCACAATTAATCGATCTATTGAAAAAAAACGATACATATCGTCTTTTCGAATATATCGTTGCCATGGAAATTTCGATATCGGGATATCGTCTTAAACCGACGTTTTGCGATACATCGCCCAGGAATACTGTGCAATTTAATTTAGTTCTTAAAAGTTAAAATGCCCCGCTTTTAAAATGCAACACTTAAAAATAAGAATAGAAAATAAAATTAAAATTCACAAATTAAAAAAAATATGTTAAAAATATTAGATAAATAATAAAATAATAATTTAAAGTTATCATTAATACTGTAATTTTCTATAAATCATTCACATCTATAAAACTTCTAAATTTATTCAATTTTGTTATTGTCCAAGTTCTTATAGAACCCTTTTAACAGAACTTTTCGCTCATAAATAAACATTTGTAAGAGAAGAAAAATTAATAATTAGTTACAAAATTACTTGTGCAGAGAGGGTTTATTGTGTGTAACGTCAAGCTCAAGAGATTGGCGTCTTTTTAGATCCCGCACATTCCTCTTCACGTTTTCTACGTCCTGTTTCGTTTCTAGAACGACGTTTGAGAGCGTTGTACTTGAAAAACAGATGCAACCTCGCCAGCCCTGTTTCACTGCTCACGTTTCGCGACTCAAGTTTTCGTTACTGTCACGTTTTCGCTAAGGACCACTTCGCCTAACATGCCTTTCTTACGACTTTAAACACCTTACACACGTCCAAAATCTGAATGTAAACACAGTGTCGACATCAAAAGGAAATAACATAAAAACATTTAAGAAATCTGAAGCTAATCTGATTGAGTGAAAAAAGAATACCTTCAAATGTGTAGTTGTGAGGTCAATAGGCTCTTCTTTAATTATCCTAAGTAATGCTATGCAGCGAACACTCCCTGCTCCTTCCCCCTTTGTGTCAATGTTCTTTCGCTCTATTATTAGATTGTATCGTCAGTGGGCCTTGGGTGGGACGAGGTCGTTATACCCCAAACCCTGAAGTCACTCACACCATTCTGAGTGCACAAAAGTGTTTTGGGGTGCTTCATTTAATTTTGGAGGACTTTTAGTGGTTATCATTCAATTTGCGAGATTTTGAAGGGAATGATTTGTGATTTATTTTCCCTTTTGATCGATTTTATCCCTTTTTTTTACGTTAAAATGAGCTTCGTGGGATTTCGGGATTGAAATGTCACGTAAAGTTTTAAGGAGGATCGATTCCTATACTATGCCTTCGTGATAAATAGCTCGATTGACATGAATTTGATATGAATTTATCGTTTAAAATAATTTATTTTTTAGTATGCATTTTTAAAAAAAAACGAGTAAACACATTTCATTTTTCAAAGTTAACAACGAAAGTTTTATGTAAATCAAACTTGAAAAGTAAAATAGTTCGTAATTTTTTATTTACAAAATTAAAAAAAAAAAACTTTTACAATAAAAAATTTTAAACTTGAAAAATTTATATAATTTTAATTGATTCCCAAGATCCAAACATTCACAATTCATGTGTTTTAACAATAATTATCCCAACTATATTTTAGAAAAATTAAGCATGGCTTTTCTTTTCGATCGATGGGATCGTTTTAAAAAAAAAAATCTTAACCTAACATCGAAATATTTTAATTTCTCATAATATACAACGCTAATATTAAATATCCTAAGGAACAACGACGCTCCTATTGTAGATTTAAAAATAAATACTTAAATTACTTTAAATAAAAAGTTATTTACTTTTTTTTATTAATGTATATTTTGTAAGAAGGAACTCAACAACGCTTAAATTTCTGTAAAACGGGACCAGGTTTATGTTCTGTTGCCAACTTTTTTAATAAAAAGTTTATCGAATTCTCTTTACTAATACAAACAAACAATTTTGACGAAATTTATTTAAAAAAAATATAAAAAAATTCAACATTTGGATTAACGTCTACAAGAGTACAGGAAAGAACACGAATTTTTATTTAATTATAGAGGTTTACAAGAAAACTTTGTTATTTAAAATTATATTTATCCACTTTTTTACAATTAACACTGGTTTCTGTCCAGTATGAAGATATTATCTTTCTACAGCAAATCATAAATAAATCATGTTGTTTTAAAATAAATACAACGGCAAATCTATTTTTAAAAAATACCGATTCAATTGTGTGAAATTAATTGCCTAAAAACAATTTTCGTAGAACTTTTTAATATATATCACTTTATTTTTCGAGCTTCTTTATTCTTATATATATATCCCGATAGCACTGAGTGATATTAATAATAAAGTAAACATTTTCTTTTAATGACCTAGTTTTCGTATATTGGTTGATATAATCACGCTTTTCCACATTCCCTTTCTATTTTTCTAATGTAGTGTGATTTAAAGATGAATTTGATTAAATTCAAGTTTAAATTCAAAAGATACGTAAAATCTTGACAAAGCGCTTTTCCGCAATAGATAAAATCTTAATAATTTAAAATCGTAATATTCTATAAATATAAAATGCAATTCATGTTCTGTTTTTATTTTCGGAATGTGTTCCCATTTGGTGACGATAAACACCGCACTTTATAATTTCCTGGCATTTAATTAGAACATCACAAAAAGAACTCTACACGAACCCGATCGTATGATTAATTCACTTTAATGTTGTATTAGCTTTTATGCATGTGACGTCAACAATACGATAAAAAAAAGAACAAGGTTTTTATTTCGCATCTTTTTAATTATAAAAATTTATCGTCTGCTGACGAATAATTTTTCGATCGAATCGATTTTCATCGTCAGTGTAAAATCGAATGTTTATCCTCTTTCATTTTAACCTCGACACCATAGTGCCCATACAAAAGCAAACGAAAATATTTCCTGATAAATAGTATAATATCACTTCATGATAAATTATATAACTCAACTAAAACATTGTTTAATTCTATGATAAAAATGCACAACACGCACATTTTTTATCAAGCCATATAAAACATTTTAAAGTGATCTTTAAATTTTAATCATTGTATGAAAAGGCGTACATTAATAGGATATCAATTCGTAATTTTAATATGAATTTTTTTAAAAAATGACGGTTTCTAATTCTGCATTCAAAACACCATTCTTAGTTTTCCCTAAGCCAAGTGGTTCTCAACCATTAGATGGCCGCGGACTACCTTCTAACAAAAAGTTAAATATTAGATATGTTATATAGTGTTCCCATGCATTAAACATAACTGTATATTTAAAATTAAAAATTCAATAAAAAAAGAATGAATTTACTTTAATTACTTGAAGTAAAATTGTGTTCCTTTGATTTTTTTTATTTGGGATTGTCTGTTCTGTTTTATAAAAATAATGCATCACACATATACAATATCTTATTTTGTTTAAAATGGTAAAAAAAAATTGTGACCGCAAAATTGCTCAACGTACTACTGCGCATCCTTTCATAGACAACTATAGTTGGTAAAACATTGACATAGTTGGGAATAACAATATAAATTTCTTGAAAAATACCATCTGTAATATGAGGATGTATAATCTTAATTGTGCGTTATATTTTCTCAACATTTCATTTTATTTTTTAAAATAATTAATTCAATATAGTTCTTCAATAATTAGTAAAACATCATTTAAAAAATTTACCCATCAATGAAAATGATTATTTAACAAAAAAAAAAAAAGTAGTAATAATAAAGCTAAAAATACTTTTAAGCATGATTCTCCATTTGAACCATGTATTTTAGAAACATAAAAAGAACGCCCAACGTGGGGCTCGAACCCACGACCCCGAGATTAAGAGTCTCGTGCTCTACCGACTGAGCTAGCCGGGCTTGCCCAACTAAAGAAATATAACGTAATCAATAGCATTTCTTATTAAAAGACATATAAATAGATTTCTTTAATAAAATGTTCATTACTTTCTATTTTTTATTAAATACAAAATTGTTCTAATATTTTTTTCCCAAATTTACAATTCATTGCAAAATTTATTTCTAAATCTCTCGTCACTGATACAAAATTGCTTTTTTCCCCATAAAATTCATATTAGCTCTGTTGTAAGTATAAATATACTCGCATTGTTCTTTCGAATAATTTACCAGCATTCAAACAGTAAATAAATCTTATATTCTGTATATTGCAATTCTTAAAAATAATTACCAAATATATTTTTTTTCATAATCATCTGTCTCTTGTAATTTTTTCATTTAAAAATCACATTTCTGTTCATTCTTTCCCATACGAAAATAATGATTCATTTGGGAAGTTTTAATTCTTTGTGCATTTGTATGTTTTTGTATTTTAAATAAAATTCAACTTGTTAATCTTCTATATATTTGCTTATAATAATATTTATTATTATTTACGAGCTACAATTAAAAGGGATAAATTGTGGATAGCAAGTAAATGTGTACCACACATTTTTTGTTGTTCTTAAATTTCTTACAAATTTATGTAATTTTTAAATCTAGGTATAAAAATATAAAAGTTTTGTAATTTTAAGACTCAATCTGAGTTGAATTTTCTAAACAGTAGATGGCGCCATGTGTAACAAGATAACAATTATTTCACTGCGTTGATACGCTGTTTCGTCTGTGGCAAAGACGATTCAAGGAATTTTTGTGACACAAGAGCGAATATGATTTTGTCGTCCCAATTTGCACAAATAAATTTTTTAAGCGATTTTGCAATCTGGGTCATATTTCTTAATATCGGAATTTTCTAACTTTGTCAAACACCATATTAATTTGACAAAGGTGAAAACTTCCAAAGTTTTAGGAAAATAACTATAGTGTTAAAAGAGTCGTTTATTTTCAGTCGTTGAATTTCAATTTGTAATTTTTTCTAAAATTCTTATAAGAGACATTACGAACGGCGAAAACAAAATTGCAAATTTTCTAAATTCTTATATTTCTTTAAAAATTTTAAAAACCGTAATTGTGCATTTGAACATATTATAACTATAAATTAAAACATTTTAATAACTTTTTTATATTATCTTCGATTTGATATAAATTTAAATTATTTTACAAACTTTTTAAAGCGTTGCATGCTGTGTTGAACTGAACCAAAAATATAAAAGTCGAGTGGATAAAAAAAAATGCATAATTTCTTCATCAGACCTTTATAATCCTACTACATCTACTTAAGATTTAGAACAAGTAATCTGATTTATAATTTAGAACAAATGGAATTAGAATAATCTTTTCTGTAATAATTAGATACTTAATTGCGAAAAAATTCGAATTTCTTTATGCAGCCTATAGATTTTAGTAGTTCACGTATTTTAACAAAAAGTTTCTAAAAACGTGTTCAAAATTTAAAAGAGGAACATAATGTGTAATATATTTAATTACTTTCATTAATATTTTATTATTATTAGAATACATTGTCGATTTATAAAAGTTTGTTAATCAAAATCTCAATTATACTGAATTCGAAATAGCGCGAATTGGTTCCCGATTTTTTCAAAGAGCACTGACATAAATTTATTAGCCTTTTTTCACCTTGAGATTTTTTGCATCGACCATAAATATATAATAATAAAATATCTGTTTGAACTGTATGATGCTTATATGAACTACAGAAAACCAAATGGTTTTGAATCAGGATTTTCGACCTTCTGGAATGGGTTTAAGCGCCCTCGAGATGACCCTTGAAACGGGTTTCGTGGTGTTCCAATTTATTCCAGAAGGTTTCAAGTGATTGATTAACAAATGAAAACATATATCCTATATGTTTCGAACTAAATTTATAGATAATTTAAATTGTAAAACATCAACGACATGTTTTTTTTTTACATGAAACGTCATGTTAGCAGATTATAGAAATAGGGGTTAATCTCCAACAATAACTTCGCCAACTGAGGGAAGAAAAACAAGCTGCCCCCATCTGATCCCTATCTGCGCCCCGTAATCAAAAGTTTGCGTTTTGTTCTTCTTTGTCTGCTAAACATTCGCAGCATAAGGTAGGTTGGTGTTTACTTTAATTTCAAATATCCTCCCGTTGGTCGTGGTGTGGAAGTTTAAAAATTTTAATGATATTTCAAGTGTTGGGTTCTATATGTGACCATGGATCAAAATGACAATGAAAAGGAATTACTAATTAAAAAAAATTAATAATAAATAATAACAATTAATAAGAAAAATTATTAATAATAAGAATTAATAGTACGAATTAATAATAAGAATTAATAAAAAAATTATTATTAATAAAAATTAATAAAAAAATTATTATTAATAAAAATTAATAGTACGAATTAATAATAAGAATTATTAAGAAAAATTATTGTTAATAAGAATTAATAGTACGAATTAATAATAAGAATTAATAAGAAAATTTATTATTAATAAGAATTAATAGTACGAATTAAAAATAAGAATTAATAGTACGAATTAATAATAAGAATTAATAGTACGAATTAATAATAAGAATTAATAGTACGAATTAATAATAATAATTAATAGTACGAATTAATAATAAGAATTAATAGTACGAATTAATAATAAGAATTAATAGTACGAATTAATAATAAGAATTAATAGTACGAATTAATAATAAGAATTAATAGTACGAATTAATAATAAGAATTAATAATAAGAATTAAAAATAAGAATTAATAATAAGAATAAGAATTTATAGTAATTATTTTATGAAGATTGAAGGGCATTTCAGCAGATTATAAAAATGTGAAATGGTTGCAAACTAATTCAGTTTATTGGAATAGAAAATAAGTGCAAGAATAATATGAACAAGGGAAGGTTTTCACGCGATTTTTTTTTTCTGAAATACTTTGTCGCCATTTAGAAAATATGATTTTTAAAAGTAATAAAAGATCAGATTTTTATTGCATATAAAACGTTATTGCAATAGGTTCATCCATACGAAAGTCGGATTTCCCATACCTCGAAGTCTTGATCGTGCCCTTCGGCCAAGACCCTCTCTGCTACCAGTCATTCCGTTCTTGAAAATGGTGCAGGAAGGCAGGTCTCAAGGACACATTTACGCTTTCTTGGTTCGAATAACGTTCCCTGGAAAGCAGATTCACTCAAGAGTAGTTGGGTCTTGGAAGAGCGCTCCCTCAACCGTGGAAAAAACCAACAAACTTCGCTGCGAAGTTACGAGTCATGTTCGACAGAGCATGCGGTCCGAAAATTCCCGATTACGTGTTACAATGGTTGGTTGATTGAATTAACGTCGAATGGACTCGCAATCTATCTCGAAGGAAAGACCCGGCAATTTGAATCCAAGGTCAGAGGACGAGAACAGCACCTGAGCTGGCACCTCACGCTGTCTGAATAAGCGTGAGGACATTGGACTACGACGGGTTTAACGTGTGCCACGCCAGGTTGTGTGGTTCAGCAACACACTGTAGAAAACATGCTGAAATTTCTCTCGCAAACTTTGGACTCAATATGCGTGCGACTTGCTATTGTTTGTTAATACACAGAATGGGAGTTTTAACGACTGTTTTATAACTGTAAATATGTATGTGTGATTTAACATAGGGGATGGGGGTGTAGGGCTAACGTAACAATGCGTGTATGACAAAGGCTGAAAAATAGAGAGACGAAATAAATGAACGATCCCTTAATTCTCTATTCAAAGTTTCGGGATATGCGACAAGTTCAGTGACAAAGGAAATTAGCATTTAAAAATGATATTAATTGATGTGAGAAAAAATTGATTTTTGGTGAAAAAAATATTTGTTAAGTAATAAAATATTTGTTAATTTTTAAAATAAAATTAAAAAGTACCTCCCCGGCGGGGAATCGAACCCCGGTCTCCCGCGTGACAGGCGGGGATACTCACCACTATACTACCGAGGATAATGGGTACTTGCCGAAACCCGGGATCGAACCAGGGACCTTTAGATCTTCAGTCTAACGCTCTCCCAACTGAGCTATTTCGGCACACGGAGAGCTGACTAATCTTCAATCACTCACAAGTAACGTCTTATCAATAAAGAAATATCTGTTATTCTCCGACTTCGCCACACACCAGCTTTTATCACTGGCAGTATGTATTTAGCAACATCACTAAAGAGAGTTCTACAACAATAAGATTCGATCTTAATTTTTGCAGTGGCGGCTCGGGGGCGATTTTGGTTGATGGGGTTTGGGCGCCACAGCAAGTACAGCCGGGCTGCACCTAATTAAAAAATCTCCGGTAAATAGCAAAACCTGTTGCCGTAATGCACAAATTCAGGAGGAAAAAAAAACTCCATTCAATCAAAACTGTAGTCCAAAAGCGAAGTTAGAAATCGGCTGCATTGTTGCCATGACTACCTTACGTAGTATGACTTCCCCTACACGCTAAAATGGAGGATGTGACGACATAAATGCAGCCAAAAAGGATTTTTTTCAACTCTGCTGTACTTGGGATTTCATTTAAATGATTGGCTCGTGCGTGCGTGAATCGGCGGGGTGGGAGAAAAACGAGAATTTCGAAGAATCTCTCCAAACGGATATAGTTTTCTATAAGTTTACACGTGTGTTGTTGTTTCCTTACTTAAATTAATATTAAAATTGATCGATTCGCAAGTTTAAAAGAAAGGAGGATTGATTTAATTTTCAAAAATAAGTAAGTGTTTTCTATTTTTTTCACGTGTTATCTTTCATAAAAGTTGAAAGGAAACTTTGATTTGAGTTTGAGTAATAAATTTTAAAGAATGTCCGTTCATGTATGGTTGTGGAAAGTGGGGAGGGGTGGGGTGAAGTTACATGTTTTCGGCTGCACTAACATTTTCGACCACGGGCCGCCACTGATGTTGAGGAGGGCCATGTCAGCATTTAAAGTGTTTTATATAGTACAATCATAGGCGGATCCAAAAAGAAATTCTGAGGAGGGGGGCGCACAGTACAAAAATGTATTCAAAGGGTGGGGGAGGGATTTTTTAAAAAACATTTTAAGCACCTAATGAGCATTTTTTCCAAGTCAAATTCTTAAATTTTTTAGCTTTAATTTTCAATATTTAATAGTTTTATTAAATTTTGGCTAATATTACCAAAGAAATATGGAATTGTCAATTTATAAAGTCATTAGTCAAACAAAGGGCCAGAGAAATACAAGGTGACCATTTATCCTATTGTAAATACGTGACTGACGGGTGCTGGCCTATCTACCCCAAACCATGATGGTCATCATCACCATGGGGGGGGGGAGGGGGGAGACGTTGTGATTTTGCGATTATTTGAGTGGAAATAGCGAGATGAAATCATTGCATGTTAGATTAATTTAGTGGCTGCTGTCCAAAGGTTGTTAATGTTTAATTTCCTAATTTTGTAGAACAGGACAAAAATTTTGCACATTTTTTTTACCGAAAATAGACTTGTGTCTAACGGGGGGAAGGCCCCTGTACCCCCCCCCCCCCCAGGAACCGTCATCAATATATGCAAGCTTAAACTATGAATAATATATAACAGTACAGTGAGATAAGTTAACAGTTAACAGAAGATGGCTTGAACAGAAGCTGAGATTAGCAATATTAAATCACCCTGCTCATTTTTTGAGTCAGTACGATTACTTATATTTGAGTACGTCATCGCTCATGTACGATGATATTATACTCAAAGAAAAAAGAGTATGTTCAGGTACTCATTTTTAAGTACCTTTTTTTTTACCGTGTAGACTGGACGAACCTTGTTGGGTGTTGAGCCTACTGTTGGTCGTCAATATTTGTATTTGAAAGTCATAACAACTTAAAAAAACTGCGTAATAGTCATTTAAAATCCATTTTCATTATCGAAATTTCCTATTCGATTTTTAAATTTTGTGACCCGAATAAAGTTTTTTATAAACTGTCCACGCCTGTTTTATGATTAATATGTGCGATATTCGTTTTTTTCATGCGCATTTTCGAACATAACCGCTTTCGCTCATTGTGGTAGTGGACGGACAGCACTTCTTTTGGCTCGCTGACAAAAGGGTGTTTTCCAAAAGCGCACTCGCTCCCTTGTGTCTTTCCTAATCTTTTCTGTGTCTTTTGCTGCCTCCTGTTATTAGGTTGCATTTGAGTTGAATGACCGCAAAAGTAGCGTAAAGGGGCTCAACTGGATTACAAGCAGAAAAAAAAGGGAAGTCGAAATGGCATTTTTAAAAGCATTTTCTTGTTTATCGGGGAAGTCTTAGAAATGAATGGTGCTATCCTAGGTCTTCTTTTACTGGGTTGCAGAGCGAGTTGCTTGGAAATAGGCAAAATAGTCGTTTTAGATCATTTGTAAATTGATACATGTTTGAATTCAAGAAAATAGCTCAATTTTGTTACATGTACCCTATTGGAATAATAAATTTCTAAAGCCTTTTTATGTTATTGTTACTACATATCTGATGTATTCTAAATTGAAATAGTTTGCCCGTCTGGAGATCGGCAGTTTCAAAGGCTTGCAAATGCATTGTTCTCGAAAAAAATAAGTAAATTATTGTTATGTAATTCCAATTTTTCTTTTGTTAATAATAAGATTTTTTTTAAAGCATTTTCTTTCTTTAGAAACATGCTATACTCGGGGACAACTTAAGTTGAACCAGAAGCGGAAGCTATGATATGTATAAATATCCAATTGCTTTAGGCTCAACTTAGGTTGTAGGAGTATAGAAGCTAAGATTTGGATCATGAGAAAACTTTTTTTATTATTATTATTGTTATTACACGCTTTTATTTATTAACTCACCTGTCTGTTCTTGTTGTGGCCTCCAACCTTTCAACTCAAGTTAAATCCCTGTACTAATCTTTCCAAAAGTGGAAACTTGGCATAGTTACAAAACTCCAATGATATTACAATATATGCATCAATTACTAATTGATACTAATTAATGATACTTTTAATTTTATATTGTAAAAAATATATCGCTTATAAGATTCGATCCATCGCTATCTGCAGAATGCTTCTAACTATGTAAATAAATTTAAATGCAGAAATACTTATATTATTTATGTATATAATTAGAAGTACAACGAAATACGGAAAAATACTTTTATTTGACCACACAAAATGCTTCACAAACGATGAGTACAATCTATCTCCGTTATATAAAGTAAATATTTTTATATTGAGATATTATTTAATGACAAAAACTTAAAATTATAGTACAGGAACTGAAGTTCCATGCTAATCCTACGGAAGTTCTTCGGAGTCGCGGATTTTTCTCCATGTTCCGTTGGAACAGCGGTCTTCTTCTTCTTGGCGTGAAACTCCCCCATTTTCGTTCGTTTTGAAAATCGTTTGGTCATTCAATCACTTGACTTTTAGGGGGGTGCTGAGGTGCCTCCATTACGAGTTTCATAAGCGTTTTCTGAAATGTTAATAATTTCCATTCCTTAGTAAATCTTTACTGATAAGTATAATACTTACCTTTGAATAAAATATTACAAACCTTTATATTTATCTAACTACAGTTAAATGTGATTAATAAAATAATAATAATATAAATTTTAATAATGAATAAGTACTAAGTGTATGTCTGTAGTTTCAAGAAAACTCAACCCTCTTATACGTATATTTCCACAATTCAAACAAGCTTTTTTGGCGTGGTCGCTAGAGGATTGGACTTTGGGCCATAAGACCCGCGGTTCTAATCCGTGTCGATTTTTATTTGGAAATCGTAAATAAATAACCTAAATAATATACATATTTTTTTTAAACGACTTCCTTTTATTATAGGTATTTTTTTACAGGTATTATACGTCATTGATGATGCATTACTTGATCTAACCCGCATTTATACTTTGATTACATTATCAAAAATATATCATGAAATATAATTTAAAGTAAAATTATAGTTATTATAGGAGATTATTTGGTCACTAAACCATCTAGATTTTGATTACTTTTATGTAAATCGAAAAGAAGGACGAAAACTTAATAATTTTTTGTGTTCTCTTTTTAAATAAATGTTCAACATCTTGAGATCTCAGATGCATTTTGCGAAATCGAAACGACCTGAATGCATAGAATCCTACAAAACTTATTATAGTATCTTGAAAACAGGTTCTGATTTTGCATCACCATCATTCAATTTATTTTTACTTGGAAATGAATAATAATTACATGACGACCAAGGAAGGGTATTTCACATCGTGCTTGAGATCTACCGAAAGAATGTTGTTTTTTGAAGTATTCTGAATGGCCATTGTATTCGATAATAAGTTTTGTAGGTAATTTCAGCGAATCACAATCTTGATAATGCCTTATCTTCTTCTTTAATGTATTTACTTCTTTTCATAAGTTTTGTGTCATTCAAACATGTGTTTACATCGGACGATTTGCATCATATTTAAATGTTGTTGTATTAAATTGTATATAAACAGACTTGGTTATCGTGAAATATATTTTTGTTTACATGAAGAAAGCTCATTAATTGCTTGTCGCATCACTGTTTAGATATGGAGTCTCGTTTAAAAACATTTGTTTTTGTAAAGTAAAAGTTAAAAACAATGGAGTGTTGTCCATTTATTCTCACTGGAAGACGAACTCGAATGGAAGAATTTGATTTATTAACCTATTTTGACTGTTGTTATCGGTCAGTAATTTCACTTTAAAAATCCTAAATGAAATTTAGGGTAATGTAAGAAATCTTTTCTATATAAAATGTCCATGATGTGCATTCATTTGTTTTTGAAAGTGCTTGATGTTACATGAGTTAAAGAACTGTTTTATTAACTAATTTTCGGGAATGGGAGTAAGTATCGTCTAATAGCGCACTTAATGCGACGCCGATACTCTACCGATCGGGCTAAAGTTATTACTCGAGCCTAAGTGGGAGTATCGAGTATACGATCTAACCGCCACAGTACCCCCTCTCAGTGGGGCGAACAGGAGAACGAATAAAGAGAACCCGTGAAGTTTATCACTTGGGTGAAGATAAGCAAGTTGCTGGAGATAAGTGGTTGTGGTGGAAGCACTGGTAGTAGCTGTGTTCAGGCCGGGTCACCAATGTAGCACTATGCATTTGGCAGTTGCCCGGAATAGTGTTGGAAAGCTTTAAAGAAAGTTATGCAATGTATGAACGGACATGATAATAAAATTTAAAGAGCATACTTATATAAAAATATCAAGATTCGCAAAATTTCCCAGTTTAAATCTTTGCACAAGATGAATTTTGAAAATATGATCTTAGATATTGGGGGGGGGGGGGGTAATTACCCCATTTACCCCCACCCCCTAATGTGGTGGAAGCACTGGTAGTAGCTGTGTTTAAGCCGGGTCACCAATGTAGTGCAGTGCGTTTGGTAGTCACCCGGAGTTATAGCCGGGACGTTGTTCATGCTGCCAATATTCTACCGATCGGGCTAAAATGAGTACTCGAGCCAAAGTGGGTGTATTGGGTATATAAAGCGACTGCCACAAGAGTTCAAAAATAAAATAAGTTATATTCTTAACAAATCCTTACGTATGTTATCGTAATGAAAGCTGAATAGTAAAGGATAAATACTTTTATCATGAATTTTGCTTTAATTATATTCGTTATACCCACTGCCCTTTTTTCTGTTGGCGAACAATTTTCTCTTATGCAATTAATTTTATACAGTTACATATTTTAAGTGAAGGATATTTTTTAAGTCGATTCTGTGGCGACATTTTTACATTAATCGTCCACTATAATCATTGTGTGGTTCTGAATTCTTTGAAATCCTTTTAACCTTTTTGTACGACATTGGATTTTCTCATTTGAATATTTCATTTTACATTATAACTTCTACTTGCTAATTCGGATCGCGTTGACTTATGATTGGTGGCTTTCAATCATAATTTAATAAAGGATTTTTATTTCTATCTAGTGGTTTGAAATGTTCTTGCTTAAAGCAGTATTGTGCTAACCTTACCTTGCGATATAAAAAGCGCGAAAATCAACTTATTTTTAAAAAAATTATATCAAGCTATTTAATATTAGATTAGAATAAAATTTTCTCAAAATAATTTTCATACATTTCATTCAGCGTTAAATGTAACATAAATTAGAATTCATTTGCCACTAACAATATACAATAAACAAAATCTTTACTTAAATAAACAATTGCATGCTTGTAGCTTAAATTTCTCAAAAAAATTAATTATGAATTTACTTAAAACGGCTTTAAATTGAAATCGTTTTACAATAGAAAAAAAAATCTAAAGTTGAGTTGTATAGTTTCTAAAAGTATTTTATATATTTCTTCTTCGAATTTTAAGACCCATTTTCCTTAAAGGTAAGGGACTATTAATTGTTCAAAATATCGTTTTATGAGGTTTTTACATATTTTAGTCCCCAATTAAATTACCTATAAAATGACATATTTCTTTTGTTTTTACTCCAATTAGAATGTACTAAAATATCTTTGTTTATTTTTGATGTTAGAAGATAACATTTGTCTTCTACAAGAATATTTTTCTCAATTTTTTTATTTTTTGTATATATGCTCTATGTTACTCAAGTACGTTACGTTACTGCTCTACGTTACTATTGTACTGAAGTGAGCTTTTAAAGGTTATTGCATTATAATTATTTTTTAAAAAAGCTTTTTCTGCTAAAAAAAAAAGATTTTTTACACCATTGAAGTGATCTCTATTTAAAAAATGTTTTTTAAAAACTATAAGGTTTTTCTTTAAGAGTTCATTGTAGTAAATTAACAAATGTCTTAAGTTTAAACAGATAAAAAAAAAATTCAAGTCTGCGTCTATAGCACATTCTGTTCTCTAAGGTTGAAATACATATTCTAAAGTTCCAACTCACTTTAAATTTATTGTCGTCTCTCGATTTATTTCTAGGACCTTTATAAGTTCCAATTTTTTCCAATTTATATATAGTTTTATAAGTTTCTTTTATCAACTTATCTATAAGAGGAGAAACGGACTAAATACGACATTTGGTCTGAGTGCAAAACTCATCCCACAAATGCAACAATGAAGCTTTTTCATGCGCGTTCTGGGCTGCAAACTCTTCATAATAGAAACCTGCTTGCAATTGTTTCAGCACGAGAAAAAAAAAGGACACATTAGATTTTAACGTGTTTTTTTATATATATAAATTGCAGCTATTTTTTATGCCTAACCGCAAAAGTTTTTTTAGTGTATGTTTAACTTTTCGTACGCTTAACTATATATAAAAAAAATCTTCGACCGAATTCGACGCACAATTCGAACCAAATGACAGAGTTGAATGAAAGGCATGCATAATGACAGTAATCTAACGGTTCAGTGCGTACTTAAGAACGTGAGTTGCGTAGGGAAAATGGAAGGTCAGGCGACAGTCGGGTGCCACCGTCAAAAAAAGAGAGAATTTGGCAAAAAAAAAAAAAAAAAAAAAAAAAAAGAGAGTGCTCTCGCTGTCAAGAGAAAAAGTATTACCTTTGGCATGTCAAACAGTCGCACGAGTCATAACATTAACCACTTTCATCAGGAGAGACATAAGGGCATGGCTGTTTCTACGAAGATAATTTTTTTTTTTTACAGTTGGTAGATACCTAAAAAACACTGTGAATCTTTTAATCGACTTGAAACAAATTGTATAACTTACAAAGGTGCTAATAATAATAATAAAAAATGAATGCTTTTTTTAATATGATTTATATTTCAGAATGCAAAGTATGTAGTTTTTGAGAATGAAGTAAAATAAGTTTCTGAAATTATAGCCAGCATTTCTTAAATTATGTCACTTAAAAATCTAAATGCGAAACAAAATCATCATCCGCAAAATTGAATATAATTTTCCGAGTGATATGGTGTAACAAGTAACAAACGAGTTATTTGATAATAAGTGTAATGTTAAAAGCTTTGCTGACAATCATCAAAACGTACATAACATCATTAACCTGATAAGTCCCAAGCCCGACTAAACTCGACCTGTGGTGAAAACCCCAACCCGACCGGATTCGGTCGGGTCGGGGTCTCAGAAGGGGTGTGAGGAATATTTTCCTCCTTTTCCCTGCTTCCTTTGTAAGTAAGACGGGAGCTCAACGTGGAGTTAATGGGACGGTACCGACAGGTGCGCTATTCACTGGTACCCCGTTTGGACACATGGGCGGGGCAGGTCACCTGAATGGGGCAGGTGGTGCTTTCTATGTCTGTTCGCCGAAGTGAAATTTCGATGCTAATGATTTGGACATTTTAAGCCATTTTTCTTATACTATCAATATGGTTCGTTTTAAACGCATGTCTTCACAAAGATGTGCGCAAAACTTCTCATTTTGTCACGAATTCAGCTTTTGTTAGAATATTCAATGGGTTTTATTAGAATAAATTATATGTTCCACATGTCTTACAATGAGTGATATTTTGCCGTTAAGCATCAGTGTTAATAATTTGTTTCTTTCCTTGTATGGAACTTATTTTTAAATTAATTAGCCTCTCTTCCAAAGCTCAGATATTCCATCGTACTGTTCATAATAGTAACACGCCTTAACGTAACTTGTCGTCTATGTTTACTAATTTCCGACTGGCATAATGTATACAACAAAAACAAACTTTAGTATGTTCTTATTTACTACAAACATATACAAATATTGAAATAAATTGCAAATCCCCTTTATTAATTTTTCTCTGCTATTGTCTAAAAAGTCTATGCTATTTTTAACATTCTTAGCAATAATAACTTCTGAAACATACGGTTTATGTTTTTATATAATTATTTTTCAATGTAAATACACATACATTCAGATTATGTTATTCGAACGTTTTTGTTATTATCATATTTTCTTTTGTTTGTTCGGGGATTATTAGTCTATTTCATATGTAAGTTTAAAAAATTTACTATAAATAAAACATATAACTAATATATTTAAAAAGATTTTTCAAATGAACAGAAGCTGATATTCCTAAAAACTTATTTCTAAAACTATTATTAAAAAATCAATTTCATCAAAATTTCTAATGAGCCGAAAATAAATCTTATAACAATTCTTAAGTTACAAATTGATAGTATGGATTATTTATTTCCTGCTCTCGCGAATGTTCAGTACAACTCAAAAGTCACAATAAAAAAACTTTGATTTATTGGTTTTATTATTATAATTTTGTGTCAGTTTTCATATAAAATAAATATTAATTTAAGGTTGCATGAATTTATTTGTACATAATACAAATTTAATAGATAATGCATTTTTTTAAATGAATTTCGCTTACACTTTATTAATTAGTCTTATAATATTTTTAAAATGCATATCAGAGGAAAGATTTTAATTGCAATTTCAAAAAAAGTAAAATTGCAATTTAATTGTAAAATGTCAAATCTTTCTACTGATCTTTTTTAAATTCTTCTTGAGTTTTTATTAAAATGTCAATATAAATATTCTAGTAAAATAAAATAAATACTTAATAGTGGTAATTATTTCCCCATAGAGAAAATGTCAGTTGAAATTTAAATATGTAGAAAAAACAGTGGCACAAAATTTTCAAATTATTAACATCCATGGAATAAAGTTATATAATGTTATATACACGTTTCTTTTTACTTATTTTCTGATACTTTCCGGGGAGCCCAGTTACCTAGTGGATAAAGGCGTTTCTCTAATAAAGTTTGTAATAAACATCAGCTATTGTTCCAAAAAAATTAAGATGTTTGAAAAAGAAAAAAAAAATAGGCAACAAATTGACTTCATATCACTACAACACTCATTTCTCAGGGCCCTCGGTTGCCAAGTGGATAAAAGCGTTCAGCTGGTAATCAGGGGATTGCGAGTTCGAACCCGACTGATGGACGTGACAAAGAAAAGTAAAAATGTAGTAACCTTGCGATCGCAGGGCTGCCAGCATCGCTACTAAAATACTAGGAAATCGTCTAAAAATATCCAAAAATTATACTGGCGTGCATACGGAACTGGTGCACGATAAATCTGATCGGGGTCCAATTTTCTGACTCCTATTGAGGTTGTATCGGATGCCAGCTCAGGTGTTGTCCTCGTCTTCTGACTGTGGTTCAAAAATACGAGGCATCGTTCCCGGGTCTTTTCTTCTGGATAGGTCCCGAACCGTCGGAAATAGCCCACTGTGCAGCTCTAGTGCGACGTGAATTGACTAAACCAAAGCGACATGATACTTTTCATTATTTTAATTTGTGGCTTCTAGAACCCAGTTCATATTTTTAAGTAATAACGTGTCATTATATAGTAGTTATACAATATAACTAATATATATCTATCGAAATTTTTCCAGAAGTAATCTGTATTTATAATAAACTATTAAATATATTGTATAACTATGTTTTGCGATTATAGTCTGAAAAGGAGCAACGCGCCATTATTTGATTCTCGCTAGGGAAGGGTTGAAACCACCTCCTCTCCGACAGAGAGTAATGGTCTTTTTCAGCGCAGTTTCGACCCCCCACCCTGTCCGCGTTCAACTGAGGGGGGAAGCAAATGTCCAGAGAGATGTGGACGAGTCCATTCCAGCTTTTCTTCACTCGTGAAAGCTTGGGGTTTTGGGATCATGAAAATATTCCCCTCTTGGGACGGAAAGGGTTAAAATACATTTCAGAAAAAAAAAATAGAATTTAAAAAAATAATAATATATTCGAATAGTTTAATATATTCCAATATTTCAGTATATTCCAATATTTCAATATATTTCATTATTTTAATATACTTTGATATTTCAATATATTTCATTATTTTAATATACTTTGATATTTCAATATATTCCCATATTTAAATATATTTCAATATTTTAATATATTTCAATATATTCAAATGTTTTCATATATTCTAATATTTCAATAAATTCCAATGTTTCACTTTATCAAAATATCTCAATGTATTCCAATATATCAATGTATTCCAATATTTTAATATAATCCAATATATCAATATATATATATATATATATATATATATATATATATATATATTCAAACTTTTCAATATGTATATTACAATATATTCCAATATTTCAACATATTACAATATTTCAATCTATTCCAATATTTCAATAAATTTTAAAATTTCACTGTATTTCAATATTTAAAAAAAATCCCAATATTTCATTATATTCCAATATTTTAATACATTCCAAAATTTCAATACATTCCAAAATTTCAATATATTTCAATACATTCCACTATTTTAATATATTCCAATATTTTAATATATTCCAACATTTTAATATATTTCAATATTTTAATGTATTTCAATATATTGCAATATAATTCAATATATTGCAATATAATTCAATATATTGCAATATAATTCAATATATTGCAATATAATTCAATATATTCCCATATTTCAATATATTCCAGTATTTTAAAATAATTTTTCAATATTTTCAATATATTCCAATATTTCAAAATATTCCAATATTTTCAATATTTCAAAATATTCCAATATTTTTAATATTTCAAAATATTCCAATATTTCAAATATTGCAATATTTCAAATATTGCAATATTTCAAATATTGCAATATTTCTATAAAGAATTCCAACATTTTATCCTTCAATTTTTTTTTAAATCGAAGACTCTCTTGTAGCCTTTTGTCGCTTGTCTGTTGATTCTCTGAGCATAACAGCAGAAAACGGGCTAAATGCAACTTTTGGCCTGCCTGCCAAGACTCACACCACAAATACGACAGAATTCTGACTCGACGCCTGAAAGTTGGCATTGTCATTGCCAAGGTTGTTCACTTTAAAACATTCACAGGCGGTGGGAAATGGATTGCACACCAACAAAAAGACACGGAAAATAACTCAAGAGAAGTCTCCAAGTCATGGTTCTTTGAAATGTAATCTCGTTGTTTAAGCTGTACATACGTCGATTTTACAATTAAGATTACGCCATTCTGCTGTCCTATAATTATTGCCGTCCCCCTCCCAAAAGAGATTATCTCCATTGATAATATGTTTAAAAACGTCACTGTTATCGGCCATGTGTTAATGAATTTCAAATAACATACTTTAAAATCTCTGTTTTCCTTTGTATTCAAGACAGTTATGGAGTTTTCGTGCTTCAGCGTGTATTTAATATATTTCCGAATCTTATTCGAAGTACAAATGATCACAGATATTCGCAAATTGCTTATTTTATAATGCATAAATTAATTTACATTTGGAAGAGGTGAATTGCCATTTTAGTGAGAAACGTGAATTTCAGCATTTTTTCTTTATGATTGCAACTTCTCTTCTTTCTTTATGATTCTCATTGATTAGGGTGCAATAATAGTTTTTATCTTTTTCAATGTGTGTGTTACTGGTTGATGTCGTTATAGCACATACATTTTTTTTCATTCGCGAAATATTAAAAGACACAGAAATTATTCTTACTTGCAAATATCTATAGCAAAAAACTTGAAAACTTAATATCGTATCTATTGTGAAAAACTTGATATCGTATCTATTGTGAAAAACTTAATATCGTACCTATAGGGAAAAACTTGGTTATGGGTTAAAAAAAAACAATGCGTCTTGCGAACTGATTGTTGTGTTGACTCATAAACGTTTTTTATAAACCATATATATTGATAATTGAAATTGCTAATTAATATTTAAAATTTGGAAAATTACTATTGACTTTTTTTTGTTTTAATTTTAGTTTTCTTATTATTTTTATTCTGTAACAAAATAGGTGAAACTATTTATTAATTACTGGGATTACTTCATTAATTTAAATAAATGAGTTAAAGCTTAAATTAATTTAGTTAACTTTGTAGTTGACTTTTTGGAAGATCACTTGAATGTTCTTGTTTTAACCATTTTTTTTTTCATTCCCTCAAACCTTTCTTTTAGTCCGCCCTTTTCCTGTAATACTGAACCATGCTACAATTTTAAAAACTAACGAATACGTTTTGAATTTAAATAGTTTTGGTTTTAAACCCCATAGAATTTAAAATATGTTTACATCTCAAGTGGGATAATAGTAAATAAATCGACATATCAATTTAAAATTGTGTGTAATAAGTTTTCTAAATCATATTTTATAATTCTCAGTAAATTTGTTAGTTAACAATATTAGCTGAAGTTACACTTCGAGCATGGATTCCTCATAGTAGAGCAAACAACGGGATACAATCTCGCTGACATCAAAGTGAGGCCAACATGTATCGCTACACACATGTGACTAATGACGTCATTCCATTCATAAATTTTTTCAAGTTCATTCATGAAAATATTCCGTATTTTATGAATGAATTTTATATGTCGTATAAATGTTGTATTTGTTAGGATGAGGTGTAAGTGGATTTTCGAGATGGTAAAATAATTTTGGAAAGGTTTTCTTTTGTTTTTTTCTTAAATAACGTCGCACTACAGCTGCACAGTGGGCTATTGGCGACGGTTCGGGGACTATGTCGAAGGAAAGACCCGGGAACGATGCTTCGTATTTCTGAACCAGGTCAAATGACGATGTTTTTTCGGGGTTTTGGTTTTGGTTAAATAACGCCGCACTAGAGCTGCACAGTGGGCTATTGGCTAGGGTTCGGGGCCTATGTCGAAGGAAAGACCCGGGAACGATGCCTCGTATTTTTGAACCACGGTCAGATGAGGTTTTTTTTGGTTTTGATTTTTGTTCATTAACGTCGCACTAGAGCTGCACAGTGGGCTATTGGCGACGGTTCGGGGCCTTTGTCGAAGGAAAGACCCGGGAACGATGCTTCGTATTTTTGAACCAGGTCAGATAACGATGTTTTTTCTGTGTTTTTGGTTTTGGTTAATTAACGCCACATTAGAGCTGAAGAGTGGGCTATTGGCTAGGGTTCGGGGCCTTTGTCGAAGGAAAGACCCGGGAACGATGCCTCGTATTTTTGAACCACGGTCAGATGACGAGAATTTTTTTGGTTTTGATTTTTGTTCATTAACGTCGCACTAGAGCTGCACAGTGGGCTATTGGCGACGGTTCGGGGCCTTTGTCGAAGGAAAGACCAGGGAACGATGCCTCGTATTTTTGAACCAAGATCAGATGTCGAGGTTTTTTTTTTTGTTTTGAATTTGGTTTTGAATTTGGTATTCAATTTCATCGATTTGTTCGATTTCGTCGATGTTCGATTTATTCGATGTTCGATTTATTCGATGTTCGATTTATTCGATGTTCGATTTATTCGATGTTCGATTTATTCGATGTTCGATTTATTCGATGTTCGATTTATTCGATGTTCGATTTATTCGATGTTCGATTTATTCGATGTTCGATTTATTCGATGTTCGATTTATTCGATGTTCGATTTATTCGATGTTCGATTTATTCGATGTTCGATTTATTCGATGTTCGATTTATTCGATGTTCGATTTATTCGATGTTCGATTTATTCGATATTCGATTTATTCGATGTTCGATTTCATCGATGTTTGATTTCATCGATGTTTGATTTCATCGATGTTTGATTTCATCGATGTTTGATTTCATCGATGTTTGATTTCATCGATGTTTGATTTCATCGATGTTCGATTTATTCGATGTTTGATTTCATCGATGTTCGATTTATTCGATGTTTGATTTATTCGATGTTCGATTTCATCGATGTTCGACTTTTTTGATTTCATCGACGTTCGATTTTTTCGATTTCATCGATGTTCGATGTTCGATTTCATCGATTGTATCGATGAAATCTATTGTATCGATGAAATCGAATAAATTGAACATCGATGAAATCGAACAGCGAAGAAATCAAATAAGTCGAACATCGATGAAATCGAACATCGAATAAATCGAACATCGAATAAATCGAACATCGAATAAATCGAACATCGAATTAATCGAACATCGAATTAATCGAACATCGAATTAATCGAACATCGAATTAATCGAACATCGAATAAATCGAACATCGAATAAATCGAACATCGAATAAATCGAACATCGAATAAATCGAACATCGAATAAATCGAACATCGAATAAATCGAACATCGAATAAATCGAACATCGAATAAATCGAACATCGAATAAATCGAACATCGTATAAATCGAACATCGAATAAATCGAACATCGAATAAATCGAACATCGAATAAATCGAACATCGAATAAATCGAACATCGAATAAATCGAACATCGATGAAATCGAACATCGATGATGTCGAACATCGATGATGTCGAACATCGATGATGTCGAACATCGATGATGTCGAACATCGATGATGTCGAACATCGATGATGTCGAACATCGATGATGTCGAACATCGATGAAATCGAACAAATCGATGAAATTGAATACCAAATTCAAAACCAAAAAAAAAACCTCGTCATCTGACGTGGTTCAAAAATACAATTGCATCGTTCATGGATCTTTCCTTCGACATAGGCCCCGAACCATCGCCATTAGCCCACTATGCAGCTCTAGTGCGACGTTAATTAACAAAAACCAAAAAAAACCCTCCTCATCTGACCGTGGTTCAAAAATACAATGCATCGTTCCCGGGTCTTTCCTTCGACATAGGTCCCGAACCGTCTCCATGACCCCTCTATTATGCAGCTCTAGTGCGACGTTAATTAACAAAAACCAAAGAAAGAACCTCCTCATCTGACCGTGGTTCAAAAATACAATTGCATCGTTCCCGGGTCTTTCCTTCGACATAGGCCCCGAACCATCGCCATTAGCCCACTGTGCAGCTCTAGTGCGACGTTAATTAACAAAAACCGAAAAAAAAAACGCTTCACCTGACCGTGGTTCAAAAATACGAGGCATCGTTCCCGGGTCTTTCCTTCGGCATAGGCCCCGAACCGTTGCCAATAGCCCACTATGCAGCTCTATAGCGACGTTAATTAGCCAAAACCAAAAAAAGAACCTCCTCATCTGACCGTGGTTCAAAAATACGAAGCATCGTTCCCGGGTCTTTTCTTCGACATAGGCCTCGAACCTTCGCCAAAACGGCCACTGTGCAGCTTGTCGCTTGTATGTCGATGTATTAAGATTCTATGGTCAATGTTCCACTTAACAATTACACAGCTACTAAACATGGCTCTGTCTAGGTGATGTTGACTGTGCGTAAAACGTTTTACTACAATTTACGTTTTACTACAATTTTGAAATCAAAAGTCAATCGCGAACGTTTTTTCATTCATAAATATTGAAAGGTAGTCACGTGTGAGTAGCGATTTGGTCTGAGATGTTTGCATCACGATGATGACGTCATATTCGCTCTACTACTACTATTCATGCTCGAAGAAGTTACATTATGTCTAGTTGACCATTCTATAGTTTGTGCTTAATAATTTTGAATTATAGTTTACTATATATCATATTTTCGTAATAAATCATATTTTCGTAAAAGACATCGAAAAAAACAGTTTAAAAACTTTCTGTGACGTCATGTGAGATTCCACATAGCCATGATATAATATTTTCTCAACCTTTCTTCTGAATTGTATGCATCTGCGTAGCACGGTAACGTACATTGTCGCTCAAATGGAGTCCTCGCTCCAGTGTTTATATTATTTTAGCTCAGTGTTTAACACAGAATATTTACAGTAAATATTGAAAATTAAATAAGTTAAGTTAATTTTACTTAAGAATTTCGATAAAACTTAAATGTAATTTTACTTATATTTTTTAATTATTAAAAGTTGTGTTAACATATTTCGAATTATTAACTGTATCACTCTTCGAGCATAAATAGTAGTAGTAGAGAGAATATGACGTCATAATCGTGAGGTAAACATCTCAGACCAAATCGCTACAGACACGTGACTACTTTTCAAAATTTATGAATGAAAAAACGTTCGCGATTGACTTCTGTAGTAAAAAGTTGAAATTAGAGTAAATGCGTAAAAATTTTACGCACAGTCAACATCACCTAGACTCAGCCATGTGTAGTAGCTGTGTAATTGTTAAGTAGAACATTGAACATAGAATCTTATTACATCGACATACAAGCGACAAGCTGCACAGTGGCCTTTTAGGCGATGGTTCGGGGAATATGTCGAAGAAAAGACCCGGGAACGATGGCTCGTATTTTTGAACCACGGTAAGATGACGAGTTTTTTTTTTTGTTTAGGTTAAATAACGTCGCACCAGAGCTGCACAGTGGGCTATTGGCGATGGTTCGGGGCCTATGCCGAAGGAAAGACCCAGGAACGATGCCTTGTATTTTTGAACCACGGTCAGATGAGGAGTTTTTTTTTTTAATTAACGTCGCACTAGAGCTGCACAGTGGGCTTTTGGCGATGGTTCGGGGCCTATGCCGAAGGAAAGACCCGGGAACGATGCCTTGTATTTTTGAACCACGGTCAGATGAGGAGTTTTTTTTTTTGGTTTTTGTTAATTAACGTCGCACTAGAGCTGCACAGTGGGCTATTGGCGATGGTTCGGGGTCTATGCCGAAGGAAAGACCCGGGAACGATGCCTTGTATTTTTGAACGACGGTCAGATGACGCGTTTTTTTTCTTTCTTCGGTTTTTGTTAATTAACGTCGCACTAGAGCTGCACAGTGGGCTATTGGCGATGGTTTGGGGCCTATGTCGAAGGAAAGACCCGGGAACGATGCCTTGTATTTTTGAACCACGGTCAGATGACGCGTTTTCTTTCTTTCTTAGGTTTTTGTTAAATAACGTCGCACTAGAGCTGCACAGTGGGCTATTGGCGATGGTTCGGGGCCTATGCCGAAGGAAAGACCCGGGAACGATGTCTTGTATTTTTGACCCACGGTCAGATGATGTTTTTTTTTTCTTTCTTCGGTTTTTGTTAATTAACGTCGCACTAGAGCTGCACAGTGGGCTATTGGCGATGGTTTGGGGCCTATGTCAAAGGAAAGACCCGGGAACGATGCTTCGTTATTTTGAACCACGGTCAGATGAGGAGTTTTCTTTTTGGTTTTCAATTTCATCGATTTGTTCGATTACATCGATTTATTCCAGTTCATCGATGTTCGATTTCTCCGATGTTCGATTTATTCGATGTTTGATTTATTCGATATTCGATTTCATCGATGTTCCATTTCATCTATGTTCGATTTCACCGATGTCGATTTCATCGATGTTCGATTTCATTTATGTTCGATTTCATCGATGTTCGATTTCATCGATGTTCGATTTCATCGATGTTCGATTTATTCGATGTTCGATTTATTCGATGTTCGATTTATTCGATGTTCGATTTATTCGATGTTCGATTTATTCGATGTTCGATTTATTCGATGTTTGATTTCACCGATGTTCGATTTATTCGATGTTTGATAAATCAAACATCGAATAAATCAAACATCGAATAAATCGAACATCGATGAAATCTAATGAATCGAACATCGAATGAATCGAACATCGATGAAATCTAATGAATCGAACATCGAATGAATCGAACATCGAATGAATCGAACATCGAATAAATCGAACATCGAATAAATCGAACATCGAATAAATCGAACATCGAATAAATCGAACATCGAATAAATCGAACATCGAATAAATCGAACATCGAATAAATCGGACATCGGTGAAATCGAACATCGATGAAATTCAACATCGATGAAATCGAACATCGATGAAATGGAACATCAATGAAATCGAACATCGAATAAATCAAACATCGATGAAATCGAACGTCGAATAAATCGAACATCGGTGAAATCGAACATCGATGAACTGGAATAAATCGATGTAATCGAACAAATCGTCATCTGGCCAGTGTTCAAAAATACGAGGCATCGTTCCCGGGTCTTTCCTTCGACATAGACTCCGAACCGTAGCCAATAGTTAGAGCTGTACAGCTCTAGTGCGACGTTAATTTACAAAAACCGAATAAAAAAAACGCGTCATCTAATCGTGGTTCAAAAATAAAAGACATCGTTCCCGGGTCTTTCCTTCCGCATAGGCCCCGAACCATCGCCAATAGCCCACTGTGCAGCTCTAGTGCGACGTTAATTAACAAAAACCGAAAAAAAAACCTCACCTGACCGTGGTTCAAAAATACAATGCATCGTTCCCGGGTCTTTCCTTCGACATAGGCCCCGAACCGTGGCCAATAGCCCACTGTGCAGCTCTAGTACGATGTTAATTAACAAAAACCAAAAAAAAAAAAAAAACTCCTCATCTGACCATGGTTCAAAAATACGAGGCATCGTTCATGGGTCTTTCCTTCGACATCGGCCCCAAACCATCGCCAATAGCCCACTTTGCAGCTGTAGTGCGGCGTTATTTAAGAAAAAACCAAAAGAAAACCTTTCCAAAACTATTTTACCATCTCGAAAATCCACTTTCACCTCATCCTAAGCAATACAACATTTATACGACATATAAAATTCATTCATAAAATACGGGATATTTTCATGAATGAACTTGAAAAAAGTTATGAATGGAATGACGTCATTAGTCACATGTGTGTAGCGATACATGTTGACCTCACTTTGATGTCAACTAGATTATATCCCGTTGTTTGCTCTACTATGAGGAATCCATGCTCGAAGGTATCACTCAATTAAAAACAGACGATTCTTATAATTTCGTTGTAACTTTAATCATGCAATAATTTTTTTCTAAATGTTCTTTCTTTTTCTCTAGGTAAGAAACTGAACTGTATTCGAAGATGTGTTGGTAAATATGCTGGGCCTTTTTTTTTATTTTAATAGAATGGTTATATTTTCCCCCATTAATTTTATTATTTCATTTTTTACTCTCAAGTTTGAATTATTTTACAGTTCGACAAGTGTTAGTTTATGACAGAGCAGTTTTCTAAATTTTGAATAATCATTGTTTAAAAATAATATTTATTTCCTACGTCAATTATTTATTCCATTTCTATGTAGCAGAAAAAAAACAATGATTAATATTTAATAATGATATTAATTTTAAATTGTACATAATTGTAATTTTTAAATTGTAAATTACATATTTTTATTTAATTCGAACTCATTTTGTTCCAAAAAATTTAATTAGTATTTTCAGTTCGTCGAATAAAATTACCAAATAGTGTATTTAACTACAAAAAAATTCAACTTTAAAGTACGTATTACTTTAATTACGTAGTTAAACGTGAAGAAAAAATAATAAGTTTTTATATTCTGTAGTAAAGTATAATTGAGGTATTTGTGAAAATTCACCGACACATTTTGTTTGAATTTTATTTTGAAATTGTTGTATATCGTCTGCTAAATTCGAAAACTACATAACTTCAAACCACTGTTTCATCAGCCTTAACGAAGCTTCTAAGCGTTGAGACTAAGCTTAGGTATTCCGATTACTTCTTGTTTTTAAACAATTTTACATTTGAAGGCAATCGCATGAATTTCGTTGCCAAGCAATTTTTACTGCGGCTGTTGAATCAGTGGTTTGGAGTTTCGTGGTTTGCAAATTAAGCCGATATTACTGTCATGAGTATTCTTTTTTATTTTTGTTTTAGCATTTTTAGAATACTAATTTTTATATATTGTTGAGTGATAAAATTTACTTTTTTCTGGTTATTTTTTGGTGAATGTTGTTTTGGCATACAAACTTCCAAAGTATTTTTCTTAATAGAAAATTATTCTCTTTGGTCCTGTTTTTGAATTTTTGCACATTTTGTTCTAGCAATCGAAATTCTTAAATAACCAATCAGAGTTTTCTTAAATATTCTATATTCATTTACTTTACTCTTTGAAAATCAATAACGAATTTAATTTCGAAAGTGTAAAATTGTTTTTACTTCAAGACAAATTATATTTCCAATAAGCCTTTCTTGAAAAAAAATTGAATTATTTTGATACAGATGACTTTCAAAAGATACTTGAGTGTTTGAGATTTGAAAATGTTTCAACGTAGAGTACTTTTATGAATTTAAACACATACTTATATTTCTGGAAAACTCGAAATCCACGCACTGATATACCGGACTCTGACGCTTTGAAAGTTAATGCCTTGACAAAAGTTGAATGATAAGATTATGAAGGTATTATTTATTCGATTGAGATGAAAGATTATTTACATATATTATCAGTATGTGCATACTTTTACTTTGGATGTAATGGAGAAATAATAATATATGAATCTTGATTAACGAGAAAATATCTTGTGAAAGTATTTCGGCTGTTCTATTTAAATAATATTAGATAATATGAGGCAAATGAATAAAAAGTCGTTTGTTCTTTTTTGAGTGTTTCTGGAAAAGTCAAGTCAAGACCAAAACAATTTGGGCCTGCAAAACTTGAATAAACACGGGGAAAAAAATCACCGATTGAAGTTTTGTACAGAAATTCCATCACAAGTTCTTATTTGTAGTAAATCATAAACGCCTCGATTGTTTGAAACATTTCGAGCTCCAACAATGTCATCTGCGGCAGCTAATTAAATATATAATCAGACATTCACCCAACTGTTAAATCTTCTCTCCACTGTTTTTGCCAACTAATATAGCTTTGCCTGCCTGAACAGCAAACTCGCTCGCACTTCTGGCCTTCTTCGGAACAACGGCGAATGCGCCATCAACGGCGACTGCAGCAGTCCAGTTATGCAGACAAAAACCGACCCCAAAGAAGTTCTGATAAAACCTTCAGTGTTACCACCTGCAAACATGGTGGCCATTAATCCTCCTCCTCCTCCTCCAGCCATAGTTTCGGTATCACCACCAGTTGTTGCAGAAACCAACAGGTATACATTATAGGACACCTAAATGCACCTGCATTCTGTTGGCTTCATCGCCCCACCTGTGTTTTCATTTGCATCCTCACCGTCTCCCCTTTGGTTGTTTTGCATAATACTTTATTTTGATTTTCGCCTCCATTTGTGGTATAGTTCGACTCCGGCTAAATGGCCGCTGTGACGTCACATTGTTTACACTTTTTGGATAAACCCATTGGTCAGTTCTCCAAAACTCGCTTGCTGATTGGTTGGATCCAGCTTAAAGGCTACTTAATCGGAGTCAGACTATAGTTCTTATTTGAATTTTGTACACCTGCATGCATTTTGCTTTGCATTCTAAATGGTTAACTGTTCAATCAAGCACCTTATCCCTTCCTTCATCATAATACGGATTTAAATGCAACGGCCATTTAATGAATTAACAACAAAGCTATGAATGCATGAATTGAACGGTTTGTGTGAAAATTGCAAGGTTAATGAAACGAAGATAGGTTTTTACCGTTTATTTGCAGTTTGTAAAATCCCTGTGTTTCTATTCCTTACAGTATAATAATAAAATATGCGTGGTTAACGGTATTTCAGCACATATTCAACTCTTGGTTTAATCTCAGCTGTTAGTGTTTTTTTTTTCTTTTATCTACCATTACTTTCCAGGTTTCTTTTTATTTTGATGTTTTAACTGTGATTTTTCAAACTGATTATATTAATAATAAACAAAATGTGTTTGACTGCGTTATAAAAATTAAACTACATGTATGCATACGAAAATAATTCATGAGTGCAGTTCCAAAACTTGTCCGATCCAAAAAAATAATAGTATGAGCGAAGCATATTTTTATTATTCCACTACCAATACAAGAATTCCGAAATATAAAGTTTTTAGTTCCATAATGGCCTGTAACCTATTCAAATCGAATTAAAAATATTCGTAGTCTTTCCAAAAATCCAGTCTTATCTACAAGCATTGTATGTTCCAAAATTGTTATTTTCCACTGCTATATTGTATTCCGATACTTGTCTAATCTAATTTATAACCATTATGAACGAACAGTCGTGTTTAAAAACTTCTCAACTCTAAAAAGGTTATTTCGAAAATCAAGAATTCAGTTCCAAAACTTTTCTTATACTAATAAGCTATCAAATTCTAGAAAACAGCTAACATGAACAAGACAAGTTCTAAAACGGTACTTCTCAACTTATTGATAAAATGGAATAAAGCAAGTTTATGTATAAATATCATTTCAAACGTAAACAATATCTTAGAAAAAGAATTATTCATTTAATATTATACATAGAAACGAAAGGACAAAAGGAATATCAAGCGACCCGATCGGGCTCGCAACGCTAAGCCAAAAAATAAGAAATAGCACCAACTCGTCAAAGCAGCCAACAAGAAACGAACGCCCGACCGGTAGAGCTTATATATACTACGCACAACTTATAATGTTAAAACGCGTCCGTAAAACATATTCCAGAAGCTGAACTATATTTCGTAAAAAAAATAAAACCAGTATTGGTGGAACCGTATCTGTGAAACCTTTAATTTAATACAATATTTTTTTTATATCTTACTACTGGATACAGTGCCGGATTTAGGCATAGGCTACATAGGCTGCAACCTAAGGGCCCGAACCACAGAACAAAAACTAGAATCAACTTACAAAAAAAATTATTTGGAAGGATGATAATCCGAATTCTAATAAAAATAGTATACTACAATATTTTTATGGCAGAGAAAAATTCTAATTTTCTTAACATATTTGTACAATGTAAATATACCCTAATACTTTTATGTTGTTTAAAAAAATATGTTTAATTTGTGATAATTACAATGGCATTGTTTTACTATTTTTTTGGAAATAAGTTGTTTTTGATTTTCTTACTTTTTTTATTTTGCTCAGAGTCATTTCAGGGGGGAACAAAGACGAGTGCAGTATTTAATTATCATTTTCATAAATTCCATAATGCCATTGCATCTTGAGATTCCTTGAAACCTTTAAAATTTTGTAACATAGTATTGGAAATTTACAAAAAACAATGTATCTCAATTTCATATGTATACTTAAAAATAATTTAATTTGCAGTTCTGGAATATATATTTAAAAAAAAATTGGAACCTTCTTTGATTTTATGGAGGCATTTCATCACTGATTATGCATTTCATAACCGCACTCTATGCATTTCATAACCGCCGCCCGCCCCCCCCCCCCTTGTAGTTGGGGGTCCCGCACCATATATTCAGCATCCATTAACTCTAAATCCGGCTCTGATTGGATGGATTCTATCTATATACTGACTTGGTAAACTTTCAAAATTTTGAACAGATTAACAAAAACAGAATAATTAGTATAAACGCATTATTCGTTAGATTTAACTCATTAAAAAGTTGAGTTTATTTATCTTTTATCCTTGCTCCTAAAAATTGAGCTCATTTATCGTTTTCCTATTGACTAATGATTAACTAGAAATAAATTCACATTAAGAAATTAGGAAATGAGACTAGATATAATTTAAATAATTAATGTTCCTTGAATTGGGGTTTACGATCCTACCTCAATAGAAATAGCAAAGGGGATGAAGAAAATATTTTTGATTCATCTTGGAAATTTATTTCATGCAAACGCTCTAACTATACTGCAATTTAACAAAATAATTTGCAATTACAGCACTAGAAATAAATAAATGGAACAAAACCCACGTCTAGGTTAGATTAGAAATGTAAAGTACTTCCCTCAAAAAATTTGGTTTTTTAATCTTAGTTGCTATCCAACCCATCTCTTAGCATTAACCATTGTATATTTATTGTTTATGTTTCTTTAACGTAATTAGTATAATTATAGCCTTATGGGAATTTAATTATATGTTACTTCAAATGAAACCGGAATGACCGACATTTGTTTAGAAAAAGTCGCGTGTCTCATTAGCCCAAATATCAACATTTCCCCTCTGCTATTTTCTTGTGCGAATCAAGTCTGGGTGAAGATGAGATTTTCGCGAAGTCAGAATCTCCAACAATATGTCGGCATTCGCCAAGTTGTTATATATATATAGCATTATAAAACTAGTAGATTTATAAAATTTAAAAAATTTACGAGTAATTTAATTATTGTACTGCATTTCTAAATAAATTCCTTTATGGAACCAAACCATCGACGGACTCGATGATTTTCTTTAGAGTGGGGCAACATTATTAACTATATCGATAACTTTACATTTTGTTTGATTTCGCCTACTTTAAAGTATAATACTATATTAAATTTTGCATTAATTAACTTGAAAATACCAAATGAAAACACCCAAGGCTAGAATTCTGTGAATTTGAATAAATTAAAGTTCTGTACCTTGGTAGTTATTGTCCACTTATGTATGTAACCGTTAATGTATGAAATCCGTTATTTCACAGAATACCTAGTTATTTCATAAAATAACTGATCAAGTCCAGTTAAAGTTTAGAATTCACTTGCATTCTATGCTTTAACTAGTTATTTCATGGAATAACGATGTACACCTCGTTAAAGTGTCAAAATAAATACCCAGTAAAAAAATTTTCCAAATTTTAAGGGCTATAAAATGAGAACCACTGGTCAGATATTTTTGTAATCAACCTTTCTGGGTTCTCATCTCTTTGAGCAGTCGATTTTTAGACCAGGCAAAGGCGCATTGTTGTTCAAAAACAACTGGTACCCCCTTGGAGCTGTCGTTTGAAGTTTTTCACCCCACCCTCTTTGAGCAAACGATTATGGCACCGTGAAAGGCACACTGCTTTTAAAAACAGCTGGTACCCCCTTGAGCAGTTGTTTGAAGCTTATCATCCACTCCAAGCAGTCGGTTTTGCCACCGGGCAATTCCGTATTACTTTTTAACCCACTGACGCTCACACGATTTTCGCAATTGTAAAGTTGTTTTAAGTGCTTGGAAATGTAAATAGTTTTTTCGCTGCATGCTATTTTTTTTAATTAATTGTAAGGAGATAGTTCGTAAGCTGTACTTGAAACTTTGAAATAAATATATTGTAAAATTGAATATTTTTATGAATTTAAAAATTGGATGCATATTGCTAGAAAATCTGAAGATCGTTGGAGGTGATATCACGTCTATGACCTTCAGAGTGTTAAAAACAGCTGGTACCCCCTGGAGCAGTAATTTCTCATCCTCTCCATGCAGTCGGTTTGTGTCAGATCAACTTCCGTTCGGGCAGTCGATTTGAGAACCTTGCATCATAATATTTTTTTTTCACTAGAATTTAAACGAAATTGAATTATAATCGTTAATATCCAATACAGTACGCTGAATAATTCAGTTAAATTGTTTATTTTACACTTTAAATGTCTGTCATTAGTTATTTCATAAAATAACTAGTTATTTCATAGAATAACTAGTTATTTCTTAGAATAACTAGGTATTTCATAGAATAACTAATTAAAAGTGTTGAATTATTTATTTATTACACAATTTAACTGATTTGATCAGTTATTTCATGAATATTAAAACCTTTTTTAAAAAAACTTTTTTTTTTTTAATTTTTAAACTCAAAAAAATTACAGTTAGTACGATTCCTACTCAAAACATCGAAATAATTTATTTAAATAGTAAGTTATATACAAAAAATCCACAGAAATTTATATTCAACTTCTCTTTTGAAAGTAAAACATTACCAATTTTCAATTATCGAAAAAATTTGCTTTTCTAAAGTTCGATTGATTGCAGCTTATGTGTTTTTAAAAGTATTATTTATTTTTGAATAATTCTTCATATTGCACCCTTTGCCATTTACGCCTATTTTAAAAGTTATATATTTTTAACTTTTCGCGACTTCCCTCTCCATATAGCAATCCTTGCTTTCCACAATTGCTTATAAAAATGTAAAAAAAAATATGTAAAAATGAACTTTACGAAATACAAAATGTCTATACGGTACGGGTGTACACTGTAAAGTGCAATATATGTAAATGTATTGTGGAGTTAGAGATGGGTGATGGTGAACGAAATAAGGGGCAGTACAAGATTATTACGCCACAACGCTTTTATTCCATGCTCCCGTGGATAGAAATCCACCTTCCTTCATCAACACTTCTCTAGCTCTCTCTTACAACTGATCAGTGTTGCCAGCGACACCCAGGTGGCGCTGGAACACATTACAAAGTAACTCCCTCTAGTGGTGTGTATCCGCACTAGGGCATTCCGACACTCGGGCAATCCTGACATATTACGCCCTCGTAATTACAATGATACTAAAATACAATACATTATATTACAATACATGACATTACACAACTACACATACATGCACAATATTGATATATTAATCATTATTCTATTATAACTTTAAATTATTTTTCATAACATCCACAAATCAATTATTATGTTACTTCAAATTTAAAATTTCAAAACATTATCAAATTTATTATTAAAAACCTAAATTCTCAAATCACTTTTTATCATTAAAGTTCTATATGTTCTAAAAAAATTAAGTATTCAAAAATTTCAAAGTTTAAAATGTTCCAAATTCTTCCAAACTCAAGAAATTCAAATGTTCAAACCTAAAAAATAATTAACACTAAAAAGTTCTTCACTTTTCACCAATAGATTCTTTTCAAATCCTTTCAAAAATGTAAGCATCACAATTAAATTTAAAAAATGACATCACGCTTGAAATCTAAAAATTAAATCATAAAACTTTTCAAAGATACACAATTTTCATTATTTACTGGTGTATGCAAAGTATCGCAACACTTTATTACTTCACCGCTGTTGTAAATAAAAATAAAGCTTCTCTCAGAAAAAAAATTATTTCCACTGATAAAAAAAAATTCAAACGGCTATTCGAATTCCTAAAATAAAAATAAAACTTTCACTACCTCAAATAAAAAATAAACAAATCACAAATATTCCACATTTCGCAATTCTGCATACAATTTCGAAGCACAAAAAAAAATAATGATTCACTTCTTGACGGCTGCAAGGGTTGCTTCACAGAAAAAAGAAGATAGTTAACGCCAAGGTCGTTCACTCCTTGTTTGGTGTGTTGGTATTCTCCAGTTGGCTTCTGTATTTGGGCCATATCGTCGCCAAGGTGGTTGTGTTCGTTGATCCTGATCCGTAATTGGACCGCAGCTCTCAACTATGGATCGGTGATCGCCAAGACGTGACTTCTGTCGCCAACTCCACTCGCTTCCAAATTGTTGGATGGTAGGTTTGCTTCTCTTAAAGCCGTTCCTATGATTTGGGCTTGCTCGCCAATTGCAGACTTGGCATGTTGTATTCCGTCGCCAACCTCGTTCGTTTGCATCAGTTGCTTTGTATTTAGTTGGAAATTGATGATCAACTTGCGAGCTAATTCGCCAATTGTGGTTGTAGCTTTTGCTCTTCGGGAATTTGTATTTTGATTGACTCTTCCGATTCCGTTTTGTTTTTCGGAAATGTTCAAATTGGTTTTGAGAGAACATCTTTGAGTTTTCTTTTTTCGAAGCGATTCTCAAACCTACTTCGCTTATTTTCTTTGGTGCACAGTCTTTTTCAGGCTGACGCGCCGTCTGTGTTTGCAAGTTTTGCGATGATATCACACGTATCAATCCACATCTAAGTGCGTTCGTACTATTGACTTTATTTTCACTGTCGTCTTTATTTTCCCTGCACTCGAACGATTTATGCCCGATTTTTCCGCAAGCAAAGCATATTATTCCTAGTTTTCTATTCACCTGTCGATTTTGCTGGGTAGGCTCCCGCTCCTTTGTGTAAGCTCCTCTCGTCTGCGCGCTGGCGCCGTCTCGGTTTCGAAGACCTGTCTCCTCGTATGCTTTGTTTTCGTACGGCTTTGTGCTTCTTCTGAAGCTTCGTGCAGCTTGAAAATCATCTAATTTATCCGTTAGAGTTGCTATGTCCTTGATTTTTTGCAGTTCATCTATGAAATGCTCCTGCATATCTCTCGGTAATTTTCTTTTGATTTGGTCGACTAACATGAGTTCTTTGAGCGCTTCGAATGTGTTTATTTCCATTCCGTTTAGCCACTCGTTTAGGTAGTTCTTTAAAACGTACGAAAAATCTCTCCATGTTTGACTTGGTTCTTTTCTGGCAAAACTAAAATTTAGTCGAAACTGTTCCGCTGTCAGACGAAACTGCCTAAGTAGGATGGTCTTGATCTGTTCGTAGTCGCTCGTCACATTTTCGGGTTCTCTCGTGATGACATTTGCGACCTCCAGTGGTAGTAGACCAATCAGGTGATTTACCCATGTATTTTTGTCCACTCCCAGTCGAACTATCTGTCTCTCGAATAAAGCCAGGTACATGCTAATGTCGCCTCCTTCAAAGGGCTTTATCACGTTACGATTGGAGACACTCGTTTGTTCTGTTGTCGACGAGTTTGTTCGACGGTTTTCTGCATCTATTCTTAATTTCGCTATTTCGAAGTCTTGTATTTTTTCCTTTTCTAGAGCTTCTCTCTCATTAGTTTCTTTTTCTTCCTTTTTTTCTCTTTCCGCTACTATGGCGTATAACAGGTTTTTTGTAGTTTCTTCATCATACCCTGTGTGTCCAGTTATGATTTTGCACATTTGTATAACCTTCGGGTTTTCCGGTGGAGTCAGATCCAGTTCGTCTAAAAGCACCATCAAATCTACCTTACGCGTCTTTGCCAGGTACGACATCTTGAGGGCAAAAGTTAGTCACTTTTGTACACTCCACTATTGCTTTCGCACGTCGCTGATCCGCTCTTCACTGACGACGATGTTTTTGGATTCTGCTGTGCTGCGAATCGGATTTCGCTTCCTTATTCGACGACGACCGCAGTTGTCTCGTGGTGCGTTAGGCTTAGCCTCCGGTTCCTTCCGTTTTCCGATTCTGCCGCAACACTAATCCTCTGTTGCTCAGTGATTCACACACGGCCTCGAGCCCCCATGTGGAGTTAGAGATGGGTGATGGTGAACGAAATAAGGGGCAGTACAAGATTATTACGCCACAACGCTTTTATTCCATGCTCCCGTGGATAGAAATCCACCTTCCTTCATCAACACTTCTCTAGCTCTCTCTTACAACTGATCAGTGTTGCCAGCGACACCCAGGTGGCGCTGGAACACATTACAAAGTAACTCCCTCTAGTGGTGTGTATCCGCACTAGGGCATTCCGATAGTATTTATACATCTTTAAATAAGAAAAACTATGTTAAAACCAACTTTTATTTAACTGACTTATAACAGTTCCAAATATAGCTGTAGAGTGGATGAAAATGAAAGGAAAAAAGCACTTCAACTGTAAGGAATGTGGAAGAGTGACATCTTGGCTCACAGAAATAAATAAGTCATAGGCATTCGAAAATATTCATAGAAAATGGCACAGCATCTGTTGATGCTGTAGTAACATGTTATTTTATTATATAAAAAAAATTCAAACCTGACTTTTGGTGAGCGAATCGAGGAAGACTTAATTGCGGAAGTTTCAGTGTATTTTAAGAAAGAGATTGCCTAATAGATTTGAAAGCTCAATATAAAATTTTTAAAATGTTTAACTTATAATATAAAAAATGCGAAAATGGGTTTAATTAAAGAAAACATATAATCTAGTTTAAACAAACTTTTAAGGATTTAAATAAGTAACGTTTTTTTTAACTTGTTGCTTATTGCTTTTTGATAAAATTGCTTTTAAAGGTTTAAAAATTAATTTTAAAAATAACCGAATCTTCGTCTATGCAATTATGTGCCATAAATTCTTTTCTTGTGGTCTACAAACAGAAAGATTTTGTTTCTGTACCGACTATTATTCTAATATACATTAAATATAAATAAAAATTAATTTATTTGTGGTCCAACGAATCCGGACTTTGGAAAAAAATTCGAAAGAAAATTTTACTCAACCCATCTCAAAATCACTTTACTCTTCTAACCAAAATTCCCTGCTTAAAGTTTGTTTATTGCTTTGAACCTGCAATTCGTGTCAAAGGTGATAAGATTACCTTTTATTTCCACTACGGGAATTTTTTTTTGTCGCCGGTGCAACCCACATCCGTTCTGTAACTGCAAATAGTGGTTGCCTGTTCCGAGAAAGGTTGTTGGGATGTGAATGCACGAGGTTTTTTACCTGTTTTTTATATATGTATTCCTATTGACCGTCGCGTCGTGCCTTTCACAGAATGGCGCCTATGGTAGGTCTGTGAGATAAAAAAAAGAAACCTTACCTTTTCATCCAAGGCCTCTGGCTATCCATACTGACGTAACCCGACGCAATCCCATTGATAATAATGGAGGGTTTATTGTGTGTTGTTCGGAAACGGTACTTAACATATTTCCTCTGATAAAACGTTTTCATCGTTATGTTTGCAAGGTTTGATTTATGTGTCAATGATATCATTTTCCATGGTATTATGTCAGAAATATAATGTGATACAAGAGCTGCTTTAGTTTGTTTTGTGAATCGTGAAACTCTTCGTTATTTCTGTTTATTTATCCTACTTGCTGTAACCGTTATTCAACTCACAAAATGACTAACTTGCTAATCAAACAGGCGACTACTTCAATAATTATCGAAACAGCAGTATCCTTATATTAAGATTTTTCTATTATATTGAAACAAAATCAACGTAGTATAAAACCCAGCTAAATAATTTTTTTAAAATCATTTCAACGAAAAAACTTTTTTTCCTAGTTATGTGTGTAAAAAAAATTAATGAATCGAAAATATTTTTTTAAAATAACTATTTCGTTGTTACAGATTTTAAGCACAAAAATTAAGTTTATAAGTTTCGTCGAAGAAAAAAAAATTATTGCATATTTCACTAATGTAAAAGACGAGGCTTAGTGAACTTTTTTCCTGCTGTCTTATCAAAAAGAAAGTAATGCAGAACATTTCAAATAAATATAGAAATATATTAAACCTAAAAATACACGTAAAAGTCCGTTCCAGAATTTGGAAGCGATTTAAAGGAACAAAATGTATTTTGAGCACCTGTTTTTTTTTTTTAGTTTAGTTTTCATGACCTTTTATTATTTTTAATCATTAAAAAGAAAGAGATAATCAATTTTCCAGGAAATATGTTATAGCTACAGAATTTTTTCCGATGTAAACCTTACATCCAACCAAAACTATTCACAAACCTTAAAGATAATTTAATATCAATAACATGTATTTATAAGTTTTTCAACCATTGATTTAAGTTATATTTTTAAAAAAAAGTTATTTCAAAAATAGAAAAACTTTTCTTAGTAGACATGTTAAAAAAAAGTCCAAGTAAAGTTCATGGGAAATTCGCATTATTAAAATATCCCAATTATATATTTTTGTATAACTTCCAATTTAATATTTTCCGTCGAGTTTTAAAAAATTCAAAGTCAATTTATTTTATGTTTATCAATAATTTTGACTTGTAGATGTAAAACCTGCGTTTTTTATTGACTTTTCGTACTGACCTCCCTTTTCTTTCCCCTCCCTTCTGTGCTTTTTGTCGGATGCCCTTGCATCTGAACTCCCAGTAATTGACCTCGCTGCCGTATTTCGCAGAGGCTGCCTTTCCCTGCAGGTTTTTTAGTGGTTGCATTCGGTTTTCAAGGGTCTCCATGTATTTCGGTTCATTCACTCCTGGGCAAGGGTGGGAAAGCAATTGTGCATCCTTAATCTCTCTCTCTCTCTTCACAAAGAAGCAATTAATTATTTTTTTTACAATTCCATTTTCTTCAAGAGTATTGAACTCGGAATAATTCGTTTATTTTCTTTCCTTGGATATTTTGTATTCACTTTCGGCGCGCCATTCATTTGAATGCTTGGCGAGTGTTCAAAACAAACGAATTAGCTCAACTTTGGCCTTTGTGGACATAAATGTAGGGGAAATGGAATTTAAATAGTGTATGCTATCTGAGGGTCAAAGAATCATCAAAAGCGTAAGCGATAACAAAATAGCGAAATAAAAATATATTATTATTATTTTTTTAAAAAACATTTAATTTGTTTTGAAAGAACAATATAATAATTTTTTTTTAATATGGACTATTATATTTAAGTTACTGAAAACTAAATTTGGAAACGTTTTGAAATGCGGGTATTTGAAACTAGTCAAAGCACAGAAACATTTATTAATAAGTTCACTTTAATCAAACATTGAAAAGTAGAGTCTTTAATTATTTCGATTAATTTTCCTGAATAGCATTTGAAAAATATTAAAATCAAAAAATCTGAAAATGTTTAATTTTTTTTAAATATATAGATTTAATCTTTAAGTATACAATATATATAAGAATTTTTTTTTTCATACAACCAAAGATATTTAACTTAAAACTATGATTGTGCTTTATGAGTGTTACTAGACTACATTTCTCAAAAGGATAAAAGTGTGTATTTTTCTAAATTAAATTTTAAAACTATAAATTTATTTAAGAAATATGACATTAAAAACAACTTGAAATAAACTTCGATTTCCCAAAATGTTTGTTTTTCCAACAAAACTCCAAAAGCAATTTAGAGCAAAAAAATAATCAACATTTTTAAAGAGCAAATTTTTTTAAATTTTTTTATATACCATATAAGAGTGCAAGTAGTGTATGTAGAAAGGTGGGAGGATATCAAATATTATATGGAACTGGATTTTTGCTAATATCTTATAAAAACTATTATTTTTACTAAGATAAAGGATTTCTTGCAACTGTAATTGGAATCACCTTTAGCCCACCCCTGCCTACACCTATGTAAAACAATAAAATGTTATATAAAACAAATAATTAGGTAGCTAGAGCTATAAATATGTGTCGTAATTAATGTATCTGTATCATTTGATGATTTCAAGGCGTCATTTTCCAGTGAAATAACGCGAGCCTGATCAAACAATTGCAAGGGAATCGGGTCACTCCCTCTCATACACGGCGTATCCAGGAACACGCCTTGATATACACCCGACCTTGCTGTTAAAAGAAGATACCCATTAAACAATGAACATACAACACTTAACAAATGAGGCGACCACCCCAACTTTCGCTTTCGATCGAAACCCCGCCGAAACTTTGACCCACATAAAAGTAGGGCAGCACCTTATTCCGTCGAGGGGAAAACCATTTAACTTCAATCGTCTACACACACACACACCAATTCCGCGTGGAACAAGATAGGCTCTCTCTCATTCACATAATACGCCCTCCTAAAATAAATATGTCCCACTTTGACGACCTTCCCGACCAAGAGGTTCTCCCCGACAGCCCTTGGCCCCTTCACTGGAAAACCGTCTGGAGGATTCGTGCGGAGTGTATGTAACAAACCCCTTTTAATCGTTTCGAGTCGCAACTTTTCCGATTCCAGACGGTTTGTCGTCGTCGTCGACTCGGAAAAAAAAGCGTGTCACGGCCCTTTTGTTCTAAGCAGCTTGATTCGCGCGCGAGATTATGGTCGGAGGCGCATGCGCAGTTGGAAGTTGTCTTCGCTAATGGCTTCCGCCGCCATGCTGTCTGGCTCGGTCGAGCTTTTTTCCGCGCACGAAACGAAAAACTTACACGCTGGAAAAAGCTAATGCGGAATGGGAATTAAAAGAAAACAAGGACATCCTTCTGCGTGGCGTGCCCGAGGTCGCGTGGCGCTGTAGTTGCTGCGACTGGGAAATTTAGAATTTGCAGGAGCAGGGCCGCCCTGCTTAGCTGCCTCTGGGTTCAGGGCAAACCCAGCCACAGGGACCTTTAGTTAAGAGCGTAGGCATATCCAGAAAAAAATTGGGGAGGGGGTACAATACAAAGACATTCCGTATTCCAAGGGGAAGGGGTCATGTGTACCCTAGATGGAGCACGTACACTACTTCATTCAATACAATGTTTAATGTCGAAATTAAACCGATATTTAAAGATTGCCAATGCCAAAGAGTATGCAATAAAAATATCGCATTCAAAGCAGGGACAGTCTCTGTATTAAATGATACACATAAAATTATGAACGAGAGATGGGGATGTTAAGAGTTTCATCAAAAATTATTATAAAGAATGGAAACTCCTACCTTTTCAGTGTTTTTTTAAAAAATTTATGTATTTTAATGAAAATTTCACTCATGCTTATTAAAGATTAAAATGATATATTTAACTGCTGTAAAACACTTTGTTTTCCCTCTGTAAAAATATTATAATGTCTTATATACAAAAATATTTTTTACCTTCAATAGTCTTAATTATTATGACAATCGCTCTTTACTGCTTGTTATTTAGAATTGCATTCAATTTATGTATTGCATTCAATTTATGTATTGCATTGCATGTTATTGCGAGTTATTAAGAATTATCTGAAACTGTAATATTAAATTCTTTAATATTAATCATTAATAAATAAATATCTACAATAATGTAATGCTATTTACATTCTTCCTCAAAATTTCGAAATCTTTGTTTGTAGCCTAATCATCAAAATTGAATTGGACAATTTAACCATAAATAGTTGTTATTTTGTCTGCACCTCATTAATATTTCACCAGTTTTTTTTAAACCACATGTAATATGAGCAAGGAGACACTTGAATTTTACAAATATTTTCCAAATTCATGCACTACGTCCAACATGAGAACATTTCAAATGCGTTAAATTTAACATGCAACAGCTCCTTCTCTGCTTCATAGCTCCTTCATCGTTTCCTTCTATTGGACTGACGCTTATCTGTGTAAAGTACAAAATGTTCAATTAACTAAAAATCAAAAACATATGTAAAATAATAGTTAAAAAAGTCAATTGACTGGCTTATTGTCAACTTCATTTCTCCAAAAAATTGGGGAATTTAAAAACTTCCTTAAAAACACATTTAATTATCTAACTAGTTTTTTTAAACGTGGAAGATTGTGTACATACTTTATGTTTTTATTCAAAACTATAAAATATCGCTTGATATTCGACTTGATTTTATTTTATTTCTTCAAAATCTATTCCTCTAAAAACTTTAATTTATTACTTGTTAAAAAAATAACTTTTATAAATTAATATTCTAGTTTCGAATATTATGAGTCTTTCGATATGCCTGTTATTGTTATAGATTGATGATATCGAGTACAATACTTGAGATGGCATCCCAATTTCGAAACTTCCACACCCATACCAACTTGAGGACATCCAAGTCCGATGCCGTACCAACTAGACTATCACTTTTCAGAATCTTTCCTTTACTGAAAAGTGAATGAAAAAAAAATGGAAGCTTGTTTCATATTATGATCCTTAATAACAAACAACTATTTTTAAAAACAGAATCGTAAAATATTCTTTGACGCAGAGCCCCAAAATAAACACCATTTCCGACGTAGTTCTCATTGTACGAAGATTAAAATAAACTTTTTCCCAAGACCGCTATTGTGATTCGCGGAATTTATTTATGCTCCTGTGTACTTTAAATAAAATAAATTGATGATCTACAACTTTCTACGAAACACAATGATTCTTAATTTAGCGTACTTCCCACGTAACTTCCATAACAAAGCTCGCATCAAAAGAGAAAGAGTCGGCTTTACCCACAACTGACCTTGCGACGTCATACGGGTTATAGCCCTTGTCTCTGTTATAATCGTAAATCGAGAGTTACTGCTTCCAATTGACCATAGTTGTCTTGAGAAACAAACCGACTGCGTGATAATATAAATTTTGCGAGAAAATAGCTGCGTAATTCTGTGAATTTTCATTTCGAACGACACAGGTCGCTTGGAACCTCTTGCAGCTTTTCGGTGTATTTTTAAAAAAATTCGTTTTTCGTGAGTTTTAAATATACCCGCATAGTCATGTTTTCTGGACGGTCGAGCGCTCTGCGTTCTTGCATAGTCCTACATGTGGGCCCGCATGACGTATTCTGTTGTTGTTGTTTTTATTTTAATGCTAATAAATGAATAAAGAATATTTATAGAATATATTAAAATGTTCCTGTTTTTGTAAATTTGAACAAAATTTTATACAAAAAAAATATATAAGACGTGAAATGCTTTAAGCCTTGTCAAAAACTATACTTTTTTCTAAAAAATGCACTGTTAAAAATAGGTATTCAGAAATAAGTAAAATGTATTCATTTTTGAGTATGTTCCATGCTTGCCATGGCTCCAGGGCAACTTGAATAAGTTATATACAGAAGAAATGTTAAAAAGGTGGGCCAAAAGAACGAGAAGTAAGATAATTGAATAGTAATAACTCAGTTTCCATTTAAGCAATCGACATCAAATAATGTGGTAAACCATCTTCCGAACAACTATTTTTAGTTTGCCAGGTCGCTTTGTTAAGATGGCTTGAATTGGAATTAAGATGGCTTAAGCAATATTAAATCGCACTGCTCATTTTTGAGAAAGTGAGATTACTTAAATTTGAGTATGTCATCGCTCATTTACGATACAATTGTACTAAAAAAAAAAACGAGTACGTTCAAGTACTTATTTTTAAGCAAAATGTTTTTTTTTACAGTGCAGTAGGAAAAAGTTTACCTTAAAAAGTTAATGAGCTTTTTCAAAACAAATTCTCTGTAGATGTTATTTTTACTAAACGTTGTTTTGTCTTAATACTTTAAATTATTAGACGAAGAGTTACTTTGCTAAGAATCGTTGAAGACCTACACTTCGGATTTCGTTTAAAAACTCGTTAAAAAGTGCGATTACTTAAATTTGAGTACGTTATCGCTCATTTACGATACAATTGCGCTCAAAGAAAAGTGAGTAGATTCAGGTACTCATTTTTAAGTATTTTTTATAGTGAAGTGTAAGTAATTTTTCCTATCATGTTCTTTCATATAATTTTTAAAAACTTAATTAATTGTGAAAGAGATAGATTGTACCTCAAACCTTTAAATTTAAAAAGAAATATTATAAAAGGGAGTTTTTTCCTACATATTAAAACTAGGTGCATTGCTGGAAAAACTGGAGATCCCTGCATGTGATTTCACATCTACGAACGTTAGGGGGTTAATCACATATCGCATAATGGTTAAATGCAGGCACGCAGGTATAGATTTTTCATAAGAGGGGTTTAATTCCCCGTTACCCCAAAAAATTTAAAACTCTCCCTCACCCCCATTTTTTAAAAAACTTATTCATTTTTATTTAAGTACACAGGAATAAATTGACAAGATAAATATCGAAACAGCAACATCATTTAGTTTTCATGGAATCATTGCCAATATTAAAATTACCTATTTTTAAAATTAGTAAATGCCACTCCTAATAGGAAATAAATTAGAGAACAAATTTTAATTTTTAGATTCCTTGTTTAGAATAATATATGTTTGGAGCAACTTGTTTATACAGCTCAGTTTGAAGATATTTTCCCTTTGTAGCCGAAATCTAAATACTAAATAACGAAACACGATGACGTCATGTTAGACTTTTGAGATAAAAATGACCTGAACGCATGTTTTTGACGCCTTTTGAAAACTATTTTACGAAGTAAGACTCCGGAAAATACCAGGTTTTCCCTCACGTTACTCAACAAGAAATACACAAGAAATTGAAATTTTTATGATTTTCACAGTAATTCGATTTTTAATTTTTTTTTCTTCTTGATTTTCAATGGGAGGGGTTTTTCCTACGTGCCTGGTTAAATGGCATGCAGAATCTCGTATTCAAATAAATTCTAAGTGAGAAAGCGTAGTGGTACTTTAGGTGGAAGCCAAATCAACGGAAACTCAGTCAAGTTCATGCATTTTCATAGCGTCAGTTTCCAGCCAACAGTCTGGCGATGTCTAGCCGATGTCTGGTTCTCGTCTCCCCCTCTCACCACCCCACCCTTGTGTTTGGATGAGGGAAAGAATTCACGTCTTCTCAGACACGGGTAATGGAATTTAGTTTATAGCCTGTTTTCAAGGTTTAACTTGGCCGTTATGCAAGTTAATTTCGTCGCTTTTTATAAAATAAAAAAATATTCAAGTATTTTTAATTCGAAAAAATTAATTTCTTGGGTGTCATGCTGGAGTGTAGTGGGACCGGTACGGCGTGTCGGTACTTTTTCTGGGCCGTACCGGAACTTTATTCCCAGCATTGTTATTTTTTATTTTATAAGTCAACTTCTATCCAGAAAAAATAATTTCCTATTCTATAATAGGAAATTATTTTTTCTGCTGTTACTTATATTAACATATATTTTAAACTGCGAATCTCAGACATCGATTTGACGGCAACTCGCATAGTTAACCTTTTAACTCCCAAATAATTTTCGTATTTGGATGAAAAAAAAATTAATGTGTTTTCTATACTCGGGGACAACCTAAAAAAAATATTTTTAAATGTGTTTTCTATACTCGAGGACAACCTAAGTTGAACCTGAAGCGGAAACTTTGATATGTATAAATATTTCATTGCTTTGGGCTCAACTTAGGTTATCCCCGAGTACAGTCATCTAAATATGACACCTAATTTTTTTAATAGAATTTTTGTTTCACTCTTTTAAAAAAATTAAAAGCCTCAATGGAGCATATCTTTAAAGCATGCAATTTCCATATTTAACCATCAGGCTAAATTAAAGCAAAAAATATTTACTTCATTTGCAAAAAAAAAATTAAAAAATAGTGAAATATTGACAGATTTTAACAAAAATTACAATAGCAAATATAAATATGATTAATTTGCACAATTCTCTGTGTGAGTGACTCTTGAATTTTTCACTGTTATTTACAAATGAACCGAAAATTTTCGCCATTCACCAACAGATTGCTCTTTACGCTTCCTATACACGGTTACCATGGAAACCGCTGGGTCTCGTCCTACAAAATTATATATTAGTGATTTTAGTGCGAGACCATCGGAAGGGTAAGGGTTATCCCTTTCTCCTCTAATGCGAATTTTTTTCTTTTCTCCATCAGTCGTTTCTAGGAATATAGGAGTATATGGTGACATTCTTGCGTGGCGCAACAATGGTGCCTTCTGCGTAAGCGCACTACATACTTCTGTCACATCCTATTAACCAAACTGAAACGTTGTAAATAAAAAAAAAACATTGCCTTCTACCTAAATATCTGCCGATTTCAGAAAATTTTATTGATTTTGTATAAATTTTATTTATATTTTTTAAAAAATGTATTCATTTATTTTTCAACGAAAATCGCATTCTGAACAAAATGCGTTCGTTTTAAAATTGGTCCTGCTTTATTTTTTTAATTTCCTGTTTTTTAAATCCCTAAAGCACTTACCGTCACCATGTTGATGAATACGGATATGAAAAATATTAATAGTTGTTTATGTTCCCCCGAGCACTTATGTCGTCTGGCGCCTTGTGAGAAGAATAATGTGGGCTTAAAAGAAGAATATCGCTTTTTAAATTGCGTTATTTTATTTTCTCTCCCCATTTAGTTAATTATAATAATCGCTGTTTAAAATCGAGTCCATCATGGAAGGACCGACAGCTCGACGACAATTCGAGACATTTTATATCCCATTCGAATTTGATATATTGAAGAACTGTTGTTTCGAGTGTGTTCCAACGTTATCCTTTTACTAGTTTCATCTGATTGCTTGTTTGTTATGTGGCGCCAGGCTCGCGATTTGGCCCGGCAAATGACGGTAATTGGCATATAAAATTAAGTTTGGTTTGACAAGTGATTATTGGTCTGGAAATACAACGTCCTTTAGAAAAAAAAAAGAGGTGTGTCTTGCATGCATTTTCAAAGGATCGTTGTCTTTCATGTTGTCGCCCTGAAGTCTGTAGAATTAGAGTTAAAAAAAAGTTTTTAAGTTTGCGATAGATTAATGTCTCCAAATATTTCTTGGTAAGAACCTTAAAATATTTATACTAGTCAATATCTTTTCTAAAAGTGTTAACTTACCTCTTTTAATCTGTGTTCATGCCTCTGTGTTCATTATTTGGCCCGTCAGCCTACGGTCTGTTCTATCCTTCCCAATCCCTTATGGTCTAACAATGAGCAGAATAGACCATCATTAAATACTATGATTACTATTAATAGCACGGTTTTATTTAATGTTTTGTAATTAAGTAAAAAAATAGAAAGTTTTTCTTAATTTTCCAAAAGTTTTACATTTTAGACTTGCGTGTTTTTAACACAAACCGATTCATATTTGAAATTGTATTAATATAGACTTTATTTGTTACATGAACATACATTTAAATTTTGCATAAAATTGTTTTGTACAAGAAATCTATAAACAGGTGAAACCTAAACATGTTTTTATTGACTTTGGTCAATTGTATAATAACTCTTCGTCTGGAAAATAAATTATCTTAAAAATTGATATGTATAATTGTGATCGAAAAACGCTGTATTTGTTTCTGTAGAATGGCAACGCAAAGTTTGTTTACAAAAATCAGAATAATTATTTTGATGATGCCAGCTTAAATTATAAATAATATAAACCTTATTAAATTTTAGAAAAAAAGTTTTGTAAAACATTTCCGAACTGCAAACGAATGAAAAATTGGGGTGGCCCCATCGGTTGGTAGTTTTTCAAACTACATTCCCATAATCCTCCTCTGTAAGACATCACTACTCGGTAAATTAAACAATTATAGTTTGCCAGATTATGGTAAACTTAATGACAAAATACCAATAATGTTAGTAATTGAGCTATAACGTAAGAAAGGCATGAAAATAATAAATAATGGTAGGCATGTCAGTGGTATCATTGTTTTCCATTTATAGTTTTAAAAAACAAATTGTTTAAATGTATTTTGCATGGCGAAAAAATGTATTGATGCCAAGACGAATTGTAATTTAAATTTTTAGTTTCAACTTTTAAAGTTTTCAGTATTGATATATATAATTAAAAAAGTATTGTTACAAACAATGGAAGCGATTGGGTGCTAAAATTGAGAAAAACAAGATCAAACACCGGAGGGGGGATTTGCGTAACAATCTTCCAGGGGTTGGCGGAGCGTTAGCGGAGCAGGGGACGGAGCCTTCTAGTTAAAGGAAATTTCTTATGAAAATTTCAAAATTGTAAAGTGGTTTTCTCTTCAAAAATATTTTACTTTAATTTGCAATACTTGTATTTAATATATATTTTTTAATTCGAATTATTTTAATAAATTAGATTTGATTTGAGTTACCTTTATATTTGAAAACTATTTCAGCATAGAATATTTTTTTTTATAAAGTTACAGTTTATGTGCATTTCTGAAAACTCTGGAGATTCATGGACTGTTAGAGACATTCAAAACGCTTAGACGACTATATACTTATATTTTAATTATAAAATATTTGACAATGGAATCCCTTTATTTTAATGAAATTTCTTTTTCCGATTGAAACCAACTTATATATTTACTAAACAAAAATAGTAATATTATTTTAAGAAAAACTTAATTTGCTTTTATGATAATCTTGTTTTACTAATCAATAGTAATAGTATTTAACAAAAATAGTATAATTTTGTAAATTACTTTAAAATACAGGAAGTTTTGTAATTTTAAAATTAATTTCAATCGAAAACTTTTTTTATATTTTTTTTAACTGAATTTCCATCGGCGAAATTTGATAGGGGACAAATATAAATTCACATACTCAAGAAATTAATTTATATATTAGAGATATTTCATTACATCCCCTTTAGTTATTATTGTTTTAACTATCTGTTTTCCTGAGAAATTAATTAATCGTGTATCCACTGGCGCATAGCGTTTATTGTTCACTGTAAGCTTTATGTGTGGTTATCTCTCAATTCCCGTCTCGCTTTTGTAAATAAATAGAGAACAATGGACTCTATGTTGCCACCCGTCAAACATGCTGCTGACTTTTGTTTAGTTTTAATCTCTCGCCCCCCCCTCCCCTCCCCCCCCCCCAAAAAAAAAAAGTAAAGTAAACTCATTTGTGCGTTGAAAGGGAACCGCTCACAGGTTCACTTTCAAGGACAATGAATGTCACCCCCCATTTGAACTGATAGTGTTGACACATGTTTCCGTTAAAATATACATTGATTTTATTCCAAAGATTTTAGAAGATGCGAGTTTTGATGTGAACTCATCTTTCGAATCGGTCCACGTACACGTCATGGGCAGAAGCTTGAGTGACACATGAAAAGTGTTGATATTCCAAAACCCGATAAATGCAAGAAGAATCAAGTTTATGGAGTTGATAAACCATCGCGTATAGAAGGGTGAGCCGCTAATCCCCTCCCTCCTCTAACCTTTGTACCACGTATTTAGGGGGGTATACGCCATATATCGGACATTCGCTAGGTTATTTAACCGCTGTAACTTCAGTTATAATCAACAGATTGTCGACGTTATAATTCCATTAGACTAGTTGACAGTGTAAACCGTTTGTGTGGAATGAAAAGCGATGATTTGTCGAAGATTTCACTATGAAGCCAAAATATGAAACTAAAGTTTATTTGCGGGAATAAGAAACTTAAACAGGTTAAAAGAGCAGTAGAAGATGAACAAAATGATACCAAGTAATCTAAACTTACGACAAGTGCGGAGAAATGTAGAGCTTACCAAAGACTCAATAAGGAACAAGCCGAGCAGGCGTGCGTGCAAAGTATTCGCAATTCAAACCTTACCGAACATTGTCGACTGTGCCTATCCGACCTGTTTTATTCTATTACTATAACTATATATGGCATATGCATTTTATAATCATTAATTTTAGTTAACCTTAATTAAATTCAACTATATCATACCTGAAACTCTTGAAATTTGGGAAATGGGAGGTAACTAAAAATATTCCAAATTAAAATTTAATTTATTTATTAACATAACTACATTTTAAAGATTTTAATTATTATAAACGCATAGCCATTATATTGAGTTTATCTCTTTAAATAGTGATAATGAATCCAAGATAGAGTTATTCAGTTCAAAAATTCTTGGACTTATTACAATGTGTATCTAGTCGTAGAACATTTGAACCAATCTTTTAAATAAATTTAGAGAAATTGTTTGTTAATTCGATTGGTATTAAAAAAAATGTGCATTTTCAAACTAAAAAAAATAATAAGCTTTCCCTAAAAATAAAGATGATCTTCCACAACGTTTTCTTTTACTACATTACTTTTAATTCTAAACTTTGTACTACATATTATGGTCAAACAATTTTGTGTCAACTTTAATTGTTTAACACTCAATTCAAATTACAACTATTTTCAATCGCTTCAGAATTAAATATCTCTAGGGCGTATGCAGAAGCCTTTAACTATTGCACCCCGTTCCTTACATAACAGTTGCATGCAAACAGGTCTTTTAATCTTGATGTTCTAGCTGATTACTGTTTGTTAGAGAAGTGAAAAACACTTAAATTAAATTGGTTTACTGTTTCAAAATTTCCAAATTGTTTACTTTCCGGAATTGTTTATTTAAAATATTTCAAAGGCCTCGAATTGCTTCTCAAAATAGTTTTTGGAGTTATCGAATTGTTTATTTTTGTTGGATTTACAAACATTGCGTTTTTACCATGCATTCAACAATCTTAGTAGATTTATATTAAATATATATATATATATATACCAAAAAAGTTCGAACGTTTCCATGAATATTTTTAATATATAATGATAAATCGAATGTTATGACGATAAAAAAAAGTATTCAATAAAATCTGTAATTTAATTTTTTAAGCATGCATATTTTCATATTAGAAACATTGCTTAACAAATATTAAACAATAAAGAATGACCTCGTATTTTTAATACTAATATAAATGACACAATTTTGATGAATGACATCCTATATTTTCTTTCAAACTTCCTATCTTCATTTTTTTAATGTAGACTCCCTGATTCAAATTATAGACAAATAAGCAATGTCTACTCAATAGATAGTTGGGTGATGCTGTGTTGCTTTAACCTAACTTGTAAGTTAGGCGTTGACAACCAAATTTTTTTTTCTTGCATAATTATAAATAATAGCTATTGTATCTTTTAAAGGTGACTTTCCGCCCTGCAGCCTACTTATAAACAATGGAACTTCACGCATGCATCTTAGGCCATCTAATAATTTTTGTAACTTTTCTCTTCAAAATGTCTACTGGTTTTTTTTTGTATTTCTTTTAAATTACTGAATATTCTTCTGTTTGACCATAGTACTCTTATTCGAACTCTTCACATTCTTTTTCTTATAACATTTGTCATTAAAAATTAGCATTTGATGCGGTTAATAATGATTGAAATCATCAATTACTTTTTAAGTAAAACCAATAAAAAATTTCCTTGTATGCGTTTCATTGTGCGAAATTACAATAGTAAATTTTATAAATTACATATCATAGTAAAATTACATATAGGTTGTTTTTTATATATTTCATTTTAAAATTAATTTCGTTATTACATGCTCTCGAAACCAAAAACATTTTGGTATATGGAATTTTTAAGTGTTATTAATAATTGTTAAGATGCAGAAGGTGTTTCTAGCTTTGGTGTAAATTAGTAAGATATTCCTATGCTTCTTAATTAGCTATAAATCATAATATTGTAGCAGTAATAATTTTCAGATAATTATTTTTCGCAACTGGCAAATTTTTAATTATTTCTTCATTTTTTCCTCAAAAATTAGGTAGTAGGCTATGTTTTTCGAAACGGTCACAGGTGTTAAGGCGAAAAACGTCCAACTCAACATTGTGTTCAGGGGCTCAGCTTGTTTATATGATTTCGCTTGGAGATATTTTCCGGACATATTTATTTTCTCCAATAGAAACTATTTGATAAATTTTTAAGGAGAGAGACACTCCAAAACATATTTTTAATTTGCGATTGTCAGATTTGAAATTATTATATTTTTGTTTTTTTAATTGATATACACTAAACAAATTAATAACATTCAAACGGAACATCGTACAGATTTAAAAATGGTAAAATTAAAATTCTAATTTTTCAAACAAAGTATTCTGTAAATTTCAACGCTCTATACTAACTACAACCAAACTGCGCGCGTTTCCAAAGGCGTATGTCACACTTCCATTACTTTTACTTGGTCACTTCGCTCGACTTGCATCTCTTATCCAGGAACTAAAATATCCATTGTATTAAACCATAATTAATCATTTTGTTGTTATGCACAATAGATTAATTTCTAACCCAAATTCGGTTTATATCAGTCATTTAATATTTGATAAATTTTTGCAATATTTTGTAAACCAAACTTTTTATTTTGACTAAGAAGCAGATATTTGTAAAAAAAATCGAATGACTAGTTCTACTCTATTTATTTTCGGCTGAACATTTTTATACACATTTGATAGGAAATCTCTATATACAAGTAAGTTTTGATAAACATAAAAGACACTTATCGCGAACGATTCAAATGGATTCGAAATTGTTTATTTTAAATCAAAGTGACCTAGTCCAAAATTTATATGTCTTATTATATTACAAGATCCGCGCTTTGACGTCATGTTCTTATTGAAACCCCTTTGAAATTCCAGACGTCACTCAAAACCTTCAACTTCTAGAATGTGCCACAATCGTTAATTAACTGCAGGTCACAGTTAGAGGGAGAGAGTTCGTCTTCATTGAAACCTTTTTTTTTATTATTTCCTCTTCACGTTTAATTCGGCAATTAACGCGGCGAACATTCCCGCGTCTTTTAACTTCCATTTTTTTTTTTTAAATTCTTTTTGACCAACATCACGTGCGTCTCATCAAAGTGGTGGTCTCGATCTCCACGACCGATTCACGTGCTTCCCTTTATTATTAGTTCTTTTTTGTTGTCGTTGATTCCTTTTGATCTTTCCTTGAGTTGAAATAACTGGTTGTGTTTTCAGTGAAGAAGTTCCCTTCCATCTTTCTATTTTTTGTTCGTGAATCATCGTGGCAGGAAGAAAACACCTCCGCTCCGAATGGGCGTTCTTTTGTTCGGTTCTTGTTCGGAGTGGAATGGTTCGGTTTTTCAATTTTACCCCTTTTTTCCGACGGAAATGTTTATTTAGAGTTTCGGCTTTTTTGATCGATTTAAAGCAGGTACGCCTTTTTTCTGTAGGTCACAATGCGGCCAGTTCATTGTCGGTATTCACTCCTTCTCAAAAGATGAAAATTCGCAAAATTTATGATTACGCAAACAATGAAATTCTTTCTATGTGCTGCAATTATAGGTTTCAAGCAGGTTTTCTTCATTTCTGTGTTGAACAAATGATGAGGATTTGTGCTTGTGTAATATCAATTTCAAGCGAATTTCAAATAAATGATGACAAAAATGAAGCGTATTTTAAAGCGAGTTGTTGACATGCATTTACTTTGAACGTTCTAAAATGTGAGATGTGGAACTGACCATTGATAAAAATTTATATTTGTCATATTTTTAGTAAATGATAATTTTTAATTAAAATATAATACAAATAAAAAAAATGTCTGTCTATAACATTACCTCATATAACAACATCAGATAATTCCAATACTGATCTAAACCATTAACAAATAACTTAAATATATTTCATTATTTACATTTCTATCGGAAATACTCAATATAAACTTTGATAGAAATATATCGAAGTATAATATGTTTGGGAAGGTTTTGGGGAACAAGAAAAGTATAACATATCTGGGCAGTGGCTTTGATTACAGTGGCGAGAGGGAGCAAGTACCAAACAAAATTAAACAAATTGTCACAGTTAATTGTGAAGAAATTGGGCATTTGCCCTTCACTTTTAGTCCTTCTCTACCTTCAATTGAAGAACATCAAAAATGGACTTTGAACAAAAAATGGACGCATTTCTAGCACTATATTTAACTGGATGGAGTAGCTAATGAGATATTTTTGTGGAAAATTGAAGGTGTTTAGAAATAAATCAGGTAATAAAACTGAATATGAAATCCAACTAAGTTAGATTCACAGAAATTAATTTTTGGGAGAAAATTAAAACGTTGAACTGGACCATAACATTGCTTTCCACATTTTTAAAATTGGTCATTGTTTGGCTGTACCACATTTAGCTGTATTGGCTTAATCAAACACTTTTGCCTAACTCATTCTCTTATATTTTAAACTAGTCTCTTAGTTTTAGTAGCAACGAACAAAGTAGTTAAATTACAGCAAAAAGAATGTTTTATTATGTGAAAATAAACAGCCAAACAATGACCATCGCCCAACAATTTTTGACAAAGTACAAGTGCTTCATTGTGCATTTTGTGTAAATATCAAATGAAATCGTTTTCAGTTCGTTCCAGATCCAGAATACAAGTTAAATATCCAATGCGTTCCATAAAAGACGAACTGTATAAGCGTTTTCACGCCGCGACTCTTTCGCGAAAGTGCTAACCCTTATTTTGCCCCCAATTCCGATTCTAAATTTATGCTTTTCTTAAGTGGGAAAAGAGCTAAAGCCTTTATGCTCTGGAATAGGAACCACGTAAGTGTAAATATTTTTTTAGCCTACTCTTAAGAAACGTCTTTTCGCGTTCTGTCATTTATTTTAAGGTTTTTTTTGTACTTTCGAAAGTTAGGGCTTAGGAAAATGGGTTACAACTTCAATCGTTCATGTCACTTGCAGTGTGGGATATTTGTTGAGATCCCTTTTTCACCTACATTATAGTTCGCAGCAAAGACTCTTTTTTAAAATTCTAGAATATTTATAGATATATATGCAAGCCCCAAACAAAGCAATAGTTGAAATAAAGGCAAGTAAAATATAATTAAAAAAATTAATTACTTGGCAAACCGTTTACCTTATTATGCAAAATGGGAAGTTAAGTATGCTGTATGTTATTTCCTCACGAATTAGTAATAAATTTCATTCATAACCGATAAAAGCATGTAAAGTAAGGTAAAAAAAAAACGAACTAATACAACGAAAATAGATTTATAAAATTTAAGAATTCGTAGAATTTTCAAAATGAGTTTTGATTTCTTTCTGTTATTTAAAATTAAAACGGAAGTTGAATTGCAGACGTGGGTGTAAGAACCAGACAGCACCACCAGTTTTCAAAATTGTTCAGGTAAGACAAAAAACAATGTATAATACAAAAGGCTATATATATATATATATATCTGTAATCATTGCTTAGAGCTGTATGGTTCTTGCACCAATCGATAGAGGATATTTTTCTTTATAGCAATAAGTAAAAAAGTGTAAATAAAAAGAAGTGGAGCTACCTGGTTCTTGCACCCTCGTCTTCAATAGTAAACTAATAAAATATAAGAACAATACAAAATTGGTTATTAGAATAATTTAATTATAAGCGAATTTTACCCATATGGAATGGGAACATTTTATATTACTATAATATGAATATTAGATTTTTTTTCAATATACACATTATAGAGAACTTTTGTGAATTTTCAGCGCTGTTTTGCATATGAAATAAAGGGGAAAAAAACTTATCATCAACTAATTGTTTAGGAAGCAATCTGTTGCGCAAAGTACTGAACTTAAACTATCATGCATCATTAAACATTTACGCAACTAAACGTTGAGTAAAAAAGTAAATTGCATAATTAAATTGCTATTAGCATCAGGTTATGATAAAAGAGTAATGGTTATCTTAAGGAGTAAAAATTCGAAATATTCCATTGGATTGCAGAAGATGGTTTGAAAAATAATTAAGATTAAAGCTAATTCTTCTCATTTGCATAACAACATATTAAGTTCAATAAAAGTGCATATTTTAAATTTTCACGTTTTAAACATGAACGCTGCAAAACAAAAAGTATTTTTTTAAAGGAGACTCGAGCCCCAAATTCTAATATTTGTATTAATGAATTCGGAAATACCAATTTTTTGCATTGTTAGAACATCTCTCTCTCTCTGAATATTAATCAAAGAAAAAATTATATATTTAAAATGTTTGTTCATTAAGCCTAAATATGCTTTAAAAACACTACTCCTCCTTCAATTATTAATATTTTTTTTTAATTGATTGAATAACGTCAAAGTATATACTACAGACCTAGGATTTTTTCCAATTTGTGGTCCAGTAGTTTTCAAAAACATATTTTAAGTTCATATCCTAAAAAATATCCACATTTTTATGTTCATTAATTCGAAAAAAATAATCTATAACTTTATTTAAAAAACTCTTCCTACGTTTATAAAACAAATATTAAAATTTCAAAAACTATTAACAGTTTAGTTTTAAGTTATTTTTTTACAAAGTTTCAGTCTATATATACCAATAACCGGAAAAAGTTTTTCACATGAGTTAAATTCTGAAATGTATAATTTTCTGTTAAAGTAAACACATTTAAATAAATCGTAAAAATGCTTTCAATATAAAATAAATATATACTAATATAATTTATAATATACACAGCAAAACTTGCAATTTAATTCTCTGTACATCCATTTAATAATTGTATCCCAAAAGTCATTGAAACCCCTTTTGACATTGATTTTAAACCTATTGAACCACAGACAACCCTTTTGTGTCTGAAAAACAAATGTGTCTGTTTTCAAAGCGTGCTATCTCCAGCATCTATTTCTCAGGGTTTGTGGACGTGCAGAATTTCACGTACCCAATCGAGCCATGACCCATATTGCTGGAAAACGAAGCGAATTTCGCCCTCATGAATTTTACATATGCCAATTAATCGCACAAAATGTAGGACACTCGAATCGATTAATCATAATTTTTCATTTCTCACCTGGTAATTGAAAGGGAAAGGGTTCTGCAAGTGACCCCGAAAAAAAAGGGAGCACGAAAAAAAAAAAGAAAAAATACTTCCAAAGTCGTAGAAATGACACAAGAACTCCGATTATCGATACATTTCCAGGCTGAAGTTTATTTCAATATCAAGAATAGGATCGATATTTTTTTTAAATCGTATTTGTGCAATGTTCTGATTTGAATTTTAGTGGAATACTTGAAGTAAATAGTCGTTATTAATTTATGCTTGATTTAAGCAATAAAAAAAACGATAATAAGTCCTTCTTCTTCCAAGTGAAAGCTATGATTTTACCTTGTGTTTCATGAAAATAAAACCATTAGTATATGAGATTAGCACAGAAAAACAAAAACTCCCCCCCCCCCCTTATCCTCGTAATTTTATAAATATAGTTTATCAGCTGCAATAATATATACAGGAAATATTTAAATATTATATTAGGTCTATAATACAATTATTCTCCAATTTCCATTATAACAATCGATTAAAAGTATTTACAACATTGAAATAAAAAGTTTTCTTGATTCCTTCTATCTATCACATTTCTATTATTTTACAGGGTGCACTGTGAAAAAAAGATGTTTAAAAATGAGTACCTGAATGTACTCGTTTTTCTTTGAGTATAATTGCATCGTTTTTGCATTGATTTGGGTTCGATTCCCGGTAAATCTTGGTTGTAATTGTCGATATTTGTTGAAAGAGATTTATGAAGGCAGCCTAATTTAAGCTAGCATCTGCTCTTTTTATTCATTTGTACCTTATTTTTCAAAATTGAAACAAAAAATATATCCAAAAATCACTGATAGGGATAATTTTGGCTTTGTCCAACTCGAAAATGGGTATTTTATATATAAAAATAGTTGCAATAGGCACACAAATTAATTTAATGATAAACTCAAAAGAGATAATATTTTATTCGTCATGGAGTCTCCAGAACCACATAAAACTATATTTTCAATGGGCTGATTTGTTAGTGTAGAACAAATTGCAACCGATGACAGACAGCGCCTATATTCTCCTTAACGGTAATTTTTGGAACTAAACTTTTTTTACGGATAATCTTTTCCTTGTGCCTTTAATTTCCTTAATATGAAATTTGGTTTAATTCCGTTCATTTTTTTTATATACAGATGTATCTAAAGAGCGAAATTTATTTTATAACCAACAGATGCAATAGCATAATATTGAAATTTTATATTGCATGAAAGCTGTTTTTGAAGAAGTGGTGTTATTGATACATAAAAAAATATGATTGAAAGTTTCTGAAATATAATTATTATCTATTTTAAATTTAGCTTCAATTTACTTGTTGGAAATACATACTTTTGAATTTTTTTAAAATTATTAAATTTTCACTCAATTTGAATTTTAAAGGTTTGAAAATCAGAGATCTCATGTCTGATCTTCCAATATAAGTTTTAAAAATCTTCCAATATTACTGTTCAAACAGAATTCGTTCGGTGTCATTGATTTTGCTAAAAGTGAATAGGTTAAGACTGGTTAAGTGTTGAACTTAAGTTTTTTTTTTTGCAAATACAGAATTTCAGAATGTATCCTTTACAATGATTTGTAAAATGACTTTCTAAGTTGTTTGGTTGCGGTGATATAGCATTTCAATTTTGGTATATTCTTTTGTAGTCGTCCTGTACGGCCAAATTTACCTATACAAGTTGAAATTTTCTAAATTAATTTAAGAATTGCTTATTATATTTTTCTTGTAAGAACCATTTTTTTGTACTTGAATGAAATAAAATCACACCGTGATCAAGTGTGATTTAATATTGCTGTCCAAGCGATCTTAATGAAACCTGAAAAACTTAAAATAATAGTTCAGAAGATGGTTTTCCACGTCATTTGACGTCGATCGTTTAACTAGAACAACTCAATTATCTTAATTCCCGTAATTTTAACACACCTTTTTTAATATATATTCTGTTTATAACTTCTTAACGTCGAACTGATAGTTTAACGGATAAGTACAGGACTGCGGTGCTGAGGATCTGGGTACAATTCCCGGTAAGACTTGTTTGTAGTTGTCGATATTTATTGAAAGTGGTGATTTATGAAGGCAGATGTACGCAGGCATCTGCTCATTGTACGTACATTTTTGAGTACATTTCTTTTTCAAAATTTAAACTTATGTATTCGTAGCCATGATAAACATCGAATGTAATCAAAAATGATTACATACATATTACTTATTTTCAAATACCTATTTTTAACATTGCATCTGTGACAGTCAAATTCTGTAGCATCAAAGTATGCATAACAAAATTATGTTTTTGAACTATTTAAGAATCTGTAAGCGCAGGTGTAGGCCAAGTTCAAGATGCTTTGACAGTGAAAAATAAATGAGCCCATGATTTATGTGCGAAATGCAGTCTAAGGAAATAGTGAAGCTTTGTTTCCAGTGTGTGATTTATTATATTAACTGCACCGAAATAGAAGTAGTTTTTTTGTAAAGTTTGGCAAAGGTTTTGGCGACAAAAACAAAATCATGTAGGAGGAAAGAGTAAGCATCACCCAAAGGGGTTTACGCGATGTTTCATGTGTTGAGTGATGGAGTTACGGAATGATGTTATGATATTTTGGGGGAAATGGATGTTAAGTTTTTAAACTTAAAAATCGACATTTTGCCTGAAGTTATTTAAAATTGGGACATTTTGTATTGATCGTTAGGTTTGGTATTGAATATGAAGATGATTTTTTTACTATTCTTTAGAAATCTAATCGGGCCTTGAGTTCAAATATAACTGTTTAGAAAATATATTAAATAGGGTAAATTTTTTATTCGATACAACATTTAAAACTACAATTTTCTCGAATTTGTTATTATTGTGAGATTTAATTCATCTACCCGATACTCCAGCTTAGGCTGGAGTATCGAGCTGATCACTTTGGCCTGACTTTGGTCAGAGTATCGGCGTAGCAAGCCGAAGTTCCTTGGTTCGATACCGAGCATAGCCAAGTAGTGCATAATGCAGCAGTATTAGCATCGCGCTACATTATTATTTTTTAGTGTGATTTTCTTTTCAGATTTTGAATTTTACTATTTTTTAGTAACCTTCATATTTTTAACAGTTTATTTATTGAATTTTAATATATCTCAGCTATCGTATTTAAAACAATTTCAAATTTATGTATATTGCATATTTTTTTCTTTCTTTTTGTATTCGAGATTTCCTCTTTATTAAGTCATTTATTTTAAAATAACAAACGATAAAAAAAATATTGAACATACAAATCGAAAAATGTACATTTTTAAAAAATACTATGTATGTTATGTCTACAGCAGAGAATTTTATAGCACAAGGACAACAATAATAAACCACTAGTCAGGTATGAAGTTCAAATACTCAAAACGTGTTTTTATCTAAATATCTAATTATTAGATTATTACATCACTAATTTTGCGATTTCCTATTGAACCAAACTAATCCAAAGAAGTCATAAACCACTAACAAAGTTAACATTTTGACTATCTTTATAGCGATATTCAAAATGTTAATAAAAGTGGCATTGTAAAATTAATGTGCCATATCATATTATAAAATCAATTTTAATTTTTTTTTTTTTTTAAAGAAATCTCAATGATGATGGTTTATGTGAAAATCCAAAGGTGAACGGAATTATAAGGTTGACATTATGTTAAAATGTGTCACTGTAAAATTGATACTACATTTTTTTTTGCACAATGTAAAAAAAAAATTAGTACATACTTGAACATACTTATTTTATTTAAGTATAATTGCATCGTAAATGAGCTTACTCAAATTTAAGTAATCGTACTTTCTTAAAAATGAGAAATGCGATTTAATATTGCTAATCTCGGCTTCTGTTCAAGTGATCTTAATAAAACCTGACAAACTTAAAATAGTTGTTCAGAAGAATGTTTTTTCACATCATTTGATGTCGATTACTTGAGAGGAAACCGAGTTATTACAACTCAATTATCTTACTTCCCGTTCTTTTGACATATATTTTTTTTAAACATTTCTTCTGTTTATAACTTCTCAATGTCTCCCTGGTAGTTTAACGGATAAGGGACTGGATTGCGCTACTGAGGGTCTGGGTTGGAGTCCCGCTATGACTTGGTTGTGATTTTCGATGTTTATTAAAAGTGATCTATGAAGACAGCCTATGTAGGCAAGCATATACACACTTTTGAGTACATGTCTTTTTAGAAATTGAAATTTATGTATTCAGAGAAATTATAAACATTAAACATACTAAAAATGTGTATATTTTATTTTGAGTACCAATTTTTAACTGTGCTTTTTTAATCCTTAACCTTTCTTTTAAATGAAAAAACTAAAAAAAAATCGAACAAATACTGTAACTTTAATATACTTTCCGTAATAACTTATATCGTAAATGATGATTCATTTTTTTAAAAAATATTTCGAAAATGTTACTACTTTTAACAACAATGTGAATTATTTTTCTTATCAGTTCACACGTCGTATTATAATTTATTAAAATTTATGCTATTCACTTATATATATGACAACTTTATAAAGTACTGGTTACGTAATAAATTTAAACTAAAAAGAAAATTTCTATCTAAAATAGTAGTTAGTGATATTAAATTTATTATTTACACACAAAAGTATTTTCAACATGTTATTTCTGTCGATTCCTATCTCATAATTGGGTTAATAATTTTTACTTATTTTTAAAGGGTTGATATATGATTTGTCCTTTTTTATTTTTCAAAGGTACCAAGTTATGATATCAAGTTATCAAATCACAAATATTTCCTCAGCTATTCAGTTTCAGTAATCGATCTAACTTGCTCAATTTTTTTTTCTACTGCGCACTTAGTGTTCGTAAGGTGAAAAGGCATTTACAGTCCCAAAACGTGGTCCGCGGGTTAATGTTAAGGGATCCGAAAGGTGAGATTACAAAGAAAAAAAAAATTTGAGTTTCTAAAATATTTTTTCGTGAATTTAAATGAGCATACAAGTAAGGAACTAAAAGTTATTAAACTTCGGATTGTGGGGTTATCTTTTCTATGCATTTATTGGGTAAATTATAATTTTTTCTTCCTCATTATCTTTTTCAGATTCAAATAAAATTGAACCATATAAATGCCCAGATAGCATGTGGACTTCCATGAGCATATATTATGGAAAGGGTCGGTCACACGTCCTATTTTAAGTTTTAGTAGCAGTCCGTAGCTTATTTGCTAATGGGGAACCGCTGTATTAGACCATTGTATTTTTTCTCTCCTAGAATGAATTATTTATGAAATTTTACAAATACATATGAATTCTCTTTCTATTATTTTCGAAATCTCTTTAAAATAATTCAATCATTTCTACATTATCTGAGATAACGTTATGTGAAGAAAACGCACTTTTAAAATTTAATTTTTGAAGTTAATTGAATTGTGTTATTATTATTTTTCTTTTAGTTTGTTTTTTTAAATGTTTACACTTGCCATGAAAGCAGATGCAGCGGCAACCTAAATACTATGTTTAATGCATACGAGGGATTTTCTATTTTTTCTCTCCTTAAAAGAATTATTTATGAAATTTTACAAATACATATGAATTCTTTTTCTGTTATTTTCGAAATCTGTTTTAAAAAAATCAATCATTTCTACATTATCTGAGATAACGTTATGTGAAGAAAACGCACTTTTAAAATTTAATTTTTGAAGTTAATTGAATTTTGTTATTATTTTTTTTTTTTCTTTTAGTTTTTTTTTTAATGTTTACACTTGCCATGAAAGCAGATGCAGCGGCAACCTAAATACCATGTTTAATGGATACGATGTCTTTTCTATTTTACAGATAAGAAAATCAACAATAAACACAAATATCTCACTTGACCAATTTATTTGTGTTTCTACGAATACATGGAATAACGTTGTGTTCTTTACTATAGGTGTTAAGACGTAAACAGAACAGAATAGGAACTAGCACGAACACAATAAATGCTTTTGTTTAGTGATTTGTCGATCTGTGTTTAGTTTTCAATCAACAACTCTTCTCGAATACCATTCAGGAAAGATCGAAGGCATAAATATTGCGGGGAAATTCTTTCTCGAATGATTACCCGCGTCGTTGGTTGGATTCCAAGACGGAAATAATACCAAAAGAGAATTCTTTGAATGGTGACTCCATCAGCTCCTTCTTTCTGTTTCTTTTGGCTGTGTCATGGCGGCGTAACACAATAATAGCAGTGCCACCTGCAAATCCTTGACAGACATCTGGCAGCGCGATAGACAGCTTGGTACCGCAAAAGGGTTCTGCTTACAAAAGGGTTCATTAAGCAAATCGAATACTGTGATTCGATTTGAATGGACTTTTTTTCTGTCGAATGATTCATTTGGGAACGCCGCTTCGTTACATAATTATAGGATAGAGATTGAAGTCGTTAGGGTTTATTTATTTTATTTTATGTTGCAAATAATCATTGGCGTATTTTTTTATATATATATAAGTATAAACTCGATTATCTGTTCGTCTTTTATCTGGAATTTTCTGTTAACCGACCGTCATTTAGTGAACATAAAAAAAAATTACCCAATGAGAAAATCATTTGCCCCTTTCAATACGAAATCTTTATCCATTAAATGTTCCTTTACTCAAAGGGAAGTACTTACAGACTTACTTTACTTACAGACGCAGCGGATGTGGGTGCATATCTGTGATTCGATAATATAAACCATGTGGTTACCACGTGATCTGTATTCTCGAATCACAGATACACTTTTCACAGATACATTCATCGATTAATAGTATACTAGTTTCACTACATTTTTTTTTGAAATTAGGTCGTATATATATATATATATATATATATATATATATATGTATATCCTATAGCATTGTGTTCTTTACTAGAGGTCTTAAGAGTGCAGACGCAAACAGAACAGAATAGGAACTAGCACGAACACAATAAATGCATTTGTTTAGTGATTTGTCGATCAGTGTTTAGTTTTCAATCAACCTAGGTTGACACACAGCACAGTGTAGGATTCTATAGAGTCCATTCATTTAGTAATTTATTTGCATGTTCCTACGAAGCACCTTAATATGACACACACGCTTTGAATCTTTCCTTCTCAAGTGATACAGATAAAAATTAAATTTAGAAAAATACTAATATAATGGGATATCGAGTTTGTACTGTATCCTTAAAATAATAAATTTATGCTAAATTTATGTTAATTAATATCCAATTTAAATATCAATAATCAGGATGTGAAAGTTAAGTTATTGTTTCACAGATCAGGATGTGAAAGTTATTACTGTTTTAAACTTGTTTCGTCACGTTCAAGTATATATGTATTTTCTTAAGATACCTAGTTTCATTAAAATAGAAATACAACTTTAAAAATACATGAAATCTAGACATGTTTCAGGAGATACTTCTCCCTGCATCAGCAGAAATTAAAAAGTTTGTGTTGAATGCTCAACAAAATGAAAATGAACCCAAAATTGAAATGCCAAATAACTATCTCAATCGGTTGGAATTAAAACAAGAGGGAAATACTGGAGCAGGAAAGGTTTCATTAACAATCGAATGAATATTGCTAAAAATGTGGAACGCCTCCAGGAAGTCAAGTTCGACTGAAGATATCAGTTTGCAAATTAAATGTGGGTTACAAAAAATAAATATATGAAATTCTTTCAATTCTGGGTTTATTTTCATTTTGTTGTACACACATATTTTTCATTTCTGCTGATGAAGGGAGATGTATCTCCCGAAACATGCCTAGATTTTATAATTTTTTACTGAGTAGTTTTAACGTTCTATTTGTATTTTAATATTCTTAACGCAATGTTCTATAAGACGAGTTTTTATCATATACCTAGTTTCGTCAACTTGAAGTATTGGACTTTGAACGTTCCGGTGCCCAATCCAGCTGCCCTACTTTAAGCTTTTGTCTATTTTTTAACATAGCCTTCACAATCGTGTTTCTAAACTTGTCGTAAAATAATCTGATATTTTAAAAGACCTGTTTGAAGCAATTACAGAAAGGTACGTTTATTGATTTTCACGAATCTTTACCAAGCAAAAACTGCTACTTGCCAACTTTTTCTTTTCACTATTCTGTTATTGCAACTACTTATTTGCAGTGAGAATTCGCGGTTCGTGTTTATGTTATAGGTTCCATTATTTCGATTCAGGCATTTTAAACAAGTCGCGTTTTGATTTTTACCAAAATCCCTAGATCAGTAATTTTTATGTTACTTATTTCAAATAAAAATCGAAATGTTAATATAAAGGATACATCTGAATAATAAAGTCTCTTGTCAACTTTGTAAAACTAGAAAAAGAAAAAAAATCGAAAACAAATTGATTTAAAAAACATGCGTTTTGGAATGGTCGACTCAAATATACTAACAACAATATTTTTTTAAAAAAGAACACAGTGGCGGCGGGGAGAAGTTATTTAAGGCAGCTCTGATGGAATACTCCAGATAACTTGCAAATGTAAATAATACATTTAAATTAATGCTTAACGTATATACTCGCGTATAAGCCGAGAAATTTAAGTCAAAATTTTCATCAAAAAGTAGGGGGGTCGGCTTATACGCGGGTCATTAAAATTTCTAATATAATTTGCCAAAAATGGGAAAAGGAGAGAAGTTGAAATTAGCAGATTCTTCTGAAATCGCGCTGACACATTTCCGAGATCGAGAATGTGCGTCACGTGCTGACTGAAGACCGTTCTGCGCATCGCGGCGTAATCGTGACGCAAAATTTAACTACTCCCATAAATAATCAGTTTTACGTAATAAAAAGTATATATTTTGATAAATATTTAATTGGTTTGTAGAATTTATGAAGCTAGTAAACGCTACTTTAATAGAATTTTGGATGGAAGACTAAGAAGTTGACATCGTCCGTAGCGAATTACACCACTTTAAAGTCAATGTCTTTCTTGCTCGATTGCAATAATTAAACAAAATTTATTTCCCCAATGCAGATTATATTCCTTGATAATATTAATATTATGTACAGATATTAATAGTTGTTTCATTAGTATTTTGGATGGAATTGGCTTTCAAGCGGTAAAATCGGGGTTGCTAATCGGCGAATTCAATTTCTACTTTCACGTCATATATCTAGTAATTAAAAACTAAATATTTTAATAAGTATATATTCCTCCATAAAATAGTAATATTTCTTTCCGAGATGGATAAAAAAAAACGCTCATCCGTATTTAATAGCGACAGTAGTCAACGATGTTGACAGAAAGTTGACGTTTTCTAAGTTTTTAAATCTTTACAAAACGATGTTAAGGATTAGAAATTGCACATTTTGGTATTTAAGTTTGTGGTTTAAAATATTACACCAGAACATCGCGAGTGATACATTCTTTTAAGCCCGATGAATCGTCACGAACTTCGAGGAAGGCCGTTTCTCCAGGCACTTTCTTTAAACTTTTAATTTCTAGGCTTAATCATTTATTTTTCTAATTAAAATTTCACTCTTTCGTCGAGGATTTGCCGATTTTAATCGGAATTTTTCATTTACGAAAATACAACTTGGCTTATACGCGAGTTTCCGATTTTGGACAAAAAATCGTCCTAAAATTAGGGGGTCGGCTTATACGCGAGTATATACGGTAATATCCATACTAATAAAATAAATTATTTTTAAATAAGGTACAAACTGTAGAACAGCTCTTCGGCATTTATAGACGAGCCGACACAATAAGTATTGATTAAGTGATTGACTAATATTTATTTAAAACTGTTTAATTTCACATATAATTTATTTCTTGTTGAATTCGTTCGTTTCCGATGTCGGGTGTTCAACTTCTAAACTGAGTGAGTCACCTGTTCCAAAGATGAACGATTTCCCGTCAGAAAACGTAATAAGGAAAAACTCGTTCTCAAGGTCGTAGACGAATCATGACTATTTTATTGTGTCTCTAAAGCAAAATAACACCTTTTATATGTATAAAAAAAACTAAAACTCTTAACGTTATGTTGGTACTAGAACTAGTTTGAAAGGCTCGTCTGGTTTGAACTGCATCGTTGTCCAAGGCTTTCCCTTAATTTCCAAGATTTGTGAATAATTGTGGCTAATATTTGTGAAGTCGTTGTGGAATAAATAACTTATCGTGGAGTCTTTATTATAAATCGCTCTGATAGAAGTCAGTCATTGCAAAATAAATAAATAAAATTCTGTAATGTAAGCAGCTATACTTGCAATGGCGAAGAAATTTCGTGTTTTATAGTGAACAATTGTACATTTTGAATTAAAATATTTTTCTATTGACTCCAATTTTGTTTAAAGCATACAAAATACATTAACGCATCCGTCTTCTACAGCTATTAGGTATATGGAATTGTCGGAACAATAAAGTTTATTTTGAATCCTGCCTGTCAGCGGTGGCCGCTTTGTTTGACAGAAAAACACGGAAGACGCACTTAAATAAACCACAAACACGCCTTTATTTAATAGAATTCTATTCCATCCAGAACAAAATAAACTTAATTTAGTACTACTTTTAAGTTTGTTTTTCGAATTATCCTGTCTCAAACAAGTCTCCTCAGATAAATAGGTAGATCCCTTGGGAAAAGTTCATCAATTATTTTAAACTATATTCTATCGTCTATTTATATATTTTTTTTAGCATTCTAAGTGATTTAAAGCTTGCGTTTAAAAGAAGGGGATAAATATATTATCCTGTCACCTTTGATGAATGGGCCTTTTAGTCATTCCTATTTCTGATTTAAGTCCGTCCTGAGACCTGGTGAAACGAGTTGATTAACAAGTCCTAAGAGAAAAACCAATGACTTAACCATAAAATGGATAGTCGGAATTAGCATAAGTTTCTATAAAAAACAATCGTAATTGAATTTTTCTTTCCTCCCTTTGTGAACGTTTATTGCATGTAGGAATAAGGAAATCACTCTAAAAAAAGGTACTTAAAGATGAGTACCTGGACGTACTCGTTTTTCTTTTAGTACAAATGCATCGTAAATGAGCGTTGACGTACTCAAGTTTAAGTAATCGTACTTTCCCAAAATGAGCAGGGTGATTTAATAATGCTAATTTGAGCTTCTGTTCAAGTCATCTTAACAAAGCGACTTGACAAACTTAAAATATTTGTTCAGAAGATAATTTTCCACAATATTTGATGTCGATTGCTTAAATGGAAACTGAGTTATTACGACTCCATTATCTTACTTCCCATTCTTTTAGCACACCTATTAACTCTTTGAGGCACACGATTTTAACAAAATTAAAAACCCTAGTTGCACAATTTTTTTTTATTATAAAAAAATGGAAATAAACATTCATTTTGATTATTTAAGATAAATCATTACTCTTATTTATGAATCACTTATTTATGCATTAACCGTTGGTGCCTAGCATTGCCAACATAATGAAAATCTTTTTTTAAAAATATTAAACTGTATGACTATGAGTAACTTACCTTTTCAAGGTGCGTTAAAATATATCCCACGATGCATAAAAAGCTAAGCAAAAGTTGGGACACCCACGTAGCCCCAAAGAGTTAAACATTACTTCTATTTATAACTTTTTCAAGTCGCCCTGGTAGGTACAACGGGTACACTGAGCTGAGGATCTGGAGTCGATTCTCGGTAAGTGTTGGTTGCAATTCTCGATATTTATTGAAAGTGATTTATGAAGGCAACCTATGTATACAAGCAACTGCTCTTTTTATTCATTTTTACTCATTGTACTCATTTTTGAGTAGATGTTTGAAACTTATGTATTCGGAGCCTTCGATCATGGATCCTTTGTAGTAGAGGAGTCATGATATCACTCTCGCTAACATCAAATTGAAGCCAACATGTATGGCCTCAGACATGTGGATTAATTACGTCATTCCATTCATAAATTTTCACTGTTACACATTTCTCAATTCATCAGCCAATCGCGAGTACTTTTTCATTCATAATTTTGAAGAGGTGGCACTGCTCCTTTCGCTCTGAGATGTTGGCTTCACGATTATGACGTCATATTTTCTCTACTACAGACCATTCATGCTGGAAGTTCGGAGCCATGATAAGCATCGAATGTACTCAAAAATGAGTACATTTTACTTATTTTCATTTTTGAGTAACATTTAACATAATATTTGAGTAACATTTAACATTAACATTTAACATATACTCATTTTTGAGTATATGTTTGAAACTTATGTAATCGGAGCCTTCGAGCATGGATCCTTTGTAGTAGAGGAGTCATGACGTCACTCTCGCTGACATCAAAGTGAAGTCAACATGTATGGCCTCAGACACGTAGTTAATTACGTCATTCCAGTCATAAATTTTCACTGTTACACATTTCTCAATTCATCAGCCAATCGTGATATTTTTTCATTCATAATTTTGAAGAGGTGGCACGTGGTATGGTCTTTTCGCTCTGAGATGTTGGCTTCACGATTATGACGTCATATTCTCTCTACTACAGACCATTCATACTCGAAGTTCGGAGCCATGATAAGCATCGAATGTACTTAAAAATGAGTACATTTTACTTATTTTTGAGTACCTATTGTTAACAGTGCACGATTCCCTTTGTAAAAATTCAAGGTGCTTCTTTCTTTAAAAAACAACGTAGCGAACGCCTAAATTCAATGTCAACTCGACGTCTGATACGGTATTCGATTATAAATAACCCTTCTAAAAACTAAATGTGAGCTCACATTCGATGATCAGCAGTGCTTCCGGTCGTTGTTTGCTTTCGGGAACCAACTCATCGGAATAGGAAACGCCGGATTATGCAAGAGAGAGAGAATGTGGCGCGATGGCAAAGCAAGAGTACTTTTCGATAAAGACTTTCAAAGAGTAGGAAAGAAATATATTTCGCGGAAGAAAACCTGAAATTCTGAGCAACTTAAATGCAGTTTCGTGAGTGCTTTTCTTTGAAAATCTTATTTGTTGTCGCAGGTGTCCTTTTCCATTGTTCAGATTTTCTGTCCCGTTCTTTTTTGTCATTCGGTTTTTTTAAGTAACGGAATGAACAGGTTAGAGAATGGAATAACGCCCTGATTTAAATATTTGTACTTTAAAAAAAAAATTACATATATTCTCATAATACAAATAATTTATTCATTATTGCAAGAAGTTGTACCCATTCCACCTGATGCATGATGATAGTAAAAGTAATTTGTCCCCATGACGCAATATCAATATGTTAAAAATAGGTACTCAAAAATAATTAAAATGAACTCCTTTTTGAGTGCATTTGATGCTTATCACGGCTGCGAATACATAAGTTTCAATTATACATGTACTTAAAAATGAATACAATGAGTAAAAATGAATAAAAAGAGCAGATGCTAGTCTACATAGGCTGTCTTCATAAATCCCTTTCAATATATATCGACAATAATACCAAGAATTACCGGGAATCGAACCCAGATCCTCAGGCACCGCAGTACAGAACCTTATCCGTTAAACTACCAGGGCGACTTTAAGAAGTTGTAAACAGAAGACTTGTTAAAAAGGTTTGTCGAAGAAATGGGAAGTAAGATAATTGAGTTGTAATAACTCAGTTTCCATTTCAGCAATCGATATCAAATAATGTGGAAAACCATCTTCTGAACAAATATTTTAAGTTTACCAGGTCGCTTTGTTAAGATGGCTTGATGAGAAGCTTAGATTAGCAATATTAAATCCCACTGATCATTTTTGAGAAAGCACGATTATTTAAATTTGAGTACGTCATCGCTCATTGACGATGCAATTGTACTCAAAGAAAAACGAGTATGTGCAGGCACTTATTTTTAAGTACCTTTTTTTACAGTGTAACTTTAATAGTAATAAAGTAGTTACAACAAAGCATGGTTTATTATGATGACCACTGATCAATGACCACTGATCAATGATGATCAATGACCACTACTCAAACGCTTATTGGTGACCACCCTGTATTTTTCTACCGAACTTTTTTCTTCAAATGGACCCATTTTTTTTACTGTTTTGTTAATTGGGGGTCCGCGGAGTCACAAAGATAAAACGATTAAAATGCACTGGATTAAGAGTGAAAATATCAAGTTTGCATCCAAACTTGGACGAAATTATAAACCAAAAAAAAAAAAAAATTTCACTCATCCCGTACAGTTCGAAAATCAATACAGAAACTTAACTTAAGTGACTATTGCAATGTTTTTATGAGTTTAAATGAGTGTTAAATATACAAATAAGTGACTATATAAAAACAACTAGACTTCTGATTGAGGTGTTATCTTTTCTAAGTATTTGTTGGATAAATTTATGCTATATAAAAAAATTATGCTGTTTATAGTAACAGCTGTATACAATCATTTGAAATTATAAAATTAATTTAAGACTTTTTGTTCTTCCATTCATTTTTATGTTAAAACAAAATTGAAACGTATACATGTCGAAAAAGCGGGTGGGATTTCCATGAGCATATATGAAAAAAGGGGTACCCGGTCATATTTTAGTTTTACTAAGGGTCCGTATGGCTAAATGCTAATTGGGAATCGTTGTGCTATAGAGGATGGAGATACCTCTTTTAATAACTTGATATGCAATTGCACTTTGTGAAAGAATTTGAATCTTGGTAAGAATTTGAATCTTTAAGAAAAAGGGCACAGGTGGCAAAGCTTTTGAGGGGCTCGGTTTTCAAATGTTACGTCACGCCCCCTTGGGGGGAGAGGGTCTATCATGCGGAACTGTCGTATCACATGGGCAAGGGTATCTCAGTGTTTGTGTAACGTAGGAAAGCTTTCCTGTCCTTTTATTAATTTCTGGAGTCCAGGAGGCCCGAATGGACTAAAAGCAATGGGGCTCATTTGGCAACTGTCTTTTTTTTTTAATTTATGCAGTTAAGGGGGCCCGAATGGACCAAAGGCAATGGGACCCATGTGGTAACTGTCCATTTTCCAATTTCTGGAGTCAAGGGGCCCCGAATGGATCAAAGGCAATAGGGCCCATGTGGTAACTGTCCCTTTTCCGCCTGTTAAGTCCGCCACTGATTACATACCACTAAAATTGTAGCACGGAGATTTTGGCACTATATATTGAGTGTAAATTGCCATTCATGGCTCTATTATGATTTGCAAAAATGTGCAACGTATTGTAATACAGAGCGCTGTAGAGTCTCAACATGTGACAACAACCGTCCTTGTTGATATTTTGGAGGAGTCTTTTATCTTCTGTTGTCTGTCGCTCGTGAGTTCAGTATCCTTGTTGACTCAATAGTGGCCGCCAGTGATAAGGCCAGGATGTGGACACTCGTATGCGTGGGCGAACCAGAGCGATACGAAGTCGAAAACAAAACGTCATCTTTCAGAGATAATTTGTGTGTTAAGAGCTCTCGTATCTCTCAACTGCACAATCCTAAAAACTTCTCTGATGATAAGATAAAAAAAGGTTAAAAATAGATAAAAGCAGAGTAAAATCCCGAAATATGATTGTATTTTTTGTATTTCCGGTCTTGCACGTGAAAAATGTATAAAATGACTGTAGATTTCGAAATGTAAATTTTAAACGCGTTAGAAAATTATTTTAACTTTACTTTATAATATGTTGACTTTTAAAGTATTTTTTAAAGCATTTTACGTTAAGCTGCATTCCTAAAAAATTTCATTTTAAATTTTTTTTCTGATGTTGACCTAGACTGTAAGATAAAAGATTAAGATAAAATATGACTTTTATCTTTAAATTCCTTCAAGGATTGGATGAATTGCAACAATCAAAAGTGATGAATAATCAAAATATATAGCGCTTCGAGATACGAACAATAATTTTAGTTTTTCTCTTAAAAATAATAAAGTATGATTTTTTTTTTTTAATATGAAGGTATGGATTTTGTTTAAATTACTTTTTTACCACACTGCAATAAGAACAACTGTATGTGTTTTTCCTGTATATTGTTCTTGATGCATATTTGACAAATTAGAAAAAAAATTAATTGGCATGATTGGGGGATTTTGTTGTGTGTAAATTTAATATTGTGCATGTCATGTGCCATATTGTGTATGTAAAATGACTTTAGATTTCGAAATGTAAATTTTAAACTTGTTAGAAAATTATTTTGTTTAGCAAGAAAAAATAATTGCAAAATATTGATTTCTATCAAATACAGAGTCCTTCAAAAGGACTCCAAAAAAAAAAAAATTTAGATAAATGTAATAATAATTTTTTTGTGTACTTTTGAAGGTACCGCTGGGAGAAACACAATTTAGTATGTTTATTGAAATAATTTTAATTCAAGTATAAAATAAATACAGAAAGGTATGAAGTTACACATATATAAAAATAATGCGATAACAAGTAAAAAAGTTCGTCTATTTTCCATGTTTTATATACTTTAGAGTAATTTTAAGTTTATAAGCTGATGCCGGATAGAAAATCGAAATCTTATATATAAAGCTGAAATTTCCAAAATCTGTCCGGATGTTGGTTTGTTTGTTTGTTTGTCAGTACAAAATAAGCTCCGTAACTACACAACGCAGAGCTTTGAAATTCACAGAATAGTTAGTTCAAAAAATAAGAATTTTAACGTGACTATTTTCAAATCTCTACGATGTTCCATTCGAATGTTATGACATTTTTTAGCGTACGTCAGCAAAGTTTCACGAAGTAGCAACAGTAAAATCAGTTAAAATCAACGAAGGAAAGCGAAAATATAATATAAAATAATTATGAATCAATTGGAATGCCGATATTTCCTTAAATACTCCATAATTACACAACTTAGCTTTATGAAATTTACAGAGAACTTTACTTGAAAAATTAGACGTTTTTTGTGATAATTTTTAAGTTTGTACGCTGTTCCATTCGTTTATTATAACTATTTTAATGTATTCAATTGACTTAACATAGATGATGACATCGTTTGCGATTTTAAAGAATTTTCTTTTCGTTATTTTCAGTATAAAAATGACGTCATAAGTTTGGTTTGATTCAATAATTACTGAAAATATCCGCACATTTGGCTTTTTGCTACAATGCGGATTCTTGCAAAAATTAAAATAACTAGAATTTTGCCGTACGGAAATGGTTTATAGTTGTTTTGTGTCTTTTGTTTTGTTTGAATGCAGGTTAATTGTAACTATATTTGATTGTCTAATACCGAACTTTTAGAACAATACTTTCACAAATGCGAGTAATTTGTGTATGAACGTCAATTTAATTTATTTGAAAAATATTTTATGCAAGTACTTTTTTTTAATGTTCGAAGCTTAGTTTCACTTTGAATTTTCAACTCTATATGACTTTTTAATATTATTAAACGAATAAAATTCCGCTGATAACAACTGCTAATTGAAATTTTTTTATTTAATGTGCAAAGTAATATTTCCTTTTAAAACATTAAATGGCGAACATTAAGAATGGAATTTAATATTATTTAACGTAGATGGTGAGCTTATAATATTTAACCGTTTGCTAAATAATTATGTCGCCAAGTTATAAAAGTTTATTCTCTGGATAAATTGCGTTTTGGCTTTAATTTAATGTGGAAAATTACTAAGTTGTTACATGACTGGTATTTTTCGATGCAAATGCAATAACAATAGATAGTATCACAAAATCAAAATTTTAGAAACAATGTTTAATAAAATGAGTAAATACAGAAATTTTATTACATTGTTCCGGAAATTAAAAAAATTACTCAAAATTAAAAAAGGTGGCTATTTTTCTGTAATAATAGTATTCATTAGAATTCTTTGACACATGGGTATTTGGACGTAACAGAAGAAAGTTGTGTAGTATTTTAAAACATCCTATTTTTGTTTTATAAGTATTTATACCAGGTAGTTAAGAATCTTTTATTAAGAATTTGAGGCAGTTTATTTGCAAAAAACGTTTAGGTTTATTCTGCCTGCAATGTACATTTATATGTTCTGCATACCAAAGGTCAAAAATGCAAATTACTAATCAGATACACAAGTAGCTGGTCGAAGATATTGCAAAGAAGTAGCCAAAGTTATATTTTGGAACAGGCATTTGGAAATAGTCAAATCAAAATTGCAATATTTGGAAACGGGAAATTCTGATTGTTTTGAAAGTTAAATCATTGAAGTTCAAGATCAAATCTTCTAACTAAGCCATCTTTAAAAACTTCTGTTTTAGGATTTTGCTGCATTTTTTACTTCCATACGGCTTAAAAACATTTCAATATCGTGATTGATTTAGAAGTTTCATTAAAATTCTCGCTTGAAGATAATGCTTTAAAACTAAAATTTAGTAAAACTCTTTTTGAAGCTATTTTTTTAAAAATAATAGAAACATTAGGATCAAAGCGTTTTGTTTATAATTTAATTTAATAATTTTTTATTTGATAAAAATAATTCGTAGTTCTACGTAAAAACATATTCTTAATAAAAAAACCTATTATAATACACATTATCCTTCAATAAAGATGACAACAATAATTAAAATTTCATCAATTAAAGTAAGCATTGAAAACTAAAATAGTATAGTCATGTCCAGATGGATTAAATTGTGACCGCGCTGTATTGGGCCATACTCGGTACAAAGTTCAGAGAGGGATAGGATAAATGATCTACATGGTTGAAACGGTTTACTTTTGCTTGCACGATGGTATGCAATTTATCCATTAAGGGAGATTCCATCTTGAGTTATAATAGCCGGAAGCGTATACTGGTACAGAACTTCCCATATGGTACAAATGTAAGAGAGGGAATGGGTTAAAAATCGGCACGTTCGAAACGTGTGTCTTTCGTTTACACGATAGTATATTATTTATACTCATAGGCTGATTCCACTTGAAGTTAATGATTTTACAAATTTCGTTTTTTATTTTGGGATATCCGCACAGAAAGAAAATTCCTATTAATTTCTAAAAATATTTTTGTGCAGGAATATTTAATTATTAAAACTCCATTCCTTATGACAGATAATCTAGAAATTATTGGATTTTTATCGGTGTATTAGCAACCAAATAGTATAGAGATATTTTTACTTCTAATTTATTAAAAATAAAGATATTTTAAATTTTAATTTATGAAAGAAACTTTTTTTTTTTTAGAAGAAATTCTAAACTGGTATATGCGATAATCCCTGGAGGAGAGGAAATGCATATATTTTTTAATTTGTCGTTATTTTATTTATCCTCGTGCGAAGAACGGGTAATTTTGCTAGTGTATTTATATAATTGAAAGCTATTTGAAGAGACAGTCACGTCAAGATCATGCAAATAAAATTATAAGAAATGTTATACTATTTTATTTGCATTGATTGATTGGTTAAGAACACTTGCATAATAACCTTTTTACAGAAATTAAAGGGATTTTTTAAAAACAAATTTACCTTGTTTATTTACGGTATAGTATTTTTTTTAAATTTAAATTTACATTGTTGTTACACCAAGTTAACTAAATTATAGTTTTGTTTATAAGACTAGAATGAATAAGGGGTATCAATACGGAATTACTATCTATTCTATAAATTTTTAATAATTATATCTTTAATTTACGAAATTTAAAAATATATTGCACGTCATGGTTTATAAAATAATATTTTACACGAATTAAAAAAAATATCTCAACTTTTTTTATTTATTAAAATTATGAATTCATCATGTGAACAGTATTAACGACTTACACAGTTCAATATTGTCTTAGATTATATATTCGAACTTCTTAAATTAAAATATTTTATACTATTAATATTTTAAATATAAATGACTATTTATAATGCCAAATAAAAAAATAAAATATTACAAATATTAAGGACCTCATGTTAATTTTTTGTTGTTTATTATTAATAGTGTTTATATTTTATAAAAACGACCTTTTTGTCACTTATAATTGAAAATGTTTGTGTTGTAAAAAAACATATCGATGTTTTGTTATACATGGAACTTCCTGAATATTAACACTCCTAACACATTTCGGGTTACCAGCGAATACACTTAACACATTAGCTGAATCCAGAACTTTCGAATAAGGAAGTTTTGGTTTCGGATTTCTGAAAAGAAAACTTCTCTCTCCCATTTCCTCGTTTTCCACACATTTTGGTCCACCCCTTTCGCAAACTGCATTTTCTCTCGGCAGCAACCAGCAATGGAATCGGCCATTTTCTCAACTGCAGCTGGCAGTCAGAACCGGTTCCCGCTAGCTGCCATCTAGAGCAGGCGCTTCCGTCCGCCGTCGGCACCCCCTCTCGCAGGGAAAACCGCCGAAGCGGGAAGGGAAGCGTAGGGATTTTAGGGTATTTTGTTGTAGCTAGCATTTTGAATGCATTTATTATGATTTTATTTACGGTAAATCTGGCTTTTAAACGAGATTTTAGACCCAAATTTTTCCTAAATTGTTGTTTAACTGTTCCATGAGAGTCGATTCTAAGTTCCTGCACATTCATGTATCGCTTGTTCCACCTGCTCAAGTCTTTAGAGTAAGTATTTCGGGTCACCTCTTGTCTGTGTTATGTATTTCACGCCGATAGAGTATCACAACACACTCGAGTTGGGGAAGTCGTTCTTTCTGCTTCGACTCGAATAAGATCAACGTCACATCCGTTATTTCTATCGTTTGGTTTCGAATTTGTTTTTAATGTGTGATTTTTTTTATCTGCACAAAAAATTCGTTATATATTTTTGCATTATTTTATTATTTTATGGTCGTGCGCTTACGTTTTAAAGGTCTTTTCAATAACAAATGTTGTGACTTTCATCGCCTTTGGTTGTATTGTGCAAGTTCCTAAATACATTTATTTTCGCCTGCATTTTTGATTCGCATATATATTGCTATAATTCAATTCATAAGCTGCTGTAATAATGATAAAAATGCTTCAATAAAATAACGTGTGAAGCCATTTTTGATTTGTTATGTAGAAACTTATTTGTGTGAAGCGTTTTTTCTATAAAATATTACATTTTAAACGATAAATAAATGTAAGGTAACAATACTTATAATATATATATATATATATATATATATATATATATATATATATGAAATGTTCCACTGGGTGGTCATTTCATTAGTTTAATTGCAGTCGTGACTAAATTAATCCATGATTGGGCCGAGTAGATATCACAGAAACATGTTTATTCAGAGAATTAGCTTACATCCTTTCGTGTCGGCAGCCGAACACCAAGTGTCGTGAGATGGGGATTTTTCATATTACCAAGAGGGAAAATGGGGAATTCGTATCGGTTCGGAAGCACAGTCGTCGATTGGTAGGGATAATCTTTTAGGGAAAAAGTGAGTTCTTGGAATAAGAGAGAAAAGGCACAGATTGTGCTTAGTTAATTTAAGGGATAGATGTTAAGGGATTTTAAGAGGGGTTTTACAAGGGGTCAGGATTAGAAAAGGGGGTGGTTATAGGAATTTTCTTTCATCTCCCTCCCGCAAAATCATACACATCGGCCAGCGATGAGCACAAATGCGAGAAAAGACATGCAAAGAAATGAAGAGAATGTTAACCAAATGGTTGATCAGACCACAAGCTCAACATGAAGAATCTGAAAGTGGAAAAGACATATTAATGACGGAGGTGGAGTGAAAATTTTGAATATTCATGGACATACGGTGTGTAAACGACGGTGCCCCGGTTCGATTCACAAGAACATAAAAATTGTTATCAAAAACAAACATTGACTGCTGGAGACACAAAACACAGAGAAAAAATTATATCATCAAACATTTCAAAACATCAAAAGTATTTCCATACACAATATTTCAAAAGAAATGCACGCGCAATAGATATGATATACAAAATGACATGTCGACAAAAATAAAATCGAAGGAAACATTTGCGTGATGTTTCACACATGTTGAAAAAAGAAAAAAAAATGAAAATGGTAGGCTTCAACAAACATCTTCATGTATAACGTTATTCAAAATACCCTTCTTTTTGAAAATTCAATTTTTGTCTTGAACTTTAAATGAAAGACTAACTCAACTTCATCAGTTCGAGTTGTCGCCAAAAGTACCTGAAAACGAAAAAACAAATTTTTTTTACAAATTTTAATACGAGTTTTGTATCAAAATTGCATGTTTTATGAAAGATGTTGTTTTGGCCGCCATTTGTTGAAGGACCTTTTACATGAAAAAGGTGTTGAAAAATAAAGATGGCCATTGAAGAAAGTTTTAACTTTCTGAAAACAGTTCACTTTTAGTGAGTGAATGTTGAGTGATGAGGATCCTCGTGAACCTATGTTAGGTTGATTGTTCTAAAGTTCTGTATTATTCCATGGAATAGTGGAAAATAAGTGCACTGACATACTATAACACTTTGGGTACATTTGAAAATAATTATACAAATAAAATGAACAACTTAAAATAATAAAATACATGGTAATAAAAAATCTAAGTACTATTAACAATTATTCATGCCTTAAACGCAATTGATCAGGGGGGTAGTATGGTCTTAATTTGGAGATGTGAACTATTTCAGGTAATTTTGTTACATTGTTGATAAAATCAATTTCATAGTTCACATCTGATCTTTTCTTTAATATTGTATAAGGGCCAGAAAAGGGGGAAGTAAGCTTTCGAGTGTTAGGATATTGGAACTCTTCATAAATTACTGTATCTCCCTCACTAAAAGTTTTATACACAAATCGAGCATCATAATATCTTTTATTGCGGGCATGATATGCAACGGTTCTTTGTTTTGCTAACTTTCGGGCTTCGTCTATTGGAGGGTAAATATTGTTTTGATTCAAGGGAGATTCAAAAGGCGGTATGCCAAAGAGGAGGTAGTTTGGAGGGAATTTTGTCACAGTGTGAGGAGAATTGTTATATTCGTTTACAACTTGATCTAATAACTTGGTCCAAGGAATTTTGGATGAGGAGGAATTGACTTTGCACTTTAGCATGGTTACCAGAGATTGTTGGCAACGTTCGGAGGTTCCATTAGTTTCCGGTCTATGGGATGATGTGAATAAATGCTTGACATTATAATTTCTGAGAAAATGCTTAAGTTTAGTAGAGGTGAAAGCAGGATTTCTATCACTCAACAAGCTTACAGGTTGTTGAATTTGAAATATCTGTTGTAAACAGTTAACATAGGTTTCTGCGGTTTCGTTTTTGGAAGGAAAAGCCCAAATGTAACGTGTTGCATGATCAATGACCACATGCAAGAATTTTTTTGTCGAATTGTAATAGTTAAAACCACCTACAGTATCAATGGAAACTAGCTCAAAAGGTTGCTCTGGTTGAGGCAAAGTTTGAAGTAATCCAAATTTTTTCTGTCGGGGTTTTTTGTTTATTTGACAGGTGTGACAGTGTTTGAGAAATTTTGCAATATCCTCATTAATATAAGGCCAATAGTAATGAGGTGTTATCAGATTGATCATCTTTTGTATACCAGGGTGACCAAATTTAGAATGAGCTTCCTCTAACAGCTTTCGTCTTAATGAAAAAGGAATAACTACTTTATACAAATGTTTCTTTTTGACTACAATTACATCATTAATATTTTTAAACTTATTGCCAGAAAGATTGTCATTTAATTGTTGAGTTTTAATTTCGTCTAAGTCTAATAGGAGGGTTTGATGCTGATTATGATGTACAACAGGAATTCTTGAAAGCATGTCTGCTTCAAAGTTGAGAGAACCCCTATCATAAACAATATCATAATCAAACATTGAAAGTTTAAGAGACCATCTAAATAGTCTACCTATCGGATTTTTGATTTTCTTAAGCCAAACCAAAGCAGCATGATCAGTATGAATAGTAAATTTTTGTCCATGAAGGTAATAATGAAATTTGTCAATGGAATCTATTATGGCGAGACATTCTAATTCAGTTATGGCATAATTTTTTTCATAACTTCTCAAAGTACGGGAATGAAAGGCTATTGGATGCAAAACATTATTTTCATCTGGCTGTTTAAGTACAGCTCCAACAGAAGTGAGGGAAGCATCAACAAAAACATGGCAAGGCAAATTTGGATTAAACAATCTTAAGATAGGTTTAGAAATTAACAAAGATTTTAAGAGTTCAAAGTTTTTCTGGCAATCCTCTGTCCAAACCCAAGGGGTGTCTTTCTTTAACAATTTATTGAGAGGATATCTGATGTGGGCATAATTATTAATGAACTTATTATAGACATTTATGGCTCCCAGAAATCTTTGTAATTCTTTAACGTTGGTTGGAGGCCTAAGTTTCTTAATACTTTCAATATTTAAATTAGCTGGGGTAATAGTGCCATTTTGGATTTCATAGCCTAAAAAGTTAATCTTTTCTTTTGCAAAAACACATTTTTTGAAATTAAGTTTAATATTTTCTTGAGCAAATATGCTAAAAATTTCTTCTAAGTGTTGCATGTGCTCAGCTTCAGATTTGGAATACACGACTAAATCGTCAAAATATTGAGCTACAAAGTTAATTTTATATTTATTTAGGATTTGTTTGAGTATGCGGTTGAAAATAGCTGGGGCATTTTTTAGACCAAATGGTAATCTTGTCCACTCATAAAGGCCAAAATTAGTTGTAAAAGCTAATTTCTCAGTATCCTGTGGGTGAATGGGAATATGCCAATAACCTGAAGTCAAATCTAAAGTTGAAAAAAGTTTTGCATGTCCTAACTTATCTAAAAGGGAATCAATTCTGGGAAGGGGCATACTATCTGTCACGCAAAAATCATTAAGCTTACGATAATCTATACAAAAACGCGTTCGAGCATTCTCGCCTTTCTTAGCAACGAGCGTGACAGGGGCAGCATAGGGGCCACAAGATTCTTTAATAATTCCATGATTTAAAAGTTCTTCTATTTGTTTTTTGATCTCTTGTTCATCAGCAGGGGAAGCTCTATACGGTCTTAAACTTATGGGCAAATCTGACGATAACCTAATGCGCTGGGGTTCAATGTTAATTTTACCGATATCATATTTATGCGCAGAAAAAACATTACTATATCCTGCCAACAGACACTTGATTTCATGGTTCTCGTGGACAATCTGCAGAGTATCTGCGCCTTCTGCAGAGGTCGAAGGAACTTGACAGTAATCAACAGTCCTGACAACATACAATGATTGTTTACTACGACATTTTGGCTGCATTAATTTAAGGTTGTTACCTAATTGGGATACTGTATGTTCATAACAATTAATAATAAGTTGAAATTTGGAGCATTCATGGAGTCCCAAAATAATGTAATCCAACTTATTATCTACAATATGCAATTTAACTGTTTTGGTAATTTTTCCGATTTGCAAAGGTACATGAGCAAGCTGTGTGATTTGAAAGTGTCCATCTGCTTGCTGTACTTTGATAGGAATGGTGGGTAAAATTTTTACATTTAAACGCTTAGCTATGTACAGGGGAATTATCGATAAAGTTGATGCCGTGTCAATGACGCATTCCACATGTTTGGTTTTTATGCGTCCGGATACTGAAAATAGTCATAAATCGGGGTCATCTTCTTGCATATCATCGGGATCTTCCCTTTTAGTGATATCTTGTGGATGTCGCACATGTTCTGTGTTTGATGGAATTTTGACATGTCTAAATTGACATGTGGACATCCAGTGATAAGCATTATATATCCCATTTTGTTCACATAACCTACAAGGAGTAGGAGGAAGGTAATGAGAGGTGTTGGTATGAGAGGTGTTGGTATGATTTTGGTTCAATGGGCGTTTAATATCCAGCGAGGGGACAACTGAGGGCCGATTATTTTGGAACGCCTGAGGGCGGTGATTAGAATAATATGGCTCTCGAGGTTGAAAAGGGCAAAAAATTTGTTGATATCGATTACCTTGGGGATATTGGAAACGTCCAAAAGGTCTGTTGCCAATATTGCGAGGTTCATAAGAAGTTCGCTGTGAAAGGGGTGGATTGATTTTGTGTACTTTATTTGCTAAATTTAGCCAATCACTGGTGGAAGGTATGGTATGTCCAACAAGAGCAGTTTGCATAAAATTTGGACAACCATCCGTCAATCCTTGAATGATCAACTCGGTCGAAAGACCTAAATGCCTACCTGCTTGAACTTTACGATGGAAGTACAAAGAAATATCATCTCTCGCATAGAATCTTAGATTTGTGAAAGTATTAAACGAAATTGATTTGGGTTCGAGGAAAGTCTCAATAAGTAATTCTTGCAAAGAGTTCCAATCATTTAAGTGTAATCCATCATTGATATAGGTCTTAAGAGCATTTCCTTTTAAGAAGGAACTAATATTTTCCAACTTCCATTGTTCATCTTTAGGTGCATGAGTATTAAAATAACACAACCAAGAAGTGATGGACATACCTTCATCAAAACATACTAAAGACGGAAGATAATTGGGGAAAATTAAATTCGTAGCCTGAGTTAAATTCGATGAACTAGCTTCAGTTTCATTTACAGAGGATTGTTGGTTCATGGCAGAATTAGAGTTAGTATTGTCAGTTGAAATTAAAGTAGCTTGACTACTCGGTGTGTCTTTGTTTACTGACATTTTAACTTGACGTTGTACCAATATAGCAAATTAGATAATGGATAATAATAATTAGAATAATTAAAATTCAAAATCAATTTCATGATCACAACATTTTACACAATAGCTCATTAATGATTATATTCAAAACAGTTTTTGAAATAAACTATCAAGTTTAATTAATTCTTTGAAACTATTCAACATTACAAACTGCTAACTCTTGTATAAAAAAAAATCTTTGTTTACAAAAAATAAATTTAATTGGAAACACTTAAAAATAATTAATATGAAAAACTAACATCAGTTAATTAGTAAGCATTTAAAATTAATTAATTAAATAGTGAAGTATTCAAATAAAATTCAATTTAAACTTCTACAATTTAAATTTAAAAAAATCAATATTGCTTAAATTTGAAAACTATTAAGTTTTAAAAATATTTCAAACATTATCAAAAATACACATGGTTTCGTTTCGAAGCATTGGCACTGGTCAATGTTTTGACCGTAATCGACGCAGCACACACATTGTAGAAATGCACACAAAAGGAAAATCGAAACTAACATTCGTCGAGAACATTCATTTCTTGGTCTTTCACACTGATCACGGAGATTTATGTAACTTGCAGAACTTTGATTTCACGAACATTGATACTGGTGAATATTTTGATTCGTATCGAAACAGCACACAAATTGTAGAAATGAACACAACATGTGAATCGAAACTAACGAGCACATTCGTTTCTTGGTGTTTCAGTTTCACTGATCACTTTGATTTCGCGATGGGCAGAGTACTCACTGTTTCGAAGACACTTTATTTTGAAGATGAGGAGTTTAATTTCTCAGCAGGTTGAAAAACACACGAGTCGGCGGTTCAGGGCAAGCCGGGAGCTGGCTCCGTACGTCATGGCGCCGCAGGTAACGGTCGCTTTCGTTTCTGTAGGGCGCTTCTGGAGTCGCTGCCGTTGCAAGTTCGAATCGCCCATGTTTGTCGAAGCGGTCGTCGCATCTTCTAAAAGGTAGACGGGCTTCTGTTCTTTCGGAGCTTGAACGTGTACTGGTGTTTGCGGACATCAACTTTCGGTTCGGCTTTCTATGTGCCAGGAACTACGCAGTAGGACTCATTCTCGGCAACCGGCTTACAAATCCGTCGAGATCGGTAATGAACGATAGTTTTTCACGGCAGGAAACCTCCTAGGACGGATGCGTTTCAGTTCCAGAATGGTATTCCGGTTGGCCACTTATCGCTGTACGTTGGCTCGGACATCTGCTGGATTAGTGTTCGGCTAGCATGGCTATGGGGAGCTATGTGCGCTAAAATTCGCCGTAACAGGACTTCAATCGCTGTCGACTTTTTGAAATGTTCCACTGGGTGGTCATTTCATTAGTTTAATTGCAGTCGTGACTAAATTAATCCATGATTGGGCCGAGTAGATATCACAGAAACATGTTTATTCAGAGAATTAGCTTACATCCTTTCGTGTCGGCAGCCGAACACCAAGTGTCGTGAGATGGGGATTTTTCATATTACCAAGAGGGAAAATGGGGAATTCGTATCGGTTCGGAAGCACAGTCGTCGATTGGTAGGGATAATCTTTTAGGGAAAAAGTGAGTTCTTGGAATAAGAGAGAAAAGGCACAGATTGTGCTTAGTTAATTTAAGGGATAGATGTTAAGGGATTTTAAGAGGGGTTTTACAAGGGGTCAGGATTAGAAAAGGGGGTGGTTATAGGAATTTTCTTTCATATATATATATATATATATATATATATATATATATATATATATATTTCATTCAATGGGTATAGAATTTTGGTATCATTAATTTTCTATTAATATTTAATTAATACTAAATTTATATATTTTTTTAATGTATCTAATACTATTAAACGAGCAATGTCACTATATTTGTTTGTTCGTTTGTTCGTTTGTTTGTTTGTTTGTTTGCACAATCTCCAAATCCGCTCTAACGATTTTCACGAAAATTGATGTACTACCAATTTTCGCGGTAAAAATTCGATTGGGATAGGTTTCATCTTCGAAAAATTTCATTTAGAGGGTGAAATAAGTAGATTAAAAGTTCCATTTAACGCTTTCCATTGCAAATTATTCATCGCGTATGAGTAAATAGGTTATATGCCAATAGCAGTTAAAAGTTATTTAATTCTTCATATGTTATTTTAATTTAAAACATGCAAAATATTGTGATGATGTATTTTTATTATAGTTTTTATTTTAAAATAAAGTATTTTTTTCTCATAAATAAACGAAAGAAACATCAGTAAATTAAAATTGAAAAATCGTTTGCGTTTTTAAATAAACAAAATACACATTCTAATCACGTGACTATTTCGTCTACTAAATGCTATAAATTTTCTAATAAATATTTAAAAGAACTTGAACAAAATCGTTTGCATTTAAAATAATCAAAGTTTAAACAAATTTAATCCTGCGAATTTTTACTGTTTCTGCACGTGACGTCATAAGTGGAATTCACAAGAGAAATTTTTAAAATTCCATATAAAAAAATATCGTTTGGATAAACAAGTAGATTTTTTTATTCCATGTAAAATGGATTATGTATTTCCGTAAATAGAATATGGAATTTTCAAAACAAAAATTAGAAGCAATTGCGTTTGTTTTGTTAAGTATTTATATTCCAATGAAATCAATTGAATAAGTTTTTATTAAATTAATGTAACAATGTTGTTTATAAAATATATATTTATTTACATTTAAAATTTAACTTTGTTATAAATTTTTATTTGATAAGTTTTATTTTAGCAATTGTTAATAAATATTTTTTTTAGAATTTATATGCTAATGGATATAAATAAAAGAAGTTTTATTAAATTAATTTTAAGTAATATTTATAAAGGTAAAAATATAATTTTATACATTTAATAAACTATTTTCTTCTATTATTTATAGCTTTTATTTTACCAATTGTTCATAGATACACTTATTTCTGATAGTATTAAACAAGAAATAAAGAAAAATTCTGAGTTTTCCAGTTTTCAAGATATGTTTTGGAAATTGTGAAAAAAGGAAGTGTTTCCAAAAGTTAACATTTGTTTTCCATGGACACTTTGCGCTGCTTTGTGTGTAAATTACATGACGCCATATCAAGATATAAGTTACTTCACGCGCATTTTTTATTGGTTGATGGTAACCACGTGGTTTGTTATTCACCAATCACAAAGGCTAATCGACCATGCGTTTTTGTTATTCCGTCAAAATTTTAATATCGGGACCATGTCATGCATAGTGTCTATAAAAATGGTTTGGTATTTATTAATTCCACTTTCTAATGAGTAAATAATTAATGAAAACGTTAAATTGTTTTAAATGATATTTTTTTTCTCTATATAACTGATACCAGCAAATTTGTCATATAAAGTTCTTAATGTAAAAGCAACATTTCTATGATATTTTGTACAATTTAATAATGAACTGTTTCTCGAATTACGTAAGTAAGTTTAGTTTAGAGAGTGATTGAAAATGAGTAATGAGATTTTACAATAGAACAACGGAAAAGGAGTTTAAATTTTTTATTAACAAACTTAAAATTATTTGTAAATAGAAATTTCACATCATTTACTATAAACGTGTTTTAAAATTTATTTACTTTATTACTTCAAATAAGTTTCTTCTTTATTTAAAGGTTTGTCCGAAATAACCTTGCACCTGCCTAATTAAATATTAAATTATTGTCGATATTAAATTGCATTAGATAGTAATAACAAAATACTGAATAATGTTCTCGTATTACGTTAATATGTTTAGTTTCAAGCAGATAATTAAATGAGTAACGAAACTTTATACAATATAACAAAGGAAAAGGAGTTTTTAATTAAAACGTACATAGTAATTTAAACGCTTGAAAAAAAAGTTTTTACATACAAACAGAGAAATTAATTTCAGCAAATTTAAAACTCTTTTTAAAAATAAATTTTACATTTACCGTAAATGTGTTTTTAATTATTTTTATCATGTTACTTCAAATAAGTATTTTGTTAATAAAAATGTGTTCAAAGTAACTATATTGTTTTCAAGACCCAGACTGCAAGCTACCAACTCTTATTTTATATTCTGTAACCTTTTCTTAGGAACATAATTATGAACTATTCCTAACAACTGTCGCAAATTTCAACACGTGTCATTTTCAAACATTAGGCTAAATAAAATAATATATGTGTATTGAAAAGTAGAGAACGGCAGCTTCATCATTAAAAAAATCTATTTAACAGAAAAAAATAGATTAATATTAGTTTATTCGTAACTACTATTATATAATAAAAACTCTTATATTTAGATTATAGAAAAAGTTTAATTTTATAGAAGGTTGATTTTCGATGCCGTTATAATGAAATATATCGGCATCGGTATTGGTTCAAATTATATTATTTTACACTGAATTAAATATAAAACTTTATTTTCGTTCATTTTCGTCACTATGATTAATTCCGAATTACACATAAAATTATTCGAAATAAGTAAATATCTTTATTATTGATTACACGTTTAATAAGAATATAAAACATTGTTCGTTCCTGATTATTTGTGTATGCAGGTTGAAGACCAAAAAAATACCGAAATAATTTTGCAGTAGCAAAAAAATAATTTGATCTCCATTATCCTAATCTTCTTAATAACAAAGCTACTTTGCATAGTATTTAAAAGTCCATTCAGTTACTCAAGAGTTAGACTGAAGCAAACATCATTTCAAAAGGTTACTAAAATACTGAACAACAAGAATGTTGTCCCGTTTTATCATGCAAATGTAATGTTTGTACTACAATTATGCGAACGGTTGTATTAGTCGCTCGGAATCGCTAATAACATTAATTTAAGTCACTTTTGCAGAATTTATACGGTATCGTTTCAACCTTGACGCGTTTAACCAGTTTTATGAGCACATTTATAAGAACTTAAGGATATTTCGATAAAAATACGTTAGACGATAAAAAAAATATCACGAAACGTCTAACCGTTGATATGGACATTTCAAAGCATTTGTATTTAATTCGATTCATTAAAACTATTATTAAGTAAAAAATATGAAAGCGAGCTGGGCTCGGTCCCCTGGTACTATTATAAAACGTGTGCAAGTTTTATGGAGCTTCAAAGAAACACAAGAAAAATTAGAGTTTGAACTACTTGTGAATTGTACATTGTACAAATTCTCGGAAATGTTTACAAATAACTAATGTTATTAATTATGATAACTATAAAAACATTGTAATAATTTAGAAATAAATAATTAAATTTAGGGGGACCCCCTCCCTTCTTTTCACAGTTTACATTAAAAAACAAATTTCGTGTGAAATTATTTTTTACATGAACTTTACATTTATTTCGACAAGTATTCCATAAATTTAAAAATACTGCTTCATGGCAATATTGAAAAAATATTTTTTTTTATTGTAAATATGATTTTGTACCTTCCCTGTTATTTTAAAGTTAGTGAATATAAAGACTTAAAAATGTCGGAAAATAATATGCTGTATAAATACGAAAATATAAATTTTATAACACATTAAGTGCAGTTGAGTTATTTTTAAAATCGGTAAATATGGATTTAAAAAATTGTACTTTGAAAACTAAAGTTATAGTTTCTGTTCTCTGCATTAACATTAAAAGTAGTATTTGAGATATTTTAAGTTTTCTCACCCCAAATGCAGGATAGAGTTTTGCCAAAAAAATTATATCAAAAAAATATATTGCAAATTTATTTGAAAGCTAATCAATCTTGAAAACAACATAATATTTATTTTGTTAACAATGGGATTTTATCATAAAGTGTTCTTTAAAGAGTTTAATTATTTATAAATACAATTTAAGGAGTTTCAGTATTTGGGGAGAAATGTATATGCACTTGAAGAAATATATATTTTTGATAAGATACCCATTACAATCTTAGAATCTTTTATTAATATGATCAAAAATTCAATTTTTGATGTTATGTAGAAAACAATTTATTAAACAAATAAAGGTAATAAAGCTATTCATGTTTTTTAATCATAAACACTGTATTAAAAGTGATTTAATGCGCAAACGCATAATTTCACTATGCTTTTATTAGTTTGCTTATATTTAAAATATATTTAAATTTCTTCTAGTTCAGATTAAAGAACAAAATAAAAGTTATAAGACGATTGTAAGCTACTATCTCCTTTTCATTTCTAAATAATATATAACTTTACAAAAAAAAAGGTTGTTCAATGAAATCAAATCATAGCGACCTATTTTTTAATTTGATATCTGAATAAAATTCAAGATTCGATTTTCTAAAAAGGCTTATACCTTTCTACATGCATATTTTTATTACTAATTTACATATTTTATAAATCTCTGAATAAAATATTCACGTCGGGGGCATTATACCCTTTAACCAGCGGAAGTTGAGAAACTTCGTTCAGTGACCCGCTATTGAATTTTTGGATCGATTAAACTTACTTCAACGAATCATCCGCTAAAAACTTTTAGCACGCAGTCCAGTCCTTAGGAGTCCAGTGAGCTATAATTATTTTTATTTCCTGTTAGTTATGCATCTGGTTTTGTGGCAATACTTACCGCGCCCATACTTCAAAATGGATGCCGCAGAACTATTTTACTCTTGAATAATATTTAAGATTTTTTATTGTTCGATTTCAAGCTTTGTATACTTACTAGAATGAATATTCGATAAATCTGTTTAAATGCCACCATAAATTAAATTTATAGTTGTATAAGTAACAAATTTAATGGATTATTAATAGTTTTTATCTTTTTTCCTTCGTTTATACAGTAAAAAAAATTTAAATATTGCATAAGAATCGTATTAAATTCTAAATCGCAGAAATAGTTGATTTCTGGAAGTTTGGAGAATAGAGTTCCAAGTCAAGAGTTATTCTCGTCATTTGACTATGGTTCAAGGGCCCGCAGTTGCCCTGTGGATAAAGGCGTTCGGCTAGTAACCAGAGGATTGAGAGTTCGAGCCCGAATGATAGACTTGATAAAGAAAAGTTAAAATGTAGTGATCTTGTGATCGGAGGGTTGCCAGCTTCGTTACTAAAATACTAAGAAGTCGTTTTAAAATATCCAACAAATTATACTGGCGTGTATACAGGACTGGTGCACGATAAATCTGATCAGGATTCAATGTCCTGAATCCTATTAAGGTTGCGTCGGGTGCCAGCTCAGGTGTTGTTGTCGTCATCTGACCATGGTTCAAAAATACTAGGCATTGTTCCCCGTTCTTTCGTTCGGGATAGGCCCCGAACCATTGCCAATAGCCCAATGTGCAGCTTTAGTGCGACGTTAATTAACTATACCAAACTATGGTTCAAAATTACGAGGATGTTTGGATGGTTTGATTCACATCCGGCTACGAGCCCCAGTTGCTCAGTTGGTAAGGCGTTCAGCTACTAATCAGAGGATTGGTGGTTCGAATCCGTGCAATGGACTTGACATAGAAAAGTAAAAAAGTAGTGATCTTGCGATCGGAGGGTTGCCAGTTTCGCTACAAAAATAATAGAAAGTCGTCCAGAATATCCAATAAATTATACTGGCGCACGATAAATCTGATCGGGGCCCAAAGTCCCGACGTCTATTGAAGGCGTTAGGTGCCAGTTCAGGTGTTTCCTCGTCATCTGACTATGGTTCTAAAATAACGAGGTGCATGTATGAATGTGTGTGTGAATCAGTGGCGGCTCGCCCACTACAGCAAGTACAGCCGGGCTGCACCTAATTTTATTATATTTTAAAACTAAAATTATATATTTTACTAATTTTCTTAAATGAAGATTAGAATTGGAAATGGAGATTAAATTTCAACTATAAGTAAAAAAAATCTCCGATAAATAGCAAGCGTGTTTCCGTAATGCACAAATTCAGGAGAAGAAAAAACAAAAACTCCATTCAATAAAAATTGCAGCTAAAAAGCGAAGTTCGAAATCGGCTGCATCGTTGCCATGGCAACCTTACGTAGTATGACTTCCCCAGCACGCTAAAATGGAGGATGTGACGACACAAACGTAGCGCAAAAGGATTTTTTCAAATTAGCTGTACTTGGGATTTCGAATAAATGATTGGTTTATTGCTGAATCGGCGAGGCGGGGTGGAGGAAAACAATAATTTCGAAGAATCTCTCCAAACGGAAATAGTTTTCGATAAGTTTGAACGTGTGTTGTTGTTTCTTTACTTAAATTAATATTAAAATTGACCGATTCGCAAGTTTGATAGGAGGATTGATTTTATTTTCAAAAAATAAGTAAGTGTTTTCTATTATTTTTACATGTTATCTTTCATAAAAGTTGAAAGGAAACTTTGGTTTGAGTAATAAATTTTAAAGAATGTCCGTTCGTGTGTGGTTGTGAAAAAGGTGAGGGGGGGGGGGGGGAGTTACATGTTTTCGGCTGCACTAACATTTTTGACCACGGGCCGCCACTGGTGTGAATGTGTATGTGTTCCCGGGTCTTTCCTTCGAGATTGACCCCGAACCGTCGCCAATAGCCCACTGTGCAGCTCTAGTGCGACGTTATTTAACAAAACCAAACCAACCATCACATCCGGCTGCCTATTTCTGACAATTGCAAGGTTATGTTCCCGGTCAGACATGCAGAAAACTCTTGAACTGGCATCCACTTCTTCTTCAAACAACCACAGCCGGTATATTGAACCATGTCCACAGTAGATTTATAACGATATTGGGTCTTGCTGGTTGGCATAGGGTCAAACTCAGAAACTTTCGATCCCGAATCCGATACATCCCTTAAAGTGTCACGTGGCCTGGTTGTAAGAACTGCTATCTCGTAATTAGAGGGTTGTGAGCTCAGTCCATGTCGTCCAATCAAACAGTACAGTGTATAAGGTGTTTTTGCACCTTATAAATCTGTCGTGGTCTAAATGTCGTCTGTTGGCCGAGGTGTGGGAATTTGGAGAGTGGGGTACAACTCGGGTGTTGCCCCCATCCATCTGACCATGTTCCAAATTATAAAGCTATGTTCTCGTATTTCTTTCGGGGCCTCCGTGGCCGAGCGGTTAAAGTCGTCAGCTGGGAATACGAAGATTCGTGGTTCGATGCCAGGCAATGGACTTGACAAAGAAAAGTAAAAAGTAGTGATCTTGTGATAGGATGGCTGCCAGCTCGCTACAAAATACTAGAAAAGTCGTCCAGAACATCCGCAAAAATTATCAGCGTGCATACGGACTGGTGCATGATAAATCTGATTGAGGTCCAAAGTCCAGACGTCTATTGAAGGCGTTGGATGCCAGTTCAGGTGTTTACTCGTCATCTGACCATGGTTCTAAAATAACGAGGTGTATGAATGTGTGTGTGAATGTGTATGTGTTCCCGGGTCTTTCCTTCGAGATAGACCCCGAACCGTCGCCAATAGCCCACTGTGCAGCTCTAGTGCGACGTTAGTTAACCAAACAAACATATTTCTTTCGGTTTGGTTAATTAACGTCGCACTAGAGCTGTACAGTGGGCTATTGTCGGTGGTTCGGTGTCTATCTCGAAGAAAATACTTGAATACATTGCCTCGTATTTTTGAACCATGGTCATATCAGGACAACACCTGATCTGGCACCCGACGCAACCAACCTCAATAGGCGTCAGGACACTGGACCACGACGGATTTAACGTGCACCAGTCCAGTACACATGACAGTAGTAATTGAGAATAATGTCCGGCGATTTTTGTAATTTAGTAGTTAATCTGGCATATCTCCGATCATGAGATTATTACATTTACGTTTTGTTAAGTCCTCGTGCCGATTCGACCGAATTCCGTACCTCCCGGCCACATAGCCGCTCACAATGTTAGATGATTAAGATAATAACAACGATAATTTAAAAAAAATATGGATATAATAAAATACATTCTACCGAAAATGTGCTCTCGGGTCTTTCCTTCGATATAGGCTCCGAACCGTCGCCAATAGCCCACTGTGCAGCTCTAGTGCGATATTAATTAATCAAACCAAACAAAAACTATTGAAAATGTTAATACAAAAATGTGGTGGAATAATTTATTTATTATATATATATATAATTTTTTTTTTTGGGGGGGGGGGGGGGATTTAATATAGTATATTTTTAAGAACTCCTATGACCCGTATATTTTTTTTAAAGTGTTAAATTAAGATCTGCTTTCAGAAATATGGAATTTCAAGAATTCTTTTTCTTTTTTTTCTGTATAATAAACAATTTATCAAAATCCCTGTTAGTACGTGAAGTACTTTTCATAAAAATCAAGTTTCTCGAATAGTATTTTCTAATCTTTGCAAAAAGAACAGAGACAAGAGACATTATTTCTTCGCACAACGAGGAAAAAAAAACCCAAATCGGAGAGAGAAAACGAGAAGGGGAAAAGTAGGGAATTTCGGAAAGAGAAAATCCCCGCTCGATCGGATCTGCAGTGGGGGTTGCGTCCGCGGAACGCACTCGCCTTTAATGAGCTGCTGACGTCAACTCAGCTGAGGACGCTGCTGCTGCTTGTTGGGTAGTTTGTGGATGGTAGGTCAGATCCTGTGCCTATCTCAAGCAGCGATATATCTCATCACACGCAGCATAATTACTCTTCCCTCCCCCCCTCCATTCACAACTCCGGTAAATGTCAAAACCCCGAAGCTGCGATAACCCGATGAACTGCGAATCGTCTCTCTGCCCTGTTCTGGACGGGAGTTAGCATTTGTTTTTGTGCAAAACGAAGGCTGCGATCCGCGAGCTCGGATATTCGGGACTGTGTTTGTTTTTCGCGAGCAGACGATCGCCCCGTTGACTTTTTGATGTGGGTAGCAATGAACACGCTGGTGCAGGTGAGCGTCGTCGACAGCACGCAGCAAGCAAAGTCCGATAGCAAGGGCCACCATCGCCGCAATAATATCACCGAGCGGGGGGGTGCCCTGCCACCCCACTGGGATCTGTCGTTCTCGGAGAATTCGCTCCTGTCGGTGTACTGTTTCATCAAGAATTTCATTGGGTAAGTTGCACTGAGAACTGATCCTCTACCCGTTAAATCGTTGTGAAATAATCTAAAATAATATTGCATTTGTAAACAAAAAACAAACATTTTTTATTGTGTTTTACTGGGGTTCCCATGAAAAAATATTGTTACCTGTGATCTGCATTAAATCTGCGAGTTGGGGTTTCGTTTTTGAAAATTAAATAATTTCGTTTGGTTATATTTCGATGCCTCTGTGCTCAAACGTGTCAAGTGCATTTTTTTGTGAATTTTTGGTAAGGGCTGATTTGAATTATCGAATTAAGATCTATATAGTAACTAATTGTGGTAGGTGAAAAATGGCATAAATTCTTGATGATTTCTGCTTTCCATGCCTTATTATAATGCTACAATCTTTCAAATGGCTGTCTTGGGAAAAATTGTCGAATTTTCACTTATCACATCTGTGCACCAAAGCATCGTAATATAAGAATAAGATTTTTTTTTTAATGTAAAATTGTGAGTTCCCATGGAAAAATATTTTTATTTGTAATTTGTATTGGATATGAAGGGATGGGTTTTGTTTTTACAAATTAAATAATTTATAAGGCTATATTTGTTAATTTAATTTGTGTAATTATGTATTAAAAAAGGTAGATTATATTGATGCTTAGTATTTCATTTTTTGCATTGATCTGTTTTTTTTCCATTTCAAAATAAAATTGCTTCTTGTATGTATTCTTAATTGGGTTTTAAATATCAAAGATACTTTATGATCAATCTAATTTATTAAAATTCATGGATTGACTATTTTAAGATATTCTGATTGATAAATTATTTTATATCATTATAATTATAATTTTTATTACTCAATAGAAAGTAGCTTTAAAAAGAAACAATATTTTCTGAATAAATTTGTTAAGTAATTGTTTAAAATAATTTGTTCCTTCTGTTGCACTTTAATTTCCCATTAAAAACCTAATTTCTTTTTTAAAAAACGTCATTTTTTTTTTTAGATGTCCTAATTTTTTTTTATTTTTTTTTAATTGTTATATCAAGTTAATGTTAAAACATTTTGTGATTCAATTGAAGGATTGAAATCAATAGAAATAAAGTTATGAAATAAAAATATTCCCATTAAAAAGAAATTAGGTTTTTAATGGGAAATGAAAGTGCAACAGAAGGAACAAATTATTTTAAACAATCCAATCAATACTAATAGCTTTTATGTCTTATATTATTTTAATTGCATCTTAAATTAAAAAAAAAATCTAATGACTAAAGTGTGACCCAAATATTTCATAATTGTAAATTTCAATTTCACATACCCTATTGCAGAAATGCAAAATAACCTTAATTCTTCTTTATATACGAATATAGAAAGTAGCATTCTGTTATTTTAATCAACAAAATTTCGTGAAATCATTATTAGAATTAGTCACTTTTGTTTTCAAAAGTATTTCCAACACCCGTTTGAAAAATCATTCTTTATTTGTATTGTAATCTACATTTTGAATACAGCCAAAACGCCAGTCTCGAACCATTTCCTGTTTTCCGTTGATACCAATACGATCGTCAACTTGCATACAATCGGTGCATATGGTGTGCGTGGAGTAAAGTAATGATGAATAAATTATGTATGAAAAAAGCGCGCGAGTCCTCTACAATTGGCTAATCTTCCGAAACGTAAACAATCTTTGTATACAAACTTGTAGTTGGTGTGTAAGCTTCGTGCATCCCCATATCGACGTCAATCAAAGGGAGGTATCACGTGCAAAGAGTTGACTCCGCCCCCTAGCAACAGGCGACGCTGTGTTGGAGGCAAGCTCCTGTGAGCAGCTGATGTGGCTTTTCGGGGGAAACCCTAGCAACGTAAACAGATAATTGCTTTTTGTTGAAGTATTTTTTAAATTTCTCGTGCTTTGTCCTTATTATTTTGGAACAGATGTAGTATAGGACATTTGGCGCTGTTTTGTTTTTGGCGACGAAAAATTGCCGTTAAACAGCGCTATGACGTCATAGGGTTGCCAGATTGAAAGTCGCCGCAAGAATCGGAAGATACCAACAATGTCAGGTGGGGTTGCCATACTATACATTTATCGCCCCTATAAAACACGCCAAAAAAAACCTCGCGCGCCAAATGTCCTATACTACATCTGTACCATTATTTTGACCAAAGTGTATCATAGTGTAATTTCATAGAGTTATATAAATGTTCTTGATGACTTGGTACTTTTCTTTGGTTTTAACTATTGGCATTACTTAGCAATTGAGGCTCCGGAATGTTTTTCAACTCTTTAGTGACTTTTTACAATTTTAAATTATTTTTAGAAAAAAAAGTTAATACCAGATTGTGTTTTTTTTTACTAAAGACTCATCAGACAATACAAGTTGGTTATTAATTAATAACTATACAGAAACTTGTGAATTAATATATACAAGTTCTTTTAAGCAATTGTAATTTCTTATTCTAAATTTTAATAAAAATTATGGTAGCTCTGAGGAACGATGTATAAGCTGTGGGTATCGGTAATAATAAATTAAAATGAATACAATGATTCAACACTTGAGAAATATTTTTTAGAAAAATGTATACTTTATTCCAAAAAGTAACAGACTCCTATATAATTTAGGATCATAAGTTAATTTGTTAAAATGTGTGTAATTATTTAGAGTAGGCCCTAAATCCACATGTTTTTTTAAAGTGAAAGACTAATATATAGAGGAAAAAAAGGTTAAGGTGGTTATTGTTTCAACAAGAATTTTAGCAAAAGCAAAAATAGTTTACTAAAATATAATAAATTTGTGGTTTTACATTTATTAATTTGCAAATAGACTGCAACTGGTCAATTTTCTTACTATTAAAAAGCAATTATAAAAATTATTACATTGTTCAAAATGCCTGATCCACAAACATGTGTATTTTTTAATTAACCTTAGAATACTAACTGTTTGTTTACCAATGTAAAGTCAATATAGGAGAATACGTAAAATTTATGTATTGTTAATATTCTTGGGTTAAATATTTTCTTTGAATTAAAGTGGGGGGGGGGGGGGGGGACCCTTTAAAAAAAACATAAGCAAACCATTTTTCTGTTGATCGAAAAAGTTTTTTTTTTTCAGTTTCATAACCGTAAACAATGGGAACTAAGCTATATAAATTTGCTTTAATGTCCCATTAGATATCGTTATTTAGAAACATATTAACCTAATAGTATTCAGCCTGAAAAGCTTTTATCATATGATAATATGCCTACTTTTATATTTAAATTGTTTTAAAGACTTGAACAGTCGTAGATTTGGAGAACTAGATTAAAAATTTATTAATTTTGAACTTTTAATCTATTTTTTTAAATAGTCTTCCCTTTCCCTGGTCAGTTTCCCAGCCAAAAAAAAAAAGTTAGCATAAAAACTTCATATCAAAGTTGTGAAAGGTGTTTTAAAGTTTTTATAAATGAATTTGAAACTAAAAACTAATGTTTTTTTTTCTTAATTTTCCAGTATAAAAGCTTTAAAAAAATCCGTATGTCAATAATGATTTTTTTTTGTACAGTCTTATAAGGTTTTTTTTCCATTTTTTTTTTCCTTTTTTTTTCTAGTTTTAGAAAGGAATTCTGAACAGAACCTTCATTAACTGCAGTTTCTCTGCATAAAACCTTCAATTTTATAACTTTTTATCCTAATTTTTTTTGATAGGTTGTGACCGAGCATCGAATTCCCTAGTGTTTCTTTCTTCACCTTTTTAAGGTAGCAGAATCCCAAAAAAGGCTTAAATATTTATTTTGGTTTCCTAATCCATATTAGACTCTTAATTATATCTATTTAACGATAAGAGGGGTTGGTTCAAAAGATAAATTTTTAACTACTAAAAATTTTCTTTTTTTATAACTATCGGGTCTCGATTTTTATTTAAAGAAAATTTCCTTTTGTACACAATATTAAATTTTTTTTTCTAAAAATTTTACTTTCTGGTATTTTTTCTTCCCATTCTATATTTTACATAAGAGTAAAGGCAAATAAATATAACAAATTGATGACAAAAAGGTTTACTTGAACTAGTTTAATGATTTTGTACTGAGCCGATTCTTTTGTTATTTTATTGCACATAAGACCTTAATTTAATGTAACTTTTATTAAAATAACGCAAAGAATAAATACACAACAATTTATTAATTTGTCATAGGAACAGCTGTATTAATTGAGAACTTAAAGTTTTTTTATTTAAATTCAAATGTGAAAACCCTGAAACATCCAGAAGCAATTTACGCGATATCATTAATAAATCAATTAACAACATAAAAAAATTCTTACGCGAAATGGCGATCTTTAATTAAAATTATAATAATTCTTAGGCCACCCAGATCATGCATTTCAGGAAGTTCTACATATTAGTTTAATAACAACAAAAATTCCATGAGTGAGATTTTATGCAAATGACATCGACAGATCGCAGGTTTGTGCTATGGATTTTGGCCCTTTTTTTGTTTTACCGGGAAGTCGAACTATCATTTGGCAGAACTCGTATCCTCATTGGACGTTGCGAGAATATAGGTCGCTGACATGTTCGCTTTGTGAACGCACAAAAAATAGGTCATTCTTTTCTTTGTCTATTTCGATCATCGCCAGCACTCGGTTCCTTGGCAATTTTTTCCACTCTCTGGGGCACAATACTCGCTAATCCTTTCAGAGGATTGGATAAGTTCACATTATGCAGACGATATTTCGAAATTACAAAAAATTCTTTTGAGAATTTCTTGAATAGTTTGGAAATGGAATAAAATATCGTGAGGTGGATATTTGGCGGTTGAGATTTTTAGAAATCAGTTTATCTCGCCTAAATTGTCAAAAACCTTTCTTTAAAATAAAATATTATTATTTATAGCTGCGTTATTTATGGTTTCGGAAATATTTTTTAATAATTAAAAATGCACAGTTTTTGATTTTATAATTTATGTTAACCAATATATATTTTTAAAAAAATTAAGATAAATGAATTATGACTATGAAGTTTTGTGAAGGGTCCTAAATTTTAACTGTCCTAACATTCTTTATTACAAAATATATTCTTTATTGAAAAAAAGAAAGTTTAGAAATAGAAATTAAATCTGTTTATTATACTACCAGTTTTAAAATACATTTCACTTTAATGTAACAACATAAGATTTTTACCATGTGTAAAAATATAGATTTAATGTTCCATAGTAGAATTAATTTAAATAAGGCTCCCTTAACAATCCCTGCTTCTTTCACTTTGAGTTCTTAATTACCCCCCTCCCCCCAAATAACAATTGTGTTTTATAATAAGTTCATTCATACTCAGCATATTTTTCGTAAAGACTTTTTATGTAAAATGGCTATAAAACTATATTTTTTATTTCAAATTGTACAAATAGCAAGTTGAGGTTAGTAGGTACATAAAAAAGCATTACAGTATTATATTTAAAGTTAAACCCCTCTCCCAGATAAAGCCTGTCTACATTTTTAAAAAATTGTCTTTGTTTATAGAAATTGGGTTTTAAAGCTTGTGATGTGTTGAGTCAATATTTCCCCTGCATGGTAACTACCAAAATATTTTTAAATTTCAGGACAGGGTGCTGCAACAAATACTTACATTTATGAGACCGTGTGCTTTATGTATTCTTCCCTAACTCTAATTTTTGCTCCTTTAGTTCCCAAACTGCCCCTGAAAAGCTCCCTTCCGAGGTTGGACAAGAGGTCGACCCTTCTACAGGAAGGTAAAAATCCCCTCTGGTCATATTGAATCGCTTCTGATTGTTCCTAGATAGACATAAATTAACGTTTGGGAATGTGATTGGATAGTCAATACTTGGAAAGTTGTAATTACTATTTCATTGTCCGATTCTTGACTACTATTTAATGTAACCAATATTTCATTGTCCAAGGCTGATTCATGTTTTTGCATTTGTTCCGTCCACTTTTTTCAATAAATTAATTAGTTATTTCAATATTGTAAACTTCTTTAAGTTGGCTCAAAACGTAATTTGCATTAAGGAATATTTTTTAATGCATGGTGATTGGCATATTCCTGTTAATCTGCTACTGTTCTATATATTTCCAAATTAACACTAATGCATGTAAAAACGATTGTAATGAATGGTAATGGTCTGTAAAATACTTTATTTCGCGTATTTCTGTATTTTTTTTAATTTTTGTCAATGCAAAGTGAAAATTTATAATTTTCGTCAGTGCAAAGTGAAAATTTATAACAAAGTTGCCACGCACTTCGAAAACAGGGAAACCTGGAATTGTCAGAGAATTTTATTCTTACTGTTGAGTGGCAACCCTGTTTTAATTTTCGTCAATGCAAAGTGAGAATTTAAAACGCTTTTAAATTATTGTATTCTTGTAATTGCATTTTAAAGTATGTTGTATTTTATTTGTACTTAATTTTTTCCTTTAAAAATAAAAAATATATAATTAAAAAATAATATTTAAAACAGATTTTTATGCAAAGTTAACATGGTTTTGAAGGTTTATTAAAATACTATAGTTGTGATTTTATCATTTAAAAAAAATAGAATTAAATTCGGATGCACTGAATCTATTTAAAACTTCTCAAAAGTTGTAAGTCTACTTATAGTAAATTGATTCATAGATATGTTATAGTTATATATTCATAATAAAGTAAACACAACTGTTTTCTCATATTGTTAAAATTTTTATTCTATTTTTAACCGACTGAAAAGGGCGCCAAAATGAACTGTTATCAATTCGACTGTGTCAGAGACTGATTTACGGCAGGGCATTCGGGGCACTTGCCGAGGGCCCCCATTTTAAGGGGGCCCCCAAATATGATTTAATGTTAAATATATATGCAAAAGTTAAAAATAAATTTACTAACAATTTTTTTAAAAATCAATTAAATTTAGTTTATAAAATTGTTTTAAATCAATTGTTAATTATTTTGCAAAACTTCTATTATTTCATCCAATTAAATCAATTGAACTTTTTCAGCACGTTCATGATGTATGTCGCCTTTTTCATTGCGCTTGTCAAAGAAATGGCCTTTGGATCAATTGCAAAATTCAATTAATGACTAAGACCATAAACAAACGAGTTTACTAATTGCACATTTGGTACAGGAAAAAAGTAGCCATAGTCATTTATGGATACTTTTTTCCTATACCAAATTTTCTGATATTGTAATCATGATTTTCTAACTATAAAATGGGTAGAATGTACGAACCTGACTTAACTAAAAAAAGGAACAGAAACGAATGAAGGAACTCTGTTGAAGTACCAACCATTAACGTTAAGTCAAATTCTCAACAAAAAAATTTAGCAATTTAAAAAAAACAAAAATTCGCAGTATTTAAATTTCCATTAAAGCCGATTGATTATGTCATTTCGCATTCTGTGCCTATACATAAATTTAGCAGTTTTATTTTAAGTTACATCGAGGGGCCCCCTAATGTTCTTTTGCCCTGGGCCCCTAAGCTTGTAAGTCGGTCCCTGGACTGTGTATTGTTCACCCGGCATTTATTAATCTGGATCCGAAATGTGGAAAATATGTGAGCAACAACTTGAATTTCTTGGTGAATAAGGGAAATAATTTTCTGGGCGAAGTCGCTTGCTAAATTAAAAAATAGAAAGGGGAAAATAAAATCTTTTTAAAGAAAAGGAAAACCAACTTTAAGGAAAATGAGCTATTTTTTTTAATTTTACGAACAAGTTGAAAAAATTGAATTATTTAATATAAATTTTATACTTAATACAACTTTTTGAACAATTTACAAAAAACATACTTAAATTATGGCGAAGATTTCAAAAAAGTTATTATAAGTATAAAACTGATATTAAATAATTTTTTTTTTTTTTTTGACTTTTTCGTAAAATTAAAAATTATTTTTTACTTTTTAGTGCATTTTCTTAAAGTTGGTTTTAATATTTTTAAAGAAGATTATTTTATTTTTAAATGTTTTAGTTATACGAGAAAGTCTAAATGATAAATCAATTTGAAAAGATAGATATAGCTATCTTTTCAAAGAATGGTATCGCTCATGGCAATAGCCCAATTGCGGCCGAAGGGAGCCAGGTTTACCATATTCTCAAAGAAGAAAACTATTGTTTTTCGCCCAGATAAAAGGTTGCCATGGGCCGCAATTGGAACTTTCCGTCGCTCATTATGCATCGGAACTTCAATTTTCATATGCTTGCTTCTATTAATGTACTTGATATATTTTGTTGAAAAAATTTCTAATATTTTAAGTCCTACGTATCATATCGTATTTTCATGAACGTCATATAGTTGAATAATTTTTAGTGCCAAAATAATATTTCACACGTGAATTTTGTTTAAAGAAATATTCAATAATAAGTAATTAAATTTTTTCGACTTGTTCGTAAAATTAAAATTTATTTTTTACTTTTTAACGCATTTTCTTGAAAGACGGCTTTCCTTTTTTAAAAATAGGTATTTTAATACATACACTTGATTTTTTTTTTTTTTAATAAAATTTAAAGAAATGTGTATCTTAACTTTTTCTGTCAAAATAAATAAATAATATTATAGCTTCACATTAAGCACATCCAGATTCTTTTGAGAAAATTATGATGCTTTTTTATGTGATTTATTTTATTCTCATTTACGTAGGAGGGTTTAGCTATGACCGTGACGATTCGAATCGTGTGGGAGGGAGGTCTAGAAGGAGTAGAAATTCACTTACAGTAAGACATTGCTTAGAATTTAAAATAAAAAAGGCGCCAAATACTTACAATACACCTACATATTGAACTTATTTTTGAAGTTAAATTTGCAATATTATATTCAGTAGAACAAATTTATTTCATCCTTAAAATCTTTCATAATAGTTACTAGTGCTGCCATCTGTGGGAAACGCTAGATTGGAACGTTTTCTATGAAGACAACTAACTAGGCATGGGAATTTCAAATCATTGATCATTAACAATATCCGAAATGTTCATTCTTGCTAAGAAGTATTTAAAAGAGTGGATATTCTTTTAATTACCAAAAAATTGTAAGTGAATTCTCAAAATTCGTACTGAAATTATTCTAAATTTGCGATTTTTTTTTTACCTTTGACACGTTTAGAGATTTTGTAAACTTTTCAGATTGTAGTGGATTTTGGTTGTCATTGCTTTTGGAATACTAAAGTGACAAAAAAACAACTGAATTTTAATATTTGGAATTATTGCGTTTTAAAAAAATAAACCAACCGCGTTTAGTATACAGAAACAAAAAGTTTAAAAATTTCGCAACCGGATACTCCATCATTCGCAGCTGCGCTGCCCAATTGATTTAATTAGAAACATCCAGCAACTCAATTTCGCCTTGCATGAAATTTCATCTTTGATGCCGAAAAAAGGGTTGGGCAAGATTAATGGACTGCAATTACCAAATAACCCGTTCTTGAGCTGTTCGAATCTTGGAGTTGTATGTGTGGCAATACTAGCTCGAGGACACGGTTGAAGGCTTCCTTCCCTTGGCAGCGTTCCAATTTTTTGTTCTTTGCTATGTTCTAATGCTGGGGTATTATAATCGTCGCCAAGCGGTCTAGCTGATCACGGGACACGTCTGGGGCGGTGCGGGTTACTCTGGGATGCTGTTCTCGTCTGTTCCTTCTTGGAATCGTTAAAATCACCCGGGTGAGCAGGCATTTTTCTGAGAAGAGTTGCGCGAGAATAAATGCCATCTGCGAATAATGTCCTATTAAAATCTTCTAAATTTAGGATTGGCAACGTCATGGGTTCGACGGAATCTAATTTTGTGTGGATGAATGACAGCGGGCCATTGTCTTCGTATTTGGCTATTTGCTAAGTCGAATTCCGTTTCCGTAATGCTTCTTGGGTGCTTTTCAGTGCTCTTTCAATGGTGCTCGTGAGCATCTTTATTCAAGAACAAGTCAACTGTTATTTGTTTTATACTAATTTTCGAATTTTAACTTGATGAGAGCAAATCGACCCATATGGCATTAACATGTCTATACTTGAATATTATTTTAGGAAGAAAAAAAAGCTATACCATAAGTTCATTTGCTGTGATTATAATTATCTTAATAAATTGTTTGTAGTATTTACTGGAAAGTATTTATGTCATGTACATCTTTGCTTTTAAAAAATTAAAAGTTGTTTCTAAATGTTTTTTTTTTACCCAGTGCTCGTATTAGTGGACTAAAGTGGCAATCACTTGACTTGATGTTCTAACAAGTAAATGATAAAAATAAAAAACTTTTAATAATTATCTTAGAATTATATTGCCTGTACTGCAAACTCCACCTTTTGAACAAATTTCCATAGAAATTGGAAATTTAGATTGCCATCCTAATTCAGTAATACGAACTGTGCTGTTTTACCATATTCATTTTCTTCATCGAAGCTTTCAGCAGGAGCAGATACAGGTTATGAAAAAGAATATAATATGGGAAATCTAGAACCTATTCAATACAAAGTAGTTTTAATTAGATATAATTATTCACTAGAAAATAATAAACCTCATTTATCAACTCAAAAAGCGAATTTTTTTGCACCAATTCCGTAACATGCCGTTTAGATCTACTTCCCCAAGTCGTATGTACCACACAATCGCAAAAAACAACCCGCCCCATGAATTGATTTCACATTTGAATCCGGAAGTAAAATATGGAATTTGCAAGTTGAACACAGTCATTACAATAATGCACTCACACTCAAGTAGATACCTTAACGTTGTCATAGCGATCGGGCGCACGCTCGTCAAAATGTATTCTCTATACGCCAAAGTAACCGTTTACTCAAATATTCGCGTGAATCGTACTTATTACGTGTGTTCGGGGCGCTCTCGTGGACTCGCATGCAAAAATATCGGTGGTGTGGTTGAGGGGTCGTACTTCGAAGTTGTGAAACGCAAGGGGTGAATGACCCAGCTAAACAATCGCTTGTTTAGGGAAGCTTGTCTTTTTGCATTGGCTCTCCCATTGGCCCGCGGCCAATTTTTTTGAGTGACGTCAATGGGCGATTATATCACGTGAACACGAAGTTCTGCGGAAGTGTTTGCCATCGGGAACCCTTTATCGCATGTTTGGGGTTTGACTTATTGTTCCTTGAACCAATTTGTGTTCCGACACTATTATAACTATGTGACAAATAGTACGATTAAGATAAATTTGGTCTCTCTGGATAAGAAACTTGACGCCGAGAAGAGAAATATGTATAAAATCTAGAAATAAATCAGCTGACGTAATGTTTTATGTAAAATCCTTTTGACTGTCGTACTTCAACATCCGATTTTGTTTTATGTGTGCAAATTGTTCTATCTACTTTAACCCAACAACGTGGGAACTCATAAAACAATCACACAACAATTCACAATGTTCACTAGAAATATTGATGAAATTAATTATATTTAAAGCTACTACTTAATACTTCCCTGATCCTTTTAAAAATTATTTTATTTCCAAGTTTTAATTTAATTTAATTAACGTTTTTCTTTTTAAAAAATGGCTAATTTCTGCTGTAAATTGTTTATTTTGATCGCCGATATGCGAAATTTATTTTAGCAAGGCACAAATCGCAAGAATATAAATTCCGAACTAAACAATTTCCTTAACGCCTTTACGTTCACACCAATAGAACAACTTTTAGCAAATATATTGCGAAATCGAATATTCTTTTCTCTCGCGCTTACTCAGCGGAAGCACTAGCGCCAAAGCCTCGCCAATCCGGCAACCTCCTTGAGCTGAATTGAGAGATGACCGAGAGCAGTTACATAACTTCTCATCAGACACTTTACTACGCGAAAATGGAGCTCTCGCATCAGTAGTGTTCGCGGTGACGTATGATTAGGAGATTTATGTAGTTTATCCGCGATTTGTTGTCAAACACTCCCCGTCGTTTTCCTGCACTTCATCTTTGCCGCTGGTTTGTTTTTTAACTTTGCGTTTTGATCTTCTGTTGTCGGGCAGGAATGTAAACTTAGTGCGGTGGTATTTATTTTTTTAAAGACTGACAATGTGTTTCTATTATGAATGTGTGAAGTAAGTTACCATCCGTTTTTTTTTTTTTTTTTTAATGTTGCTGATTTTGTTTAGGAAATTCATTATTGTTTATTTACTGCAAATTTAATTATTCTTTTAAAAATAATTATGGCACATTAGGTAATTTAAGTCTACTCACAATGTATTTGACTTAATAGCTGAGTAATTTTAGATGTGTATGAATTGTATCAAAATGGCATTGATGTTGTATATTTGATTTTTTTTTTATTTTTTTTATTTATGCTCAATTTCTTTTTTAGTGCTGCACCAACAGGAGCAAATACTGTAGCTATTGACAACAAAATTGAACAAGCCATGGTAATTGTCTTCATTATATTGTCTTATTTTTAAATTATTATTTACTATTTGATTTTTTAATTACGGGAAGAGTAACTTTTTGAAAATTTATAATATTGAATTTATTGCTTTCTCTGTATGAGAGTTTCATTTAGATTTATATATTAAAAAATATATATATATATATATAGACTTCCTCAAAATCTTTCCCAATGCTTTAGTTTTGTGAAGTGTTTCATCATAGAGTATTTCTATGAATTAAATTATATATTCCTGGGCAGGCCCCCGAGCCCCAGTTGCTCAGTGGATAAGGCGTTCAACTACTAATCAGAGGATTGGTGGTTCGAATCCGTGCGATGGACTTGACAAAGAAAAGTAAAAAAGTAGTGATCTTGCGATCAAAGGATTGCTAGCTACGCTACAAAAATACTAGAAAGTCGTCCAGAACATCCAACAAATTATACTGACGTGTATACGGGACTGGTGCACGATAAACCTGATCGGGGTCCAATGTCCTGATGCCTATTGAGGTTGCATCGGCTGCCAGCTCAGGTGTTGTCCTCGTCATCTGACCATGGTTCAAAAATACGAGGCCCCAAACCGTCGCCAATAGCCCACTGTGCAGCCGTAGTGCGACGTTAATTAAAAAAACAAAACAAACCTTGGCAGGAAAACTGGTACTACACAAAAAAAATATGTATGTCACTATCCATCTTAGGATTAATTGTACTTGTATCAAGGAAATAGATTAAAATTATTAAAGCTTTATTAGTTTTCAATTTTGTTCGTCACTCAGTTAACCTTGTGAAACCTGCATTTATATTTACCAGTAGAATTTTTTTTTATTTTTGGGGATTATGTCTATTTTTAGTCTATATTTATATAAATATTCACTAAAAAAATATATCTTAATTTTTAAATTAATTTTTTGAATGGTACCACTTGGCATCATTGGTGCCTAATGGGACCTAATTAGGTACATGAAACTTTCAGGGTGCCATTTGGAAGTAATAATTATTTTTCACAAATATATTTTCTATTTTTGCTTCAAGGACACACATAAAGCTCCTTTTAAATGATTCCAAATGAAACCTATTGGAATTTCTGTTTCAATGCAAAAAAAAATGCAGTGGTGTCATTGGCACCATGTAGCCCCAAAGGTTTATGAGAACTGGTGTGTAACTTATGTAGCCTCAGTATTTGCCACCTCTATGACGCTTTACAAAGACTGGAATAAAAAAAATAAAAACTAATTCAGATTAAACTATATTATTTTTGCTCTACAGATTTTCTTTAGTGTAATTTTTTTTGGCTAATTGTTAAATTATGAGCTTTTTTTCAAGCTGAATTTGCTGTGAAGAATATATGCAGGAGATCATATATTTGATCATAAGGACAATTTAAATTAGCTAGTATGTTTTAAGCTCGGGCATGTTTCATATTAGCAAAATGAGTTCAAACAAATATATATTTTTTGTTTGAAAATGAAATACATTAAAAAAAAAAATTAAGTGTGGTTTATTTTTTATGTTGCAATATTGAAATGTTCTCTTATTTTTTCAATATCTCATTTTTATTAAAAAAATTGTTTTACTGTTGTCAAAGAGTTCAATACTAATATTTTATGTAAACATTCATTGCAAAATAAAAATCTTGCAATTACTTGTAAATAGAATTGATAGATGATAAAATAGACGCTCTCTCTATTTTTCTGAAATTTCATATCTTTCTTTCACTATGCAATCTTATTGAACTTACATGAACCTTTTATCAATGATGTCATGACTGAAGTTCAATTAGTATGACAGGGGACTTCCAACAATCAAAAGTAGCTTGAGTCCAATGACTTGCTTTCAGATCCTTGTAGCATTAATTTAATGATAGCTGTTGCTAAATCGGACAAAAACATTATAAGTAATTAAATTCACTGTTTTTAATTCACCTGATATAGTTCGTGTATCTCCAGTTTTCCCAGTTCTATATATAAAAAATAGGAATATATGTGTTGGTGAAATTTTTATTAACAGGAATTCTTAATTTCTAAATCAATTTTAAAAAATCACTTGAATCAATGATTTTTTAAAAAAAATATTTTAAATCATTGACATGAAATATAAATTAAACCTTCATGTAGTGAAAACACTAAGATTTGATAGTTTGCTTATCCAATTTTTAATTAATTGGAATATAATTTCATTTTTTAATAAGAATACAATTTTTAAGAAACCATTTCTAAATATCGTGTAATACAGTCGGAAGCCGTCTATAGATATATGAGGCCTGGTTTATGATTTAAGTGAAGAAAGGGAAGTCTACTTTTAAACAAGCCCCCATTGCTCTTAAATATTCTTGGAATATCAAATCAAATTTTTAAATGCAATACATTTATTCTTTGTCATTAATATATATACTATTAAAATCAGTGGCAGACCTTGGTCGAAAATGTTAGTGCAGCCGAAATCATGTGAATCCGCCCCTTATTTTCCACAACCCATACATGAACGGAAATTCTTTATTATTTACTACTCAAATCATTTACTACTTTAATCAAAGTTTCCTTTAGATTTTTACAAAATGATAACATGCGAAAAAAATAGAAAACACTTATTTTTTTTTTAATTAAAGCAATCCTCCTTTTTTTTTAAACATGCGAATCGGTCAATTTTAATATTGGTAGGATTTCACAAGTAGAATTGTTTTGAAAATTTTTCTTTTGACTAATTAGCAATCGCGCTTGTGAACTTCTTTTTTAAATATCCAGGTAGGAAAATTCTGATGAAATGTGTGTGTTCTGATGAATTTTCTTTTGAAATGGAAGGTTGGAAATTTTGTTGCCTCATTTTTGTTTTTGTGGAAGAAAGCATTTGATCTTTGCACGTTAATTACTAATAGGCGGGATCAATGAAATTTTTTTTTAAAAATATTTCACACAATTTTATTTTTATTGTTACTGAAATTTTGTAATGCAATTGAAGGATTTTTCAACAAAAATTTAGTATTTTTAGGTCCTATGCAAAAAAGGCTTTCTTTCCGAATTTAAAGTTTTTATACTTGTTGACACATTCTATCCCATGGACAGGAACTAAATAATTGTATATCAACTTGGGATTTATTCTTTCTTGTGACATTTTCTTCCACAAAATACAAGCAGATAAAACCAATTAAAATAATTTTTAAAAAAAATGGATTTGAGCATTTAAATGGATAAAAATTTTACATTGAAAGTACCATATCATAATATTGACATAAAATAGTTTTACTTTCAGCAGCTATTTGAACACTGGTTACAGAGACTAGAGACTTCAAATGACGACCTAACCTTGTTTCACCACTTGCGATGGACACATTTACTTGTTCAGCAAATGCGTTCTCGTCTGGAGTAGTATTTTTAAAAAGTGCAAGGGCAACATCCTAAAAAAGTACGGGGGAACATCTGAAAAAACTGCAAGGGCAACCCCCCTCCCCAAATCATCGCTTCTGCCCTTGAGTGTCAATTCGTTAATATTAATTGGAGATTTTTTTACAAAAGTATACTTATTTATTGCATGTTTCTGTTAGGTAATCTGAAGAACATTAAAAATTAAAAATTTTGGGTAATTTGGAAGCGTCCATAAACATTGTGTAAAATCTTTGTGGGACTATTTAGAAATGAGCTCTGGTCCAATATTTTAATTTATTTTCATAAATTATCAATTATACCGACAACAGCATTTCTGTGTCATTTGTAAACGAGTAAAACTACCAGAAATTAAAATATTTTCTCTCTTTACTTTCCAGGACCTGGTGAAAAGCCACCTGATGTTCGCTGTCCGCGAAGAGGTGGAGGTCCTCAAAGAGAAAATCACTGAGCTCCTCGAAAGGATCTCTCAGCTAGAGCATGAGAACGACATCCTTCGAGCCAATGCCTCGGCCGAGACGCTGAAGCAGCTCCATAACCACAAGAAGTCGACCAGTGGGGCCGGAAAGCAGCAGTCTGGCCCCACCATAACTCCGCCCTCCACTTAGGGGGCGACTGGAATGCAAGTCGGGATTGTCATTTGCTGCAATGCCTCTGTTTATCCCTTGCTTTTTAAGTTAGATTTGTTAAAGGTCACTTGGAATTATTGACCATGGTTGAGATTGGTTATCATGATATGGATGGAACATCAGTGGTGCTTTCCTAAAATTAAGTGTAGGAATATGCTTGACAATTCTGGGGAACGCTATTTTCGGCTGACTTTAAAACTAGGTAAACATCGGCTGGAATGGTTGTTCTGCTAGTGTATAAGAATAAGGTTCCTATGAATTTACATACACCCCAAAAAATATTATTATTAGCATACTCTTAATGGATTATACAATATAAAAGCGTTTCAAAACTGTTGAAGAGTTTTGTCGTATCTGGTCATGTCACATCTTGCAAATAGTGTCAACTAAACCAGGCTGAACGGTCGTTTGTCCCGTGTTTTATAGGTGACGAATGATCTGCCATGCTCTTGATTGCTACTTTTACAGTCTTTTAAATATATTAATAAAAAATGGGCAACTATACAAAACCCAAGTTTGAAATTTTTGGGGTTAGCTGCTATTTGTGCCACAGAGCTAAATGATGAATCACTTGACAAGGTCGTAGAAAATGCATGAAAGATATTTGATTAGTTATGACACGGTTTGTGACAATGTGATATGTTGAGCTGCAAATTAAGTGTACAACAAGACACTTCTCATAGATCCGATTTAATTCTTCAACAGTAATTAAAGTGCTTACACGATCAACTGATCAAGCAATAAAATATTAATTTTAACCCAATATTAGAAGAAGAAAGTGTTTTGGGTTATTAATAAATAAAATATGACATTAGAATGATGACATTCGTTTTAATTTTGCATCTTGCACTATGCTTATTTCATTATTGAAGATGCAAAATTTTTATAAGGGGGGAGGTTATAGACTGACTTTTCTTTTTTCTTGGCTTTATTCCTTGAATAGTTTTCACTAGCCAAATTACATTGTTTCATTTGTTATCAAGGAAGGAAGTCAAATAAAAAGTCAGAGAATTGTTTAAATGTAAGGATTTCATCATTCTAATGTTATTTTTCGAGAAACCAATAAAACCTCATAAGGATATTTTCGACATTTGTGGCAATGTTATTTTTATTAAGCGAGGCAGACCTATAAAGCACCAAAAAAAAACCTGCCACATAATCAGTACAAATTTTGTTCTAACTCATGCTTTTAACTTAAATTAAAATTTTATTCATCAAACAAAATTGTTCAAAAAATATCATGATTATCAATTCAACCATGTGAGAAAATTAGTAATTTTAAAGATATTGTTTTAAGACAAATTATCACACATTCTTTTGGATCAAAAATTATCTAGGGGATGAACCCCGTTTTTTTTATTAATTTATATACTTTTTTTTTATATAAATCTAAGATTTGATTTCAACAAGGGAGAATTGGAGGTATTGAAGTATTGCTGGAAGATGCTGAAGGCCGATTTCATTTGAATTTAATTTTCTTTTGCAGTTAGATTTCATAACTGCTCAACGTTTTGAAACATCCTTATTTTTTCCGTACTTTTACACCCTGCTACAAGGTCAGTTTTTCAGCTGACTGAAGTAAAGCCAAAAGAATTCAATTGTGTGTTGCACTAGGGAGTACAACTCACTTGGATAAATAATCCCTGTGCACCTCTCCTCAATGGCATATTTATTGAAGCTTTTCTGCGCTAAAGCTAGAAGCTAGTTTCGCTGTAAAAGTAGCGTATTATAAGTTGAAAAATCTAGAATTGCTGTGCTATGATACAAATCTCACTTCTATGGGAGGATTTACAAAAGCCTGGACAATGCGATCTTTCAAGAACTGTGATACGAGGAAGAGCAAGCAAAGATGGAATTGGCAAAGGAAAATAGCAAGTGTGCAAATATTGATTACCAATGACCGGTGCTGAAAAAGTGAAGAAAGATCAATCAGTATTCATGTCTTGTACTTTGATGTGAAACGACAAGGGACTTGGATTCTGTAAATGGTACCGAACACAAAAGTTGTGTTTGTATCTACATTGTGAAATGATGTCTATCGTTCTCCCTAATTGAGAGACTCGTATGCAATTAATCTGCAGCCTTCTTGCAGTATGAAAGAAAATCAGAATGCAGATATGTACTCTATTATACTCGTGTGGCAGATAGCTATCTGATTTTTGCAAAAATTACTCTTGTCTTGAAAATGTTGTTAAAAAAAATCACTTTTTTTTCCCTTTCGATTCAAAAGGTTGTATGTTCTGTTTCATACTGGGTATTTTTTTAGTTGATAGATGTTATAAAGCGATGTTCTGTGATACTTAAACTCCTATTAAGTTTATGAAGTCATAAGAGTTATATATATGAACCTATAACTTCTTTTTATTGTCGGTTTTCATGTGTTTTCGCTTGCAGGACGACGAAGCAACTGTTGCTTTTGTGAAATTTGTTGCTAAACAAAACGATCAACCGGAAGGTAAGAGACAAATCGACATTTCAAAATGTTAGAACACCTATTCTTTCCTCATTTCTTTTTTGAGGTGGCAGTTTACCACAATTGTAATTGACTCGTTTTTTGGCTTTGATTGTGAACCCACAATTGTCTCTAAAAGTATATTTTTTTCATGAGAAGGACAGTGGTTTCCATTGTAAATAATCACAAAAGAAATATATCTTTTCGATTGATGTGTGTGCCACTGTTCGTGAAGGTTTTCTTGAAAATTATATATATATATTTGCTTCTGTTTGTATACTTAGACACTCATACAATGAGTACGAGAACTGAGTGGCATAGATATATTTAAAAATGTCATTGCAGTTCTTCGACTTTTGCAGTCCTGTGTTAAATATGAGTTTTTGAATTGAATGCAGCTGCTAATCCTGTTTCGTAGAATCTTACGTTTGCAATAACAGTATTCAATGATCTAAAAATGCATTGATATTCAAGGTTATGAAAAAGGTATGCGCACAACTTTGAACAGAGTCATGTTCAGTATGTACCTGATTTTTCATAAGCTTTCTAATGTGATACTCAAAGACTATTTTGAAAAAGAGGCGATTTCCCTTTTTCCCTCTCTTTCTGCCTTATCGATGCTTCAAGTGGAGGTGTTTTATAGAAATTATTTATACTTAAAAAAAAATTTGTTTCTTTTGAAAATTTACTCGAATGCAGTTTCTCTTGTAGAGAGAGTATTCAGACATGTGTCGGGAAAAAAAAAACTGTGTAATTTTCTCTAAACAGGATGGCTGTTGCATCTGAAAGTTTCTAATATTTGTTATTTTGATGTAAATTTTATTTGAAATATATTTTGATTTATGGGAATTGTTATTCTCGAAGTCAAAAAACGAGTTTTGCATCTTCTGCACTTCCACTGCGAAGACATGATAGGGTTACCAAGTTTCTATTGCCTGTTTGTTCGTGTGGGGGCGTTCTATGCAAATTAAAGGGAAACTATTGTTTTGTAAATTATTGTAATCTTTAAATATTACTCTCGGTGTCTGATTCAATTTAAGCTGAAACTTTACAGAAGTTGTACTAGTAAAAAATATCTCCTTAGTACCCATGTATGCTTCTTTTGAAGAAAGCTAGAAATTATTTTTGTGGCTCATCTGATACTTGGCATTCTTACCAGTAGGGGAACTACTGTGTGACAAAGTTTATCATGTTGCATAAATAGATGTGTTGTCTTTCTCATTAATCGAAATTATTTGATTTATTCATTTATTGTACATATGTGAAATAAAAGTAATCTTGTTTGTTATTTAAAAAGGTTTTTTTTCATTGAATCATCCATCATCCAACAGTTTTCATATTTGCAATATTATAAATAACTTAAATTTTAGTCCTAATTAAATAACTGAATAATTAATAATTGCTTTTTTTTAATCTTTAAGCTGATTTTGAAAAGTTTTACTTTCATGGAAGTTTTTGATTTCTAAAAATGTAATATTGAGATGTCCTTATAAAATATTTTTTTAATGTATCAAAACGTTTTTAAAAAGCCGTGAAATTTTAAATATTTTAAGCTTGCAACATCTTGCAATGAATATGTTCTCGCTCACTAATGTTTTTTTTTTATTACAAAACTCGTAGCAAGTGGAATATGTACAAAATATCATTATATGAAAGGCTGAAGTTAAAAAAGACCCATGTCCCAATTAACAAAATTTGAGCTAATAAATAGTGCAATTTTACAGAGTAATAATAATTTTTAATTGCCAGATTCCAGTTAGGGTCGCCCTTTAACAGATGTGGGGCCTATTTAATTATCCATAAAAACTTACCGAGTTACAAAATTTTCGAAAAGTCAATTGAGATCTTTTCAAAACTTCCCAAAATGGTCCAAATACCAAATGGTATTTCATGTCAATAAATCGAAATAAAGCTTACGACTTATATGTTAAAAATTTGTTGAAATACATATTCAAAATAAAAAATTTAAAAGAATTAAGTTGAAAATCAATAGGTTAAAAGTTAATATATTTCATATAGAAATGGGGATTTTCATAACATATATTCGACTTTTTTTTAATCTACAAAATGATAAATCTAAAATTTAAAAAAAAATATCTATATAAGAAGATTTAAGATTTGTTAAAACGAATAATTTGTTGATCATTTTTATTTCACAACATATAAACATACAATATTCAACAACAATACAATTTGACATTGACAAATGCTCATATAATATTTGGCCAAGTAAATCACGATAACTAATTCCCTTCACTTTCCAAGTGGCAGGAAAATGCTTAAAAAATCCTTAATGGCAGGCTATAACAGTATTAAATAAAATACGCACATCAACAGCATAATATATCTTCAAAAGCTAGTAAATGCATACAGTATGTATATATATAAGCTATAATAAAACTGCAAATCTTATCACAAAAAGCACATAAGCTATGCATAAAAGCCTAAAATTCTTAACCTAGTTCAACATAGAGGCCTCTTAGAACTCAGGTATTCGAACATCTTTAAATTTTATATTTGAGCAAGTTTTCATCGTGTTCTATTAAAAAGATATAAAATCTCGAGAGTTAAAATACACGTACATTCAGTTAAAATAAAAATAGTAGTCAGAAATATGAACTGAAAAAACTAGTTAAATTCGAAATTATTTCCAAAATGTTTTTAAATTGTAACATATTTCAGATTATATTAATACAGAGATATAAGAGCTTTAATACGAAATTATTTATAATAATTAGATTAAGACACTTTATCATAAAAAATATTAAACTGTTTTTAAATGTAACAATCGGAAGACAAATAAATTTAATTAACACAATGAAAGGAATTTTTTCTAACCATATAAATCCAAAAGCCCTGAATTCAGTAAGCACAAATACTTTACAAAGAACTATCTAAACAAACAGCAACATTGAACAATTATTTAGAAACATCTAAATACCTATATAACTATATTTTAATAAAGTATTATATATATATATATATATCAGCTGTTTGCTGATAATTACTTTTTTGATTTGTCACATTTTCACATATAAGCACAATAAAATATTTTTTCTACTCATTTCGCAAGGTAATTTAAGGTTCATTTTAAAATATCAGATTAATATTGCACTGAATGAAATTTTATAGCATAAAAACATATTCTAAATAAATAATTAAATGTCTTTGAAAATTTTTATTTTAAATATATAAATATCAAAAATTACTTTATGTGCTCATAAACAATTTTAAAGTGATATATCATTTGAAATCGCAATCATAACTCATAAAAAATACTTTTCAATGCAAATCATCTGTATTCCACTGACAATCATACTTCTGCAATAAAAACACACTTTATATATCTTTCACATACCCTCGCATCACAAAAAAAATTGGTATCAGCAAACAACTGTAAATTATCAGCAAATGTACATTTTTTCTTTGAATCAAGAAGTAAATCCTTTTGTCGTTGTTTCATGAAGCAGTTTTTCAGTCATACGAATAACATTTTAAAGTAATTCAGTAATTTTTAGAAAAACCACTGTATATCACGCATTGAAGGACGCTACATTTGAATAAGTATATTTAATCTTATAATACTTAGATTCTATAAGCTGGATAAATAGGAACATGCTAACTATGCATACAATCATATTTTCTTCTTATTACAGACTAGAAACATTTACCCTTCATTTGACCTTAAGATTCTAGAACTAAGTAGATACCAACAGCATATTTACTAAGTCTATTTACGGACAAAGAGTTGCTACAGAAGCAATATTGATTGTTCAGACTTAGTACTTATAAGGTATTATAGTTTTTAAATGGTTATATTAGTCTGCTATACTGACACTATTTGATTCAAGATTTGTTCGTATTTTCTCTAGGTTAATCTTCAGACAGGAACAAGTTATAAATATATCAACAGCATAACATTAACATGAAAAAAAAATCAAACAATAAGTACTGCATTACTGAATATCCTAATTCTAAGACAGTATATATAAATTTATTAAAAAATACTAATAAAAGTATTAAGTTGAAATAAGAACACAATAGCAAATAAATTTTTTAATACCTTTTAAAAAGTTTGATAAAATACGTAACTCTCCCAATAATAGGATAATGTATATATACTATTCATGCATCTTTCTTTTCAAACTCTTTGTAAATAAAATTATAGATAACTTCTGATTGGAAATATTTTTGTATATTAATCAGAAAGTTCTGCAATTTTAAGCTGCACAAATTAATTTGAGGGCAGAATAAGAATTTTATTAGTTTAAGTTGTAAATAGTTTTGTGCGTAATGTCATAACTATCTAAATTATCTCCCAATTTGTGCACTGTAAATATTCCTAGACAGGACGTTTTTGGCTTTCTTGTAAAAAAAAAAAAATAACATTTAAACTAATACAATATTTTTTAATAAAATAGACAATTTTTCTAAAATTCTTTAAATCAATGGATAGAATTGTGATTGCTTGAAAATGTAACCACAATTTATTTAAAAATTTACAAATTTTGGCACTATTTTTGGTATAAAATCATTAAAATCTTTAGACCATTGTTCAGGAAGTAATTTTTAAAATAGTTTAAAAAAAAGCTATGTAAAAACCTTACTTTTATTTCCTGAATATTTAATTAAAATCAATAAGTAAATTTAATATATAAATTTTACGAAGACTATTGATTTCCACAAGAATATTACATAATAAAAAAAAAAACACTGTGTACTTTCGCACTTAGTTATATAATTTGGCAATAATTAATTTTTTTATACTTTGTATTCTTATTAACCTTTACAATTTTGACTTTGTAAATCTGCAAGTCGAAAATAAAAATAGTTACAATTTTGTTTTCACCAATAAAACTTCAACCAATGCATTTTATAAATATTTGTGCGTACATATGAATTTATCGTACTTTTTGCATTCTTGAATTTTTCATAATTTCTTTGAAAAAGGAATATTAGTTACAAATATGTATAAAATAGCAGTGTTTCACATGATTTGATAATAATTAATCACTACTAATTAAAAATGTAAAAATTTCAGATACCATGAATTATCATTAATATATAATTTTTAAAAAAAATCAAATTTTAAAACTTTAAATGCATTTACATACACTTCCACATTTCAAAATGACTAGAAGCATTAAAATATACAATGCAAAGATGAGAAAATAAACAAATACATAAATAAATATAAGAAAAATAAATACAAATTTAATACTATTATTGTAAAATACCAATAACATATTCAGAGCTGAGAACATAGAGTGTACGATAACAAATATATTCCAATGACACAACAAATATCAGCACTGAACATCTTAACAAACAAAATACTATTACAACAAAAGATTCAAAAGAAATGTAAAAATAACAAACAACTCAAAAATAACTGCTCTAAAAGTGTAAAAATATAAATAAAAACGATGAATCCTCAATAAGATCACAAAGAACCTTTTAAGCTGGAATTTTTAAATGAACTGAGTTTCATATATATATACTTTTTGTAAGTATCAAAATTTATTTAACATTAGTCAATTTTTTTTAATTTTAACATATTCAGTTATGTGTGACAAAGAAAAAATAAAATTAAATTTTTGTTTTACTTGATTAGATAGTTTTTTTCCCCATAGGAAAAAGTTTTGTTTTAGAGATGCGTTGCCCCATTAAAAAATATTTTAAAATAAGTAGTATTAGGTAATTTCCTGAAAAGCCCACATTTTTCAGAAGAGATATTATATAAATATGTATAGTAGTTTTTTATATATATACCCTGATGAATAAAAATATTACTTAAACACACTTAAATATTCTGGTTGCAATATATGGCCTTTCTAGAAAGCCAATCTTTTTTTTTAATGTTAAAAATCCATTTTCTAAAACACGACATCCATTCATTTGTAAAATTTAAATCACTAAAGAGCAAGCACCACTCAATAGAAAACAAACTGCTATCACACCCGATTCCCAATAATATATTACTTATATGCAATATACAAAAACAAGATTGACTTTAAAATCATAATTCCTCCACACATAATTTCTAAAGTAAAGTAACACCTGTGTCCATTCATAGCAACTCAAACCAAACAAAGTTAAACGCAGGCGTTGTCGACGTCCTTGCTGGGCGAAGACATCAGCAGGGAGAGTTCCGACTCCTCTATCTCTCCCTCCTGCAGCAGAGTGACTTTCTCCAGGGACTCCACGGAGTCCTCTAGGGTACTGGCCTCCCCAGGGGACAAGGGACTGGTGGGAGACTGCGACTGGGACCTGTATCGCTTCTTTCCGTGGTGGCGCTTGGCTCTGCGGCCAACTGGGGACTCTTCTCCGGCTATAAGAGCAGATATTTTCTGCCTCTACAAAAAGGAAAGTAGTGGTTAGAGCGTTATTTTTATTTTTAAGTTTATTTATTTTCATATTTCCAATTTTTATACCACTAAGGATAGGGTTGCCATAATTTTTTTAGTGAAATTCGGACACACGGGTCGAGGGTGGGTGAGAGTATAGTATAAAATTCTAATGCTGTCTGCCAATGACTCTCTTTCGTAACACAAGCACAGAGTTTGAGCAAGGAAAAAAAAATTAAGACATCAGAATGCAGAGAAGATACAATTTTATTAATTTTTGGTAAATCAAGATTACACTAATAAAAAATAGAATAAAACAAAACTTTTAATTTTCAGCTGGGCTCTGGATAAGGAGCATCATCCACTTTCTCATCTCCTTTTTTGGTAGATATTTTTCGGATAATATAATTTTATTCAAGAAAGTCTTATAATTTGTTTATATATTTTCTTAGAATTCTAGACAGGAAAAAACGTAATTCGTCTTGAAGTTCAGCAGTTCTTTTGCAACTGGCAAGAACAGCCTCCACATCTCAGCTGTCAGATTTTCCCTATTACACCCATTTTTCTCTAGCATCGCATTCACTTGGGTAATCCAGACATTTGAAGCTCAGGAAGCTAGCGCGGGTCTGAAATCAGGACATATGAAACCCAAGGAGCACTTAATGGGTTTCAAGGACTTTATAAACAAAGGGCAAATTTACCATTCAACTCAAGAGGAGGAACTATTCTGCAGTACAGATAGAATTTAATTTCTGAGAGAGCTCAAACAAGTTTTTGATTGGTTGGTTAAATTAAAGTCACAATGGGCTATTGGCGATGGTTTGGGATCTATTCCGAAGAAGACTGCTTTCTTTTGAACCATAGTCGGATGACCAAGATAAAATACCTTAGTTGGCAATCGGAATATGCGTGAGGACGTTGGACCACAACATATTTAATGTGAACCAGTTCTTTCTACACGACACATTATTTTTGATGGGCGAAAGGAATGAATCTGATAACTTTGAATTACCAGATCACTACGCATGTGGCCAAGTTTTTAACAAAGAAAGAATAATTTCACTGTTTCTTAAAAAATCACATGATTAACATGCATATTAAACAGTGTTCACTCTAGACGTTTTTTGGGGCGGCGCACCCTGCCTGTCCTTTTTCCATCTCAATACGCCCTCGTGCCTTTTTTTTCAAAAATGCCGCCCTTCTTGGAATTTTTTTTGCCTTTCTTGCACTTTTCAGTCAAGCTCAAGCGATGTCTTAAAGAGATGTCTTTAAAAAAGATCGATTTCAAAAAAAATTGTGGAAAACATTTTATAAAATTTTATTTTGCCTATAGGGGTGACAAGTGTTATGAGGGAAATGGTTTTTCCCAAGGAGTATGCAAGAGAATAAAACCATTGCTGTAGAGTTATTATTTCAAATCATAAATATTGAGGTTGCGTTAGGTGCCAGCTCAGGTGTTGTCCTTGTCATCTGACCATGGTTAAAAAATACAAGTCATTGTTCTCGGGTCTTTAATTCAAAATAGACCCCGAACTGTCGCCAATAGCGAATGTGAAGTTCTAGTGCGACGTAAATTAACCAATATCAAACTCCTCAATCAGATCTCTCATTAATAATCGGCCACCCATCCCTCCCAACAGGAGTACAATGTGTCAATAAGTAAAATGTACTGTTAACTAAATATTAGTAAAATGTACTGTTAATTAAATATTAGTAAAAATTTACTGTTAACTAAATATTAGTAAAATGTACGGTTAACTAAATAATAATTTACTAAATTTATTAATTAACTTTAATACTTTTAAAACTGCATATTAGGAGTTAATTACAATAATTTAATAAACATTTTGTCGTGGCAGATAAGGATGAAGTAAAAATAAAAACAGATGAACAAAACTTAATGCGTCTATTAATAGGCTTGAAGAAAGTTATTTTATACATATTTTTATTTTATGGAATACTAGGAAAGGACAGTAAGTTGCCAATGTAAATGATAATGAAATAATTTTTATATTAAACATTTTATAAAAAAAATTCCAAATAAAATTGTTACAAATATTGATTAAAATGTAATGAAAAATAAAAATGCTCTTGTAAATCTGCAGTTAAACTTCCCACTAAATTAAAAAATCTACTGTGTGCCCAATCCTCCTTCAGTATAATTGTTTGTTAAAAAATATCCCAACATCAATGTTAATGCAAATAAGAATTATTAAGAAAGTAATAATTTTTTTATTATTATTAAAGAAATTTATTACTTTACTTATAATGAAGTGAAACCTTTACTACAAAAGTTAATTTTTACTAAGTAACTAAAAAAACTTTTCATTTGAAATTCCATGTCGCTAACAGTTTCAATGATACATGTTTAGTATATAGTTCTGACAAATCCGAACATAGAACGAGAAAGATATCCCTTCTGTGTTTTTAGTATAATTAAATTTTACTTCTTATTGGTTTCCTTTTGTATTTATAAAAAATACCCCCCTCTCACAGAGAGCAAATCAGGGGCAAAATTTTAAGAAATCTGGTTTAGAAAGGATTCATTGCAAAATGCAAGAAACATATCACTAACTCTCACACCCAATTTAAACTATACAGTCTACTTTCCCGATATTTTTTCTAAATATGCTAGGAAAGTATATTTTACAACATTTATAACTGACAGTTAAATGCAACTTTTAAATAAACTAAAAATACCCATTTTAGGTTTTTAAGTTTGAAAATTCTGAAGGGAACAATTACTTCCTATGTAGTGTGGCTTGTGTGCACATTGTGGCATGACTATTTACAGATTTTAGATAAGGCAATTGTGGTCAACTTGCCCCAATTCGTTTGTAGATTCTCTAAAACTAGTTTTGAGGAGTGTCACCTGACTGCCAAATTAATCAGTCACACAATACCTAGATTTACCACTACTGTGAATTCATAATAAGAAGAAAAAACACTTACCCCCTGCTTCTGTACAAAAGCCACCTCCGGCACAGCAGCTGGGTTCCCGTCCTCCTCTGTGGGTGGCAGCTGGGGCGTGGTCACCATAGGTATGGCCTCCCCTCCACCCCCCTCTTCCTCTGCATGTGCAGCTGCCCACCCCGCCCCACGGTGAGACTTCCTGTAGCGGAAGGTCTTGCGACTGGGGGCACGCTGACGGCGGAGCCGGTGTCTTGGTAAATGGGCATCAGAATCAGGGTCTGGGGAATGGACAGTTCCTGGACTTGTTGGACAAGATGGGGGCTGGCTTGGGTTGTCGGCTGAAAAAAATAGGAGATAATTATACAATTTAATATCTTGTTTATGAAAACCATCAAATTTAAAATAAGTATTAAAAATGTGTATTGTCCAAAATATTTAAAAACTAGATTATTATATAATTTAATTCGCCTCTGAATTGTCTATCTAACTAAACTATTTTATTCATCAAGAAATGTCTTGTTTCCTTAAAATTAACTGGCAACGATTGGAATATGTGTAAGAGTCCATACATTGGATAAAAGTTATTTGTGTTTTTCTATGAATCACTTTATTTGACAAAACATGTTTTGAAAGTTTGCTCCTTGTATATACAAAAATAAATTTTAGAAAAAAAGTTACTATTTATAAAATTTACTTTAGTATGAAGTATAACATAAAGGCACATTAAATAGCATACTGTACTTTCATATAAGTGAACATGCATTGTTTGAAGTTTATGCCAGAATTTAATTAAAAATCCTTTATTTTTTAAATTCAGTTGCGATATAAAAATACTTTTATAGCAATACATTTTAACTGTACGCAAACAATTATAATTTTTAAGAACAAAAATTACTAAATTGAGCCAATCATTTAGATTGGTTTTACACTATCAACAATCTTTTTGCTTTCAATATGACTAAACTGTGCAATACTTTGTGACTGAATTCCCTACTTGAATTGACAATCTAACTTTTTTAAGATGAAAACTTTTGGCATGGGCACCACCAGACCATAAAAAGTCACTCAAGAAAACATTACGAAGAAATTTAAAATTGCCTTCCAAGGGATTTGTATTTTTAGATTTGGAGAAATTTAATATTTTTACAACCAAATAATAAAGGAATATTATGTTATCACTTGGAGTATTCCTTCTTTAGAAATGTCAGTATAATTACGAAACCAAAAAGTAGGCCTCACTCTGTTCTCCTTGAGAGTCGGGTTCGTCCGTTTGCCCTGGTGTCCCAAGGGAAGTGAGACTGCTCCCCTTTTTGCTTCCCCTCCGTATGTGAAACGTGCTCTTTCTCCATAATCGAGGCTCAGACACAGCAGGGGACTTCTTACTCAGAGCCCCTTCTGAAAACAGACGGAGAGTAATAAAAAAAATCTCCAAGAAGTTGCTATCAACATGAGAAAATTATAAGCAATATTCAGCAAGACCCAAACGTTTCTATAGAAATAAAATTTCTACAATTTTATAAGTTGGTTTGTTATATAAATGTTCCCAAGATGTAGAGTCATTTCAATATTGATAAAAATTCACAGAAGAGATATTTTATGGTTTCAATTTCCCTTTAGCTAACATTACTTTTCGGGCATAAAATTTAATATAGTCTGTGAATATGGTTAGATATAGAAATATTAAATTATTTTAGTATCATACAGATGGTACTCACTCCCAAAACTAATAACATTTTGCAGTAAACTCAAAACTCCATTTTGTTAGTTACATCTTAACATGTTGTAAATAACAATATGCTTAATGACCATTTCATTCACAGTAACAGCTAAGTAAAAAGGAACATACAGCTTAACCTGGATTATACATTACTATAATCTTTCAAGTATTTCTGGTAACCTGGCGACTTTAACATGAGAGGAGATAGTGCTAATTCTCAGTAGAAAGAATTAATTTAATAAGATTTAATTACACTGCTTTTTTTATGTTGAATCACATGAATAATAACAAACTATCTAATTATGTAAAGATTGTTAAAATATTCAGAATTCAGAATATAATGTTTATAACCAGAATAAAATAAAAACTAAGTATAGTTACTTCAGATAGGATAAGAGTAATTTTATATTAATACAAGAAATGTATCAAAATAATTTAGAAATTTGAATAGACATACTGGGAAAAAATCAACAAGAATGAACTGTAAAATGAAGACATTTATTAAAATATCCAGATCTACCAGTTGCAAAACCATTGACAAAAGGTAAGTAAAACATAATATTTCAAGTGTGAGAATTTCGGAAGATTGCTAAAATATTCAGAATCCAGAAGATAATGTTTATAATCAGAACAAGATAAAAACTAAAGTATAGTTACTTCAAATAGGATAAGAGTAATTTTATATTTATACAAGAAGTGTATCAAAATGATTAATTTAGAAATTTGAATAGGCATACTGGAAAAAAATCAACAAGTCTGAACTGTAATATGAAGACATGTATTAAAATATCTACCACTTGCAAAACCATTTCCAAAAGATGAGTAAAACATAATATTTCGAGTGACTTTGATTTATTAACTATTATTTAATGGGATTTTAAACCATTATAATATAATGACTATGTGTTCAAACTTCTTATAGTTTAAACAGTGTTCACTCTAGAAATAAAAAGGGGCAGGGCGCTGTTGGCAGTAAAAGGGCACCCCATTTTTGAAAAGGCACGTCTTGTTTTTAAAAGGGCACTTTAAAAAAAAATGTGGTGTTGGCGTGGCCACACATTGACACATCGGACCCGTGACCAAAAAAAAAAAAGTTTCGATTTGTTTGTTGACATTGCGTTAAGAGCTAAATAGTGGGCTATTGTTAACGGTTCTTGGCCTATCTCGAAGGAAGGACCTGTACAAAATTGGTGTCTCTTTATAAAATATATCATTTAAAATTTGACATTCTAAAATTGTTTTCCCTAAAAACCAAATTTCTAAGTAGGAATCAGAAACCTTGCAAAACTGATAAAAAGGCTACTTAAATCCAAAATTTGGTAATAAGATGCTTAGTGTTGCAAACCAATCCCATCCTAGTCCCAAACCAACTTCTGTTTAAGAAAAAACACAGAAAAAAACTTACAATTTCATATGCAGGCACAGGCAACCGATAGGATTTGTAGAATGCCCCGTGCTCGAAATTACTGCGGAATCATCGCGATTTCACAACACACATAAAGGAGTTTGTTTTTCTACTGTCATAATTCACTTAATTCCAATTTACACACAAATCTTTTTTAATCGATGCCTTTTTTAAAGACAACTAGGGAAGCAATGATGCTTGTGCTTGACTGAAAATGGCAAGAAGGGCGGAATTTTTTCTAAAGAGGGCGGCATTTTGGAAAAAAGGGGCATGAGGGCGCTATTGAGATGAAAAAAGGGCGGGCAGTTTGAACCCCCCTTCAAAAAACGCCTAGAGTGAACACTGTTTAAAGAAAAAACGTTATGTATTAGGGGATTGTTACCAAGAGGTATTAAACTGAAGCTTTGTTGGGTTTTATAGCTTATAGTTGATCTTTATTATTTTTAATAAATAAAAGCCAAGCTCGTCCTCCTTAACTCTAATGTGAAATTTAAATATGTTATTCTTAATGTATTTAAACTACATAATTCTTATTATCTAATATCCTCTCAAAATTAAATGCTTAAATAACATAGTTTATTTCAAAACAAAAAGAGTCCACAGAAGAAAGGAGGTACTCACCGTCTGCAGTGCTGCTATCTTCTTCTGGATAAGGGTAACTACTACGACGTAATAATTGCCTTAGAACTTGCCTGCTGCCACCTCTGGAGCTGAATCTAATGCTCAGGCCCTTATGAATATGTTTTCCGATATTCGTAAAGGTGCTCGCCTCAGCTTCTGCGTCCAACGGTGGTAACGAACTATCAGTTGAGGCACCCCCTGAAAAACACTCATAAAATTAATATTTCCAGTTGAATATGGTTGAAAAAGAGTTAAAATAGTTTCTGTAAATATTATTAAAGGCTTGAATGCAATACATTCAAATATAAAAAAAAATAACAATAATGGGTAAAAATAGTAAAAAAGCAAAGCTTCTGGTACAGGAAAAAATCCAAGGAAACACACAATGAAAATAAGGTGTTATTAACATAGATGTGCAAGTCCTTTTAGAAGAAACACTAATATCACAAAAATCATCACACAATACGACACAAAAATATGACATAAATAAAAGCACCAGTGACAATAAAAATCCATTAGTTGAATTACATCATTGTCTTTTAAGACTATAACAATATAATACTAATACAATACACTTTAGTTATTATCCAAATACATTAAACACATTTCTAACTCTAAACTGCTTCAAAGCATGCAACACTTTTAACAAATGCATAGTTTCCATTAAAGATTTTTTTTTTTTTAAATTTCACTCTGATTTTATATGTGCATATAATTACACTTCTTAAGCCTTAAAATATAAATTTATACGTATTTAAAAGGTGATTTGTACTATCTAGATTTTTCATGCACACACTTAATAAATGTCCAAGACATTGTGCTACATAGAACACCTTTGTATTGAAATCCTTTGCATTTGAGCATGCAGCTACAAATGAACTTCTTTACTTACTCATACTACCATGCATGTTAGTCTTAGCGATTCCAGGGACACTTCACTAGTCTATTCCACAATCTACCATGCATGCTGGATAAGAAGTTGTTCCTAAACTTTGACACAAACTTCTCTTTATCATTTCTGATAGCTAAAATACTTATTATTGAACTGACTAAGTGCGACAGAAGAAGGGGTCTAAAGAACTTGCATACTTTATTTTAAAATATCACCAAGTGGTGACATTATTTTCCTAAAACTCTGATATATGTAAATTTTTAATTATTTCTAAATACTTCTCTTGTGTGAGGATGAAAAGGCCTTGGTTTTCAATAACAAAATATGTGAGAAGAAGTCTCACATAGGGTGGGTTGGGGTAAGTGCAGCCATGGGCAAGTGTAGCCACGGCTTGTTATTCTTTTAAAACATTGATATTTCACTAAGAGACTGGGTATACAATATTGGAACGTTCTTTTTTGATGTTCAAAAAAAGTCTGGCAATTTCTGTCTTATTAGTGTTTTTCCTTAACTTTATTTTTAAAAAATGCTTAAATTTTAGCCCTTGATAGTTTGAGTTTTTTTTAAAATAATTATTATTTGTGTGCTGTCTATGGGGTTTGAGGGGCGTAGTTGCACTTGTCCTGATTTTCCGGGGCAAGTGCAGCGGACTTTGAAAAAGAAAAAAAATTGTAGAAAAAAAATAAATTACTAAAACCATTATTAAAAATCTAATTCCAAATTTTTATAACTAAATATCTCCAAATGGTGTTTGTGCCGAGTTTTGTTTCAATATTCTTTATAGTAATCTCACTAGAGTAAACTTTTGAAATGAAAAAAAAAGGAACCTGGTTGTACGTATTCTAATTCTGTTAACAAAATGAGACAAAAATATTTTCATAGTCTTGAATAAGGAAAGTGTATAACATACTTCTTTTGATATTAAATCGATTGTCTGATCTTATTAGTTATCCATAAGCTCTATGCTGTATCTGTTTTAAATAGAGTTAAAGATCCCCCGCTAAAAGTGACACTATACAAATTTCAATAAAATTGTAATTACTAGCAAGCTAACACTGTTTTTCAGTGTGCTTGTAATTACCATCATAATTACAAGCTTTCAGACACAAAACGAAGGAAACGACTAAAATACTAAGAGGTATTTCCATGAATGTTACCAGCTATTGATCAACAGAGGCGCTAGGATTTCCAATAGCAAGGAAGGAATAGTTTCAATAGTAAATAAATATATCTGATGGTTATTTAAAATTTTTCTTGCATTTTTTAATTAAATTATGAGTATAAATCACTGCTTACCATCTTAATATAATTCATTTCGCTATAGCTATGCAATCCAAGTTTTATTTAAAAATAAAACTCAGAATTGCTATCTCATAATTAATATACAGAATATGATATTTATGATTCAAGCATAAATACATCATTTTGTGATTGTAGATATTTTTAAAGTCATAATTCGTAATCCAAGGTAATTGTTACTAACTAAATACTGTAATTGTTAAATCGAAGCCTTTCTAACATTCTGCAAGCCAATGTAATTTTCGTAACAACAACAAACAACTGCATCAAAGTGATATTAAATAATTAATTTCTTTGGCAACTTTTTCAAAACAGAAAATCATATTTTGGTTTTGGTATTATTATAATATTTTTTGGTATTATAATAAATAAAGCTTAATATAAATTCGGTAGATTTAAAGTATATAACATTTACAATTAAAAGGTAGCGAAATTAAATCAATCTGATTAGTTGTGCCCGACCAGAAGGTTAAACATGAAAAATAATAACCATGCTTTCAACATCTTATTGATTTTCAAAGTTCAAGCTTTTAAAGTACCAGACCAGAGATTTTTTAAATTCTCATGGTTCCAAAGGCTAATTTACTTATGTCACTATAAAAATCAAATAATCCGTAAAAATATTTCCATTTTACTTTTTCTCCATGTCTTTGGTAAAAATCAATTCATGTCCATTAAGGGCTGTTTTAAAAAACCTAAAAAAAAATATTCATTTTTTACTTTAAAAAAAAAAACTTTATTCCCCAAATTGAATTGAAAAAAAAAAAGAATACGATAAAACTTTTTTTTATGGTTAAAATTTTCCAAAATGCATACAAATTAAATAGAAAATAATTTAATCACATTTAAAAACTAGCTTTAAAACTATTTAATTGTATTTTAGTAAACAATTTTTTTTCCAAGCAATTATAAGCTACTCTCTTTTTGCAAAACCATGAAAAAATTTTAATGGCAATCTCAAATTTAAACTTTTAAAATCTTAAATAGGGTCACATAATTTTTGTTTTTTTTATTGAAGATTGTTTTGAAATATGTAGATATTGTATTGTATTAATATATCAAATTTATAAAAAAAAAAGTATATGCATATAGCAAGAAAGTATAATAAAACAAACAGAAAAATATAACATAAAAATATACAACTATTTTTTAAAAAAGCATTATTTTTTTTTAAATACAAATATATTTTTTAAAAGGTACAAATTATTTTTTGAAAAAAAAAAAACTTGTCAAAAACTTTTTTCTCGGAAATTGTAACCATAGAACATTCCCGATGATATTATTAACATTCCTCCATGGAAGAGCTAAAATGCTAAACAGACCCTATCTCATGCTTTTTCAGACAAAATGTTAGAATTGAAGGTCCAATTCGCACAAACGGTCATGCAAGTTAACGTCACTTGATCTTTACCAGCCTATTGACAACCATGCATTTTGTAAGTGCAAGAGTCATTCCAACAACTTCAACACAGGGTTATTGGCTGCACAAGTTTAAGAACTTACTAATGAATGGGATACTGGTTTTACGAGATTCCGTAGCCTGCGGAGTATCAGTTTTCACGTCACATTTCTGATCAGAAGGATTATCGTTTAATCCGGAATGCTCACTTCTCTTAGTCATTTGGTACAAAAAACCTACTTGTTGGGAAGTATCGCTGCTATGGTCGGCTGAAACGGTGGATTTAAGACGTTCAACTTTACCTCCTCCTAAAATAATGTACAGAAAATTCAGGGGTAGCCATTCAGTAGCATAGCAATACTGATAACACACCATTCTAATCCATACTATTCGCTTCATTTGGGTTTTGTACTTCTGAAATTGAGTAACGATTCTTCATAGATATTAATCAATAGAAATATTTGAGATGCTTAAATTTGAGTGTTTAGTTTTATATAAAATAATTTAACATTATTTTAAATGAAAAAAATATATGTGTTTTTCTGATTAACTGATTGCAAGGATACATTTTAAAACACGCAAAACTTGAATATAGTATTGTAAGAATTGCAGATTTTTCAACAATGAAAAATTTGCGCTTACTAACATTAATATATTTCTTGAGTTCCTAATTTTACACAAGTAACTTTCAAAAATACACACACAAATGTACTCGCAATTTTTAATCACTGGATAAAATTTTAACATTACTTAATACTAATAAAAAGTTAACTGTAAGAGATCGAATGAACTATAAAAGAACTAAACTTGGGTAGTAATGTTATCAATGCTTAAAAAGATAGCACTAAAGATAAAAATATTTTTTTGTCACTTATTTGCAATAAAATCCATGTCATATAAACATAATGTATAAATTAGCCATTCACCACTACAAATCCACAATATTTTAAATTAATTTATACATTTTCTGCAAAAACTTATCTCGAATCCTAAGACACAGATTGAATTTACCAGTAAATAATTCAATTCTAAAACAAATCTAGTCATTAGCTGAAGTTAAATTAGTTTAAAACAACCCTAATAATTAAATGTTTTCAAGAGGGTTGATTATATAGATAGAGAGATAAATATATATATATATTAAAAAATTACCTCCCAGGAAGAGTATAGTTAATGTGTGTCAACATTACATTTATTCAGTTAGTTTTGTGATACATATATCAATTAAAAACAATGAATGAAGGCAAATAAAATGTACCTATTTTCCAAGAAATCAAATCTTCTTTCAGAGATTTCAGTTCAGTTACCATATCCACATATAGCGCACCGTGACTCTTTGGTGTTGGCAAATTTTGGCCTAGCAATTTGCCTTTGATTCTTTGTTGAAAAGAATATTCTTGCTCACTGTCGCAGATAGTATTCAGCATCTGAACGTGGTAGAAATTATACATTATTCTCCGTTATAAGCTATTTATTATTTTACTCTCACAAAATATGATTAAGAACCATCTGCTGGGCTAGAAAAAATCTTTAAAAAATGGAACATGTCCATGCAAGCATGTAACCCAAAATACTGTGTGTCTGAACCATAATTTCACTTATCCAAAAATGTAAATGTTATTTATGTGTTTGTAATTCTTTAACTCAGTGGTTACCAAGCGGTGGTCAGTGGCCCACAGGGTCCGTGGTGTGTGTTAAGGGTCAACATTGGTCACTAATAAAAAATGGTTAAAATAAATTGATTTAAGAGTGAAAATATTAAGTTTGCAGCCAAATTTGAACAAGATTATAAACTGAAAAGAAAGCTTTCACTCGTCCAATACAGTACAAAAATCAAAGCAGTAACCAACTTAAGTGACCATTATAACGTTTTCAAATGAATGTTAAACGTACAAGTAAGAGACTAAAAGTAATTAAACTTCTGATTGTGGTGTTATCATTTCTATGTATTTGTTAGGTAAATTTGTATCCATATACTTAAAAGAAATTATAAAATCTTGTATACATGCCAAAAAGCGGTGGGACTTATATGAGCATATATGAAGAAAGAGGACAATGGTCTTATTTTAATGTTAACTGGGGGTCCGTTCCTTAAAGCTAATTGGAAACAGCCGCATCATTCAAATCAGGCTTAAGTTATATCTTTTTAAAAATATAACATCCAAGCATTTAATTAGTAAGTATGAATAAATAAAAACATTTTCTAATAGTCTTGTTTCTACACAGATGTTTATAAAAAATCTCTTTGGTTGGTTTATAACCTATTGAAGGGTGGACAAAATATCAAAGTTGTAAAGTTATTTTCATTGCAAGAAGATTCAATTTAAATACCCAACAATGCTTTCATTTAATTTTAAAAACTATTTCAATAAGCATTCAAAAGTTTCCCTGATGCTTTAGATTTGAAAAATAATTCAACATAGAGTACAAATAGAAATGAAAGAATTATGTATATTACTTGGAAAGCAAGCGATACACAAACATATATATTCAACACTATTCCAAAGAAGATTAAGCATCCTTTGTTGTACATGGCAGAAGGAAGTTTATGATCAAAATAATTTTTAATACCTTTACAGATTGAGCATTATATATTTTTAAACCAAATCAGTCTACAACATGCAGATGTAAAACTTATTTGTAATAAAATGCACTTGCGAATTTATTGTATAAAATAAAATAAAAAGTAGTAAAAATCAAAACAATTTATGTAATCTGAAAATAGTTTCATGCTACACTTCCAATAATTTAGAAGCATTTTTTTAATACATAAATGAAAACTTACTTTGCACTTTATCATAGGATATAGCAAAATATATAAAGGTGTGCGGTGAGTAACAGTAAAATCTATAAAGTTCCACAATGCCAAGCCCCCTATAAAATACAATTAAAATATTGATTTGATATAAAAGAAATATATTTCATTAAAAAGAAAACAAAGATCTAATTCCATCATAAAAATTAAGATTATTAATTCCTTAAAGTTTGTTTCGTGTTTAAAAAATTGTTTAATAGTATTTTTGAAAACAATGTGTACCTTGTAGCCTGTTTCCAAGTTCTTTAATGCAACTTGCAATACGGTGCCAGTCATTTCCTAACTGTTTTTCAAAGCAAACCATGAGGACTTTTAAACCTAAAAGAATGTAACAAGAGAAATATTGTACAATAAAAATAAATACATAACAAATACTAATTCTGAAACTTTATGGACTATTATTTTCATATTACTATGCTTTTCCTTACTCACCAACAAATCCAATATGAAAGAGAAACATCTTTGAACGATTTGGTGATTTTCCTACAGTACTGCTATCAGAGGCACCTTTAGCTGTTGAAGAGCTTTGTGCGGGAGAAACAGGAGCCAATGCATGTAAAATCATTGTTAGAGCGAAAGCAATGTCAGCATGTCGCAATTTCGGAACATCTGTAATGGAAAATATTTATAATAGAATGTTTTTGTTTAATATTATGCTCTTCGAAATAGTTGGAATTGAAAAGATGCTGTTTGAAAACTTCAATATTCCCCTATTGGATATTTAATAACTTATTTAAATTTATAACAGCAACTATTAGTAGAATCAATGGGTTTTATACAATACCTTTAATACTACTGCTTATTCTTATGCAGAGAGGTAGTATTAGGTTCATAAGATACATTTCAATTTTCTCTGGACTTGAGAAAGCAGAGTTTCCTCCACAGACACTTTCTAACGATTGAGTTTCCTACAAGAACAAAGCCATTTTTAAATAATTTTCTTAGTACCTACCCACCTAAAATCTTATAGTAAAAAAGGCTTCTTATATTTTATACATATGAAGTGAATGACAGGACATCATTCCATTTGGGATAGGTTCAGTTGTGATTTAAGTCATTAAAAAGCCAGGCAGTAACATCACACAAAATGATTTACTCCTCGGAGCCATCCATACGTACCTGCACAACAAGATTTAAGCAATGAATGACATCATATAGGGAATTATTGAGTTATAACCATGAAAATATTGATAACGTCATAGAGATCTCATCGAAAACACACTCATTGATTGAGGGGATCCTTGAAGGGACTAAAAATACATCTGTTCTTAGGAAATGTCCTCAAATTAGTTTACACAAGGAGACTCCAAAAGAATGTAGAAAGTATTTGCCGGGCAGACAAACTTTGTGGGGTCGGCGCAAAATCACGAGAACTAAGAATCGGTGAGGGATTTGAGTTGAAAACAATATAATGTTAGGAACACAGGGGTGAAAGGCAAAGTACAATAACTAGATATTTAAAGAAATTTAAAAGGGGTTTAAAAAAAAGGGGAGGTAACTGGAAATCCCTTTCTAAAAACTATTACATTTTAACTGAAATACTTTACATTGAAAATAGAATTGATTTAATGATCCATTGAAATATATTTATTTTTTAAATGTTAAAATAAGTAATAATTTCTATGTTAAAAAAATTAAACCGAAATTCATTATAAAAAGTTGCATTTAATTTAGAAGAAAAACAAATAACCTTATTTTACAAAGAAATGAATCACTCTTGGTATAAACACATGAAAAAAAACATAACAGTCAAATTGACTTGGCGAGAAAATTGACGTTTTAATTTAAAGTTTCTGGTGGGTTTATTTTGGAGTTTTGGTTAGCGTGCTGTTCTGTCTGGTTAAAAAGTCGAAATTAAGTTTAAAATGCACATGCAAAATTACTGCAAATAGGTGAAGTCCTTTACCATTTACATTTACCATACAATTTTCAAATGCAAAAAATACTAGATTTTTGGATAAGAAATTTTAATAGAATAAATAATTGCAATTTTTTACACAGTGAAAAGCTATGTTAAAAAAAACTTTATTTTAAAGTGAATATAATTAAGGAAAATAAGTTTCTAATAAATATCTTACACCCAGGGCAATCATCTGCATGGCAATGAGACGTACAACTACTGAGCAGAAACTTGCAGGTATTGTTTGACCCATGACTGCTCCAGTAGATGGCAAATTAGAGGAACTTTCTGCAAAGGAGCTTTGGTCGCCTAGAATTATACTCTGACATCCACTAACGAGGGACTACGGAGACATTTCAAAGAAACAATTTAATAAAATAAACACCCAAATGAAAGTAATTTTCTTTATTTGTCAGAACATCATTTTACCTTAAGGTGAGGTAGATGCACTATATAAGGATGTCTGTATAATGTCAGGTATACACCTAAAATAAAACAAAAAGAAAAGTATTTATCGTACAATGAATTTCATAAAATACAAAACATACCTATTTTTAAATTTAATAGAGAGAGCCATTAAATTTCCATATGAAGTATTTTATATAAAAATACGTTTCTGATTATTTTTTTACAAAGATTTGGGGAATATGATATTTACAATTTTTTTTAATATTATCCAAAATAATCACCCTTTTAGAAATTGAGTTAGTTTTATAAAAGCAGAGTTATAAGATTTACAAATTACTGTTCTATGCTACAAATTTATGGTTTCATAATTGCAATATAGATTAAAGTTTAACAAAAAGAAAAAAAGAATTGCAGCACATAAATGTAATTTCCTAGTTTTATATGGAAAGTTAAAGTGATTACTTTAACATAAAAAAAATCATCTGATCACAAAATTCAAAATAATTATTATTTTTTTTTTTAAATTCTCTCACAATTATTTGAGATGTCGTTAAGGATAAATGAATATCCAGAAAAAGAAAATACAAAAACGGAACAAAAAATAAGGAAAAATTTAGTTACTAAGATAACCTTTAACTTGATTTCATTTTGCAATTTTGAATTAGCTATTAAATTCAAATTAATTAGTTTACACAAAAAGTAATCCACATTGCATAATTATTTTTAAAAATGACACATTTTTCAATATACGAAAATATATACGTCAACCAAATAGCAATTTTTATCATTCAAATTGAGTTTTACCTTTGAGAAGGGATCTTGCAGCACTCCACTCAGTTGAGCGCTATGAAAAAGATAAAATTTAAACAAGATTGTACTTGAGAGTAACATTAAAAATGTATTTTTCAATAAAAAAAATTGACACTAAAACAGTCAATAAAAAAAACAATTCTGAATATATATTTGTATTTATTAGAGAATTATAATAAGAACAGGGGCTTTATGCATTTGTCCCCTTCTCAATATAACATTATGTAAAATTGATAGTAGCATTGAGTTAAATACTTAATTGTTGCTTATTCTGAATATTATATCTTTTGGTAATAAAATCTTTTTACAGGGTTGCCACACAATATTTAAATAAAAATTTCCCGACTAATCTTGGTTTATTATTTTTTATTATTATTAATTTTCCAAATTGAGAAAATTTAACATTTTTAATTATTTATTTGTGTGACAAAAATAATACATCTGTAAACATTAACTAACCTTTTTACAGAGTTGCCACACAATATTTAAATGAAAATTTCCCGACTAATCTTGGTTTATTATTTTTTATTATTATTAATTTTTCAAATTGAGAAAATTTAACATTTTTAATTATGTGACAAAAATAATACATCTGTAAACGTTAACACAATAAAAAAATAATGAATAATTAAACTTTAAAGTAAATTTAAAGAATATCTGAATGAAGAAAGGAATTTCAATAAGTGGAGTACAAAAGGACAAAACTAACTAGTTATTAGGAAAAAAATCTGAATTTTTCTTGAAAATTAAAATATTTAGCTTATTTAATTTTAGCTGATTTCCACACTTCCTAACAATTAAACTTTTATATATTTTCCATGAGCAAAATAACACTGTTGTCTAGGTCATTTTTCCACAGTGAAAGAGGAGTTCTTTTTAACCAAGATACCTTATGCAACTTACACGAATGGCTGGTTTCTTAGCAATTTTACCAAAGGTCTTCTCAATACGTCGAAGGACCATTATGAGAGCAGGCCTCATTGCTTCCTGTGCCCATTCCGAATGGGGAAGCACTTCATTCATGTATCGTTGCAGACCTCGACAGGACATCGTATTCTTATCATATGGTGCAACTTTGAGAAGACTGTGGGCCACTTCAGCTAATCTCTGAAATATTCAAATTTACTTGTCATTTCAAAATATCTAAAAATATATAATTGGTTTAATGATCTGCAATACGATATTATTTAGATTTAGTTTCGAACACTTACAAAATGACATTTGTTATCTAATAGTTCAGTTGATTTGCTTGAAAGATCTCGGAGTTTCTTGGTTAAATCTGCAAGTCTTGCGGAGCATATTGTGTGGAATTCCGAAACAACACTCAGTAAAATATCTCGAGGTCGGCGAAACTCTGCCTTGTGTATGTCGTCATCTTGACGATCATACTGCTGCTGTTGTGGCTTATGTGAACTATAATAACTATCTGTCATGAACCTAAAATAAATTCATTAAATAAATAAAAATTAAAAATATTGTCAGATAAAAGGTTAATTGGTTTCTATTTCATAAAACTTTACAGAAGTGAACTCCAAACTGGTTTAAAAATCAAAACCCACTTTGTAATTTTTTAAATTATTTTAAGTTCATTTAAACTAGTATTAACAATGTATATTCATTGAGATTTAATGCAGCAAATACTCTATCCAGGTTACAACTAGCACAAGATCGACAGAAAAGTTGCCAATTTTTTAGTACACGATTAAGGATGGGAATAGAGCACATCAGGAGATGTTAAAAAATATATGCAAAACACAAAACAGACTTTTAAGCCAATTTCAAAGCTTAGCATGTATCAGGGAATATTTTAACATAGAGTTGGTGGGGATTTTTCCCTACCAGTGTGCAGAAATGCCCCACCAGTCATGCAGATTTGCCCCACTGTAATTTTGTTTTGTTTAATCAATTTTCCATAGTAAAAACATAAACTCGAATCTGTGGCATAGGAAAGAATGATGTTAGACTGAGACAGAACCCCATTTATGTGAAGATACTATAGATAGTTAGGTACTATCGATTTAAAACTTAATATTTGTGTGAAGTAAAATGGCGGAAATGTATATTTTAAAATACAATACATTAGGTTTTTTTAAAAAAAATATTAAATTTTTTTTTTTATAAAATTTTGCATTATGAAAACAATTAAAAATATTTTTATGAATCGTTAGAAAAATTCATGAATTTGATAATTTCTTTTAGATAAACTTTTTAATTAACTTTTTATAGAACATATAATTTTAAACTAAGTTTATTAAATTAGTATAAAATTTGCGATTTTAAGTACAAAGTTTTCATTTACTTCTAGGGATCTGCTTTCTGCAGAATTTAATTTGCCCCACCAGTTAAAATTCCTTAAAATATGCTCTGGCATGTATTAAAAGTATTTGTGGTTTATAAAGTTGTTTGATATCTTAAATAAAAGATATTTTAAAGAAGAGTGATTTACCCTTTCTTTAGTTTTAAATTGTTTAATGGGATTTAGTTTGAAGATTGAAACAAAATAGCTAATTGACAAATTTGAACCCTATATTCCAAAACCATTTTTTAAACTCCATCCACCAGTTCAAACTAGGTTTTTAATGTTTTGGTTGCCAGATTCAAGCGATTTAACAATCAAAATTATAACATTCTTTTAAGGTTTAGTTATATAAAAAAAAATAGAGAGTACAATTGCAACACCTATAACAAAACTATAAAATAACAAATTTGTATAGATAAGAAAAACAAAATAACAAAGTTTATATATAATTAATTTCTAGGTATATTCAATATCTACTTGGAGTGGCTGTCATCGTCTATTTCATAGGGTGGTGAACAGGCTCCCCTAGACATATTTTTAATACTGGATCCACGCAAATCAGTTGTACGCTGTGGACCTGTGTAGTTCCTTCAAAGAGAGGGATTCACAGTTCAGAATTCTTATTCAAGAAACAAAACATATACAGCCATAAGAAATTAGTTGAAAATGAGGGATTATGATGTTATCAATACAGTGCCAAAATATCAGTAAGTGTGGATCAAAGAGAGAAGTCAAAAGTCTAACTGAAACAGTTTCATTTGCAACTTATCTTTTAACAATGTCAAAAGTTTGGGAATTCAAGCATACACATATGCACAAAATATATATATATATGTATAATAAATCTCATTAAAATTTTTTAAATGCAGATAATGCATAATCAATTAATAATAAAGAGAAAAAACGTTTATATGACATTTATGAGACGTTAGATTACTATTTGATACCATAAAAAAATTGTATACAGTTTTTGGTAAAAATATCAAATTGTTATGAATTATTTTATTATTTCATACATTAAAGGAATATATATAACATGAAACAGGTCGTATAGAAAACTTATTAGAAAGTTGGAAAAAATTATACTCTTCTTAAAAATATGAAATTTAAGAATTGAACTTTTATATATTTAATGACAATTTCTATCAACGTAGAAAAATGGTGGGCGCCCTCTCTTTTGTGGTACCAAGGTATTAGCCACATAAAACAAAAGCCCCCCAAAAGCTCCCAAAAAAAACATTGATATGATTAACTTTTTATAGTACTCTATATCTTTCTATTGGAATTTTTTTTAAATACTAAGAGTAAAAGTTTTAATGATTAACAAGGAGGATTTGGTGAACAGTTGGTTCCGGTTATAAAATTCCATTAGGAAAATTTTCAAATAATTCAAACCAGAAAATTTCAAAATAATTCTACCATTGTGCATTAAAAATTAAGAAAATTATAATAAATTAAAAAACTAAGAATATATTATTATAAATTATATATCTGCAAAAATAGTACAAGATAGGACATTGGGGAGGGTATGAATAGCATAAAGAGGGGGCTACAAATTAATCACAAATGATGTAATAAGGCAGTATTCATTTACAAATTTTAATGACTTTCACTCATGATTAAGATATTTCCAAACAAATAAACAGAGCTATTTATATATATATAGTTCTGTTTATTTGTTTGGAAATATCTTAATCATGAGTGAAAGTCATTAAAATTTGTAAATGAATACTGCCTTATTTCATCATTTGTACCAGGGCCGTAGACAGGGGGGGGGGGGGACCGACAGGACAAAACCCCCCCCGAAATTGTGTGATATTTTTTTCAACACTCCTCTTTCCTCTTCTTTTCCTTTTTTTCTTTCATGAATACAAAAAACTATTTACTTATAGTGCCTAATACCACCAATGGTGTAGAACTATAAAAATTAACTATGACGTCACAGCCAATCAAATTCTATTTTTCTACATCGGCTGGGAGTGTTCGGAACGGAAGTTAGGTGAATTCTCGATGTTTAATATCTTTCGGCACTGAACTGTAAATTGAACTTTCTATGGTCGCAGTTGAAACCATACTGTAAGCAGTGGAGGCGATTCAGGAGGGGAAAGGGAGGGGGGGGGGGCGCACTTTTTTCGGATGTTGCCTCTCACTTTTTCAATATTGCACTTTTTAAAAATAAACAAAAACCCCAACCCATTCCACCCCTCTAACGTTTTGTACCACGTAAGGACAAGGAGGAGTCGTCGGCAACTGCAGTTGGCTAGAATTCTAGGCTAGATTCCGCCCCCATAAATCTCCGTGGAATCATTTTATGAGGATAAATAGCATACCATCATGGAGAGGACGGTGTGTCGCGTCAACCAGACCTATTATAAACCCATTACGCCCTCTGACTTTTGTGAGTAGAAAGTCGGTCTTAACTGCACGACTACGATTAGACCTTCATAACTCCACGGGTTTAATGGCAGATCAAGATATGGAAATCTACAATCGCGCAAAGGATAGTGAGATGCATCGACTAGGCCGTTATTAACTCATTCCCCTATTAGAGTTTTGCACCGTCTGTAGAGGGTTGTTGCCTTTGACTGCAGTATGCGATTTCTTCCCTCCCCCCAATAACTCACAGGAATTCAGCCTTTGTGGATAAAAAAAAACTACCATCGTGTAGAAGAAGGCGAGCCACGTCAACCAGGTTGGTCATTAATCCACTCCCTCCTTTGACCTTTATAGGGTGGCCCAAAAGTATTCACGAATAAAATTTTAAGACGATGATTATTATAATTTTTATTTCAACGTTAAAAGGGATGGTCAAAATATTTATTCCCCCCGCCCCTTCCTCTTGCCCCCGCCATTTTAGCACCCAATCGCCGCCACTGACTGTAAGCAGCCATACTGTAGCCCAACTAATTTTTAAAAGGGATTTTGCGGATATTTTCTTCTCAAGTCGTTATAGAAATGTTAAATATGTTCAAACATTTTATATTTTCTACATATAAAATCAATTTGCGTATCGCCAAAAACATTTTTTTTTTTGCTACTTATCCACTTATTATTGGTTAAAATGGATTTCAAAGAAAAAAATTGTTTTAAGGTAAAAAGGTACATTTAAAATGTGTTTTAAGGTAAAATTAAAAAAAAAATAGCCAAAACACTACAATTCGGCATATTTGAGCATGAACGGTATATGAAGTATAGAGGTAAAAACGGCATCAAATAGTTTAGAAAAGTGTTTAGATACGGTGCGAAAATTATAAAGGAAAAGTTTGTCTTCGTGTTGTCGTAACAACGGAATTTAAATTTTCAACCATAACCCCCCCCCCCCCCCCCCCGAAAAAAAATCCTGGCTACGGCCTTGATTTGTACACACAGATATATATGAGAATACAAGTAGTTGTTAATTTGCATTATAGTAATATATTAGTGACCTATGTTTAGTTACCTGGCAAGAGCTTCACAGTTGCTAATGAGAGTTTTCATACAGATGGAGATGTTGTGAATCATACTGAGCTCAGATCGGGAACCACCAGGAGTCTCCTTCTTCGTAGTGAGATTCTGCAGATGCCGCAAGTAGAATGGGAGGACAGCCTCCAAAATGGTCTGGAAATACCACACATTATCTTTACAAAAAAAAAACATTTTATGAAGATTTGCTTACTTTAACTTCAAATTAAAAGTATACATCACATGCACTCTAAATCGTTATTCTTTATCATGACTTATTGGTCAGGTTTCATGATGAATAAGCACTAATTCTGAAGGAAAAAATAGCTTATGTATGATTCGCTCAGATCGGGAATTATATCAATATACAAAATATACAATCAATATACAAAAGGTCTCTTGTTTACTTTGTACAACTTATGAAAAAATCACATTAAATTTTATTTCTACACCTGAAATTAAACAAAGTATGTTGTTTTACACCGTACAAAATAAGTGATTTACCATAAGTTTTATATAGTGGAAATGACACGTTTTGAAAAGTGGATGACTCGTATCTAAAAATAATTGCTGAGATTGACCTGATTTTTATTTTGAATATTACTTTATGTCCAGTTTATTACTTGTTCATATCGACAATACTTCATATACCTACGTCATAATCCGACTACCACAAGAAACGTATAACGACACAGTTAAAAACTGCAAAATGCGCCAAAGAAAAAGGGAAATGTTTCAAAACTCGCCAAATGGAAGCTGTCTAAAACATCGTTTTCAATGGATTCAAGATTCATTTAACACTAGTGCTCCGCCTGAATTTACTTCTGCAGAAAAAGATAAATCTTTTCAAGTTTGTCTTGCGACAAGGATTTAAAATCCAGAATCCTGGATTACAGATGAATGTCCCCTTCTAAGTGATACAGCTCAGCAGATTTTAATTTCATTTTTGATGTTGTATTTGTGCAAAGTTAGGTTTTGGCGATCAGTGTGATAAAGAGCAAGTATCGAGCAAAATCAACATAAAAAAGGAACTAAGTGGTAGGTTCCGGTTTGATTCCACAATTTGAGAAAATGTTTAGTGTGATGTGCGTTCAATAATACAGGTACACAAGTTTTATTTATTTTTATCTCTTATATATGATTAGCCATACTTTTACTTGGGGTAGGGCACTGTGGAAAAATCTTAATTAAACAAAGTAACTGAGACTCTAAAAAGTTTGGGAACCTCTGGATTAACTTATCTAAACTAATGTATTCATTTGCTGAAAATAGTTTTTAGTTTTGTTATCCAACAATTAATTGTAGCCATACTATAGTTATTAAAATAAACGTAACACCATAACATAATTACAAAAATCAATCCAACTCACAAGCATTTGATGACCACGATGAGAATCTGCAGCATATGCTACAACTGTAATACACAGAGAAATAGCATCCAGAATAGAAAGTGTATCAGGATCATTCTGATAACAAAAATCTAGAGCTCTCAGAGGTTTCTCAACATCCACTAATTCTAAGATGTCTAATGGGTCGACCACGTACTGTTCCAGGGATTGCAAGAGCTGGAAAAAAGCCTTCGGTTGGACCTGAAATGGGAAGTGAAGTGGCACCATTAAAGCAATTCTAGGATATAAGAAAAAATTATCATTGGAATATTTGAAAAATAAGGGATCTCAGCCATGGAAAACAAATATATTCTGACATTTACTTCAATGTTAGTTAAAAATAATAAAGTATTTATTATAAAAAAAATGTATGACTGAAATTTATAAACACTCTTTTGAATTTATTCAGAACAAATATCTTCCCTGTTCATTTTAAATCTTTTTATAATTTGACAACAGCAATAATTTTTGCTTACCGATTGTAGACATACTATATTATCATAAAAACTTATCTGTGGTACTGATCATTTATAGTAGAAAAAAGGAATTGAAAATTTCAGAGCATTTAAATAATAAAATACGAGATGGATTCATTTATAGAATACAGTATTGTATTGTTTATTTAGACAAAACAAGAATAAAATAAATAAAAACTCTTAAAAATCACTAGAGTCACATGTCATTTATTGAGTTATATCAAGCAAAATGCATCTTAAATTCTTCTTTACATGAATAAATAACATCACATACCATGGTAACATTTTAATTAAACAACTGGCAAAATTGTACATTTATTTTTCAACAAGAAATCAATATTTTTAGATTATTGCCATACAATTAAATTAAACACACAAAAAAAAGATTTAGCTATAAAATATTTCAAGTGTTTTTTATGTAAATAATTTGTAATATAGATCAAAATTTAAATTCATTTACCTTACTAGCATCACCATAACTAATATTAACATCCATATCTAGGATAGGGGCTGCACTGCCAAACATCTGAAAATTGTATTCTAATATTTTAAAGAGTTTAAAAATACAAAAAAATTATGTTACTTACAGTAAAATATTTATATATTAAACTTAAGAATCAAATAGCTTTATTTTTAAGGATACAGATAATACAACATTTGTACCACTTTAACAAGAAATTACAAATTCACAGTTAAGGTTTCAAGTTAAGTTAGATTAAAATTATAGTTAATGTATGATGCATCATTCAGATAGTATAGATTTGGAAAGTATATAATAGGATTTTAATTTAAATGAATAAAATCCATGATGATATACCTGTAATATAAATGGCTTCCTATGTAACATGTAAAACTGCTTGCAAACAAATTCTAGAGTTCGGCATAACAAACTGTTAGTTTGGTGGTTCGAATAAATCCTCAAAATAGTTGGCATAATTAACAAATACCTGTAAAATATTAATTTTTAGAAAGGTAATACAAATCTTGATTTTAAATCTAAAGTAAAATGTAGGTAAAAGTAATAATACCCATTGGATGCGAAAATATTCTTGAACTGTAAAGCTGCATTCAAAAATGTCGCCATGCACAAACGTAAAATCATTGCATCTTCAGGATGTAAAACTAGAGCTCCATTGACAACATTTAGAAAAAGGTGAATGTCCGAAGAATGAACGAAAAGACCAGCCATGGCTTCAAACATACGGGATACAAGCTGAAAAAAAATTATGCTGACACTGAGAGAAATGATAAAAACTTTTTCTTCTTACAACAAAACACAACTATGACTACTTAAAAACTAATAAAAATTGGTCAAATATATTTGTTCAGAATACTTTAGAAAACTAACTTACGCTTTAGAAAACTAACTTACTTTAACCCAGACCATTTTATGAAGAGTATCCATTGCAAGCATTTCCTGAAATACAGTATAAAATGATAAAAATATGGAAATAATAATTTTTTATAAATAAAAATGTTTTTAATACTTCAGACTCAATTGTATGTTCATTTTATATTAGTAAAAGTTATTTATTCCCTTACAAAATCAAAATTCTTATAGAATTAAAAGCACTTTTATTGATAAGTTTTATGCAGATTATAACAGAAAAAAAATTCACTCACTTTTCCAAGTAACCCAGAATAGAGATTGAAATCCGACTCTAATGCCTTGCGAGGAAACGATGGTAGTTTCATAAGTTCTTCATGTAAAAAGAAAACTCTCTTATCTATTTGTGTGTTGGATTTTGAAATTGCTAGACTCATTAATACCTGCAATTAGAAATTTGAAGCAATTACACCTGGATTTTATACATACTGATAATCTATTAAAAAAAAAATTTAGCTAACTTAGTGAAACTGCTACTATTATCTTGTGAAATTAACGTTGCTTTGCTTATAATTATTAAATATTTTACAGATATATTTATTGCTTAATTTTGTAAGAATATTTTATATTGGCAGATATAATAATAAATTAAAATATTAGTTTAATATAATTTTAAAATATTTTTTGATATATTTAAAAATGCAAAAAAACTTACCTTTCCTAATTCAAGAAAACGTAGCTTAAATGATTGGTTTTGCATAGTTTCAAAAGCTAAATCAGGATTCATATGAATTAAGGATAGCTGTGGATACTGTGATCGTTTGAAGAAATAAAAATCTCTCACATAACTTTCAGGGCAATGCATCATATCTATAAACAAGAAAAAACAGGACAAAAGTTTAGACATGCTTTTTTTGCAACATACTTATTTAAATAGTTAAACTTAATGACAGACAAACACTATAATATGAAGATTATCTTAAAATCATTAGAACTTAGTAATCTATTTTATATGAATAAACATAGTAGTAATAGAAAACAAAAAGACAAAGCCTTTAAAATATTTTTAATATAAAAAAATTAATGTTTTTAATTTTAATGAAAAAAAATTTCCCATTTTCAAGCGAAATTTTCTAAGTATTCACTTGAAGAATATATAAAGTATCTTAACTTAAGTGTAAATAAAAATAATTAAAATTAATATAAGTATATTTAAAATAAATCAATTTGCATTAAAAGACATAAAAATTAACATTTATACAATAACTCTCACTTCAAATGTATAATATTCAGAATAAATGAGAATTATTAATAGATTTTTACTTGTTTTAGTATCCACAAGGAAATGAGCATTATGCTGACTTTCTTCAATACCAAAGAAATCCAAACTATCTTGTAAAATAACATTGAATTGAGTGTCCTACAAAGCAAATAAATTAAAAAATCAGGGAAAATAAAGTTACAAAATATGTCTCTCTACACTGTTTCAAAGATTGGGATGTTTTAAATAACGCTAAAACAGAATTGTAAAAACATATTACATATTTTTAAATATAATTATAGAGTAACAACTATTTGTGTTCACGCACAAAAAAAATTTACTTTCTCTAATGCATATAGTGAAGTTCTTAAATTAGAATTTAAGACATGTGAGGAACGAATATAATTGTAGTCATTTGTGAAAAATCAAAAATAGCAATCGTAATCAGTGAAACCAGAAATGACATGAAAGACCAGAGATTACTGCTGTAATAACTTTAAATCACACGCTATTAAAAAAAAAATGAATAGTTTAAAAATAGTCAGACAAAAAGAAGTAGAATATAGTGGTTAATTTAGTGAGGACAGTTGGTCATTATTCTTAATTTGATTAATATGTTATTTATTTAACTAAATACCGAATTTCATTGCTCTACCATAACCAGACAAACTAAGAAATTTTGATGTCGTCGTTAAAAAACATTGCCATTGGCTTTCTTTAAAGGATTAAAATAAATTTCAAATATATATAATGCAATTCTAAAGATCTTAACCTCTACAATCTAAGAGAAAGCTTTAATTAAATCTATTTCACAAAACAAACTCAATTGAATAGATAAAAATTAACCTCATGAATTTGGTATTGCGAGGGAATTCCAGTGGTATCAGGACCGTGGATTATAATTTTTTTGGCACTGGGGACATTTGCAGTGATCAGCAAAGTTGCCTAAAAAAAAGAAGAAATAATTTTAAATATAGTACAAAAGTTATATATACTAGTTAATATATAGTTAAATATACTACCACTCAAGGTTCGAAATTAGCAGTTGATAGTCGTTTTTTCCACTTCAAAATTTCAGTAATTTTACACCCAGTCATCGTTTTTTAACATCTAACATTATATATATATTTGCTAGCAAGATGCAAATTCCCTTTTACAGATTGATCTTTTCTTTTTTTTCTAGCTGCGAACAATTGACACACACCAATTCACAGGGCTGCTAGTGCAAGTGGCAGACTTCTGGATTACTTATTTCTCTTCGGACTATTCTTAGGCGAATCACACAACCAGTTATTCACTTTGTTTTTCTAAAAGCACATGTCCAATCGTATCTTTATTTGTATTGCAATCAATCGCATGTTGAACTTCAAATAATGGTACTTTGGATTTTTACTATTAGATGAAGTATTTCAAAAATTGTTAAGCTGATTAACTTAACAAATTAAGCAGGCCGATTTTATTCATCAAGTGCTAATGAAAATGAGTGTTTTAAAATATTGATATATGGTGAATAAAAATTTTATTAAATAGATAATAAAACGGGACAAAAAAAATTTTAATAATAAAAATTTATTTTCATTAAATGCTTCTTATACTATTCCGTAATTTTGTTAGTGAGACAGCAATATTTTTAGAGTACAAATGGAAACATGCTTCTAATTTTATACAAAAGAAGCTTCAACAATTACAAAAATATCATAATAGTTGGCAGCTCTGCTTAAGCAATTTGATTTTTAAATTATGCCTAAGCAAAACATTTTGGCAAGTAAGAAAAAATTGCTAGGTGCCGATGACACCTAACTTTTATCTCCTAATTTCGAACCATGACCACTGAAATAAAAAAAAATTTAACTTACATCGCATTGTTCTTTTCTCAATACTTGTTTTAAATCTTTAAGAAATAATCCATTAACACTAGGTGCCACCTAAAATGAAAAATAAGATGCAGTTACATTGATTTGAATATAATTTGTTTTAGAAAATTAGCAATTCAATTCGATTCAATAAAATTTGCTTACCTGCCACAATACTGATAAAGCATTGCCAATATGATCCTGTCCACCTTCAATTGGTGCACGAACATAAAACATAACATACCCAATCTAAAAACAAGTATTAAAATAAGAAACTAGTGGTATTATTCTGTTTTTCTCTCTAAAAAATACTTGGGAGTCAAATAAACATTCATGTGAAGAAATTCAAAATATAGTTCCAGTGTTCTCTCTAGAAATAAAAAGGGGCAAGGCACTATAGTCAGGAAAAGAGCATTCCGTTTTCGAAAGGGCACTTCTTGTTTTTAAAGGGTACTTCCAAAAAATATTGGGGTGGGCCCGTCCACCTGTAACACATAAGACCCGTGTCCAGATGCATGGGTACTTGATTTTTAACATGAGTGTAGTGATCTGATTTGGTGGGAAGACATCGCATACCAAAAATAATCCCCTGTGTAGAGGAAAAATCTGTTGTGTTTCAAATATCCTACCTATTCAGGTTGCGTGGGGTACCAGCTCAAGAGTTGTCCTTGTCATATAACCATCGTTCAAAATTATGAGGCAGTGTTCCTAGGTCTTTTTCAGGATAGATTCAGAACCACCGCCAACAACTCTACTGTGATGTTAATACACCAACCAAACAAAAAGCTTCCGATTGTTGGTTAACTGACGTCGCACGAATATGATTTTGTTTTTTGTTTTTGAAAAGAGCAAAAGGGGCAGAATTTTTTTTAAAAGAGGGCATCATTTTTCCAAAATGGGCATTAGGGCGCCATCGAGATTTAAAAAGGGAGGGCAGGGCGGGCCGCCCTTCTAAAATAACCCCTAGAGTGAACACTGTAGTTCTGTAAGCTTAAACACTTCCAGAGGCCACAAATGTATGATGACACAAACACTTTCACAATTTTTAAAAAATCCAAAAAATCATTTCGATTTTAGAACAAAATACTTGAAAAAAGTTATGTTAAACGTTAATAAAGTTATAATTAAATAAAATGTTAATTACCAAATAATTAAAAAGGGCACAAGCTGATTGTGGTGGCAATTGTGGAATGTAACGTAAAAGCTTTCTCAAGATCTGGAACATTTCATTTTGCCTTTCACGAGTGAGCTTCTCCAAAATGTGTCTTAAAAACAAGGCAGTGTCTTCTGTCAGGCAAAGATAGGCTACTTTCAAAGCAGCTTCATATACTGTAAGTAAATAATTAAAACATTGACAAAAAAAATGGAAAAATGATAAAATGTATAGGTCCATTACATACACAAAACATGAGTTGATGAATAAACTTAAATATGTCATATATTTATTTTCATAAAACTATGAATAAGTGTTTGTTTTACTGTATCATTGAATAATTAAAAAAACATTTGAATTAAATACAAAGAAAAAAAACATTTCCACTAATAAATTTCTTTAAAAATGATTTTTTTAATAAATATCTACGTGGGAAAAGAAAATGTATTTAACTTTGTGCTTTTGTAAAGAAATTACATTTTTATTACTGATAACTATTTCCTGATTTACTAACAAAAACATATTCCTTGTTACATTCCACTGATAATGGAATGTAACATTAATCATTTCAAATATAATGCAAAATCTGCACACATACACAAAGTCATAAAGCTATACATAAATTATAAACAATTCGCAAATATTTTTAATTAACAAAAATATTTCACAAATGTATTACAAAATTAATATATAATTTATTCGTTTTTGTTAGTTTAGAAACAATTTTTAATTTCAGATATAAAATTATTTAAGAATAATGGACAAGTTAATGTAAATCAAAATGATATAATTTTATAAACATTATTTTTATATAATTTCTTCGATATTTTTTTTTATACAGTAAAAACCACTTATAATGATTTTCAAGGGACCGCCATAATTTGATCGTTACATCCGAATCGTGAAAAATATCACTTAATAAGAAAGTATAATACTCAGACATACATAACAGTTGAATACAGATATATTTTATGTACTTTATAATAATTTTATCGACTACATATACCAGTTAGATAAAGTTACTTATATAAACTGCTAATTTGTCGAGGAATGGTCAGTAATTTTTATTTCCTTAGATTTGACGCCCTCGCTCCCTGCTTCTGCATTGTTATAAGCAATTCTTTTATTCAAAAGACAAGGGAAACTCAATCGTTACATGCAGATTGTCGTTATAACTGGCATCATAATATCCGAAAAATTAACATTGATTGCTATAGAAATCCAAACTTCCATTGCATGTTACATTGTTATATACAGCATATCGTTATACCCGGCATCATTATAAATGGATTTTATTGTATAATAATTTTACAATGCATATGGTACAAACTAATAGATTTTGAATTAGTACCTGAAACGCCTTCACTGTTAACTTGTGCATCTTCAAGAGCATTTATAATTGGAATAGCAGCAGAACAGAGACAAGAGGGAAAAAGGGCTTGTGCAGCTTGCATGTGATGCGTTACTGTTCTCTCCACAGACAAATCCTGATCTCCTAAATGAGAGAAATTTAAAATTACAATACATTCCATTTCTTAAAATGAAAATTAAATTTGTTTTTCCAAATGTTTAAATATCTTAATTTTACTTGAAATTTTTCAAGAGTATCAGAACTTTGTTATATTTGCTTCACACTTGAATTCTTTCAAAATAATAATAGTGACTTTTGATATTCAATTTAGATGTTGAACACTCAAACCTTGTGATAAGCGCAGATAGTGCCCAAAAATTCAAATAACGAACTGACATTTTAGTGCTTTCATAAAACAACAAAGAGGGTGAATGACATTGTAAAGTAAAATTCAAATTAAGTGAAACTAAACTCAATGTAATCATTACACATTTTTCGCGACCAGCTACTATTTAGCAGTTACGGAGCTACCAAATAACTGTGCACACATTTCCAATTATGATAGGTCTAGTTAGTCAACTTAAAAGTGTTAAGTTAAACCAGGGTCATCGAGTGGGAAGAAACCTGTATGACAGACTTGCAAAAATATATTCAAAATTGCAAGAAAATGGGAATGCTAGACATCTAACAATCTTTTCAGTTTTATGAATAATATGCTCTTACTACTTCGTCAAAGAAGTACTTGGACAAACTGCAGCTGTTTCTTAAACACTAAACATTAACATCTGAAACAACCTATATCTACAAGAATTTTTTGTTAATTGGATCACAGATTCTTAGGAATGCTCTACATGACGCAACTTGGTCATCAACAACTTTTACTAGTACAAGTTAAATGCTTTTGATGAAAATCACTTTAATTAAAAGTCAAATAAATATTCATTACCTTCTTCATGATCTTCAACAGCATGAAACAGAGCAGGCTCATGAGCTGCCGCTAATGTGACAGCCGCAGTTGTTATGTGGTAGTTTTCTCTTTCAGTTCGTTTCTTTTCTTCCTCTTCTTGTAAAGCTCGATGTACGAGCTCCATTTGTTGCTTGCGTCTCGTTTTCGTGGCAGTTACAAATGATCTCTGAAGCTAAATGAAAAAAATACATATTTCAAAATAACACTCAATTGCGTCAAATTAAACTAGATTTTTAATATAATTAAATAAGTAATAAAAGATAAATGGTTTTAGAACATAGTTAATGTGATATAGTTTTAACCTACTAATGCTCACAAATCAAAAGTTCTTCCTGGTATGCACTCAATTTTTAAATTTCTATAAATACTATTGTGCCGCTATGCACGTTTTGACTGTCACTCGGAATCGAACCAAGGACCTTCTGCTTACTACGCTGATAATCTATCAATCAGGTTAAAGTGATCACTCAAACCCAAGTGTGAGTATTGAGAATATAAAGCGACTCCCACATTACTCCTCTTTCAGTGGTTGAAGTGTTATCACATGGGCAGTGGTTAAAATTGTGCTGGTTGATTCGATGTAGTGTCACAAAAATTTGTTAGAAGGTTACCTTATTAATTTGCAGTCCTGAAGTCACCAATATGGTTTTATGCATTTTCATTGCTGTCGTACGGAATCGAATCAAGGACGTTTTGTTTGCTACGCCGATACTTACTAATCAGGATAAAATGATTACTCAAACCCAAATGGGAGTATCAGGAATATGAAGTGACCCCCCACACTCTTTTCCCAATATTTTTTTAACTATTGCTTTAAGACATAATTTAAGAGCCCTTTCTTATAAAATATTAAAAATATGTAAAACTATAATTGAAGGGGTAAGTGGATGAAGGAGTATGTGTTATTTAATTTTTTAACACTGACAATAGCACGGTAGCCTTATTAACAGAGATACTAGTGTCATAAAGGAGGTACGTGTGACCACAACACAATATGAAATGAAAACTTTATGGTCAAATATCTCAAAACTTACTTTTTACATTGTCTTGTCATCCACTTCCTTTTTTATTACAACAATGTCGGATTTTACAAGAAGGATGTCGAATTTCAACAACTGCACAATATTGAATTTTGATTGAGCATTGCTGGGATAATATAATATAAGCACTATTTTTAACTCTAAAAAATGTCTTACAGTTTGCTCCTGATTTATGGTAACTTCTTCCACTTTTGCTTTCACGTGAGGCATCCATGGCGTGTCTGCAACAGGTACGCGCTCTGAAGCTATTTTGGGGGACGGGAGAGTAAATTCTATATTTGGTGGAGGAACCTAGAAAAAAAAATTATTTTTGAAAATTCTTTAAAAGTTATGTTACTTCAACAAAATATCTATTTTTTCAAGACACTTTAACATGTTTGTAGTATTAGGAAAGAGGTGGCTCATAGCAGAAATATTTTACCAGGAGGTTTTAAAAATGGTGCAGTGGTTTAAATGCTTGAGTTAAAATCGAATATTTCAAAGGAAATAATGAATAAACTATTAAAATTTTCAATTAAATATAAGTATACATTTAATTTATAAAACCACTTAAATTGGAAATATAACATGTTAAGAAAACTTCATTTAAGCTAATGTAATGAGTTTATAATTACTATCAGATACAAATCGCTTTAATTTTGAAGAAAAAAAACCAGGAGGGTTGAATTGCTAAGCTATTTATAGCATGACAAATAATTATCCAACCAATTAACTATTCTAACAAACTCCAAGAGACACTTAGAGGAAAGAGGTCTGAGATTGTTTAAACTATAAAATTTAAAATGATAAAGCTAAATTTATGCACAACTTTGTCTAAATATAGCTCAAAAATATAATTTTGCATTCTAATTAAAATATCTACAAATAAATATTGAGAAGTTTTTTTAACTAACAAATATAGATTTAAAAAAATCGATGTATAGGTGAGAAGCATAGATGATGCTGAACTAATAAAGTAAAGCAAGCAAAATGGAAGGGAAGTTCATTACTTTGACTAATTTGTAATTGAGGAGGTCCGGCACAAAACCAACTTTATCCATCAGATCAAAATGTTCCAATATTTTTTTTTTTTAAACTTCTTCAAATTAATTTTTATTAGCTTAGGTGATAATTTTTGTTTGTTCATGTTCATGTAATAAAGTACTTGAGTAGATGGATGATATTTTCATGTATTATCGAAGCACTTGTAAATTTAATCTAAATAAAGTTCCAAGAATCATGAGTTTTGCACTTTCTTGGAATAACAAATTTTCTTATTAACAAAACAAATTAATACTTTTTAATTTTAGTGAGAATTGCCTAAATTTTAAGGTCACTTTTACTATCCCTGACAATGTTTCCATCTTTTTCTAGTCTGTAGCAACTATGTTTCTCAAAACATTAAAAAAAAACTTTTAATACATAAAATTAAGTTTTCAAACAAAAACGTTATCTATACTAAACGAAAGAAATGCAATTAGTTTATTAAATAGTGACAAAGTTTAGTATACTTAAACGAGTTCTTAAAATCCCACCTTAAATGTAATATGAGCTCCTTCCTCCATTCTTGGCCAACACTGATATCTATTCTTCCACAGAACTTGAAATCTATAGATATGAAAATTTAAGTCTCAAAGAGAATATTATATATAAACTAAAATTCAGATATGTTTTGTGCTTAGAATATAATCTCTGTCAAGCATGCATGGCACTTACTTTAAAATAGCATTAACTCTACGACCTGGTTCATCATGCTTTAATTCTCGAGCTAATAATTGTGCAGCATATTCTGGTGCTTTAACTGAAGCCAATATGAAGGAAACAGCTAAGAGTATCAATGGAGGTTATCTTAGAAAACGCCTCAAAATGTATAAACAAAGGATGTGATAAAACATTACAAAAAGTGAACTAGAAAAATGAATTTCTTTAGAAAGAGAAACTAAAAATACTTACTTATTTTTATAAAGAAAAAATTTATAAAATATTTCAAAATAAATAAGCATTACAAAAATATATACAGTGAAACTTCTAACGAAAACAATCATGACGACTCGCAAGTTATCAGTCTCACAATAAGAAAAAATAGTTATTATTGCCTCCTTAAACATACATTATTTTATTTTTTATGTTATTGTTCAATTTTGTCACATTTAAAAATTTTGTACTGTTTTAAAAAAAGTTTTATTCTCTTTACATCATATCTCACATCTTTTTTTCTTTAAAGAACATTTGGATTTGATGTAAACAATTCCTGTAACTCAGCGGTTCTCAACCTGTGGTATGGGTACCCCTGAGGGTATGTGGCGGTCCGGTCGGGGTACGAGAAAATAATATTAGTAATGGTGGAAAATACCTCATATAACTGTAATAAGTAACATCTAAAATAAAAGCCTACAAGTATCCTCAATTTGAGTTCGTTTGATTATCTTGTCAGTTGAAATAACATGCTTAAGAAACTGCTAACATTATATAGCCTAACAAAAAAAAGAGGGATGGGTGAGAACCTGGTAGATAATTAGAATAGTGTTAAAAGAGAGAAGGATTATAAAAGAAGGGGGTACTCATAAATGAAAAGTTTTATCAAAGGGTAGGTGAAAGAAAAAATGTTGAAAACCACTACTCTAACTCATGTAAGACTTCAATTTTCTTTCCACAAGTTAAAAAGAAATGAGATAAATTCGTTAATTCAGTTGATCTTTTCAAAAAAGTTTCATTGTATTATAATATTTAGGAATGGAATAAACAGGTTTAACAAAAATATTATAAAGCTATATATATTTGGAAGGAAATTCATGCTCCTAAAACAGATTGGTGATAAAAAAAATATATAAAGTGATTGAATATTCTTATTTTAATTAAAAAAAAAAAAAATTACAAACGTTTTTGAAGTACTCACCAGCTGAAGCTGTTAATTGATAATCCCATTCCAAAAGCAATTCCCAGGAAACTGTCAATATTTCGGTGAAAAGTTCTTCAGGTATGACCACAGCTCCTTTGATTATTGTGGATATGCTGGAGGGAAAGAGACTTTTCACCTGTAAAATATAGCAATATTTGAATACCAACCAACAAATTTTTTTGGAAATCCTACACAAGTACCATCTTCATTAATGCATACTAACTTGAGACTTTATATATTTTAGCATAGGTAACTCTTCTTTTGTTTTATCTTTTTCAATGCTAGCAGGTTGCACCTTTCCATCTGTGTCTTTGATGTGTACACCCGATTCGATATCATGGGCTAAAAATGTTGTGCTGCTATGAAGAGATCTGAATGCCGCTAAGTGAGGAACATCACTTGGACGCTCTAGCTTATCCACATGGGCTGTGCTTGCCTTTCGTCTCAGGGGGGAGCTGGGAGCAGTAATTATCTAAGAAGCAAAATGAGTATTCATTTTAAATTAAATGAAATTTTTTTAAATGCCTGCAAAAAGTAACATACTTAGAAATTGAGTCAGCCATTTTGAAATTCAGTTTAATTTTATTAAAAAGTAAAGAGGAAATAAAAAGCATCTTCAGTTATTGGTACTTTTTCAAACTTCTTTGCTCATAAAAGGGCATTCAAACTGGTTCCTTAAAAAATATTTTATTTGCAAAGTCTTTTGAAATATTAATAAAAATAGTCAAATATTGCAAAATATAAAGACAGATTAACGGATTATTAATCTAGATATGTATTTAGTATTACTAATACAATATGTTCATTTAAATCTATGATAAAAACATTGGACATTAAAGAAATAGTTTTTCTTCCTTCAATTCCATTTTCTTTTTGAAAATTTATCTTTTCTTCAAGACATTTTCTACTGTACTAGTACAGAAGCCGTAACTCTCTGCTTTTGCCTAGTTTTCACAAAATAACAATCTAATTACCTTAAAGAATACCTTACAATTTCTGATACCAAAACTGCAAGACATTTCAGTTCTATAATCGCTAGAAATTGGGTAACTATAATACAGGTTTATTGGGTAACTATAATACTTTTGGGTAACTATAATACTTTTAAGCACAAATTGGGTAACTATAATACTTTTAAGCACATTGCAAAAATGTTTTCACCATAAGATATATTTAATTAATATCAACACAATATTTTTTCTTTTAATATTAATTATTGTTATTGAAATGGTTTTATATAATATATTCAATATATTGTAGCATAAATACTTTTATCAATTGTAGGCCAAATTGTATGACCACAAATTTTTTTTAGTTCTGAAAATAAATCAGATACTTTGTCAAAAAATTTCAGATCAGCCCTCCATAGAGTTAAAAAATTATTCATAACTATATTATAATGACTAATAAAAATGTATCATTCAAATTATTTCTGTATTGAAAAACAAATTATATTTTTAACCTTTTTTATCTTTTTTTCTTTCTTTAGTTCCCCTTTATCCTCTTCATGTTTCTCTGCATCAAACAGCATACCAAATGTATCTCCATAAATCTAATAAGAAAGTGCATAATTAAAATAAAAAACAATGGACAAAAGTTAATATGGCTACTTTTTAAAGGAAAGCAGAGAATATAAAATACAATTACCTTGCGAACTGCATTTACTAAACGGTTACACGATCTCATTTGGCGTCGGTAACAGTTAGCAGGGCAAAAATATTGATGTGTACAATCATAATTTAAACTCTTTAAAACTTTGACCATAACCTGAAAATGTAGGTTAAGAATGATCACTGAATAATTTAAGATAATCCACATAAATCAAATAACTTTTTGTAAATAACACATTTTTAAACTTTAACACCTTTCTGTTAAACGTTGATTGAATAAATTATATTTTAATTAATGAGTACCTAATTATAATAAACTAAGGAAACAAATTAAGGATTTATAAATACTTCATAAGAACTGGTTTCAGTCAGCAATAAACTTCAATTTAAAAAAAATGCTATTTTTGGTAGACATTTTTAAAGTATTATGGTCATTTGATGCAATATACTTTGTGGATGCTTTACTATCAAGAACTTAATCCAGTAACAAATCTGCCCTATATTTTTTCTATTAAAAGTTTCAGGATTCGGGTTGGTTGTTCAGCTTATTGTACTATGGTAAGCTCCAAAAATACATAGAAAAGCAGCTTTTCAAAATTTTGATAGGAAAAGCAATGCAATAAAATTAACAATAACTAAGTTTTGGATTAAAATTATATACAGCAAGAAAGTAATCACACAAATAATAATTTACAGTATATTGTACCTTCAGCCACGGGAAATTCCGTGTTAAGTTAGCATCATCGCTTTCGGCAGCATCCGGTGGACTCTCAGGAGCCAAGTCGTCACTGAGAACGCCAGGGGACTCCTCCCCAGACAAATCAACTTTATCGCTCGTATCACTCCTATCTGAAACAGCACTCACTTTCCGCTTGGAGCGAATACTGTCTGTTCTTTGCAATACTACACAGAAGAAAAAGGCATTTCAATTAGGACAATCAGTTCATTCTACAACAGTTCCCTTGCAAGATAAAACTAATTTTAATTATTCCTAAATACCTGCAGATATATCTTCTTCGTCCTCTGCAAAGGTAGATGAACGAGTACGATTGCGTTTTTCACTTGTTTTCTTCAGTTTAAGACTTCTTCTCTTGAAGCTGGAACTGTTGCCAGCCAATGAGCCCAGTCCCCTTCTTAATAAGCGGGGCCGTCCTTGAGTCATTCTCCTTGCTAACAAACAATTAGTAATATATACATTTAAATTAAATAGATTTTTAAAAATTTTAGTATATTTAATTGGGTAATTATTTTAAAAATTAGGATAAATGTTCTTTAGGAATGTTTCGTTACATCTTTATAAAACTTTATATGTTTTACATCTTATGTTTAAAAAGTTGAATGAAGATTTTGTGACTTTTATTAGTTAAGATTGAAATTACATTAAAATTCAATTGTCACTACATATGGACAACTGACTTCCAAAACAAACACAGAGCATTCCCATTATTTTTATTTACATATGAGGAATAGTTAAATCATTCAAAATGCAAAAATGCGCACAATCTAAGTAAATAAAATTATATACAACCAATTAGAAACAAGTTTCCAACAGGTAATTACAACTATTTCAAAAGGTTAAATTTATCTATTGCTAAATCATTAAATTTATTATTAAATTGTGGTAAATGAGACTATGAAATAGATGATTATTTTAAACTATAATTTCAGCATAATTTAAACACAATTAGTATGGTACTAATAAGAAAAAAACATTAATTTAAAACACAATTTTAATCCAAAAAAAAAATCATACAGTCATAATTATTTTCATATAGTAATTATTTTTTAAAATTTAACTTATAGTAGGGATTATTTGTCATTAATGTTATCAGTACTACTAAGACAATTTTTTTATATAACTTTTTTGGCTGAAGAGGCTGTATAAAAAATCAAAACGTTTAACTTTCTGAAAAATTATATACGACTTACTTACAGACATTTTAGGATTACTCAGTTTATTTAAACACAAAGTTTTTGAAATTTATAATTTACCTACTTACAGCCCGTAAATAAAGTGCACGACCACTCTTTTGTGGTACTCTGCATAATGTTTCATATTTCCCATCTTTAATTACACAATACAAGAATTTGTCTCTCTTATAATCGAATATATTACTTTAACTTGAATTATTATACAATTAGATAATATGGTAATAGTGTAAATAAAAAAACCTTTCTTCTCCTCTTCTTCTTGGATAGTAAGGGTTGTGTTGCTGCTATTTTCTGACTCTCCATCAACATCAATGCATCGCTCATTTTCCTGAAGAAAGAAACTTATTCTGCGCTCTCCTACAAAACAGTAGATATCTTTAAGTATTATGTTGAATACAAAATAACACAGTTCAATTGTCACTATACACGGATAACTGACTTCCAAAACATACACAGAGCATTCCCATTATTTTTTTTACACATGAGGAATAGTTAAATCATTCCAATTGCAAAAAATCTAAGTAAGTAAAATCATATACAACCAATTAGGAACACATGTCCAACAGGTAATTACAACTATTTCAAAAGGTATCTATTGTTAAATCTTTAAATTTATTATTAAATTGTGGCAAATGTGACTATGAAATAGCAAATTATTTTAAACACCAGTACTATCCCAGATAGCACATTTGCTTACGAAAACGTTGTCACTTCATTTACATTTGATTGTCACTGAAAAGGTTGTCAACGAAAACCGTTGAAAACGTTGTCACTTCATTTACATTTGATTGTCATTGTAAAGGTTGTCAACGAAAACCGTGGAAAACGTTGTCACTTCATTTACACTTGATTGTCACTTACAAGGCTGTCAACGAAAACCGTGGAAAACGTTGTCACTTCATTTACACTTGATTGTCAATGAAAAGTGTAATCTCATCTCGTTCTATCACGTTTACATTCGAGATTATGTGGTTCAGTTTCAGCGTATCGGCCGGCCGACATTTTTCACCCATTGCTTGTTAGGCTTAGAATCTTCCTAGGAAGGTAAGTTGCATATTTAATTAATAGTTTTTATATATATATATAAATTGATCGGAATAGGTTAATTACATTTCTCTCTCCTCAATTTCTCTGTCAACTTGGCAACGTTTCGAGTTAATCAAACGCCGACAGCGACAATACGCGCGGGAATTGCGGATTATTTAGTTGCTTACATAAATGCATTACTTAAATTATTCGCAAGTAAAATCTGTTGATTATCGCAATCGATTTCTGTACTGACCTTATAGAAAAAAGGGCTACAAATTTATGCATTTTGTAAAAAGTAAGTGTTGTCAAAGTTATTTATAACAAATTTAGTGAATGAAATGTTATTTTGTAAAGTGTAGTCAATGCAATGTTGATGTTTTGTTAGTGGGGAATGCAATGTTTACTTGGAATGTTTTCAAAAGTTGGAGATAGTAGTTTTTAAATGATAACTTTATAATCCTTAGATATATATTTCATTAATTTATAGAACAGCATAATATTAAGTTATGCATTTAGAATTTGTTTGTATTAATGCATATAATGTTTTTGCTTAAGCCATTGATAATATTACAAAATAATAAGTATTTTATAGATACATTAAAAAAGAATCTTATATATGGATACCAAATGAACATTTAAATATGATTGTATGATCCACATAGGAATAGCTTCAAATCAAAACTACCAATCCCTTCCACCTACAATTCTATATAGGTATTAATACTTATATATTTATCTGCAGAACCGATAACCAAAAAACTTGTAATTGGTGATCTCTTCGTATCTAGTTTTCCAACAGTACAACCCAATATAAAATTCATAAAAAAGGCTATTTCTTTAAAAACAAGTGAGTAATTAAAACATTACAATCGCTGAACACTTTAAGCAACGAGAAAAATAATTAAAAAAAATTTAAGTGATTTTCAGTGCAAGAAAGTTTCATTTACTTTTTTAATACATGAATTGGTACAGATGTAGTATAGGACATTTGGCGCGCCAGTTGTTTTTGGAGTGTTTTATAGGAGCGATCCATTTTTAGTATGGCGACCCCCGCCTGACATTGTTGATATTTTTCGATTTCTTGTGCCGACTTTCAATCTGCGACTTTTTTCGTCGCCAACAAAATAAACGCGCCAAATGTCCTATAGTACATCTGTTCCCATGGATTTTGTAAACTCTTTTTTTTAACTTTTAAAATATACCCTTAATGTTTAAAATTGGAAAAAATATTTAAAAATTAAGTATTTTTTTATTTTGAATTCTGCGAATTGCTGGAAAAAAACTCATGGACAACTAGACATCCACACCACTTATAGAGTTAATGATAGAACCTCCTTCTGGAAGGATGCATTGTACTGCCGATAGGACTTGCGTTTATGATCGCATAGAAGTTTTATAAGATTTTCTGAGTTGACGCAAAAAAAAAGTTTAGAAATTCCAACTGTAAAATTTTTTTAGTTAAGTTACAATTAGAATTTTTAAACTGTTATTCAAATTTTTTATTACAAAATTTTGAAAGTTTCCAAGTTTACAAAGGCAAACCTATAAAATCCACTTTGTGTGCGTCAGCAGTAGTGTTTTCCACAGCTTCGCTTTTGAATGCCTGATTCCAAGTTCAAAATTAATACAAAACAGATGTCCTGCCTGCATGACGCAGTAATTAGTTGGAGGGCATGTGCAAATGTGCTTCCGGAAGGTACTTCTGGCAGGACTTTGACTATTAGACATTAAGCGTTAGAGGGGATTTCAATAAAAATTCCAACTGTAAAATTTTTTTAGTTAAGTTACAATTAGAATTTTTAAACTGTTATTCAAATTTTTTATTACAAAATTTTGAAAGTTTCCAAGTTTACAAAGGCAAACCTATAAAATCCACTTTGTGTGCGTCAGCAGTAGTGTTTTCCACAGCTTCGCTTTTGAATGCCTGATTCCAAGTTCAAAATTAATACAAAACAGATGTCCTGCCTGCATGACGCAGTAATTAGTTGGAGGGCATGTGCAAATGTGCTTCCGGAAGGTACTTCTGGCAGGACTTTGACTATTAGACATTAAGCGTTAGAGGGGATTTCAATAAAAGATATAAATCAATTATTACATGTTTCTTATAAATTATAAATATCCATAATAATCTTTTGTCCATTTAAGTCTATTGTCCTTTCCCAGGCATTCTTCTAAACGGTCGAGTTCTCTTAGTTTTTACATGGGTATGTACGACTACAGGCCCTACGTGAAGGAGGTGACCAATAATCGGCAGATCATGTAGGAGTGACTCCGCCATTACACCCTCATCGATGGGCCCCCCAGGTGTAACTTACGTAGATGCCCCAATTGCTAATAATAAGGTGTATTTTCTTTTTACCAATCTGCTGTAGTTTATAAGCTTTTGTTATCAAGTTTTTAAAAATACAGAAATTAAAAAATAAATTTCTGAATTGCTGAAAAATACCAATTGTACGAAAGATTGAAATGGAAGTTGAGGTTTTTTCTACAGATGAAGCTGTGTTCTATGTCTACCACAAAACTTTGTTAGTCATTACCAGATGCCAGGCACGTTGGTAAGGGGGTGGGTGGTTCAGGATTTAAACCCCTCCCATTAAAAGTCAAGAGAAGAAAAAAATTAAAAATCATAAACATACTTTAAAAAACTAGAAAAATTTCAATTTTTAGTATAATACTTCTTGTTGAGTTCCATGAGGAAAAACTTGGTATTTTCCGGGGGTCCTATCCCGAAAAATAGTTTTCAAAAGGCGTCATAAACATGTTTTGAGGTTATTTTTATCTAAAAATAGGCGTAACATGACGTCATCATGTTTCATTATATAACATTTGAATTTCAGCGACGAAGGGAAAAGATTTTGAAACGGGATCCATATATTATTTTAAACAAGCAATCTAAAAATTTAAATCTGTTCTCTAAATTTATTTCATAATTAGGGAGTGATATTTACTAATTTTAAGAACAGTTAATAACTGATATTGGTAATGATTTTATGAAACAATAAATGATAAATGTAGCTGTTTCGATACTTCTATGCCAATGTATTCCTGTTTACTTGAATAAAAATTAATAAGTTTAAAAAAATTGGAGGGGGGGGGGGGGGGGGGGGAAGAGAGAATGAGTTACTCAGTCACTGAACCACCCCATGAAAAATCTATACCATGTCAGATGCGGTTGCTAAGCCAGGGTCACATGTTTAGAACAGCTCTCTAGTCTATTGTCTGAAATTAAGTTATTTTGTACATGCATATGCACCTCACAAATGAATTAAAATGTGTAAAAGGGGATATGTTTCATAGACTTAACATAACACATATCCCTCTTTACATCTTCCAATTCAAATATATCTGAATGTTCTTACACGATTTCCTTAAGAACTATATTTTTGGTAGGTATTTAATCAAGAACCCTTAAAATCTTTAAATTATAAAATTGCAAATATTAATTTCAATTAGTAAAGAATTTAAATTTGGTGACACTGTAGGTACTTAAGGTGTACATTTAAGTTATGATATCAAGTGCAATAAAAATGAAATTATGTTTTTGTAGTTATTTTTGAATTTGAACCTTTAGGCACATTTGAATTTTGATCTTTAATTTATAAAAGCTAAGAATTCCTTAAAAAGTTGCAACAAGTCCTTAAAACTATTTAATTTCTACTTTTTTAATCTCTATGAACCATGATGCAGAATATATGTACCTTTTTTAAAGATGTATAATGTAAAGATTTGTTGATACATTGCAGTAATCAAATCTGCATGTTGTTTTTAATTTAAAAGGTGCTTTCAACTAAAAATCAAAATAATTATGATTAATCAATTTGGTGATATTACTTTTGACAAATCTTTTTCTCAAATATTTTAGATTAGAACACATCTTGAAGAAACTATGCTGAATTAAAATTATAAAATTCATGTAGTGCCTTAAAAGCATTTGTTTTTTGTTTTACAGGTCCTCATTAAACTTGTTGTTTCTGCAAAGTCTCTTCTTTAAAGCGTTGGGAAAAAGAGTTGTGTCCTGCATTATTCTTTCTTGGGAACATTTGATGGTGGTTGAATATTTATAAAGGATTAAAGTAATTCAATAATGTTATTTTTTTTTATTTCTTATATTGCACCATAAAGCAGTAAAGACCAATATATTTATCCTATTTTAATCTCTTTCTAACCAACCATATGGATGTGTGCTTAAATATTAAAATAAAATAATTTTTCATTTATAAATTGATATGAGGAAGCAAGAAACAAATGAGTTGACACGGATTATAAGTCGGACATACAGTATGAAGCAGAATTGTGAACAAAATGTCAACTTTTAAAGAAAAGGTTTTACTCATCTGAAGAGAAGGACAATAAAAAAATATCCCTTTCTGTCACAATCCACTTCCTACTAAATAAAAAACTTCTATTGTTATATTGTTGAAAAAAAAATTATGAATTAAATATTTTTGACAGGTATCTTTTAATTTCCTCAAGAACTGAAGACTATTACATAAATGTATTAAAGTTCTTCATTTCAATTAGGTATTCATATATGATGTGAAATCATATTGTTTATATATATTAGGCATTTTCTTTTTAGCATTCCAGAAGAAAATTCTTTCAAGATTTAAAGAAACCTCCAGAGTGTTCTTCGTTAGCCCTAAAAGAAATGGCCAGAATATGAAAGTTTTTTTTAAAAGGCAAAAATTTAACCATATTGTAAGTTTGTGCTTCTTTCTGTATTTTGAATGTTTAAAAAAAATTATGTTTTTAATTTATTTTTGAATGTTTAAATGTTGTTTTATTTTAAGCTTGTTTTAAATCTATTGTAGGTAAGTTGTAATATTTTTCAATGATGCTGGAAAACCAGTTGTCATTTGTTTACATTGTAGTAATATCCACCATTTTGTTTTGCATTAAGTTAGATATTTTGATTTAATTCATGTTCTGTATTTACATTACCAGTCGTTACAGTTTTTTCTAATTTGAAAATAAGGTTGATATTGTTCTACATTGCTATATTGATGACAACACATGCGTGGAGGGATACCTAATTAATTAATTTCAATTAAAAAAATGTGTTAATTTGAATTAAAAATTTAAATATTTCAATTTAAATTGAATTATTTCAATTAAAAATACCTATCTCTGCCTTTCTCTTTATTTCTGATTTGCAAATTTTTGTATATATGATAACATTATATATATATAAGTTGTATATTTAACTGTTATATTCACTTTCAGTTAAGAATGTTCATATATTTCCATGTTATAAGTATTCGTCCTGCATCGTTTATTGACTTATAATAAAAATTCATATCTTATTCCAATTTTTCTTCATCACATATTTCATGGTATAGATATTTTATTTAAATCGATTATTTCAGAAAACTTAAATTGAGTTCAGATGTAGGCATATGTTAAGTTGAATCATTTATCCTTACTAGAATCAGTCGTATAGCCAGATGAGAACTATCAAGATCAAGCCCTCTCCAAAATTTATACAGGAGATAAAACAGTTTTTTAGATTTCTCCAAGTCATTTTATATTTTAATTCTATTTCAAGTCTTATAAAATTATTTCACTTTGAATTTTATTGGAAACTACTAATTCTTGACGAATAAATACACACTGATAGAATATCAAAGTTGTACTAGTCAAGTAACTATAAAACCATTCCTCATTTCAGATCCAAGTGTTTAATACTTCAATCCCAAAATTATTTCATTTTCATATTTATTTGTACTTGTGAAATGCACTACCTTCTTCTGTTGTGTAAAACAGAAATAAGTATAAACTAACTTGCATAATACTCCAACCCTCAAATTAATAATTATTGAGTTCACATACTTTAGTGCTCATGCACTCTTTTATTTAATTAAGGTAATTCTCCAGGTGTAAATATTAAAGCTGTAACTTTAAAGTATCCCAATTCATTATCAATTTGTATTTCATTATAACTGATTTAAATTTATTAATATTAAATAGACAGGTTAATAATATATTTAGAAATACATATTTAAGTTTATTTTTTTTCTTAAAAAAAAATTGCTTGGGCCTCTTCTGAAACTAAATCGTGGATTTGCCACTGACTAGGATGATGAGCATATATACTAAGATACCAATAGATATTGAATTTGTAATATTAAATTTTTTACTCTAATATTTTTTTAATGAATTATGTAAAGCAGTCAAGCCGTAATGAAATAAGTGGCCCGAATGAAATTTTTAGATAATAAAATTCAAAATTTGTGTTGACATAAATAACAGTAACAGAGTGTAACAATTAGTGTAAAAAGAGCAAAATTATTCAGTAATTATTTGTATTGAACTTGTTTAGGGTAGAAATGGTCTGCCTCTATAATATTAAATGTGTAAACCCATTTTTGGAAATTGTTTTACTCATATCACTATGTTTCGGAGTGCCTCATATAGGCACATACAGGGTTGATAAACTTATATTTTTATGTGCTATGTAACTTGACTAGAATACAATATCAAATATGCACATTTACCACTTATTCAAACGGCATTAGTCATCTTATGGGATATATGTTCCGTTCAGTCTTAAAATAGTCCGAAATTAAAAATGCTTTCCATGGTTTGCCTGCCTCTGCAGCCAAAGGATTCCATTATTGAATTTGTTTTTGTTATAATTAAAACAAATATTTGGTTATATTTTCTTGAACTATGCCTTTATTTTTACAGGGAGAAAAAATTAGTGCAGAGAAAGCAGTGTCTTGCCAGTCAGATGAAAATTCTATTATCCAATAAAAAAATTTGTTTTCCGATAAAAAAAAAATAAACTAAATTAAAAAATATGTAACATGTGTTTGTGTTATTTTTAGTTAGAATCATTTAGGTATAGTATTTAATGTACAAAAAGAAATATACATGTGCAAATTATATGTAAAAAAATGCCTCTAATTTTTAACATGTTAATCGTTTTGTATCGGCCTCTAAGGTTAAGGTTTTTTATTGAGAAAATAAATCATCTTTATTGAACAGACATAATAAAACTTGGAAAGTTATAAATATAATAGGTCATTAGTATGTTAATTTTGCTTGAAATGTAAAGTAAAAAGCTACATTTTTTTTAACGTTATTGCTTTTATGAGCATGATTGCAGTTAATGTATTTAATTCTCAGATTTTCCTTTACATGTCGCAATATCTTTCCTTGTTGCATTTTTTTTTTTTTATAAATACTATGAAAATTCTTTATATTATGTTGAATATTTTTACATGTACATCAACTAACCTTAAAAGAAATCAATTTGATATATGTAAAAAATATTTGGAGAGTATAGCGTACAAATAGCTAACTGAAAAAAGGGGACATCTACAATACAATGTTGGAAATTCCCTTTTTGCAGTTAGCCATTCACTTAACTGTATGTTTGCAAGAAAAGGCTTCGAATAACCTTGTCAACCTTTTCGTGCGCTTATAAACGAAAAGGATACATTTTCATTATCAACCTTGTCGTATGCTTGCACGACAACCCTTATCGTATGCTTGCACGACACCCTTATCGTATGCTTGCACGGCAACCCTTGTTGTATGCCTGCACGACACCCTTATCGTATGCTTGCATGACACCCTTATCGTATGCTTGCACGACAACCCTTGTCGTATGCTTGCACGACACCCTTGTCGTATTGTTTGCTTTTGTCAAGTAGCGCACCTTGTCACACACTTGTTTCAGCCTTGCACCCTTGTCACCGGCAGTCTTATGACAGCCTTTACACTTGTCGTTGACAAGGTAAGAACAATGTTGAAACAAGCTTAAATTGCTATCTGGGATGAATTCATTAAAAAGAAGTCAATTAAATATGTGAATAAAATCGCGCAATTTTAGAAATGAATACTACACTTTATACTATTGAAATGCATACAATATTTTAAAATAAAACGTTTTTAGCTAAATCTATTACTTTGATAAAGTAATAAACCAGCAATTTTAATTAAAACAACGTAGTATCAGCCTTATGAAAAAGCACAGTTTTCAAGATTAAAAGCAAAATATTCAAGAAAAATATACAAGTGTCTTACAATTATCAGGGTGGCAACAACATTCTGGAAAAAAAGTTCCCTGATATATCCCCGATTTCCATGATGGTATCACAAAAATTTCCCTGATTTTACAATTACATTAAGAAATGTTGCAATGCTAGCTTTGTATAGAAACAAAGTATCCACGCTACGATAATACTATAAATATATTGCATTATAAATGAAAAATTATAAGCAATACGTTTTGACAGTTAACATAATAATTAATGGATACAACACAAGTTATGCAATTACGACAGACATTATAGTAATTAAACATGTTCTCTAGAAGCAGAAAATGCAAAAAAGCAAGTTTTTTCAAATTATTTCTTTTGCAGATAATTTTAAACGTTTTATATGCTTGATATTTCCTACCACAATCTTCAATAAATCACATATTCATTAGCCCTTCCCACGTTGCTTACATTTCAAGGTCCAACACACTTTGCTATTGCTTCTCGCTCCAGCAGTGGTTCACGTTTTACAAAAATAAAACTGAAAATATGAAAGTGCACATAACTATGCTTTTTTTTCTTAAATTCTTATTCAGAACTAAAAGAAAATATTGAGAATTAAATTACCAAGAATGAATGGCATAATAGACGAAATTTGCCGTTGTAACGATCCAAAATTGAAAAATTCCCTGATTTTTGGTGAAATTTTGAAAATTTCCCTGATATTTCCTGAATTAAAAATTTCCATGATAATTCTCTGATTTTCAGGTTATGTTGTCGCAATGTAGGATTACGCTTGTCGCAATGTACAAGAACTTTCCTCAAACTTTAAAATGTTGAGAAAATACAGTGTATTTACCAGAAAACAATTAAAATTTTAATAACTGCCAAAAACACTACCATGTTTTTTTTCCCATTAGACTGGAGCACAGCTTATTTATTTCTAAGGTATGTTGTTTTAATTAACCTTGTTGGAAGATCTAGCATTTTTGCTGGTTAAAGAGTATTTTTAAGAGCTCACCTGGGGGGTCTGTCAGCGAGCCTACACTGCTAAGTGCCATGCTCCATCGACGATTGGCAGTGCTACGAGGTTCAAACATGGGTTTATCTCTAATGGACATCAGGCGGCTACCCTTGTGAGGCAGGTATTGATAAGTTTCTCTCAAGAATGCAGTGATCTCTAACAGTAACTGACATGCTGCAAGTTGAAGAGCAAAAGGACAATCCGATCCACCAGGGTTGACACAAGCTGAAAGAACGCAAAACTATTATTACATATCTTAACATTTTGAAGAGTTAAAACATGCCAAGATTTAAAAAAAATCAGATATACGGTTTTTATTGTTTGTTTGTATCACTAAGTTGCCTAATTTTTTCTTTTACAACATATAAAAAAGTACTTTTTAAAAGCTTTTAATAGAAATATAGCACTGACGCTGATTTTTTAGTTACTAAAATTGTTCAATTTAATCCCAACTTGTTTGCACAAAAAGTTTAAAATAATTTTTAGCAAACAAGCATTTCATGAAATTTTACAAATTAACAAATATACAAAGTTTCTTGAATGATTTTACTGTTTTTAAGGGTTATTTTTTAATCTGTAAAATTTTATAAGCTAATTGTACAAAATTACAAAACTGCATTTTATTTACTAAAGGGTTCGCATTATTCTCGGATACCATTTATTTTAAGAATACAAAACACTAACTGCAATTTTTTTTTAATGAAGGTTAATTCCATAATATTTATCATGTGAAATTATTTCTATAATTTTTCAAATATAAATAGTTTCAATTATAATGATAGACATATTCCAGTATCAGTTTTACAAAATGTTTACATACTTGAAAGTCTAGCAAGATTTTTAAGAAGATATTTTAATTTCTTTAAAGATCCTTACCTTCATCTAAGAAGTCCTCTTCTTCATCCTCGATCCTCAATTGGCGTTTCTTATTTTCATCACTACTGCTGTCCTGCTCTTTATTTTTTTTATCCAACAGCTCTTCCAAACGATATCCAATCGCCTAGTGAAAAGGAAAAAATTTTTCAAAAGCAAGTAATATCATCAAATTTTATTATAATATACTTTGAAAATTAAGGACTTAATTTTTGATTTTACGAAAAGCATACTTTTACTTGTATTGTATTCCCATGAAATAAAAGAGTTTTTTTTTAATCTTTTCAAAAGAGTTTTAACATGATTTTTTATTGACAAGATGAATAAAAATTTTAGAAGTTTCACAATTCCAAACTGTTCAACAGATTCAGCTTTAAATACTTGTATTTTATAATAAATGATTTTCATATCCGACTTACTATTTAGTGTGATAAATATTACAGGGTTATTTATGGATTTAGGTTAAATTTACTAGTTAGAGTTTGCATATCGAAATTAAATCTTTTTGAAGAACTAATTATATTAATTCTTTGCTAAATAAGAATGTATAAAATTAGTATTTACCCAAAATAAGTAAACACCAGTATAAATCTACAGTAAAATATTAAATATAGAGAACATACTAAATGCTATCATGAAGAACGTTGAAACTTTTTAACACTGAATAGAAATGCACAAAGCTCAAGTTTGGTTTATTTAAATACAAATATTGACAACCAACTATAGGCATAAGGACCAATAAGGTTGATCCAGTTTAGTATCTTCTAACTATCACACAATGAACATCTTTCTTTTTAAAATCAATTACTCCTGTAGAATGAACAATATTCACTGGCAATTTGTTTTATTTGTCGATTACCCTATTATAAAAATAGTGCTTTTTTCCTCCTCAATTAAAATGTGATTTGTTAAATTTAAACCCAAGACCTCTCGTTCTATCACTCATATTAAACTCCAAACCCTAGCTTTCCATTGTTTAATAGTTTTGAACAGTTGAATCAAATATCCCCAAACACCTCTCTTCCTCTTTTTAACTGCATGCAAGACAAAATGTAATTAGAATGAATAATTGGAATTCGTAAATTTAGACTTATTTATTTTATAATTAAAGTATGGTTTAACTAACCTAGTTTAAGAATTAAACTTTCATTTAGCCGCAACATTGACTACTTTATATGTAACCATATAATTACATTAATTCAATGTGTAGTTTTTAATAGAATATTATGGAATTATCTAACCTAAATTTAAAAAAAAAAAGTATCTATCCAAAGAAGTATAAAACTGAAGAGAAAGCAATTGTGTGCTTTCTTTTTAAATTGTAAAGATATTATTAAAACTTAATCGAAATATATACAGTAAAATTTTATTCAAAATTAAGTACAGAATATATCTGCATTCTTACATGTAAGTTAATGCAAGTATATGAAGAATCAAACTTTTTATACATTTTTTAAAAATATTCTTTGGAATGAGATATTTAATACAATTATTTTACAATATCTAAATATAATGATAAAAACTATTAATTTGCTTTTCACAAGTAAATTAATAATATGTTATTTAAATTTCATACAATTTGATAAATCTGTTGTGATTGCATTCAAACGAATAAATAGTTTTTGATTCCACAATATTGGTTATATGTATTTTTTTAAGTTCGATTTTCGAATTAAATTAATGTAAACAGTAATTTGGTTTTATAAACAACATATTCTACACGAGGATAAAAAAAATCCCCAACAGAAACCTGTGGTACTTACTTCAGCCCATTGGTAAAACATTTTTCCAGAAGCCTTCTGAAGTGCATCTGTTCTTCGCAAATCAGCATGAGTTATTCTGTTAGCATGAGGGTTTGATGACCGTAAAATGGGAAGATTAGTTCGCATCCAAGTAGGCCAGGAATTTTTATTGCAGCGATGGACGAAATGGGCACATTCTAAATACAAAGCAGCTCTTGCAACTACAGGTGCTTTCTATTAAAAGTAAAGAGCCTTAGTTGTCCAAATACATTAACATAATATCAGAAAAATAGGAAACCTTGAATTAAAATATATTTTTTCAGTATCAATTTCAGTAAATATTAATTAAGTTTTAACATAGTTTTTGTGACTTATTTTAAGCATTTACCAGTGTTCACTCTAGAAATAAAAAGGGGGGAAGGGCGCTGTGGGCGATAAAAGGGCACCCTGTTTCTGAAAAGGCACTTTTTGTTTTTATAAGGGCACTTTAAAAAAAAAGTTTGGGGTGGGCGTGTTTACCCATTGACACATCGTACACGTGACCAAACAAATTTTTTTTTCCAATGTTGGTTGACAATGCGCTAGAGCTGCATATTGCGATACTGTTGACGGTTCAGGGTCTATCTTGAAGGAAAGACCCATACAAAATTCATGTCTCTTTATGAATATACGACATAAAATAAAAATTTTAACATTTGTAATTTAATATTTTCCTTAAAAACCAAATATGTAAGTTGCCCTAATCAGACTCCTTACAAAACTGATGAAAAAGCTACTTAAATCCAAAATTTGGTAATAAAATACTTATTCTTGTAACCTTGCACCAAACCATCTTCTCTTTTAAATAACACACTCAAAAAAAACTTAAGCAATTCATATTTGAGGACAGCCAATCAATAGGATTGGTGGAATGCCCCGTGCTCGAAATTAAAGCGGAATTATCGGAATTGCACAACACGCACAGTTAAAAAGGAGATCGTTTTTCTACTGTCATAATTCACTTAATTCCAGTTTACACACAAAAAATTTTAATCGATGCCTTTTTTAAAGACAGCTAGGTAAGCAAGGACGCTTGTGCTTGACAGAAAAGGGCAAGAAAGGCAGAATTTTTTCAAAAAAGGGTATGAGAGCGCTATCAAGATGAAAAAAGGGCGGGCAGGGCGGACCGCCCTTCAAAAAACGCCTAGAGTGAACACTGCATTTACATTTCTCCAAATAAAATTTATTCAAATAATATAATATGAATCTAATTTGTTATAAGTAATAATTTGAAAAAATGAAACTTACTAAATCAAGAGCAGCAGCTAAGAGAGGAGGATCAGGAATTGCACCAGGTAAGCAAGCCTCCATTTGGAATGACAACCGCATCATCCCATCCTTGACTGCGGTTATATTAACCAGTTTGCTTTCTTTAGCAACCAGAAATTCCCCTTCCTTCAATCCATGATCGAAGTCGCAGGAATTTCTTCTACTGATATCTGCGAGGAAATTAAATGCTGTCTAATTCACATCTTAAAATACGATAAATGTATAAATGTTGGGTTTAAAGAACTTTTATTAAAAAAAATGTAGTAAAATCTAATTTAAATAAAAGCTTTTAATTTTGATGTGGTTAATAGATTATTTTAATTAATGTCCCACAAGAGTATATGGTTTGGTTTGGAATCTACTTGGAAATAAAGACAAGAGAACATGTGACTCACAATTTTAAACATCATTGAAATGACAAGGACAATACCTTAAGTGGGATAACCCCACTCTACCATACTACTACCAATGTGAGGACATTTGAGTCACAACAGATTTAACAAGCATGTGTCACCTCTACATGGCCATGTCTTCAGCAGGTAAAACTGAAATCCTATATTACCAGCAGGCTATGGCGGTATTAGGTTACCTTAATTTCAAATTGATTTTTATGCAAAAAATATTATATCTTGAGAATACCTTTAAAATGAGTAATAATTTAGATTTGTAAATGCTTTATAGATAGTAAACTTAAAACTACACTATAGGCAAATAGATTTCTGTTATCTAGTTTTACTGTTGTACTTTCAAATTTTTGATTGGTTGTACCTATAAAAGTATAAAACGGATTTTTATCATTCCTTACAAATTCAATAATAATAGTACTACTTATTTATTATCCTTATATGTTCAGTGCGGACGGTCAAATCCATCAGTTATCCGCAAGTGCGACACAGGTCAATTAACTATGCGCAATAACTATCCGTGTACTGTGCTGAGCATGTTTATCATGAAAATAATTTATGTTACTTTTGATGATGGGATACCGGTTTCAATTAACATATTGCTGTGTTTTAAAGGTTACAAGTTGACTATTGCCTTTTACACATTTTGAAAAACGCATCACACTCCTGTGAGTGACCGGCAGCAAACAGAAATATACAGCAAAACTCCTAAAAAGACTAGAAAACCAAATAACATGGGGAGATAATCAATGGAAAGGCACATCCATCACTATTAACTTAACAAGCAGCACATTTGTTTTTAAACAAGCAATCCTACCTAAAGGCTCTTCAAAGCTTCCATGTTTGTTCTTGTTACGACCAAAACCAATTCCAATTTTTGTAAAACTATCTTCCATTTTTTTCTTGGCTTTAGATATAGTCATGCTAACATGACTAGATGACTTCTGACTGAATTTTGCTGGTCTACCAATAATACTGGATCCTCTGGATAGTTTTTCAGGAAGTGAGTATCCGGAATATCCCTCCAGAAGGGCAGAGTTGAAGCTATCCTCTTCACCAAAACTGAAATCACTTTGTTTCATTTTATCGCCTTTCAGCCAATTCACTGCAAAATTGATAATAACTTATTATTAAACTGGTTATATAATACTTTTTTTTTACTTTATAAATGTATGCAAAAAGAAAAAAAATCTTAATATAAAACTATAAAATTTGCTTTCATGGTCTTTTTGGGGATACAAAAATTACAAGCTTCATGCATAAAACAATTAGGTACACAAACCAATTTTCTCTTTTTTAAAGGATAAATGTAATGAAAACTTCAAATTAATTTCAGTTCATAATCTTTTTTATTAAATGGTTTATTTAGACACTTTAATATGGATACCAATTTATTACAAATATTCTATTACATATATTCTAATTTATTACAAATGTGCTATTACATATATTGTAATTTATTACAAATATTCTATTACATATATTCTAATTTATTACAAATATTCTATTATATATATTCTATTACATATAGTCTAATTTATCATAAATATTCTATTACATATATTCTAATTTATTACAAATATTCTTTTACATATATTCTAATTTATTACAAATATTCTAATTTATTACATATATTCTAATTTATTACAAATATTCTAATTTATTACAAATATTCTATTACATATATTCTAATTTATTACAAATATTCTATTACATATATTCTAATTTATTACAAATATTCTATTACATATATTCTAATTTATTACAAATATTCTATTACATATATTCTAATTTATTACATATATTCTAATTTATTACATATATTCTAATTTATTACAAATATTCTATTACATATATTCTAATTTATTACAAATATTCTAATTTATTACAAATATTCTAATTTATTACAAATATTCTAATTTATTACAAATATTCTATTACATATATTCTAATTTATTACAAATATTCTATTACATATATTCTAATTTATTACAAATATTCTATTACATATGGTGAATTCCGGCGGTAACGGAAGGCCAGTTTGTACAACAACTTATGGTTATAATTTTTAAAATATATTTTATTTCAAATAACTGATAGGTAGACTTTTATACACTTTACTCCATTTTATTAAAAATGCAAAATCTAGAATTTAGCACTTTATACCTTTTTTTTTAATTTAAATTTTAGTAATGGTAACGGAAGGACGTTTTTTGGAAGTGGTATACCACACTTGCACCTTTTTATTAAAAGTTCAGCTAAACCGTAAAAAAGAAAAATCTAGAAAAATTAGAACACTTAAAGGAGAGTTCAATTATTATAAATTGCAGTGCAGTTTTTAGAAATTATTATATTATGCCCAAAAATATGATGTTTTTTTAAGGTAAGGGAAGGACGGTAACGGAAGGACAAAAATTCCAAGTGTGTAAAATTGAATTGTTTTACAACAATTTACTCCTTAATATTTTGAAAAAGAATAATAGGTGTTAAATTCTGCTTATTCAGCTGTTTTTAAATCTAATTCTGCAACAAATTCTTTTTCCAGAGCCATTTGTTAAAAAATTTGGCTTATCCCAATTTTTGGTTATTTTATTTGAGTCAATTCCAGCAGTTACCTTCTTTCTCAGGAAATATAAATTTAGTCATTCATTATTTTATTTTCTTAAACATAATACTTCTACAACGACATCATTGAATGAAGCACTTGCCTAACATAATACTTTTTAATCCATGCCATTCGACTAACTAAAAGTCACTAACAGCCAATGCATTGCTTGACCCATATGCCTTGTCTGCATCTTTTATATTTGATTGTATGTTTTCTTTGAATACCTTTCTTTCTATAGAACTAGAGTACTCACAATACTCAATAATATATTTTGAAATTGGTTTTAAATAATAAGTATTGCGTGTGTCAGGAAGAGGAGGATATTGTTCCATCTTTCTTGAGAGAATTACTTTATCTGATGGAGAAATCAATTATTTTATCTGATGGGGCAATAGTGGTAAATTTCCCATTAACCACTTTGGACATTAACAGTACCTTTGCCTTGATTAATGGCAAAAATGCTTCAATGTAGCCATGATGTTATACTGATCAAACATGAATGTTAAGTTGGTTTTTGAATGTTAAATCAACTTGTACAACTACAATTTTCACCTCTTCTTTGAATTCTTTTATTAAAAGACAAGATTCCCATGTCTTTTAATAAAAATATACTTTAAAAATGTGCAGATTTGTTTTCAAGAGCATAAAGGCACTTTTTAAATGAACTCTTTTATTTATTTTTATGGCTTTCTGTCTTCATTCCATTACTGTCATTTTAAATGTGCTAAATTTTGCTCATTAGTATTTATATATTTGGTAACAAAACAATTTAGACAAACTTTAAGTAGAAGGTATATTTGTAACAAAACAAACTGGGGTCTAAGCTTGAGAACTTTTTATAGTGATACATTAATATCAATATTTTCCTGCTGAAATTCTGTATGCGTCACTTAACGTCATCGTAAGAAATCGCTTTTAAACTTTCTTCTTTTTCCCATTTTATGGCTTTATTGTAGAAAGAACCCATATAGTGAATAAATAGAAAAGTAGTACCAGTTTTAATTAAAACTCAATGTATTTGTGACATACTTATTAAATTAGCGGGGGAGGGTATTAAGATAGAAAATACAGTTAATAAGTATATATAATATTTATATGTGTTTGAATTTCAATAATAACTGAAAATTAGTTTGTTTAATTGTGGAAAGTTCAGTCAAAATCAGCTAATACAAATATGTCCTTCCGTTACCAGATTGATGTCCTTCCGTTACCATGTTTTTTGTCCTTCCGTTACCATAAAAAAACATCTAAATTAAAAACAAAATAAAATTGTTGCTGTTTCTAATTAATAAGTGTCATAAATCTGCTTTGTACAAAAATTCATTAAGTTGTAGACCCAATGGTTTCTTAGTGAGGTGGTTGAAATATAGTATTTTGGTAATGGAAGGACATTTATGGTTTGACTTAATAAGTTATTGATTTCAAGGTTAAAAAATATTTTTTTGCAAAAAAAATTAATAGAAAGATGAACTACATGAATAAAGTATAAAAGTTAACCTATTTATTTTATTTTGGTAAGAGATTTTAGTCAAGTTATAGTATGAAACAAAATGTAGATATTCCGCACTGCAAAAACATATAGTAAAGAAGTGACTTTGACCTTGATTTTATAAAAGTCATTGTGTTAATTTAAAAAAAATATGTTAAGATTCAAAAAGTTCATATTTTTCTGAAAAAAATGGTATATGACAAATGACTCAACATAAAGTTTAAAATTTTAAGTGCCATGGCAACATTTTCCCGGAATTCCCCATATATTCTAATTTATTAAAAATACCAGGACTACAACTGTTTGTGAACAATTATTTGTTTTGAATTTTAAAAATTACAAGGGTGAAAATTAGAATCGTCTTGTTCTTGAAAGACCTAGAAAGCGACAAATTAAATAGAGCAGGCTTTCATTATTATATAACTAGTATAAAAAAACTAAAATATGAAGAAAAACAATATAAAACAATTATTGTATTTAGGCTGCTAAGCTCAATTAGTTAATTTAAATCACAGTTTCATGTGATTTAGAATTTTAAAAAAATTGGTGAAAATTCTCAAAATGAAACTAAGTGTTCCAAATTAAAGCTATAACCACCCACCTATTTGAAAACGATTTCCTTTATGTTTAGGAGTTGGCTGAAGAGACAATGTTTCATCATCTGACACACTCAACCTTGGGGTAACTGTCTTATCGCAGCGTAAAAATGGTGGGGCAATTTGTCCAGGTGCAGGACTGGGGCAAGATGAAATGTCATCACGGTCATCCATCACACTCTGAAAAAGGAATATTTTTGCAAAATTTTATTTCAGAATTTTCTAAATAATGTGAATAATGTACTTTACAGTAAAAGAACAAAATATATTATTTGAAAAATTTCATTTAAAAAAGCTAAGATTTTCCATTATAATATCTACAGTAACAATTATTGAAAGTACTTTTCCATATATGAAAGAAATCTTTAAAATAATTAAATTTAATAAAGCTCCTATACTTTTTAAAACCCAAAATTTTCAGTTATATTGTGAAGTGTCACAAATGAAATAAATAAAAATAATCAGTATAAAGAGTGATCATTACTAACTATTTCTGGGAGTAAACATAATTAAATTTTTACCTGTGCACTTGGAACTTTGCGTACTCCTCTTTTTCTAAAAAAGGACTTTCTCGTACTTTTGGTCAGTGCAGTTTCATCGACAACAAACACAGTTGGAGAATATATTGGATCCCTATAATCTTCATGGTCAACTGATTTTGTATGTCTGCAAAGCAATTAATATTGGTAAACACAAATGGAATTTAAAAAAAAGGCAATTACTAATCAATATAACGGACATAAAAAAAATGTAATATATTTTTTTTAATTGAATTATGACTTTTTTAAATATTTATATAAATTACTTCAAACTAGCTTTTTGCCATAATAATGCTTTGTACAAAAGCTAATTTATAACACCAATAGTGTGATTTAGAGACTGTTGACAGTAGTCATACGATTTATATAAAAACAAAATTCTTGTGAGATAAATCCGCACTTGATACTCAAACACTTTAGTTCTGTTGTAAAATAAAAAAGCTTAGTAATGGTAAACAAATTCCAAATTTTCACTTAACTTTTATTTAATTTTTAAGTTAGCACTAATATAGACAGCAATTTTCAAGGAAATGGTTTAAATAATTGTATATTTCTGTAAAACTGAATATCAATTTAAGTAACGAATTAATTTTGTATTGATTTTTTACCTTACAATTCTTGTTGTTGGAATTGTATTTTTATTCTTTTTGTGAGGTCTCTCTGCAGAATCTAAAAGACCACTCAGTGCTACTCTACGGAATACTCCTCCATGATATTCACGAACATAAGTCATAAACTGGCGAATACTTCTATAAAGAGCCTAAAAATAACACAAGAAAAAAAACTTGCATTTTTATGAAAAGTAATGTAGAATAGAACTACAAAAAACTTAGTAGGAGAAAGTTTTAAATATAATATTGAAATCTATAAATTTTAAATGCTTTAAAAAATTTTAATTGATAACATTTAGCAAATATTTCTCAAATTTCTAAATATCAACTTCAAATTTTTCCAGTTCATCAGTTCATATATATAAATATACATGTATTTGAAAGTGTTTTTTTTAAACTAGTGTTATGCAAAAGAAATGAGATATGCATTATTTATAAAATGTAATATGAAGCATTACTGTCTTGACATTTAGAAAAATGTTGTTGCACTGCTTTTAAATCCATTCACACTTTTAAGGAAATAAATTTTAATTACTGACTTAACTATAGCCACAAAAGACTTTCTTCTATTATCATGCAGTTAATTAAACATATTTATTTCTGTTGTAACATAATAATCTTCTATTTATAACACAATGGTGTTTTTGTCAATGATATGCACAATTTAAAAAAAAATAATGAAATTACCATATTTTCTTGACTTTTTAAATCTTTTCGTGCTGTAACTAAACGTGAGACTACAGCTTTGAAGGAACTGCTGATAACTAGACATTCAGCATCTCTTACACCAGTTTTTCCAAATCCAGCACCAAAATTGTTTGCATAGGAATGTCGGAAATTGTTTTCTTGACTTCCTGAGGTGCTAGCTCTCTTTTGTGCTTTAAATTAAACAAAACATTGTTAAAAATACATTTAAAAAAAAATAATTAGAGCCAATATTTTTTATTTATATAAATTGTACGCAATAAATTAATTACAAAACTAAAATATAAATTTATAAAAGAATTAAAATAAAATTATAATATTAAAAATAATGAATTCTGAAAATTATGTAAAACAAATGCTTTAAAGTGTGAATAAAGTAGATAAATATAAGAATGTGAACATTTCTAAAGTGATAAACAAAAAACTTCAAGTAGAAATAGACGCGTAAGCAATCAGTTTCCTTTTACTTCAAATACTTTTGTCAAAAATTTGTTATTTATAAGCAACAAAAATTCCTATTCTTTAATAATTTATGAAACTTTATTGAACTACAATTATAAAATTTGTTATAAAATTTACTTTAAAAAAACTTATTTAAATTTTCAACATAACAGTGCACAGTTTATAAAATGCACTGTAGTAATTCACAGTTCATAAAATGCACAAAATAAGTTTAAAATCTCTTACAGTATCACAATCGACAAATAATGTTTGAATATCGACCTTGTGATGACACAGCCAAAGAAAAAATATTCGTAATTAAACAATTTGGGAAAAAAAAACTTTCGAGTTGGAAAACTAGAACTGAATAGACACCTTAACATTGAATAAAAAAATAAAAAGGATATAACTTTAAAATTATAAAAAAAAAAACGCCTAAATATAATTTTTAATAAATGAAGACCGTGCTTACTTAGAGGAGAGACTGGTGATCCAGATTCCATACAAAAGCCAACGAAACTGTGAAAAAAATCGACGACTTCTTGAAGCGGACGGCGAGTCACAATGTCTCGAAGAAAACTTCTAAACTGCTGTTTGTCTGCTTCATATAACTGATTAAAAGCATTGAGAATTTGCATTCGTAACAGCTCAGCATTGGGTCGACTTCGATGCCCTTCCCCACAACTCAAGGGACAGCCCAGGTACTTGCAGATCCTAATATTAAAAACAGTAATAAATTTGTATTAAAAAATGTAGTATTTTGGAATAATTTTACTTACAGATTGTCATAGATAAAATATTCTGGTTCTTTCAAAATATAAAAAAAAAAAGTTCAGTTACAGTTAATGTTAACTAAGTATTGTAAATATGAGCCTTGAACAATAGGATAATTACGACTGTAGATAGATGCTTTCAAACCAGGGTTCCTTAATACATTTGCAACTCTTTGTGTGCTATTGCACTCCATTAAAAAGTATATAGAAAATTTATGCCATCAGAATGGGCTGTTAAATGGGGTATGTCTTTTAATATCAGTAAATGTCAAGTTTTGCACATGGGTATCAAAAATAGAAAACTACCTATACAAGGCACAAAAATCCAAAATAGTGATATAGTCAGTGATCTGGGGGTATTAGTAAATGAGGATTTTAAAATAGGTCATCGATGTACAGTGGCTAGCAAGAAAGCTAATAGAATGTTGGGGTACATCAGGAAAACTCAATAGGTAATAGACAAATGGAACAACTTGCCAGTGAATATTGTTAATGGTACAGTAGTAAAGGATTTTAAGAAGCAGTTAGAGATTCATTGGGGATATAGTTATATACATCTTATAGTTAGGTGATATTAGTTGGACCAACCTTGTCGGGCCTTGAGTCTATTGTTGGGTTGTCAATATTTGTATTTACACTAAATATTTCAATTATATAAATATTTTACATGTATCGTTTATGGAAAAAATAATTTGTAGTCTTATGCTTAAATGAAATTGAAATTTCTTTATTGAATTGTAAACTAATAATATTTGTACAATATCATTATTTTTATTTTGCAATTAATAAATAAAATGTAAAATTAAAACATCTTAACAATTTTTGAAAAAGTATTTTAAGATTATCTGCTATATATGCATTTACATTGAAATTCCATTATATAACTTTTGTTATCTGATAAAAATTAAAAAATCTTTTATGACATTCTAAATAATGAGTTGGATTTTTCAAAATAAATATATTATTTTTAGTCCAGTTATGGCTCTTATTGTAATAAAAAAGTTATATTGTCTTGTAAGTATTCATATTCTCAAAATTGTGGACTAAATTATGTACAACCTATTCAGACGGAAAATTATAATTCTTACCTCCATAAACTATCCATAAATAAATGATGCAAGGTTAATTCCTCCTTTTTTTCTGGGGATGACTTAGATTTCTCTGATTGATTCAAAGCACTATTGTCTGTTCCAGGGGTACTTATCAAGACTTCTTCAGACTTGTCCGTTTGTTCTTGGTCTTGCTCGGTTGATTTTGAGATTATCCCAAATGATAATAAGAGATCCAATACATTGAGGGCAATTTCACAAACACGCAGTGAAAGGGAGCTGTCCCCTAAAGTAACTGAATGGACGGCCTGAAACAGCAAAATTAAATATGTTAAATGATAAATAATGAAAAACCACAAAATACATTAGGGTAGTTTTAAGAGTATTACATCTTCAAGAAATTCACTTATTTTGACTTATAAACAAAACTTGACTGGAATGTTAATTGACAAGATTAAAAACTCTATATTTTTCTTAGAGAAATAAAGAAAAAATTTCAACTTTTATATAATCATTAAAAAATATAATTTTATTATTGAAATTTCATTTTTTAATTTTACACTCAGTTACAGGTTAATATACGACACATGTTAATTGCACTGTTAAAAATCTTAAAAAGAACAGTATGTTTTCAAAATTGTGATAACAAAGATATTTAAAAACACAAAAAAAAAATTCTGCCAGGTAAATTGAAAAATACTGATTTACTGCTGAAATCCTGCAATTTTTTTTAAATATGCCGATAAGCTTAAAAATGGAACAAACCTTCAACACCACTTCAATGCATATCTCGCCATCCGAAGTAATATAATAAGTAGAACCAGAAGCCTCAGAGGTACTGTCTGTATCATACATGATATTTGAATCAGTTTGACTTCGAGTAATGGAAAACTGTTGATTGTTCGTGTTTGGGGTTGCAGGCGGAGTACTATCATCCCTTTGGCCATTAGTAGAATCCTAAAAAGAGCAATGACAATCTTATTTCTGAGTACTAATAAAACACGAATGAATATATTTTCTGTAAAAGAGAAATGCAAGAGCATATACATTTTAGATAACAAATAACCCAAAAGAGTGATAAAATCAATCCACTGACATGCTCAGCTCATACCACGCATGAATTATATGATCACATGGGTAATTTTTTCAAAAAGAATTCTCCATCAGAATGACAACACTGTTTCTAAAAAAGTGCATTTGTTAACTTTTTTCTTTTACTACAGATAAGCTTAAGAAGCAGGATACTTAAAAGTTATAGAACTAGCATACATCTACTATTAATATTAATGTAGCATAAACTTTTAATAAAACATTTCTTTGCTTATGCATTTGTCCAATTAATTTATTTGGACAATAAATTAAAAAAAATTATAGAAACACTACAATTTAAATATCTATGGTTATGTATAATTAAAATTTGAATATGCATTATTTCTGATACATTGCTTTCCTTACAAAGCATGTTAATTTTTTATATTTTAAAATTGTAGAGAGTTGTAAAATTTTTGTTTAAAATTATTTTTTATTAAACATTAAAATATTTTTTTTTCATCAGTAAATTGTAATTAACATAACTTAAGAATTTTCAATAATTTCCAAATTTCAGAAAAATTATTTTGTATTGTAACTACTAGCAGTATAGGTATATAATCTATAAAAAGATAATTAGAAAGCTGCTTAATTACATATATGGTATCTATTATTGAAAGGGGGGGGGAATCTTCTTGTTATCATAAGTAGTGGAGGATGACTATAAAATATATTATGTGCCTTATTATTTCAATCGATATAAGCTCTTCAAACAATTGATATAAGCCCACAATCGATATAAGCTCTTCAAACATACTCTCATATCAATGGTTAACAGCACAATCATTGTGTGTCCAATGATGTCCATTGGACATACAATGATGCAAATTGGACATACAATGATGCGCATTGGACATACAATGATGTCCATTGGACATACAATGATGTCCATTGGACATACAAAAATGTGCATTGGACATACAATGATTGTGCTTTGAGCCATCAATCTAACATAACTTAATAACTTTTTTTTAATATTCCACATTAACTTCAAGTTTTACCTGATTTAGAAAAAACTGTACGGAAGCGACGGGAGAATGTTCTGTAACAGTAATAATCGGGTTTGGCACACTAAAAGTATGGTAGGCTGGCACTTTCTTGACACCCAGAGAAAGTGGCTGATGCGGGACATGAGGTACAATAGAATCGAACTTGTGATCTCCATAATGATGCAGGCTTGGCATGCTGCGACCTCTAACCATCTCCGCTCTGATGAGCTCGGTGGTGTCGGTATCTTCCGACTCGGAATGCGTATGATCGAGCATTGCAAGAGCTGACTTAGGCCTTTGCATCTCCAAATGCTCAGAAGAGAGGCAAGACTTAAATTCAGACCCGCTGTAAGGCTCAGATATCAATCCCATACGTCGGGCTTCCGAGAGCGGGGAGTGCTCCTTGCCGATCCAATCCAGGAGTCTTTCGGAGAGACGGAACTTTTCCTCCACAAACTGCTTGAAATCGGCCATTTTCATCTTCTTAGATCTCTGCTTTTCTGTGTGGTTGTCGAAGGTCGATTGATGAAGTTCGTGCATGCTGGTGTGGTGACTGGGTGGTTGGTAGGAGGGGTCGACCGTGAATATGTTTTCCATTCCAGAGGGAGTGTATTCCTTCTTGATTTGCTCGGGTGATTGGTATAAAGAAACTTCGATTTCGGGTATTGGTAGGGAGCAACTGCGTTTGCGAACGCAAGATACTTCGGATGATACTTCCTTTATGTCTTTTAATCTGAAAGCACATAAATAATTGTATTGAGGTAACTAAGACTTTTTCTATCAATATTATAAAAAAAAACTTTAAATTTATTTAGAAAATTTTAATAAATCCTTCTCATAGAAATAATTAAAACTCCCATCAGAATTACAATAAGAGTAAATGACTTTATTATACTTTTACTTTACTAGTGTTAAGAAATGTTAAGAGTAAAGATTATGAGATTACTAGGAAAATTTCTGATAAACTAGTCTAACTCAATAAGTTTTATAAAAGCAAACATATTTTTCTGTACAAGAAAATTACAAAGAATTACAAAAAAAAATCTTCATTTAATAAAAATCTGTTTTGCAAGCGAATTAACTTTTGAAATCTGAAGAAAAAGTATAATAAAAAATCATCTTTGACATAAATAGAATTTTTTTTCTGAGGAGTTTTGAGTGAAATTGTTGAATTATATTAAAGTCTGTATGTAGTTTTTTAAAAAAAAATGTTTTAATATTTTATTTTTCAGTGATATGAATTTTTATGCAAATGAATTTTAAAAAAAATTGGTCAAATGCAAATGAGAATTCTATTCCTACATCTATTCTATAATGCTGTGGCTCTATTTCCAAGCCAAAGTACACTCAAAAGACAAAATTTAATATTTTGAATAAAAAATTATTCTTTTCTTTAAATCAACATTTCAAATTCACAAGATATGATACAATGCAGAAATGTATTTCTAATAACGTTATTAAAATTCTAAAATTTCCAATTCATAACTATTGGATTATAAATATTTTACAAATTGGCCATTCAGAAACCATATATCCAAGTTCCTATACAGACTTATCTGTACTTCTCAAAAAGTCTAGCGCAGTGTCCTTACTGTCCACTTTTCTCAGCAGACCTGCACTTGTAAAAATCATACAATATAACTTGATTATAATTCATTGTCTGAATTTGCTTATTATTTATGCACAAACCACCACCAATAATTTCTAAGGGTTATATTTGTGACAAAAAAAAATTACATTACCTTTGAAATAGATACTTCAAAGCCCAATGTATTCCTTCCTCTAACCACTGAGAAATAAATAGACAGCGTAGAACAGCAACATCTAAATATGTAGCCATGGCAATGTCAGCTTTAACAGGTATCACGATTGGGGTTTTAGTTTTTGCTTCTGGCACTTTCTTATCGGATGGATCATGTGTAGAAAAGCTTCCACAAGTGCATTTAAGTGTAATATTGTCGTCCTATGGACAAAAAAAGGAATATTCCTTGTTTATTTAATAGTACATAGTCAGATATAAAAATATATAAATTAGGTTTTCTCTGTTACCTTTACTTTTGAAGAATGCATGGAACATGCATCACAAGATGGCTTTTTTGCATCAAGATCCTTCGCCGTGGATTTATAACTTTCACTTTCTTCTTTCTATAGTATATAAACCGGATTTATATTTCTTTAATTTTATTAAAATGCAAAATTAATAATTAACATACACAAATCAGTAATATATATAAAATTGTTTATAAAATGAAGCATAAACATATAAAATAATAAATAAAATCTATATTCAAAACAAAAATTACCACATTTTCAGAGCCAGTTGATGCAGGGCTTGTGACGGTAGGACCTGTATCACTACTATCCACAGAAGTGGTATTTTGATCTTTACTCAACTGTTTTGCTAAAGAAGCGGGAACTATTAATAAAAAATATTTTTAAGATACAGGACAAACACATTAGCCTAAGTAACATTTATATGTTAAAATGTGTACAATGAAAAATTACTATGTATCGATGGCTAAACGCACAATCATGCAAGTCAATTTATGTAAACTTTCCGAAAATGCTACAAAAAAAATTCTTCAACCTTGGGGGCGAAACTGGCCACTTGATTTTTTAATAAATTATTATTTGGAAGGGACGTACAACGTTTGTGCAGGACTAAAGAATTAGACTCCGCCTTTACATTCTTACCAATATTTCATTTGGGGGGGGGGGGGGGGAAAGGACATAAAATTATTGTGCTTTTAGCCATCCATATTATCATTCGATTCTAACAAGCTAAAAAACACATTGTAAAAAGTTATCCTATTAATTTAATAATAAGAAGAATTTATATTTTGTATAATGATTTAAAGTTGCACTTTTAAAAAGAAAGGTAAATAGCACAAAGAGCATAAAAAAACCTATATTTTGGGTTCAGTATAAACAAATTTATCAACAAACGTTATTTATATTATTCCTTTTGATTTTAGCCTGAAAATGGTATAATTGATCATTTTTAATTTATTGTAACTCCTGACCTGAAAAGCACTAACAGGAATATTCACATTTATTTTCAAAAATAATAACCGTTAACCAAAATTATAAGTAACAAATATTTGACATTTAAAATTTTTCACTAAATCAGACCAAGTTAAACTTTTAATATTTCTTTTAAAAAAAATTATTAAATTAGAGCATCATAAAAAACATTATTAACAAGCAAACATAAAAAAAAAATTAAAAAACATTAAAACCAAATGGAAGGGATACTCAAATTTGCGATTTTTCCTTTCCTTGCTTTTAACAAAATAATTTAAACTAGCATACCTGTGCAATAATTATCACATAAACATCCCCCCACCCCCACCCTTCACACACATATTTGTTGTAACTACTCATAGATGACACTCCGTTCAAAGAATTCCACCCATAGATGGCAGCACTACCAACGGCTCATTTAAAAAGTGCTTGAAATCAATTATTTTTAAATTTAATATCTATGGGACAATAGTACGATTTGTCACTGCTTCGAGAAATTCTCCCTTTTTTGTTACATCACATATTAAGATCCGCTGTGTGTGAGACCTGCAAAAGGGATCTTTTCTACTGAAATAATATATATGATAATAAATATTAAGACTTAATTTTAAGCTGTTTGGTTCTACATTCCTGCTGCTCCTGAAAATTCTCTTTCTTCTGATACCTCATGCCTTAAGATTCGCTGAGTACAATGGTTGTAAAAGGGAGCTTTACTACCGAAATAATATATACTAGCGTGCAAAGCGATAATTATCGCATGAATCACCGTATCCCCAAATAAAAAGTATTGAGTGCCATCAACTTAATTATAACAGTATATGAAAGTTTTTTTTAAATAATATTATTTTTTATATGATAAATAAGAAAAATACAAACCTCCACCAATGAAAACATCTCCAAATTTTGCAGCATTTTGTTTATCTCTTTTTCCTTTCAGAAAAGCTCGTTTCGGCATCACATGGGTTGTAAAGCAAGAGACATTTGGGTGCTTGTACTCCCATAATGATTCCCATAATTTTAAACCATTTTCCAGGCGAAAACTCGTCACAAAATCAGAATGCCTCAAAAAATCTCCAAGGGGTGCAAATAAATATACAAAAACCTGAAAAATTACAATTTAATCATTTGATAAAACATACATTTTAAAATTATAAGAATATTCCTCCAAAATAAATATAAATATCGATAATGCATATTAATGGCTCAATTTCTTAAAAACAACTTTTTTAAGATCACTGAACATTTTATTAATGTGCTTATATTTTCTTCACTCTAAGACATTATTCTATAATACTTTTCATAAGAACTGAACTTTATATATTAAATAATAAAGATATTTGCTAATACAAAATCAATTTGAAAACAGATTTTTCATATTAATTTTAAAATAAAAAAATTATGTAATTTAACTAATAATGTATTTTTACTACATAAATGAGTAAATCATTTTTTAATATCTGCATGCATTCCCAATTTGCTTTTTCATATACATTTAGAGTTTTCATTTTGTGTCTGATTGGTTGAATTATCATCGCACTACAAACACAAACTGTACTTATAAGTACTATTAGATTAAACAGAATGTCATTCAGTAAACAACTTACTATGATTGATAAGAAAGTAGTTCAAAAGCCATAAGAAATATAAATACCTGTATTGATGAAATGGGAAACAAATAATGACTAGGCGAATGACGAATGCCTTGTTCGGCCTCAGCATCAGCACATTCCTCCATTGCGTCTAAAATTATCCACTGCAAAGTGTAGAGTAACTTAGTTTCAGAAGTGCCCAATTTATCCAAGCAAGTGTCTTTCCGACGATACAACAAAGCAGCACAGCAATGCATAACATGGGGAAAAGCAGCTTGTATCAACCGCCACCTAGTCAAAGATATATATATTTAATTTTACAATGTAGCATTCTTTTTTTAATAACAAATTCACAAACCTTACCCGTGTTCATTATTCTTTAGAAAACATGGTTAACTGTCTGAGCTGCATGAGAAATATCAAAATCGCAAAATTGTTTTCTCTGCAAGGTTGATAAACGGATTTTTTAAAAAGAGCTAAAATATTAATAGAGTTATTTTGAAAAATATTCTAATGTTTGTGTGAGATGTTGCTCTTGCCACTCGCGGAGTGGCGCGGGTGTACCGGAAGTGACGGAATGCGTTGGAGAGAGTGTTCTGTTGTTTTGGAGGGGGAGGAAAAAAAGAAAGCGAGGACCGGACTGGACGCGGATTCGGAAAGCAAAAGTAACAAGTATCCGGTGTTATCAATTGTCCGGTGTTATCAATTGTCCGGTGTTATCAAGTGTCCGGTGTTATCAATTGTCCGGTGTTATAAAGTGTCCGGTGTTATCAATTGTCCGGTGTTATCAAGTGTCCGGTGTTATCAAGTGTCCGGTGTTGTTCTGAATTGTCCGGGGGTTTCAAGAGTATCAACGAACCAAGATTTGAGCTGGGACAAAGTTTACAGTTTGTGATATGAATGTTGAAACAAAAAGTATTTTTATGGATTTAAAACTTTAGAATTATCGTGGGAAACAGGGTTTCAAAAACAACTATAGACGCCTTGAACGCTTAAATTTACAGGACCACTTTGTTTTGGCTGTCTAGATTTACTCCATAACAGATCACTTAAAAAGTTATTAATAAATGTATTTAATTACTGTACTAGCAAAAACTCCTCGGGCTCATTTATCGGCATAACTATAAATTCACAGAATACCTGTTATTTAAAAAATATATGGGATAATTGTAAAGTACTGTACTTATTTAACTCACTTTGTTGTCAGTGGATCATCAAAATTTGCAATTAAATTTTAGCTTTCTTTCAAATGTCATATTGATTTGAAATTTAGCAATCTTATACAATTCTGATGAAAATACAATTTTCTGTCAAAATAATTAGTAATTTTTACTAATTGCTAATGAAAGTCTCCAACCCACATTATCTGACCACATGAAAATTAAATTTTTGGTAGGATAGCTAATCAGAGACTATTGTTAATTAATAGAATGACTGAAACCATGCCCTCTTGCCTGAAACCCCTGTACCAAATTATTTGTATTAATAAATTTAAACAACTTATAGTACAATCTTTTCTACTCCTTATATCAGTAAAAAGTAATGTAAAATTGTCAATAAATTTCAGTCACAGATTTAAATTATGAATTAAAATGCAAACGTTTTCAATAATTACCTGCTGATAGTTTGGAATGCTTCAGTAAGGTTTGAAGAAAGACCATACTGAATATTTTGAACAAGGACCTTTTCAAAAGACTAGAAAAATAAACATTTGATATAGAAATTAAATTGATGTAGAATAAAATATCCCAAATATTATACTGTTAAGTTAACTTAAAAAAATTTGCACAATTTTAGAGAAGTTAAATTTTTTAAATATACTAATGCATTTTTCCAAAAATGCTTTGCAAGATTTTTTAGTATTGTCCTACAATAACTTTTCATAAAATAAATTTTTTTAAAAAAATTGAACGTATGAATCAAAAATTTATATTATAAAATAGTTAAATATAGTTTTGATGATTCTTAACAAACTAAAGAAATTTTTGAGAAACATTGTACTGATTCATACATTGACAGTTGTGACAATATTTTTTTTTGGCTAATTGGAATAAAATTTTAAGAAAAAAAAAAGTAGTTAAAATTGACAAACAACTCACCTTGCAAGCTTCTCGCTGTTGCTACAAATTAAAAAATAATAATAATAATTAATGGATAGCATTTAAGATTATTACAATAAAATTAACAACATCAAAGAGTTGCTAAATTTGTCTACAACTAATTGTTAATGGGCATTATAAAAATCACACTAAAATATATGTTTTTGAACTATTTTTTGTTTATATTACATACATTTAGATAAGATATAAAGACTTTAATGAACTTATAATGCTTAAAGAAGGAACAAATTAAAATGTTGTAGGAAGCAAAAAAATAAAATAGTATAAGCTAAATAGTATGTGAACTACATTCAAATTGTCAAAATATGTGCAATGTATTGAAGGTAATAGATGAATATAGAAACCTTAAGTTAAACTTTTAGGATGGTTCATTCCGACAATATAGCGCTGTTTTACTACTCAATAATAAATAGCCCTATTGGAATAAATGTAATAACGTGAGATAGGAAGTTAGGTAATGATGCATTTAAGATCTTGGAAAAAAGCAAAGCATGTTCGGGGCATAAATGGATACCCATGGCGTCATATGAAATAGCTGGTTATCTCCCTCCTTCGGTTAGCAAGGTTTTTGTTAAGATTGATTCCTATAATCTGCAGCTCAATACAGTGTTCACTCTAGGCGTATTTGAAGGGCGGACCGCCCTGCCCGCCCTTTTTTCATCTCGATAACGCCCTTATGCCTCTTTTTAAAAAATGCTGCCCTCCTCTGAAAAAATTCCACCCCTCTTGCCCTTTTCAGTCAAGCACAAGCGTCCTTACTTCCCTAGCTGTCTTTAAAGAAGGCATCAATTAATTTTTTTGTGTAAATAAGAATTAAAGTGAATTGTGACACTAGAAAAACAAACTCCATTTAAATACGCGTTTTGTGCAATCGCGATGATTCCGCGGTAATTTTGTGCTCGCGTATTAATTGCTAGGATTTTTTATGTTTTTTTTTTTTTTAAAAGAGAAGATGGTTTGGGGCGATTTTACAAGATTAGACATTTTATTACCAAATTTTGGATTTAAGTAGCCTTTTCATCAGTTTTGTAAGTGGTCTGATTAGGACTACTTACCGATTTGGTTACATGAAAAAAAAATGTAATATGTTTTGTACTATTTGCACTAATTTAAAAGTAGGAGACATCAATTTTGTACGGGTCTTTCCTTTAAGATAAGCCCCGAATCGTTACCCATAGCCCAATATGCAGCTTTAGCGCAATGTCAACCAACAATCGGAAGTTTTTTGTTTGTTTGGTCACATGTTTGTTTTTGTTTGGCCACACCCACCCCAAACTTTTTTTTTTTAAAGTGCCCTTTTAAAAATTAAAAGTGCCTTTTCGAAAACGGGGTGCCCTTTTACTGACAACAACGCCCTGCCCCTTTTTATTTCTAGAGTGAACACTAGCTCAATAAATATATTTTTCAAAGAAACAATAGGAGAAGACAGATAGTATTCGAAAAATATTCTCAAGTCGCCTAGGTGTTTTTTAACAACAATGTTATAAATGAACCCACAATGTAAATTTCCAATAGGAATAATGTATGGAAAAAGTTCTATAACATTTGAACTGTTGGAGATATTCACATTAAATAAAATGCAGATGTTAAGTTGGAAGATTACTGATAAAATGAAGCAAGTTTCATAGAAATCCGTTTAGTCACTTTTGACATAAAACCGCACAAACAAACACAGACACAAAAAATTCAATGTGATTTTTTTAATCAGTGTATCTTAATTCATGACATAAGCTCAAAATGAGTGATTTTGTTTGAATCCACAGGCAGATATTCCATTATATGTATTGATTATTATATTTATTAAAGCAGTAGACAAGAAAATAGAGATTTATTTTTAAATTATGAATACTGTCGACCAACTAAAGGCTCTACGCCCAGGTAGGTAGGTCCAGTATATCTAAAAAGTTTTGATAATTTAGAAACATTTAGCAATAGAAATATATTTACTCTAGTATTTATGTTTAGATATTTGATTTGCGGATTTTTTTTACCTGTGCACAGCTTATTTAATTAGTATAGTTATTGGTTAAATAGTCACTTTCGGTTCTAAGGAAAGATTCCAGGAAGAAAAAAATATTTAAAGTAAGATGTTACAAATAAAGATTTGTTAACTTCTATAATATAAGAACTAAGTGTTTGTTGTTTTGAACAAATCCAACTATTGAGTATTATTAGAACAAACTTAATCATAAAATAATTGTTTTATGTATATATATGTTTACAACTTAACATGCCTCATTTACTCTCAACTTACCATGGAGGAAACTTCATGTAATTTTCCAAACTTTGGTTTAATAAAAGGGCTGAAAATAAAGGCAAAACAATAATAAGGTTACTCAATGCTTGGATAACAGTTTGCATCTAAAAAATTAAAGCTAAAATTTGACAAAAATTAAACAAAAAATTTCAAAAATTATAAATTTGTCTATAAAAATTTGCTGATTGGCAAATTTTAGTAGTTATTTAACATTCAAACTTACAATGTACAAAAGGTTGGATACTTTGATTGATTATCATTACACTAGATCTGCATGGACACACTATTGTCAACAAGAGTTTATTTATCCATAAAGAAAAATCCAAGGCTAATGCCTTATAATTTTTGTTCATAATCAGATGATAAGAAGAACACACAAGCAGATATACCACTATTAATAATTTTACTTCATGACTAAAATTTTACACCCAAACTAATTTTAGTAAAAAAATCAACTTTTAAAATATTTTTTAAAAATGAAATATACATGGATAATTGTTAGTCATATATTGGTAATATTTTTTTTTTAATTATATTTTATATTCTAAATAAAAAACTAAATTTATTACAGAAAAAATACAAAAGAATCAATAATATTTTTTTTAAATTTATATAATTATCCAAAACATGATGAGCCACTATTTTAAAATTCTACAATATAATAATGGCAGACTATTTTACCTTGTTTGTATCCAAAGAAAAGTTTGAATTGGAAGAGGGACTGATAAATGTTCAGGATCTTCATCATGTCTTCTTTTTGGCATCTTATTTGGCTATGAATCTTCTTACCGGTTAAGAAAAATTAAAGGCATACTTTTCAGCATCTAAGAATAGAAAAAAAAGACAATACTTAAAATACATGGTTAAACTTCAGAATAGGGAGGCACTCCAACAAGGTGCTTAAATAATCATCACCAAGATAGATTTTAGTTTCATTTGGTAACCCAAAACAATATTGGTGCAGAACATGTTTACAGTTAAGGCCCATATGCATAGCAGGATTTTAAAGCAGGTTTTCTATCCTATTATGTTAATCCAATATCAAGACCAAACCAAACCAAGATATTTTATCAACTAAGTTGATGTTCAAACGTCGTATTGGCAGAGTTCCTCCCCAATCCTTCCTTTTACTAAGTATATAGTACTCAGAACTCTAAAAATGCAGTATTGAAGAAAAACTTTGTATATGACTTTTGCAGTTTAAAAAAAATGACAACTTAAAAGTTGAAAAATATTTTATTAAAGGATTGTGCATAAGCACTTGGCAGCCATTTTTTAAATTTAATAAAATAGAAATGTCACTTATACAAAAATAACATTAAATCTCTAAAAATTTGCTAAATTCTTTACTATGATAAAGATTTATACATATTTGGCGACTTTTTCAGAAAGTTGCAGCAAACGTTTGCTGGTGCATACGAAACTACATTCAATTTAGTAGACAGCATTTGGTATTGTGGTAAAAAAATATTTGCACGGTTGTCTAATGTATATTACTTTTTTTAAATAATTTAACAAGTATTATAAGAAAAATAGTCAGATGTTTATGAAGCATCACCTTTCAAGTTTGTAAGTAGTGTTTTTTGCCTTCGTAGGATAGGAATAAATCTAAAAATGCATAAAGTAGTACCGGGTATCATTTAGTTTGAACCGGGAAACAAACCAAAACTGAACTTGTATAGCCGATGAAATTGTTCGGTGACCTCGCCGTCGAAGAGATAAGGAGCAATGATAATTTTTCTTAAAATAATGTTTTTTAAATTATACGGTGATAACATATTAGAACAAAATAAAAATTTACAAATACATAAAGAAAGATGCGCAAATCGAGAAGAATTTGCACTAAACAGCTATTTTCTGAAGAATAATTTGTAAATAAAAAAGACTGATGCCAGATTTCATAAATGTAAGATTGCTTCCCAAGACAAGGTTTGGTGTCGAGATTACATATGACGTCATTTTGAAATACCAGGTGACGTCACGTGCATTGTTTTTAGTTAGTGGTGACCATGTGATTTATTAATTACTAATCATAGAGGTCAATCAACCGCACGCTTTTGTCTATCCGTCAAAATTTTAATCTCAAAACCAAGTTGAACATAGTCACATGGGCTATGGGTGACGGTTCGAGATTTATTCCAAACGAAAGAACCAAGAACCCAGTCAAACCTGTACAGCAAGTTAAATCTACATTTACTTACTTACAATCACTGATGAACTGCTTGCAAAACGGTCATACAATCCTACACAATACCGTAATTTATTTTATGTGAATCCAACGTGTAGAGAAGCAATCTGCAGTGGTCCAAATATCTTCATGTTTGGTTGGTTGGTTGGTTAAATAACGTCGCAGTAGAGCTGAAGAGTGGGCTATTGGCGACGGTTCGGGGCCTATCTCGAAGGAAAGACCCGGGAACGATGCCTCGTATTTTTGAACCATGGTCAGATGACGAGGACAACACCTGAGCTGGCACCCAACGCCTTCAATAGACGTCGGGACTTTGGACCCCGATCAGATTTATCGTGCACCAGTCCCGTATACACGCCGATAATTTTTGTGGATGTTCTGGACGACATTCTAGTATTTTGGTAGCGAAGTTGGCAACCCTCCGATCGCAATATCACTACTTTTTTTACTATTCTTTAGTCTAGTCCTCGCACAGGTTGAATCCATTCACAGCCGACGTCTTTATCCACTGGGCTATCCGGTCCCCCCTTCATGTTTGACGTGGAGTGAAAACTTGAAGAGTGGAAGCCAGTGGTTCGAATTTGGTTTCGAAATGACGAGCTTTTTGAAGGCAACAAATATTTAGTATTAGGAAAATTTCGTAGTAAAACAAAGTAAATTAATTTTGCACCTCCCCCACCCCCCTACACACACCACACCGTACATTACTTTTGGCCAACTACCAGTCACCCACCCTCATGCGTTTCGGAGCGGACTCGGTGGGATATCGGGGGGTGATGGAGGACTAAAAATTTAAATTAAAAAATTTACTTTCTAATACAAACAATTTTTCTTTACAAAAAAAAAATAAGGGATTTATTTTTGATACATTTATTTTTATGTTGCTTTAAAGCAGGAAGAAAAAAAAATACTTTATATATTTTTATTATTATTATTTTTATTTTATTGTAAAAATTGTCAAAAGCAAATAATTATTTGCTATTGACAATTTTTAAGAGAAAAATCGATATGTTGAAAAACGGCATCTACATTATAAAGGATGGCAAAAATTACATTATAAAGGATGGAGTATTCAGAATATCTACACTTTAAAATCCAACCGATAGCATTCGTTATGCTCAGAAATGCGTTAACTGGGCTCTTCCCCTGTATCGTTCAAATGCTAGAAGTCCCTGCGATTCTCATCAATTCAAATCTTGTAATGTTAATTTTATATTCAATAGAAGTGAAAATGAGAATCAACAAAGAATAATGATTTAAATAACTGTTTTAAATAATTTAAAAAAATACATATGCAACAACTTGACCATATTTTAGATCTCATAACTTTTTGTGCGTATTTTTTTTTTAAGCTTGGCCTTACAAATTGTTTTGATAGGATTATAAAACTTTGAACAATTTTATCTTCCAATAGTCCACATAGTCCTAGTAGCACATAACTGACATAAATTTTATTCACGTGTTAACGATAACGAAGTAATATCTTTTATAAAAGGTTAATTTCTATAACGTGGATTATAGATTTAACGTGAATATGAATTTTTATAATGAAATTGGAATCTCAAAGTTAATGGAATAATTTTTTCTGTGAAAGTGTAATTATTTGTAAAAATTACATGATCCTTTTAGATAAAAAATATAGTCTGTTTATTGAATTGACAGAACTGAATTTAAAAATTGATTACTTATTTGATATTAGGAATTGCTGGAATCAAGGATATTCTGATTCGACGCTTTGGAGGTTTTAAATATTGATGAATGAACAGGTACTATTACTACAGGTAGCATTATTTAAAAAAAATATGAAAATTTATTTGAAAATTGGTTAATCCTAATCATATACAATCCAGTTAGTTCGATGTATATAACTTATTTAAATTAAAAATATTTTATTTAAAAAAAACCTCGAGTAAATAAAAATACAAACAAGTTATCAAAAATCTGTTATCAATAATACAGATATAAAAAACATTAACATGTGATTTAAAAAAAATTGTATTAACCAATAAATTAGGATTCCACTAATAAATGTACATTTATTAATGGAATCCTAATTTATTGATTAATAGATTTTTTTTTAATCTCATGTGGTTTAAAAGTCAATTTCTAGCCTTCTTAAGTTACATCAGAGTATTAGGAACTTTTAGTACATAAAAAAAATGGATTTTGACAGGTATTTTTTACTCATCCAACATTCAAACGCATTAGCCTGAATTCGTTAAATTTGTCAATTCTTCTTTTTTATAGAAGAAGATCGTACTTCTAGAAGCCCTAGAAGCTTTTAAAAGTACGATCTACAATTTCTACTTCTAGAAGTAGAGAAAGTACGACCATATTAATATAAAAACTAAATTTAGACATGTTTTTATAAATCGGCGCCAAATTTGAAAAGCACTATTAGCATGAAACCAACAATTAATAACTACATTTTTAGTTTAAAAAATTACTTTTCACCGTTCATAGCTTTCCTTTTTGCCATTTTTAAAAATCTATTTCATACCTGTAAGTTTTTAATATAGAAATTGGCTTCGGCCTTCTAAATCTCTCACTAAAAAAACTCTTTTGCTTCGCAAGTCACTCACATGCCACCAAAAATATGCATTTTATGAGATATTATATTCAGTTTACTCGCTGCCGCAACTTATTCGTGAATCATACTTGCTATAACGTTCCGTAAGACTTGCCTACACAAGTATAGGTTTCCTATTTTATATCTTTAAAATATGAAATTAAAAACTGCAACAAAACATTTAAATAACACTTTTTTCAAATTTTTAAAAATTTATTAATTTCTTTAACAATTCCTAAATCGGCCTTCCTGTTTAATGATATTTCAAATTCTACGCATCTGATTTTTATACTATTTAACATATTTAATTTCCTTTAAGAAATTTAAAGGGGGCTCAAGCTCTAGTTGGTTTAAGCCTCCCCCCACAGTCAAAATTTTCTACCATAAATTGTCATATTGTTGAATGCAAATTCTTCAGAAAATATTCTGGGAATGGAGGTAATGAAGCCCCCCCCCCCCCCCCCCGACCCCTATATAATTTTAGAATTGCTATTCCACTGTTTTTTACCAGCTATTCCAATCTACCAAGCAATAGATTATATACACATATATACTGGCAGTTCAGAAAGAAAGCACTAAAATATAGAGGGAATTTTAAATTTTATTTTACAACTTTATTTTTCAACTGAAATTATATATATATAGTTGAGATTCAAACTGGAAGTAAAGGTTTATTTTTCTGAAATTTTGTGTGTGTTGTTTCTGTTGATTTGCAATGTTTTTTAGTCGATGTCTGTGATTTCACATTTTTTATAACCCCCTCCCCCCCATTGTCATAAAATATAACAGATTCAAGAACCCCATCCCAACCGTCTAAACGTGACATCATTTGTGGACGGTCCCTTAAATAAAATGCATTTCCACCCGGAAAATTACATTTTATTTTACTCATTCAATCATTATTATATAATTTTATGTATTTATAAAATTAAAATCAGTGAAATTTCTGTAAATTTTTTTCAGATATTTTGAAAAACTATTTATTTCTATGTAATTAATCCTTATTGCATTCTCAAAACAAACTTTCCCATGAGGACATCTAGAAAAATATATGTTTTAATGAGATTGGATGGAATTGAATTTCTTAACAAAACACGCGCATTTGAAGTGAATGATTACGACTCTGAAATCGCAAACGAATTACGCTGTGATAAATTTATTTCGAAAATAAACTTAAGTAATGAGTTAATCAAAAGTTTTATGAATTTGCATTTAAGATATTTTTAAAAAAAAAATAAAGTTTCGATCCCAATTTTTTTTCGAATAAAAGTCTCCGTAAATATCCGATTACGAGTAGACTAAAAACGCAAAGTAAATATCAGTAAAAAACATCAACGACAAAAAAAAAAGGGCAACGAATGATCTATAACCTTTTTGAGGGGAAAGGAGAACCAAATAAAACCTGTGTGGTGACGTGCACCTGTGATGTAATAAAATCATATTTCAATTATTCGTTTTTTCTTCTGATGTGTGTATAAAAACAAAATTTGTGGCGCCATGCCAAAATATATGTACTCTAGTTAGTTGAAAGGAAAGGGCATATTCAAATTCTTTTTACTATTCCTAATAAGTGAACAAAAATCCCAAAAGATATTTATAAAACAAAACATTACAAGGTAATTTTCCACTTTGTATTATAGTTAACAAATATTTAAGTTCAATTTATTGCACGTTTATTTTCGAAGTTTTGGTTTCCTTTTGTCTTTATTTTTGGTATTTAGCCTAAACGTTCTTATTGTTATGTTCCTTTCTTTCTTTGTTGTCATATGTGTATGCTATAAGCAATTTTCCATTCAAAAGTACAGATGTTTTCGTATGTGTACGTGTGAACACTTGGTAATTTAAAATATTTGAATGAACTTTAAAACCACAGGAGTTTTGCTTGTACAACTTGCTTGATTACTTGACAATTACAAATCGATTAGCGAGCGAATTTTTTTCGGTGGATACGAAAATGTTTTCTCCGTATTTCTGTAAATTAAATTATGATGATATCTACATCTCATCTTCAATTTATTATATAATACTTAATTGTTTTTAAGAACAAAAGTTTTCAAATGCCATAAACCCAATTTATGGTTGATATAGTTTATGAATATTAAATATGCTATTTGAAATAAACTCTTTAAAATTCAGGAACCGATTAAAACTGTTACTTTAAAAATATTTGTTCACATTTTTCATATTTTTTTCCTGTTTTTATAGTTTAAAATGTTTTCCGAATACTATCATTGACGTCATCTGGATTTCGGTCTGGCAAGCGTCTGCACTTTTTTTTTCGTTGAAGTGCTGCAGTTGTGTTAGTTTCAAGTTACTGTGACACTTGCTAAATGATTCCAACAGAGCATAATATATCAGTATTATTAAAGTTCCACAGTGATACAACGTACTAAGAAGATACTTTCATTCGACAGCTGATCTTTATTTAAAGTATCTTCTCCTTTCACCTCGATTATATAAAGATAACAAATCGAAGACAAAATGGCGCATATGAGTCCAACTCAGGCTTGGGATAAAAATACCGGTATGCCTTTGATGTGGCACAGACCAGTTCCTGTTGATATGGCTTGCTGGGTGCTGTATAACAATGTAAGATTGTCCAAAATTCAATTTATTTTCATGTTTCATCTTGTATCGTAAAATGTATTCATAAACAATTATTTTTCCTAATATTTTTAAGTTGTCAAGCCCGATTTATTTGTAGATGTGTCACTTATAAAGTTTTGGTTTAAAATTGAATGTTTCTAAATATATTTAAAATATAAACGAAGCCGTAAAAAGTTTCAATGTATCCACAATTATTTCTGTAATGTGTTTATTTGAAAGATTCTTTAAAATCTTACAAATTTGACCTATTTTAAAAATAACCTACTTTTTCCCTGCTTGACTTTGTCCAAATAAAACATACCAACTATACTACATTTAGAGTCGAATGATATTTATTTATATAATCAATTATTTTTTGTTTAAAAACGACTACTACAACATCGAATTTTTCTTTAAACCGATTGCTTATCGTTTTCGATTTCATGTTTTCAAGAAATTAAAAAACTCTTTACAATGTTCTGTTATAAAACTGTTTTGAAAGTTAGTTTTGTATATGCTTTATTTGTTTTCTTTGATTAGAAAGTAAAACATTTAAAGAATTGCTAAGTTGGTGTTATCTCAATCTTATCTCCATACCATTGACCAAGCATAAATCTAATAAATATAAAATTAGCCTATCCTTGTATTTCACATGAAATCGACCGCTTTATTAAGAAAGCAGTTCTCTATAAAATTGCATATGTACTTTTTGATTGAATGTTATTAAAAATAAAATTACGTAGTATATTTAAGTGCGTATAAGTAACTTGATGTGTTTTATTTACTTAACAATAGTTTGCTAATATGGATATAAATGCTGGCGGACAGAATGGAAAGCAACCCAACGGTAATGTATTTAAACCTATATTTATTCATGGCTCTCGCAGCTCAGTAATATACTGTTAGATAATACATGACAATGTGTGAAAAGTTTTCAGATTATGTTGCTTTACATTGAAGTTAATAAAAATATACGCAAACATTCAAAACGTTTGATAAGTTAAATATGTTTTGTTGTAAGTCTGTAAACGCATATTTTGCTTTTACTACAAATTTGGCGAAACAATCCTCAAGTAGAAGACAATAGAGATACCTTAACCTTGGTTATAGGTTTTCATTCATGTACTCTTCATGAAATTGTAGGATTTCGTAATATAAAAAAATCACTATTTTTTTTAGTTTTCTCAGCTGCGAAAGTGATTAGAAAATAACATATTAGATATTGAAACTAGTTAACTTATAAAAAAAAAAGCATCTTTTGACAGACTGTTTAACAATTTTTCTTTGGATATTGGATTTTAAATTTTTTTTTAAAGCATCCACAGTTGAAATATTTTTGTTAGTGAGAAGGTACCATACTATTTAAAAATTAAATGCAGTTATTTGGGGAATGATAGTATTGCATTAAAGTGTTATCCATATTGTGAAATATCTTTGCTTTTAATAAACAAGTTGCATTCTTTAATAAAAAGTATGAATATGAAAGTTCTAACTTGGCAGGTATGGTTTGAAACATCCTATATTTATGCGAATCTATTTTGTTTTAATATTTCTTCTTGACTTTCCCCTAAATTAGTACCTAACAATACAACACTTCATATTTGTGTTCATTTTTCTCAAGGGTTCTTACTCCATATTTTAGTTCCTATTTATTAAATCGCTTAGGTTAGCTGTGCATTAGTAACAATCAGACATGCAACTAAATTGTATAGTTGCACACAATATTCAAAACACTCAAATTGCATCCTCTCGTTTAGCAACTTTTTAAATGGATAAATATCTTTTCGCTCAGTACTGCACTAACAGCTTGACCAAATAGACAATAGATTGCGGTAATATGAGTTTTACAAAAAAAAATTTCATCTTCCTTGGCTATTACAAAATTAGAGACTTGGTAGCCTCAAGTTGAATGCAATTAAATAATCAGAATCGGTTGCCGTGTGATATTTTTTTATTTGCACAGTTGGTTAAAAATTGCAGTGTAATTCTTGTTAGTGCAATTGATGTACCTGATTTTTAGTAATATTTTCTACATGTCCATTTATTAATTTTGTGTATTTTATTTCTAATGAAGTTTTCTATGTAATAATACTAAGTGAATACTTCATTCAAGGAAGAAGACGACAAAATTTATATGGTCCCAGGTGACAACAAGTCTCTCCAGTTTTAAAATTTATATATAAATATTAAATTTTACGATATTTTTCCGATGTAGTACTTGGAGGTACGACCTGGAAACTGTCTCTTTAAAACTGGTTAAAAAACTGTAAAATAAAATGTGTATAGGGACAAATGTACTTCAAAGCAATGAGATAAACTTCTCAATTGCAAACTGTGCTTGTGGGTTAAGTTCAGAAAAGTTTTTGATTTTCACTAATAGTTTGTTTTAAAAAACTTTATATTTCTTGCACTCACTGGGTCTGCATTGTTGAGAAGCTTAGGGTGCTAGCACTGGTTCAAACTCCCCTGCCTATTTGGCTATTATTGTCCCTGAGATGATCATTGAGCTTTTAGGCAAACAACCTTATTTATTTTCTTATTCAAAATTTTATATGACCCCAGTTGAGATTGTAAATTCCTACTAGTTTAAAAAATTGAATTTGTAAATTAATAAATTTCTATATAAAAAAATATCTTAAACTAATAGCTCAACTTGCTACAGAATGATCAAATATAAATTTAAAAATGAGGTTTTACAGGTAGTTACGATGCAACTTTAAAATTTGAACTAATTAACACAAATAGTAAACTTAAGTTTTTTAGCCTATCATAATAACTTCTTATATAAAAAAAATATTTTTAGTAAGTCCTTATAAACTTATTTTTAGCTTGTGAAAAGAATGGGATTGCTGATATGTCATCATGTAAGTTTTCTAATTAAAATAATTTTGTCAGTGTATAATTTTTTTTGTCTTAATATCAAGCAGGGCACACAGCATTGTACTAATTTTTTTTATTTGAATAAGGTACTCCTCAAAATCCTTATAATGCTTATTTTCATCCAGAGTTTGTAAAAATGTTTGCGTAATTTTGGCTCCAATGTCTTGTTCTTGTGAAGCACTCTATGCTATTGACCTTGTTCTAAACTGGTTTTTCGATTGATGATTCATTATAACCGGTTTTTCTTGTCTTGGAAAGGAAAGTCAGCATTTGATAAAACGTTTGGATTGAATGAGTTCCAATTCATTATAAGTAATATACTAGGATTTGTAGAGTAGCTTTCAGATTTACTAGCTTTATACCTGTTCAATATGAATTTCGTCTATAGTGATCAGTGCTTTTGCCATTCTTGTATCTACTGTGAGTATTGCCAAAGTGCACTTAAGTTTATTTGTGCCTATTATTATAATTTGTGTTGGAAAACATATTTTATTTTTTAAATTTGATAGACATAAATGATAAACTTAACTTTTATCTACCTTCCTTTCTCCAAGTGTCTTAAAGTTATCTCACTGTCTTTTGCATAAGCCTAGTCTTTTATAAAAAATTTGGACTTTTCTTTACATTTTATATTGAAATTTTTTTATTACCTATTCTTGTAATGTGAGTAATGTTTCACTTTATCTTACAATTTATACTAATTTATTGCTTTTGTGCCTCTGATATTGTATTAGTCTGATCTGATATTTTGTTTGATAGAAAGCAAACCTATGTATAAAAAATTTTACTTTAACTTGGATACATTTAAAATTATACATTTAGTTTCCATGTATGCATTGGAATTTGTCAAAAATTGAATACCATACAGGTTCTGTTATTTGATAAAGAACTTTAATTATTGAATTTAATATTTATTAAGGACATTTTTTATTGTGAAGTGTTATTTGGTATTTTATAATTGTATTTTACATGAGCAATGTGGATCTCTTTTAAAAAAAATACTTTAGTAAGTTTCATTGCACATCCTAACTTTAAATAAATTCTAATTTTTTTTTAATACATGGTTTAAACAGGGCATCCACCTTCTCGTTACATCCCCCCACATTTGCGTTCCCGCCAACACGGTCAAGCGGACCCAGCTGTCGTGAACCCAACACACTGGAACATGAATCAGTATGGTCAGCCTGCTGAACAGAAGAGGTCACCTGAGTGGCACAATGCTCAAGTTCAGGATTGGGACAGGAAGAACCAGTATAAACCTAGAGGTTTGTTAAAGTTCTTGTCTTATTTGCCTTTTGTGTATTCTGTAATTGGAGTCGTGTATTTATTGTTTGCATTCTTCCAGATGGTGCTGGTGTGCAATCATATGGACAAATGGGAGCTGCAAATATGCACCCGGAGCAACCGTACATGCATCCAGGGATGCCTTTGGACCAAAGTGATGCTCACAAGTTACCTGGACAAGAAGATCTGACTGGAGGTAAATATGATATGCAGTGTTCACTCTAGGTGTTTTTTGAAGGGCGGTCCGCCCTGCTTGTCCTTTTCTGTCTTTAAAAAAGGTACCGATAATTTTTTTTTTTGTGTAAATTAGAATTAAGTGAATTATGACAGTATTAAAACAAACTGCTTTTTAACTACGCGTGTTGTGCAATCGCGATGATTCCGTGGTAATTTCGAGCACGGGGCATTCCATGAATCCTATTGGTTGCTTGTCTGTATGTGAAATGCTATGTTTTTTTTAAAAGTGAAGATCGTTTGGTTACAATATTAGGCCTTTAATTACTAAATTTAGATTTAAGTAGCATTTTCATCAGTTTTGTAAGGGTCTGATTAGGGCTACTTACAGATTTGGGTTTTAGCAAAATTATTAATTTTTTAAAGGTCAAATTTTGGATTTTAAGTATCTTCATAAAGAGACATTAATTCATTCTTTTTGTTTGGTCACTGTTCCGATGTATCAACGGGTGCCCACCCCCACCCCATTTTTTTTTAAATGCGTCCTTTTAAAAACAAGTGTTTTTTTAAAAATGGAGTGCCCATTTACCGCAAACAGCGCCCTGCCCTTTTTTATTTCTACAGTAAACTGTGATATGTAACAGCTTGTGTGTCTTCCTTCTGTTGGCTATGTTTTTTGTTGGTGACTGTATCCTAGTTCCACTCATAGAATTTCTTTCAAGAGTACCCGTATCCTTTCTCTGGCTTCCATACATATGGCACACATTATAGAGGTGGCATGTTATGGTTGCCAAGCATGTAACCAGGGTTCGGAGGTTTTTTTTGCATCTAACTTTGATTTTCAATAATTGCTCTTGTATTTCTCGGTAATTTTTCCAGTGGCATGATGATATTTTTAGAGTACAAACAGAAACATGTTTCTTATTTTTTGTAAAAAAAAGCTTTAATGATTATAAAAATATTGTAACAGTTGACAGCTCTGCTTAAGCAATTTTAATTATTTTATAATTAACCTAAGGAACATTTTGACAACTAAAAAAAATTTGCTTGGTGCCAATGAAGCCTAACTTTTATCTTTTAATTTCGAACCCTGCATTTGACATGACTTTAGTGAGTTTATATGTTAATACAATTGCTTAAATTTCCAACTTTGAAAAAAATTAAAATTTTCATACAAAGTTATTTTGCATGTATGGAAGTTTTCCCACATCAGCTTGAAGCTTCCTCACAAACTTGGGTATCCATGATACGCAAGAAATTCTAATCTTGCCTGTTTCTATAATATGCTGAATTGAGGCTTCAATAAAATTCTTCTGGCCATGTTCCGACACAGCCTAGCACGATTTTATTTGTCATTCTCCTGATTCAATTAATAATCACAGTTTTATTGTAATATAAACATTTTATAAATACCTGAGTTTTTGTTATTTAATAATTGTTGGATGCATGATTAAAATAAGTACTCGAATAATAGAAAAACTCCCCTCAGAATACATTGTGCTTATAGAATATTGAAATACAAACTAGGTTCATACCTGTTCGATGCAGAATTAAACAGCTATATAATATATATCCTTCCTCATTCCAAGTTTTCCTGTTCCCATACTTTTAACTCCAACCAGTTTAAATAATGTCTTTTGTTCTTTGAGAACGTGTTTTTTCAAATTCATTTCATGTATTCTTGCACAGAGATAATTTGTTTTTACACTGCTAAATGATAGGAGATGGTTTCTCACAAAACATGCACAGTCTGGTAACTTTTAAAATTATTGTCTGCTTTGTATTTCAATAAGTACTTGAGTGTTAAACACATATTTCATATTTTAACCTTCAAATTATATTTCTTGTAATATATGTTGAATTTAATTTCTTCTTTATTTTGTTCTTGTTTTTTAATGCAGGTGATAAAGGAATTCGCAACTTTAATAACTTCAATCGAAACAAGAAGATGGGTGCTGATCAATACCGTCAAAATACATATCAGCCTAGAAAAAATGATGGGTAATTAACAAACTTCTGTTTTACATTAACTCATATACCTAGTGTTTATTTCTAATATATGCCGTATATACTCGCGTATAAGCCGAGAAATTTAAGTCAAAATTTTCATCAAAAAGTAGGGGAGTCGGCTTGTACGCGGGTCATTAAAATTTCTAATATAATTTGCCTAAAATAGAAAAAGGAGACAAGTTAAAATTAGCGGATTCTTCTGAAATCGCGCCGACACATTTCCGAGATCGAGAATGTGCGTTAGATGCCGACTGAAGACCGTTCTGCGCATCGCGGCGTAATCGTGACGCAAAATTTAACTACTCCCATAAATAATCAGTTTTACTTAATAAAAAGTATATAAATATTTAATTGGTTTGTAGAATTTATGAAGCTAGTAAATGCTACTTTAATAGAATTTTGGATGGAAGACTAAGAATTTGACGTGCGTAGCTAATGACACCACTTTAAAGTCAATGTCTTTCTTGCTCGATTGCAATAATTAAACAAAATTTATTTCCCCAATGCAGATTATATTCCTTGATAATATCATGTACAGATATTAATAGTTGTTTCATTAGTATTTTGGATGGAATTGGCTTTAAAGCAGTAAAATCGGGACGTTGCTAATCGGCGAATTTAATTTCTACTTTCACGTCATATATCTCGTAATTAAAAACTAAATATTTTAATAAGAAGTATATATTCATCCATAAAATAGTAGTATTTCCTTCCGAAATGGATAAAAAAATGCTCATCCGTATTTAATAGCGACAGTAGTCAACGATGTTGACAGAAAGTTGACGTTTTCTAAGTTTTTAAATCTTTACAAAACGATGTTAAGGATTAGAAATTGCACATTTTGGTATTTAAGTTTGTGGTTTAAAATATTTTATTTGATTATAAGATTAATTTTAATTAGATTAATTTAATTAGATTTAATTTAAGAAGTCCGATGGAAGTTTGAGATACTCCAGAACATCGCGAGTGGTACATACTTTTAAGCCTGATGAATCGTCACGAACTTCGAGGAAAGCTGTTTCTCCGGCCACTTTCTTTAAACTTTTAATTTTTAGGCTTAAATATTTATTTTTATAATTAAAATTTCACTATTTCGTCGAGGATTTGCCGATTTTAATCGGAATTTTTCATGTACGAAAATACAACTCGGCTTATACGCGAGTTTCCGATTTTGAACAAAAAATCTTCCTAAAATTGGGGGGTGGCTTATATGCGAGTATATATGGTAGTAAAAACATAAATCATTGTTTATTAAAAGTGCTATTTGCAATTTCAACCATGATAGAATTATGGTTTTAATTTAACATTTAATTCTTGCAAAGTGCGTAACATTAAAATATTTCAAGGTTAAATTTGTTTTAAAGAAGGATAATTGTCATAGCTTTTTTTTAAACTACCTCATTTTCAGCATATTTGCTATATTTTTTTTTATGAAAATTGATTAAACCTATGAAGTTGGGTAATCATTAGTGCCTTGTATATTAAAAAAAAAATTGTCTATTGCCTTCTCAAAACATAAGTTTGATTGCTATTTCTTTGTGTGTGAATTATTTCCATATTTTATTAATATTAATTTCTTTGAGGTTGGGCTAATAAGTTTAGCACAATGATTTTAGTTTTTTAAAGTGAACCTTATGTTAATAGACGAACATGGAATGAAGGAAAAGTTGACAGCAGGGACATTAATAGATGGGATCGCCGCACTGGTATGCCAAGGAACGACGATGATGATGATTGGGTCAGTCCATTGCCCAGAGATGAAAGAGTAGAAAGGTAATTACTTTAATTTTAAATAACTATTAGAAAAATTAGTTACCTTGTTGGTTATATCGTTAAAAAAAACTATTGCACTATGAAGAGCTTTGCGTTTTCAATCTGTATACAAGAAAGTAGTGTCTATGACCAAATTAAATCACTTATTTTGAGTTTTTTGCATGAATTGGATATGCTTACAACTACAGAATAACATTTTAAAATTGTGTTTATCCATATTTTAATTCAAACATCTACAGATTTTCACGAAAGTTGTATCTGTTTAACCTCTAGAAAACGGGTGGTACAGCATATGTACCAGTAAGTTTTTTACCTTTGAACACGGGCTGTGGTACAACAGTTGTACCAGCGACTTCTACCCCCTTCTTGCCCGGCGACGTGTCAACTTTTGAAATATGGAGGGAACGCCCTAATGAGTTCCCGACAGCAAGGCTATTGTTGAAAGTAGGAGAGTAGCTTTTGAGTTATTTTGGCGAAATGTGGAAGGGCAACTATTTCATTTCCTGTGGCCAACATCGCCAAATCGTCTTAAGTAAATAAGTATTTCGCATCGTCTTGTATTTGCGTGCAAGACGCACTTTGGATATGGCGTTTCGGCGGAAAATTTTAACCCAAGATTGAATAACCCAACTTTGAATATAAAAAATAACTTCTAAATGTTTCTAATGATTTTATTGGAAATTGAACTGATAATTTAAATACAATTAGCATAGTCGGATCCATAAAAAAATTAAAAAAATTTCTCGGGAGTGGGGCCACAGTACAAAGAAGTACTCGAGGGAGAGTACAGTACATGTGGATCCGATCCCTTCCGAAACAAATGTAAACAATTTTCTTTTTATAAATATTAGAGTACTAATTATTTAAGTCAATAATATAATGAATTAAATAAGTCAATAATATACATAATTACCCAATTGGCATTATTTTCTCAAAATTCTTAACATTTTAGATTTAATTTTCAAAAATTAATAGTTTTATTAAATGTCGGCCAACATAACCGCTAAAATATGGAATTGTCGATTTAGAATGTCATTTGCCAAATAAAAGGGACCACCAGATAAACACAAGGTGGCCATTTATTTATTTGTGACGTGATGACGCACGCTGGCCTATCTACCCCAAACGTTGATGGTCATCGCTATACGTGTAGGGAGCGAGAGGGGCTGGCATTTAGATAAAGCATTGGGATTATTTGAGAGGAGAGAGAGATCATTGCATGTTAGATTGATTTAGTGGTTGTTGTCTAAAGGTGGTTAAAATGCTCGACTTCCTGCTTGTCTAGAACATGGCAAAAACCGTGCTATTTTTTTTTACCTGTATAAGTGTTCCACGATTACAGGAAAAAAAAATAAGTGGACCTGTCTGAGGCGCTAGGGCCCTTGTGCCCCTCCCCCGGATCCGCCAATAGCAATTATTGCCGTAACATAACGATTCCGCTTATGTATTTTGCCCAACACATTAGTGTAGTACATTTTATTTGTCTGTACGGAACACACACGAATCGTTTAGAAGTATTTATGTGTAAAATGTGACAGACGTTTATATATCTTCCTCGCATAAGGTTATAATTATGCACGCACGTCTTTTAAATTGTTTGTTAAAGCTTCTTTTTCATCCATTGTGCCGAATCTGGGGTCGAAGAAATACAATGGTCTACCTACAGTATTGTATTCCCCCTCTCGAAGTTTCTCGGAAGTGACCTATTGAGCGTCGCAGATGCCTTGTAAACCAGTTATTAGGGGGTAATTTGAAGTCTGTATTCTTTCACATACTTTTGTGACAGTGGCACCTGCAGTACAACTCTACAAATGGAACAAACATGCTCCCCTATTCAGTAGACATCTCAAAGAAGCATTTTGAAATGAATAGTCTACAAAACACAGAAGGGGGGAACCATTTATTACTTTCCAGAGAATGTCAAAGCACATATTGTCAGAGGTTTCGAAAGAAAATGTATCAGACGAATTAAGTTCACATCTGGAAGCTTGTAAAGAAGTTTTTAAATTTTAAAATAAATTATAGCTACCAGAGACGATTTACGGCAGGGCATTCGGGGTACTCGCCCAAGGCCCCCATTTTAAGGGAGCCCTCAAAACGCTTATTAAACTAAAAAAAACTGTGAAAAAGTTAAAAATAAATTTACTAATTAGTGTTTTTTTTTTAAATCAATAGGGTTTTTTTTTTTGTTATTCTTTTTTGCAAAACTTCTACTACTTTATTCAATTAAATCACTTTTATGTTTCCTGCATGTTCATAATGCATATCATCTCGTCAAAAAAAAAAAATTATGTTCAATATAACGTAAAATATATTTTCCATATGTATGCTTTTAATTTAAATTCTGTTTGTTTTGAAGTGACCTTATCTTTGCGCATACTTCTTGAACTATCCGGGCATTTATATGAATATTATATTTAGTTGAATATTTTTTAATCTTCACTATTATTAATAATCTTAATTTAAGTTATATGATTTTTACATCTTCATTTTTTTCTGAAATAAAAAAAAATTAGTAATTAAGTATATAAGTTTTAGCAGTATTTACACTTACATTAAAGCAGATTGATTATGCTATTTTGTGTTATGTGCGTATACATAAATTTAGCAAGTCAAATTTAAGGTACGTCGGCGGGCCCCACATGTTTCTTTGGCCTGGGCCCCTAAACTTGTAAATCTGTCCTTGTAGCTCACACAAGAGGAGTTTGATATTAAGACGTATGGACAAAAAAAATATTAAATTACACAAAAGTAATAATTTACCATCGTGAAAACTGAAATCTACAACTTTTACTACAATAACGATATTTTTATATAACGTAGAGAAAAGTTGGGTATCAGAAAAACAGTCCATTAATAATCAAATGTATTAAAGTTTGAAGGTTGTTATTTTATTCAAGTTACTAATTTGATTTAATAGTGTGATCTAATAATGTATTTTATTACGAAAAATTACATAATTTAAAAAGAATACTAATAAACCTCAGAATAAAATAAAAATATAACATTATGTTAATGATTTTGTAAAATAATTGCAATATTACAATTTTTCTTAATATAAATTGAACTTTTATGTCAAAAATAGATATTTAAGACTCAAATTCCTCCATCTTACCTAACTTAATAATAATAATAATATTTACATAATAATATTGAGCGTGTGGGACTTCCACTGGAATTAATGGTTGTCATTTACAATATATGCTTTCAACACATTATGTACTTTCCAGAGGTTAAAATATATTTCGCTTAATTCTTTGAAAATAAAAAAAATCGCATTTTTTAAATTTATAATGTTATATACACACTTATAAAATTATTCATTAAAATAAATAAATGGCATTTTCATTTGTAAACGAAATATAAAAAAAGTAAATCAGTTTTCGGATGTCAGCCTCATGGAGCAATATAAGTTAAAACATTGCAACCCTTCAAGTATTCAGCTAACCAAGTAGTAAACTCAGTTTCCTCGGTCCGTGGCTTGGACTTCCAAAAGGGGTCGTTTTCTATGGCCTATTGAAAGGGGTGTGTAGATTGTCACTCAAAGGGGGGAAGGAAATCTTCGCGAATTCCCCGTGTTGAGAGGATTTTTTTTAAAAAATGTCCCCGAATTCAAAAGGTTAACCAATACGTATTGGCCATTAACCAACAATATTAATCTTTGTATTCTTCACTTTTATTGACTTATTATGGAGGTGGTATGCTATGGTCACACATATAGCATAGTTTTAATGTATATTTGAAATACGAGACTATATTTAAAATCCAATGCAATAGTACTAAGTGATTTCTAAAATATGTAAAATCCTGCATCCATTTGGGTCAAATTTTAAGTTTTCGTCCATTAAATTTCCTCATTAATTTTGATGTAAAATATAGTTTTAGTTATTGTAATTAATTTTTGAACTATATGTTTTTTTAAAAAAAATCCATTCTGTCTTTTTCAAATTGTGTTATTAATATGAAATACAGATAACAAATAACTTAGAAGTCTAATTTAAGCTGAAGTCACTGTGTTAATCGCAATAGTTGCTGCATCAATACAATGCTTTATGATTTAAAGCATAAAAGAAAAGTTGATATAATTAACTATTTTGCTGATAAATTAAGTAGAATATTTAAAATAAAAGCATGTAAAAAGCAACAGTAACTTTTAAATATTTTTTGTAAAAAAGAGTATTTAAAATATATATATATATATATTTACGTTTTTGTGTTTTAGACAATTGTTTGGTCAAGGACATTCAGGAATTAACTTTGAGAAATATGAAGATATCCCCGTTGAAGCTACAGGAGACGACTGCCCGGAGCACATTAGCAACGTAATTATTTTAGCCTTTGTAACCACCTAACGGATATGCGCTAGTATATCCATCCGTTTGGGTATTTGCCAGGTGTCAAAGCCATACATATAACAAGGTGTAAAAAAAATAATGATTTTTTTTTAAATAAAATAAAATGGATTTATTTGATGTATAATTTTTTTTTATTCAAATCGGATTTTTAAAAATTTTAATTAGATTTTTTCTAAATGTTTTAACTACTATACAGAGTTTGGTAAATACCCAATGGGTAGGGTAAATAAAAATGGGTGTTTGCTCACCCCACCTTATGTAAATACCCATCCCAATTTACATGTTTTGTGCATTTGTGTCGTGTTTAATTTCTCAGTGAGTCGATGAATAATTTTTGGGTTGACTTATTTTCCTCTGCTACTTTCATTCCCACCAATGTGTAAAAAAATCGCAATGAGATGTATTTGTGTAATGTGTATTCATTTTGTAGCATATTTTACAAACCATCCTAAAACCATATTTTTAAATACCTAAATTTTTACATATTTCGGACATTTTTTAAAGAAAAAATTACTTGGGTATTTAAAATATAAATATATATTTTTATTTATAAAAATTTTAACTAAATAGCTTTATTTCCCTTTTTACCTATGTTAGTTTTGTTTTTGAATATTTTAAATTTATTATTTTTTTTTATATGAAATTTTGAATGTCAAATATATAATGAAGATATAGGTATTTTTTACTATTTACAAAATCTTTAAAATGGAAAGGGTTAGGATTCAGGAAAAAAAAAGCTAGTTGCCTCTTTTACCAAGACATCTTACAAGCCTACTTTATAATAGTATTTTTTTGTTTGTAAATTTTAGCTTTTAATTAAATATATTTATTAGGGACATTTGGATAGGAAATATGTATATATATATATATTATATCTCCATATCTATCAAGGTATATATTTCACTATTATTACTAATGTTATTTGTCTTTTTTCAGTTTTTAGAAATGCCTCTGACTGAGTTAATTCGTTTCAACATTGAAATGGCGAGTTATAAAAGTCCGACACCTGTTCAAAAACATGCCATGCCTATTATATTGGGTAAAAGAGATTTGATGGCTTGTGCTCAGACTGGTAAGTGATATATATATATATATATATATATATATATATATATATATATATTAAATGTAATTTATAAGAGTTGCACCCAAAAGCAAAAAAATTACCTATTTAAGAATTATGTATTCGATTTATTCAGTAATTTAAAGAAAATTAAAAGTATGAAAGGTTTTCTGTACCTTGTTTGGTCATTTCTTTGAATTTTGTGGATTAAATAAATAAAATTAACACTTGCAGAGCATTTTTCCTTTTAAGAACATGAAAGCTTTCTGTATACAGATATTCTTGTTTAGAAATGGTCTATTGTTTTTTATTAGATTTGACAGTTATTTATTAATAATTCTTTGTCAATTTAAGCTAAAAATCAAACGTTTGATAAGGACAAATCAAATGTTAATTTTTTTTATGCTAACAATAATTATTTATTTGCTAAAATTATAAACTCCATTTTTAGTAATTTTTTATTTAGAGTATAGCCAAACTAATTAGTATATTTTAAGAAGTTTGAGTGAATATTAAAGAAATGTAGGTATTTACACAGAAATGCATTACTATCGCATTTAAAATGTTTTTTGATGCCTTCAAAATATATTTCAATATATTGCTTATAGTTTAAAATTTAGCAGTTTATAGCTGTATTTTATTATAAAAAAATTATTTTAGGTTCTGGCAAAACAGCTGCTTTTCTTATGCCTATATTAAATCAAATTTTTGAAGAAGGCCCTCAAAAAAATTTGCCTGTGGTAAGTATAAAGTTACATGTATTGGTTAGTTACATTACAAGTTGTATTGTACATTATCATCTATTTTGTACAGTTTCATATTCAGTTTAAATAATTTTTGTTTATTTTAATCTTAGCATTTTCTGTAAAAAAGGAAATTTTCATTGTGTACTCTAGTGAAAAATACAAATCTTTAAAAAGAAATTGTCTTGGGTGAAATAGTCCTTATGTTAGTAAAAAACAACTTCGGTTTCTTTCTTGTCGAGAAGAAGTCAACTAGCTTTTAAGTTTGTCTTGTACAATTGTTAAACATTCTTAGCCATTTTTTTATTCAAGAATTAGTTTTTTTTCTCTTATTTTAAAGAAATATGAACAGCCTGATTTGTTTACACCAACAAATTGCATACATTGAAATACATCTTGAAATTTAGGTACTTTCTAAATAATAGCTATTGATTTATATAAATTAAGATAATATATTAATTTTAATGAAAAATTAGATATTTTGTGTCTTGGATAACATAACGTAAGTTTGGAGGAACGTTAACATGTAACTTTATGTTTAAGATGAAAAAAAATCCAAAGTTTAATATTTATTCGACAGGCTCAGCCCCAGACTCGTTACCCTGGACGCATGAAGCAGTACCCTATGGCACTTGTCCTCTCTCCGACTCGAGAATTGGCATGCCAGATTTACGACGAGGCATGTAAGTTTTCGTACAGATCGCGAGTGCGACCATGTGTTGTCTACGGGGGCGCAGACCCTGTCCAGCAGATGAAGGACCTTGACCGTGGGTGCCACCTCCTGGTCGCCACTCCTGGCAGGCTAGTGGACATGATTGAAAGGGGCAAGCTGAGCCTTGAAATGGTGAAGTAAGAATTTGACTTTTTATATCAGTTGACAATTGATTTGTAAAATGTGACGCATGTAAATCATAATTCTTGGTTTTAATTATTCAAAAAAGAAGCAAATTATTTTATTTTTGTAGTAGCAAAATTTTCTGAATTTTTAAAAAGGAATTTTCTAAATTTGTAAAATGTGACAATGTAAATCATAATTCTTGGTTTTAATTAATTAAAAAAGAAGCAAATTATTTTATTTTTGTAGTAACAAAATTTTCTGAAGACAAAGATTAAATGTTATACTAGTTTTATTTAAGGTTTATTGATTGCCTGATTTTTTAACTCTTTATATTTGCTTTCTTCTGTATTATGCTCTTAACTTTCTGGTATCATGAAGTAACATCTTTGTGTTTTGCATGACAAAGCCAACAGGTTTTATCCAAAAGAATTTTTGTTCATCCATTGCAAGTATTTCTTTGCAAAATATTGTCTTTACTCTAAATTATGCCATTGTGTACAGTAGTGCTTGAAATTTATTCTTTAATCTGCGAGTCCTATGCCTTCTTGGCTCGGGAGCTACTCCAATCTCCCCTTCAATTCGCCTTTCTTAAAGTTCAAGCTCGGCCGTTCTGGTATTTTTCAAGGAGTCGGTCATAAATACAACGTTACTCTGTTTTGATCAATGCTCATATTTCATTTTGTGTAGAAAATATTTAAAAAATCAATTTACTGTCAGGGTTACCTAGTAGGTTTTTTTTAAAAGAGAATTTTATTTGCACTTTAATTACGTTTGACTAATTTTTACGTTTTCTAAATTTAATAAGTTTGGTCGTTTCTAATGTAGTTTAGTTATACTTTTACTATTTCCTTTCATTTCATTTGGTTTAATTTTGAATTGTTACCCATAGTATAATATTAAAAATTTTAATTGTAGATATTTGGTGCTGGATGAAGCCGATAGGATGTTAGACATGGGATTTGAACCGCAGATACGTCGTATTGTTTTGGAGGACAACATGCCTCCCTTGGGAAAAAGGCAGACTTTAATGTTTTCTGCAACATTCCCTAAGAAAGTGCAGGTATGTATTATTGATAGTAATTCTTAATGTTTACTTTTTTTATATTCTTAATGCTTCTATGTGCATGACCATGACAACTCTGATGTATCGGGGATCATGCTTATGTCCATTATAAGTCTTTTTTTTTTTTTCCGCCAGACTTGCATAGTATTATAATTTTTTTAAACGTTTTTTTTTACTGTTAACATTGTCACCGTTTTTACCATTTAACAACTTGGTTCAACTCGAGTACAGCTCTGTAACAAACATGCAGCATTGAAGTATATTTGAAAAAAGGAATAGATCCTCACCGCGTTTCATCTCCACCCTTTAAATGTTATTCAATACTTTATTAGTTTTAGTTAATCTTAACATTCTTCTAAATAAACTTTTTTAAAAAAAGGCTGTATTTAATAAAGCTATTTGTTTTCAGGAATTGGCTCGCAATTTTTTGAGCAACTATATTTTCCTTGCCGTTGGACGCGTGGGCAGTACATCCGAGAACATCACTCAAAAGGTAGTGTGGGTGGATGAACACGACAAAAGATCCTTTTTGTTAGATCTTTTGAATGCTGCTGGACTCAAGAATGCAATAAATTGTAAGTATTGTTTTAGGGGGTAGTGATTGCTCAAAACTTATATAGTAGAACATAATCAAATTTATCACTAAAGGTCGAAATAAAATTTATGCTTGTTATAAAGCAATAGTCTGTCTGTAGATAGAATACTGCTTGGAATTCTATTTCCCTGTTTATTCAGTAAACATGTGAATACCTATGAACGGATTTGGTGATATTTTTCAGTATAGCTTTAAAGTTGGTGTTAACAAACAAAAATAATAATGTACTTTCTATCTCTTTTCCATTAAAAAATCTAGTAAATTTAAATGAAATCTAAAATTTGCAGGTTTTTAACCATTTTATAAAATAAGTTAATTCATGCTAAATTTCTAATTGTTTTGCATTCAAATTTTTATTCATGCATAATTGCCTATAAAAACCATCTGAATGATTTTTTTTCGTATTCTGAGTGTTTGAAGGAGCTTTCATTCTGTATGTAATGCTTGCAGCCCGTGACTCCTTGACATTGACTTTCGTGGAGACTAAGAAAGGTGCTGATGCTCTTGAGCAATTCCTTTCCAAGGAGGGATATCCAGTCACCAGCATCCATGGGGATCGATCCCAGAAAGAAAGGGAAGAGGCCCTCTGGTCATTCCGCACCGGAAGAACCCCCATCCTGGTCGCAACAGCCGTAAGTATAAAACTTGATGCTTTCTCGATTGTTTAGTCAACATTTAAATGGCTTATTTAAAATGGATTTGTTAAAATATTAAGATATTTTAACTGTGATAACAGACAACCTAAATTTTATTGTATTGCCAAAAGAGATTGAATTATATTTTGTTTTAAGAAATTTACAAGGAAAAATCTAAAAGAAATAGAATGGGGGATATTAGCAAATGGAATAGAAAAAAATATTTAATGTACATAATGAATAAAAATAATGCATGATAAATGCGTGAGTAATAGAAAAGTTTTGTGAAATTTTATTTTATTTTTACATGATTTTTAAAATTTTCATTTAATATGATCTAGCCAAAAGGGATTATAGTTGTGTTTGGCTCTTTTTAAAAGTAATGTTTTTTCTATTATAACTAAGTATTGCAGTTATTGAGTACACAGGTCTCACAACTGTGTGCCATGTTCCCTAAAAGTCCCTTTTTTGTAAAAAAATCTCTAAAATTCTATGACCAATGTTCTTTTTTCCATATTCAACTTTTTTTACAAATCCCTACATTTCCGGTTGAAAATTATTGTAAAGTGCAGGAAAGGAGAATTCGGATTCGTCCTCCACCTACTATTTCCCAACTAAGTGTTTCTGCTGATGGGTCAATCGTAATTATAACCACATGATTTAAATCGCTTCCAAAATTAGTGCAGTTCGTAAACAGTTAGCGGAGTTGGAGCTAGTGATCTTCTGTTATATTCTGTTTTGTTTACTTTTATTTGTGATTTTAACATACTTTGCCAAATTTATTTGAGATTTTTAAACTATTGTAGTGGAAATGGTGGAATTATGGAATGGTGATTGTTCTTTACTCCTCTCGAACTGGAAGAGAAAAGGCAACTTTAATGCGTAAAACTGGGTCCAAACCTATAATCATAGAAAAATATAACAATTGTTAAAATTAGGTTTTTAGCAAAATTAATGTACATAAGTCTATCCTTTGATAAGAAATGTACAAAAGTGCTCAGCTTTTGGGTCCAAGTAACCCTAATTTATGATAGTCTAAAAAATTTAGGTTCCCTTGGGGATGTAGTTGAAATCTGTTGCAAGCCCAGAGTACAAGATGGTTGCATGACCTGTTATCAATAAGTTTAAGATTACGTTGACAGATATACTTTAGTTCAGTATTTTTTAAAAATTGATTTAAATTATCAACATTAAGTTAAGTTTTATTCCCTTTCCTTTAATATTAGGAAATTAATATCAAATAATTTATTTTATGAAAAAGCAAGTAATAACTTTACATCCTTTCTGATAAGATTTATGTATTAAATGGAATCGTTTTATTTTTAATAAGGTTGCTGCTAGAGGTTTAGATATTCCCAACGTGAAACATGTAATTAATTTTGATTTACCAAGTGATGTGGAAGAATATGTGCACCGTATTGGACGTACTGGAAGAGTTGGAAATTTAGGTAAGTTTAAATTTCTTATTTGTGCAATCATTTCAAATTTGTTTAAACAGCTTTATAATTCCAGTTTACATGAAGTATTTGCACCTTTGACCTTTAAAACACCTCAAATGATACTTGTTTTACTTTATCTTTTATTAGTTTTAGTACGGATTTTTTTTTTTTTTTTTTTTTTTTTTGCAATTAAAGTTAAATTTTGTATTTGATTAGTTTCAAATGTTAAGATACAGAAGCAAGGATAACCATTAAGTTTGAAATTTGGTTTTATTACCAGATTAATTTGTGCTACAGGCTTTTCTGTTTAATTCCATCTATTTTTACTAGTATAGGTTTTGTAATTACAATTTTGTAAAAAATATTATTTGTTCAAAAATGTTGCCTTAAAGTAACTATTTTTGTAATATTTCTAGGACTCGCAACTTCATTCTTCAATGAAAAGAATCGGAATATGGCTTGTGATCTGGTGGAGCTAATTACAGAAACTAGACAAGAATTGCCCGATTGGCTAGCAGCTTTAGCTAAAGAAGTTCAAGTGGAGCATCGTTCCAACAATCAGCGCAAATATGGAGGCAGAAGGTATGTCATTTTATTCAGCTGTAGTATTTTTTTTAAAAAAGAAACTACAGTTGAGATAATATATAAATTTGTACTGGAAGTTAGTTTAGTATGTTATGTAGGGTTGAGAACGGAGACAGGAGTTATGACACACTGAGAGAAAATAATTTTGACTTGATTGCAGTTTATAGTTTATTATGCTAAAGTTGTATTTTTTAAAAAAAATTTTAATGTACTTTAAATTTATTTTATGATACATTTATTTAGTATGTAGATTTAAAATTCTTCAATAGCCTTGAATACTGTACTGCATAAGGAAAAATTTAAACTTTAAGGTATGCATAGTTAACATTTATTATATTAAGTTCTTACAATGCCTAAGAAGAAAGCAGTCACGCTAGTACTTTTTGGAACTTATTTAATTTTTTTATATTTTTAATAATCTGCTAATATTTTAATTTTTGACAATAATAAAACTAAAAGCTTCAATTTAAAAATGACTTAAATCTACAAATTGTGATATTGTAAAAATCGAAGTTATGGAATTTCAAATAGAGAGAAAGGAATGTTTAATACAATGATTTGCAAGTGAAATAAAGTGTCGAGCTGAATATATTAAAGTGACATCTCATCCATCCTAAAATATTTGGTAATTTAAGTTTCATATTTATATTAAATACTGGGAGTATTGGATGGGTGGTGGGGGGAGTACAAAATATGTGGAGAATTTTAGGGATGAAACGGATATCCGGCTTCTTTTTAACTATCCGATATCCAGAAGTAAAGTGCCGGATATCCGATTTTCCATGCCGGATATCCGGATGAATAAAACATAGAAGATTTTTTTTTGTGGCGATCAATTTTCTTTGTTCTTGCCTTAACTGTTATCCTGAAAATTCTACCAATGTATTCACAGTGTGCAGATTCTCCCTTTAACCAATAGACTTTAAAAAAAACACTTTTTTTCAAATTTTTAACTTTAAAATTATATTTTTAACGAATTGTTATGGTGGAGGGTCATTATATCTCACAACTAATATAAACTTGAATTAAAAAATAAATTTCTCAAAAGTTTAAGCAAACCTGAGTTTTTATGTTTGGAATGAAAGGGCATATGGTAAAATTACAATTATTCAGAAATTTAGTGTAAAATGTACAAAACATACGACCATTGCTAACAGCACCCTAGAATAACCCTTTGTAAATAAATATGTTTTTTGAATGTTTATTCAATTTTGGTATCACTTTAAAGATAAGAAATTGGGAAATATTACAGAATAAAAAAAATATTTTTCAATATTTGACCGATTGCCATTTTTTCTAGTGTTTATGAGAAGTTATTTTTATAAAAAATAAACTGCCGGATATCCGATATCTGGTTTGTAATGTGGGCCGGATATCCGATATCCGGCAAAACCACTATCCGGTTCATCCCTAGAGAATTTAAAGTTGTGACTTAAGCTTTTTAACTATACATACCCAGAGCATTCAAATAAAAAAAATCAGTCCATCAGCAGAGCATAACTTTAAAATGACAGTAAAGATTGTGTGTAGACAAATAGAATAAATGCTTCCTCTTTTTCAGATATGGGGCTGGAGGTTTTGGCTCTCGCGACTACCGTCAAATCGGGCGTGAGCGCGGAGGAAGCAACGCTAACCGCAGCGTGCCTCCTCCTAACTTCACTCCCTCAAATTTTGCTGCTCCATACGCTGGGAACCACTTCATGAACACCTACCGCAACAACTACGGAGGGAACTACGCGGCCCCGGCCACAGACTGGTGGGGCAACTAGGGCCTCCCTGCTCCCCACTTCACAGCAGATTTATTCTTTTTCTTGACTCTAGAGGTGTTTGTGCTCTGTGGAAATATATTGCATAAATGTATGCTTGTTGGATTCATTTATCATGCACAGTAGTTGAAATTTATAAGTGTTTTTAGTTTTAAAAAATTAACTTTGTCGTCAAGTGTCTTGTTAACAAATGTGCGTGTGTATATGCAGCATCGAGCAATGAGTGGAACTTTTATTTAATAAATATTTTGCTTTATGGTGACTGCTTTTTGAATGTAATTTTACTTCATGTGTGGCAGTAGCTTCTGATGTTTGCCAGTGGCTTTCTTTTATTTTATTGCACTGAGTATAATGTAGTGTTTAGAGTCTCTTTCAGTCCCCATTGCTGCTATTTAAGTTTTATACATCGAATATCATTGTATAAATTGATGTCCAAAAAATAACGGACATCACCATTGTTTACCATCGTGTTATTTATTGCCTAGGAACTGATTTTGAAAGTACGATATTTTTTCCGGTAAAATTTGCACAATATAAACTGTGTGGGGCACTCAGTCCAACAAAACTGAACCACATTTTAGCTTTCAGTTAATACAAGATAGCTTATTAGCATCTTGAGGATAACACTTAAGATACATGTATATTTCTACACCAATTTGTCATTGTCACATAAAACTCATCTAGAATGCATTAAAATTAAATAAAAATTTTTTAAATATATTTTTTGTGTTTCACAGTTTACTACTTATTTTGTGGAAGTCTTCTATCTCGTGCAGTCTTTTTGTCGTAATTTATTTGTTTCCATCTGAAGAAAAGTTAACGTTTTACTTTGGCATGAGATAGTTTTAAATATTCCTTTTGTGTGTTGTTTGACGTTGCACGTTTTTGTTATCTTATGAGATTTTTATGTGTTATTTAATTTGTTGAAGTATTTTTTTACCAAACAAACTATTAAATAAAGTATTGGTGTGGAAGCTGTGTGAACAAAAATGAATGAGTGAAATATTGAACTAGTGTATTGGTTGCATTAGTTTTATATACAAAAAAAAGCGTGTGATCTTGTAGCAATTTTGGTAACATCTACATGTATATACTATTTTAAAGAAGTTCTATTTCTGTTTTGTGACTTGTGTTACGAACTTCTTAAAATGAAAAAAAATGTCCAACCCTATCCGTCTGTTTAAGATGGTTGTTCTATTAGTGTTTATGTAATGTTATATGCTACATGCGAGGGGAAAAATGTGCATTTTTAAAGTTGCTGTATCCAAGTATTTTTAATATACTGCAATACAAACTACGTCAAATAAAGCAGCAAGGGGACCTATATTACTATTTATAACTTTATATGAAGTATTACTGTTTAGGCTGTGTGTGTGCATATAGATCTCTTGCGATACTTGTGACATTTCTGTGTTTTTTGCCGTCCCAAAGCGCGGTTTGAGCTAATGCTCTTGTTTTTCCAAGTTGGCATTTACTCTGCAAAGTGACAAAATTTGGAATCTTACCAGTCCATCGTGCTGTTAAATTAACATGTAACTTTATTCTTTTTCACTGCTAGTTTTTCCATTTTTGTCTTGCAAAAGATATAAATTGTTTTTCACCTTAAACATATTTTTTTTAAATTAGTTTTTATTTAACAAGATAATATATTTGGCTTTTTAAACCTGTATTTGACTTTTTAAACTTTGCTCATTCCCGAACTTTTGTCACTTTGCACTTTTTACTTTAAACTAGATTACTCTAGTTATCCCATTTAAGGCATTTATTACTGGTTCTGTGTATTTTATTTATATATTAGGATGTGATTATATTTGGGTATTATATTGTAACTTGATTTCCATGCCTTAAATGGGGTTAATAGTGTTGTCTTTATTATGTCAGCCTTGCCATTAATCAGAGGTTGATAAACAAAGCCTATGGTATGAAAATAATGACCGTTAAGGTTTATAGTTTTATACATAATGCTGTTCATTTTTTCTACTGTACCTCGTAGGGGGTTCAATTTATAAGTGTTTGCTTAACCGAGCAAAATGTGGCAGGGAGACTGCTAAGTATGCCTGTCAAATTAATAGGCTTTCAATGCAATTAAATTAAATGCAAGTTGTATGACAAGTGCAAAAAAAAAAAAAAAAAAATTGCAACCTTTGACATGCAAATTTGTCCAATTTTTGCTAGTCTAGTTAGTCTGCGATTAAACTAAGGTGTGTAGTTTAAGCAGGCCTAAAATTTAAATAGAATAAACTATTATTTTGCATTCCTAATCTTTATTTAAGAACAGTATTTTTGATTCAATTTCCGGTGAATAATCTATGAAATCTCATGGTAACTCGTGAGGTTGCCGACTAAGAAATGATCTTCTGTAAATAATATTTAAACGTGAACCCTATTCTTACATTTCATGTGTACAGAACCAAGTTTAGGATATCTGCATTTTTACATATGGAGTGAAATAGCTGAAACTATTGAGTTGAGAAAATCAGTAAGAGTGATAAGTTAAAAAAATAAACAATTATGTTGTATTTGTTTCTGGTGCTTTGTGTGCCGTGTCTTGTCTATGGCTGAACATTATATACAGTATGCATACATGTGGTTATTCTATCAGATGTGTGTGCAAGTAAGCAAAGCTTGTAACATTACTTGGTTACATTTTTACATGAGTCTTGTTTTGTCTAATTTCTATTAAAAACGGAACACAAGTATTATAATAGCTAATGCTAAAGAATATTCATGATTGAATGTCAGTAGTTTGATATAACTACTGAAAATTTTAAAGTTTAAAAATGGGATTTAAGAATATCCTGTTCTTACCTGCATTTTAAACGATAAATAGCAGACAAACCATGTGATGTTGCTTTATTTTCACTTAAATATCGAAACTGTGATACTTTTAGAGTTACAGTTGTTTCTGTTTGTGTTTCTTTTCCCATAATGTTCCATGAGTTTTTAGGAGTTTAATTTTACATAGGGAAAATGATTTTCCTTCTTGAGCTTGCATATTTCCTTTGAAACTATTTATATCCTGAAGTGATTAGCTGCTAGTTTTTAATTGCATAATGTATGCTGACAAAGAGCTCTTTAAAGTGTAATATGTATTGCATGACATGCAGAAATTATGCCTTTCAAGTTATCACACTGCCCTTTTATGATTATCAAAATTCTTCCTGTGCAACTGTTTTTATTAGGCGGGGCCAAATAAATTCTTCAATTGAAATAGTTAAAAAAAAGATCTATATTAAACTCTGTGGCCCCAACCTATGTGCACATCTGAAAGTGCCTCTGACTATTTATCTTGAGTTCATGTTATGTTTAGTCACAAATTATTTATTTTCTGAACTACATTCAGCAGACGGGCTAATTACATTAATTGGCTTGCTGTTCGTTTTTATTTGCTTTGTTGCCAAGACTAAAATTTTATTGTTCAGTTACTAAATTATCCTAATTCGAATGTGTTTCTAATTTATTAGATTTGAAGAGTTGGAAAAACATATTTTTAGACATTGCAGTTATGAAGTGTTTTGTTTATCTTTCAAATAGGTTGAGTATTTATTGTGTTTTATTGCAGCACTTAAGTATTAAATGGTGCTTCCAATTTTATTCGGTTATATGTGCGAAGGTTTTAATCGTCACTTGCCAAATAGCGGCAGTGTTCATGGCTATTGACTAGTTATGAAAACCTGAAGCATAATTTTTAAGTGGCCATTGTTATCAATCTGTATATATAATTTAATGAGCATAGTGTACAGGCCAAACTTTTCATCAGTTCACTTGAATTTAACACCCCATCTCGCATAAAATTTTCTAGTCTGTAAAATTTCTGATGTAAAAATACCTTTCATGCCGTGACCTTATCACATTTCATTCTTTCCACATCATTTTGTCATGGTTGTCTCTTATATGGTCCTGAACTTTGTGATCAAAAGAACATTTTCTTTTAAATCATTGGTGAGTCTATTTCCTACTTTTCCTATTTATTAGTTGTAGAGACTATCCCTCGGGATGTATTACAGACATTCCATCAAACAAGTGCTCAGCATTTTCCATTTAACTTTTTGTGTATATTAGTGCCTTACAGTGCACCTCGGTGCATGGTTACATGGGGTACTCTTTTTCTGTATCTAAAATCCTTCTGTGTGCGATGGGGTGCGACAAAAATTCATTTTGTACTTAAATTGCATTGTCTGTGATAGCATCGGTTGCATGCCATTCACAGATCTAATTAAGGAGAGCACAATTGTAAAACTGTGACCATTCTATCTTACTGTGTTTAATTATGAGATCTGAACGCGGTCGAAGAGACTGCCTCGGGAGCTCTCGACAAAATACAAACTACAATCTCCCCATATTGTACATATGTTATTTTAAAATTTCAGTCGCCCATGTTGGGTTAAAGAAAGAAAATGTAGTGTTATTGTTTACAAGCGAAATTCGTCGAGGAACCAAATTTATGATAGTCATTTTCTTTCACTCTGGTTTCTGAAGAAATCGATTCAAACAGTGTTCAAAATAACCTATAGAGCTTCACAAATGGGTAAGTTAAATTAACTTCAAAGTTAAGGTTTAGCAATAGGCTAATGAAATTTCCGATGTTTTTAAAAGGTTGATTTACCAGATGAGGATTAAAGATCTTGCTTGTACATAGGCTTTGTATCAGAATCACGTGGGATGGCAAAAATAAATTACTAATGAAAATAGTTTCATGTATTTGTTGTAATATATGGTTGATTCCTCCCAAAAAAATTTGTAAGTGAGGTATGACACCATTTTTCTATTGTAAAACTTGCTGTGAACTAAAAAAAAATTAAACTAATTGAAAGTATTCTGTGTCTTGACTTTTTTTTTTGTGTGTGGAAGATTGTTAGTTTATTAATGTTTTTAATATTGAATATGTTTTACAAAATGTAACTTACTTATTTGAATTAATTTTTATTCCGCATTAACTGATGACGAGTTTAAAAAATTGGGATATTGGTGATTTTTAAGGTATAATTGTTTGAGTGAAAAGGTTCTTTAAAGATGTTATTGCGAGTGCTGTAGACAGTGCAGGATTTGCGTCTAGGGCAACAAGGTACAGAATATAATATATATATTTTAAAGTTTTATATTTATAAAATTATCCAAATTTACTCAATTCTTTGGCGCTTAATGTTTTGAAAAAGTTTGCTAATTGAAATCACACATTCTATTTGTTCCCCACTGGTTTTAAATTTGATAGAATTTGACATAAAGTGACTTCTGAAGAACATATCTTAAATTGGCTGGTTGTAGAGTGGATTCAATTTTATTATGTAATAAATTATAAAAGAATTTGAATATAATTGTTCTTCTACCTGCACTCCAACGAATTTTTTTTAAAAATCCAAGTAAGGTAAAGGCCACTTTCATCGCTACCCCAATATTTCTTATATTTTTCATGTTAAAATAAGCCGACATGTATTGCTTATGTCTGAATTTTTTCTATTTTCTTTTGAAACCTATTTTAAATGCAATCTGCTATTAATACACTCAGCAAGTCAATGGAGTGGTTAAAAAGGAAGACTAAAAACTATTTGTTTGGCAATATAAAAATTAATTCTATAAGAAGTAAATATAATATTTATGCATTTAATATTTCTACAATGCTATGGTATTGAAAAACACCACTAAAAAAAAAATAGGGGTTACTAACAGAAGTTATGGTTAGAGTTCAGTGGTAAATAATAAGAAAGCCCTTAAGTTTAATATGAAAATCGTAAAAATGTATTACATTTTTTTTTTCATCTGTGTATACAAGATATTTGTTAGAAGGATACCATATTAAAATTATTAGTTGTTCTTTTCATCATACCGAGTTTTTTATGAGCCTGTCATGTATGTATAACTTAAAATAAAAATTGGCGTTATAAATTATACCAAGGAACCAAAGTTCCTCATATTAATTTTTCAGGCGAGATATTTGTTGATGTTATAATGATCAATTATATTATTTGTTTTTCTTGTGTAAATGTTAGAACAAATTATTTATCAGTTTTTAAAAATAGTCTATTATTCAAAGACCAAGTGCGTAATTTGAGTTCACTTTGTAAAAATAAGATTACAGAATATGAGATTTACATGCAGATTAAGATTCTATCGACTATTTGGGAAATTTTCGAATTAAATTTGTTTATTTTTTACTTGGGAAGTAAATCCCCACACATTGGATAGTTTTGTTAGGAAAGTGAAAATTTTCAAAAAGAATAATATATTCAGTAATTGTTCGTAATTTATAAGAAGTACCTGGTGATTAAAAAAAATAATCATTCCCTCCCACAAAAAGAAAATTACGCCTATAGACATAATTTTGTAGACATTTATAGACATAAAACGCGTTGTTCGATTTTCTTTCAATTTGGCAGGAGAATGTTCCTTTAAGTCATTAAAATCGACTTATGTACGTTTAAAAAAAAATTGTGGTTTGAAGCAGAGAGTTGTAATATTACTCTATGGTGGGAGGTCTACTATTTCCAGAACTACTAGTGGAAATAATATTTTAATCAAGACTGGCCTGTTTTTGATCGAGTGTTAACGATATCCTGATTTAAATCGACCTTTCGGCATTTCGTCTGTTTGTAAATTTATTTGTTGCTTACTCACAGCCAAACGCGTTGTTTCAAATTTGGAAAGCATTTTCTTTGAAGTAATTAAAATCGATGTATGTATTCTTAATTGATTTTGGCGCCAACCAATACCGCCAAACGCGCCACGGAGACCGGTTCTCAATTCGACCTGCATTTTCTTTTCATGTATTTTCGTGCTCGTGCATGATTTCTGTTTTTGTTCAGATATTTCAGATATTCGAATATTTTTATGTTGAATAGGGATTCTCTCACTTTGGAACCTTTTTGATAAAATATCCGATTATCCAGCATTTAACTATCCGGAATTCTCAATTAACTGTACGGTTAAAAACAAATTATCGTCCGATTTAGGGGATTTTTTTTGATGGATGTACATAAATACAATTTAGTAAAAAATGAAAAAAAATATTACGGAGCGTGGAAAAATGTTACCTACAAATTGAGTTTCCTTGTGAATGACAGCAGGGGGCGAAGCCCCATGATAAATTCAAAAACTAAAAAGGGAAAAATGAAATAATCTTTTAAAAAAAGAAAACCGACTTTTAGAAAAGGTAAAAAAACAATTTTTAATATTACGAACAAGTTGAAAAAATTTAATTATATAATATTAATTTTATACTTAATACAACTTTTTGAAGTTGGTGCCAATTTACAAAAATCATACCTAAATTTTTTTGGTGTCGATTTAAAAACGTTGTAATAAGTATAAAATTATAAGAAATAATTACATATTTTCAACTTATTCATAATATTTATTTAATTATTTAACGCTTTAATTTTTTTTATTGCAAGGAAGTGGAAGTTTTACTATTTGATTTCGTTTCAAGTTTCAGAATGATGACCGTTTTAGTACCGGATGTACGTTTCATGTAAATGGATCATGTAAAGTTTAGCTTTTTTTTGGTCGCGAAGTCTACTGTTCCCAGAACTATATTAGTTACAATAAGGTGAAAATAAATTGGAGGGGAGAGGCAGTCTCCCACACTGCCACATACTCTTTCAGTAGTTGTTTCTTAATAAAATAAATAATAATATAAAATAAATAATGATAATAATAATATCAAATAAATAATGATAATAATAATATCAAATAAATAATGATAATAATAATATCAAATAAATAATGATAATAATAATATCAAATAAATAATGATAATAATAATATCAAATAAATAATGATAATAATAATATAAAATAAATAATAATAATATATAAAATAAATAATAATATAAAACAAATAATAATAATATAAAACAAATAATAATAATAATATATAAAATAAATAATAATAATAATAATATAAAACAAATAATAATAATAATATATAAAATAAATAATAATAATAATAATAATCAATAAATAATAATAATATAAAATAAATAATAATAATAATATAAAATAAATAATAATAATATAAAATAAATAATAATATAAAATAAATAATAATATAAAATAAATAATAATAATAATATAAAATAAATAATAATAATAATATAAAATAAATAATAATAATAATATAAAATAAATAATAATAATAATATAAAATAAATAATAATAATAATATAAAATAAATAATAATAATAATATAAAATAAATAATAATAATAATATAAAATAAATAATAATAATAATATAAAATAAATAATAATAATAATATAAAATAAATAATAATAATAATATAAAATAAATAATAATAATAATATAAAATAAATAATAATAATAATATAAAATAAATAATAATAATAATATAAAATAAATAATAATAATAATATAAAATAAATAATAATAATAATATAAAATAAATAATAATAATAATATAAAATAAATAATAATAATAATATAAAATAAATAATAATAATAATATAAAATAAATAATAATAATAATATAAAATAAATAATAATAATAATATAAAATAAATAATAATAATAATATAAAATAAATAATAATAATAATATAAAATAAATAATAATAATAATATAAAATAAATAATAATAATAATATAAAATAAATAATAATAATAATATAAAATAAATAATAATAATAATATAAAATAAATAATAATAATAATATAAAATAAATAATAATAATAATATAAAATAAATAATAATAATAATATAAAATAAATAATAATAATAATATAAAATAAATAATAATAATAATATAAAATAAATAATAATAATAATATAAAATAAATAATAAAAATAATATAAAATAAATAATAATATAAAATAAATAATAATAATAATATAAAATAAATAATAATAATAATATAAAATAAATAATAATAATAATATAAAATAAATAATAATAATAATATAAAATAAATAATAATAATAATATAAAATAAATAATAACAATAATATAAAATAAATAATAATAATAATATAAAATAAATAATAATAATAATATAAAATAAATAATAATAATAATATAAAATAAATAATAATAATAATATAAAATAAATAATAATAATAATATAAAATAAATAATAATAATAATATAAAATAAATAATAATAATAATATAAAATAAATAATAATAATAATATAAAATAAATAATAATAATAATATAAAATAAATAATAATAATAATATAAAATAAATAATAATAATAATATAAAATAAATAATAATAATAATATAAAATAAATAATAATAATAATATAAAATAAATAATAATAATAATATAAAATAAATAATAATAATAATATAAAATAAATAATAATAATAATATAAAATAAATAATAATAATAATATAAAATAAATAATAATATAAAACAAATATATGAATTTCTATATAACTAAGTTTCTGGATAAAAAACAATAGATATCTATAAAAAAATATTTTAATAAATGTACCAATAAATCTCCTGTGAGATTTACGACCCTGAAAATAGAAAAGTACGACAATTCCCCATCAGATGTCGCTACGAACCGCTGAAACTTCGGAACCATCGACGACGGAGAAAGTAGAGGCGGAGGTTTTTCAACTCCTCCTTGTGTTTGTGTGGTTTTAATGGGAAATTGCGAACTCTCTTGTAGTATGTTGAAGAAAGTAAGCAAGCTGCGAGTGATTCACGGGGTGTTGTAAAGAAGGCTGGGTTTCGTTCGTCCTGCACTACCTATGGATTACATGAGCTTTGGCCGGTGTGTGTCTTCCGATCGAATGGATACGAAACTGATTGTGGATTAAAGTGCAGAATTTTTTTCACTTTTATCGCAGTGTGTGTGTATGGTTTCCCATAGATAGTGACGCGTTTCCCTACGTGGAACAAGAATACTGTAGACATCATGGCGCTTACCCAACCGAGTGTCAACTGCAGTTTGGACGACATCGATTTAAATAGTTTAAAGGTAAGATCGCATATTATTCTTAAGAAATATTGAAGTTGTTGTAAAAAAGCACTCTCGGTTCCTTGTAGTCTGTTGGTGCGAATTTTTTTTACCGGTACCCTAAACCAATTTTAGTCATCGAATATTTTAAAATTAAGTATTTATTTTTTTAGTTTTGTTTTCAATAACAATACTCCGATCTGCCAACATTTTGGGAATTTCTTGCGTACCACGTTTCTATATTCATAAAGTGTCTGATCGTTCTTATCTGAAAGTATCGGGGAAATGTCTAATTTATTTGGCTTATATTACTAGTTATTTTATGTAAAATTGTAGTTTAATACTTTCATTAATAAGCTGCAAGGGAACTAATATTATAATTGCCGAATTTGAAGCTATATTTTTGTGGCATTGCATAGCAACAAATGTATGTATCAAACAAACGCGAGTGATAAGGGTATAATTTGTACACACACATGTGCAATTGCACAATGCATGCTTAAGCTATTTATGTAACTTTTTGATAAACACCTTATTTTTTTATTCCGTAATTTTTAAAAACCGCTTATTTATATCACAAGTTTAATAAATAATTTTTTTCGCCCATAAGATGTGTAATTAAAATAAACCATTTTCTTTCTTTGCAAAAGTATAGTCTCTGTAATCTTTTACGCTAAAATATTTTTATATTGATGCATTGTCGTCGAATCACCCTCATATTTGTGGGCTTTTCTGAAAATTTAACTTTACCCCCCCCCCCCCCAATTTAGTCTACTGAATTGTTTACTCACTCTCCCCATTTTGAAGTTCCAAACTTGTGAAGTTTTGCTAATTAGCAACACATTTAGTGTAAATTATATATTTCAATACATATAATTATAAGCAGATATTTCTTCAATGATGTGTTGTTAGTTTCCCTGAGTTTCAATTCTGTTGTGTGGAAAAAATTACTAAGGCAGTAGTAAATGAGGTGTAGAAATTAATCTGATATTTAGATTAGCAGTCTTCAATAATTGCTTAACAGTAGTTTCAAACTGTGAATGGCTTAGAGAGTTTTTCCATCAAGAATATGTAAGAATGTTTTTGGATTTTTTACAAGAATTTTTATATACATAGAGAAAGCTCATTTATTAGGTTATACTATTTCTCCTTCTCTCCATCCACGTCGCTTGCTGTTATATTAACCTTTCCCCCATCCTCAACTATCATGTCGCAATAAATTTTTGCAGTTAAAAAACACTCATTAAACTTCCATTGTGTGCATTTTATCAAACATCCCATCAGAAGATAGTAATTTCTGTAAAAAGTTCCTAAATCAAAGTTTGTAAAACAAATTTCAGAATTTTTTTAAAGTTTCGCTATGTGATACAACCACTCGGACCCTCTCCTCTTTCTATGTCACGTGTAGTGTGACATGGAAAAGGGGGGGGGCTATTGTTATAATAGGTCCTGACAGAAGCATAATTTAATCTTTTATTTAATTTTTATCTAGAAACCCGCTAAGTGTATTATATAAAATTTTCGAAAAACAAAGAAAACATTCCATCTTTGATCTTATTATACTATTTGGCTTAACTGTTTGAGTCCCGAGCAGCACGATCGTGCTGTTGAGATTTTATGTCGAGAAAACCCAGTACATTTCGAACATTGTGGACAACTGACGGTGGGTTACCGATTGTTGAAGTCACACGCTCAGATTTACTGAAGCAAGTACATCACACGGCTCCTTTTAATGTAATTAGAAACGCTTATGCAGGAATATGTTCGATCGCTTTGCAAACTGCAATAAATGTGACGTAGTGATGAGAAAAAGATGAGAATCGCGTTACCTAACAAATCCAAGTTTGGTTTTATTAATTAACGTTGCACTAGAGCTGCACAGTGGGCTATTGGCAACGGTTCAGGGCCTATCTCGAAGGAAAAACCCGGCTCCGATTGGGATTCATCGATGTAAAATAAACAAAGCGCTATCGCGCTGCTTGGGTCTTTTAGTACTCATTTAGAAAAAGTGCGGTTGCGCTGTTTGGGATTCTTCGACAGTGTTTTTGGGACAGTGTTTTTGGGACAGTGTTTCGACAGTGGGACTCGAACGGTTAAAATAAATGACAGTATTAGTTATCATCTTTACGAAGTGGATGTTGCCTTTAATTAAATTATAATATTTATTCCTTATTAAAATGTGTTTTCCATACAATATTCTAATTCCGTAAAAAAAAAATCATAAACTCGTCAATAGACTATTTAATTTTGCATTCATTCTCAACATGTTACCTATTGAATGTCGGTTCCCACGTTTCTTTATTAAACTCAATATTTATAAAAATAACTAGGGATGAACTGGATTGTTTACCAGATATCGGCGGACATTACAAACTGGATACCAAATATCCGAAATGGTTTTTGGATTTTTTTTATGAAAAGATCTCTTGATAGTACTGTTCATATTCTTCTGCTTTTGAAATATTTCCAAATTTCTGATCAAAATTGCACTATATTTAAATGATAAAACTAGCTGATACTAGACTGGAGAATAAAACAATTTCTAATGTATACGGACAGAGATGTAGCTACGCACCCTTTACATAGTCACACATGTGGATTGTTCAAACTCGAAGACCCTCCAAGATGATGTGGCTGGTTCTGAATGTCTGCAGCATATCTTCCTGGTACTATCTATTCTGTGACCCGTGTCTAAAACACACTTGTCAGGTTTTAACGGGAAAGTTATCACTTTACTACTTACCCACTTGAATAGCCTGAGAGAAATTCCAAGGAGAATTTGCAGAATACATTGGTAGTATTTTCAGAAAAATACTTAAAGCAAGAACAACAGATAATATGTCGCCACAAAAAAATCTATACTGCATTTTATTCATCTGGATATCGGTTTCCGGATATTGGATAATTACCGGATAGTTAAAAATCAGCCGGATAATTACCTGATATCCGTTTCATTCCTAAAAATAATACATAACACGGAAAGGTAGTTAAGAGCATTTTGACATGCTTTTACCATATGAATTCTGATTCCATAATTAAAAAAAAAATTCATTTAACTGGTTTCTGAAATAAAGGATTCAATTGTAGATACTTTTCCAAGTCGACCTATTTAAAGTAAATTTAAACTGCAAATGCACCCTTTAAATCATTCTCTACAGCATAAACAATTTACAGTTACAACTTTTGGGAATATTTGAAGATTTGCGATGGGTATTCATGCTTAAATATGAAATAAAGGTAAACATATTTATGTTGAATATCATGCAAATTTCTAATACCTTTTTGCAGGGTATTGACAAGAGAATTACAACAGCTTCACTTTAGCTATGGTGTTTTCTCTAAAATTTCTGTTGGGACTCAAGATGAAACATTTAAATTTTCCCCCTTGTACCTTTAACGTTCTGACACTATGAGTAAGATGTCTTGATCAGTGATCCCCAGTTTTCACAGTAATGTGCATATTTTTTTAAGTTGAATAAACCTTTTTTAATATATTAAAAAAAAAAATCCAGTGTAAGAATTATATAATTTCTATCATTTACAAAGTTAGAATTTTGAATTTCTTTTTAACGTCAAACAAGCGACTTATTTAACTTTTAATTTTGGCAAATGATCTATGTGCCATTATTTTCAAATCTATTCTGCTAAATCCAATCTGCTGAATCTCTAAATACCAAACCAAGGCAAAAATGTAGACCTTTTCAAATTGCAAAATTGATAAATGTTTTTTTTTGTTAATAATAAATGCTATTAATTTCTAATAACATGTTATTGTTAATTAGTAGTGCTTTTAATAATTGAAATCATATAAATTATTTCTGTAGTAAAAGTCTCTTTTACGCTCCTTTGACTCAATGAATCTTAACACATGCAGTATTGAAAGAAAAAGAATTTCACGCATCAGCAACAAATCGTACTTTCACCTCATAAATATCAACTTTTTTTAAAACAAGTTGTTATAAATGCTGCCATCTATGAACAGACCATTAAACTTTTTTTTGGCTCTAACGAATGGGTGTAGGCGTGTGGGGGAATGGTTGTTCATTTGATAATTATCGCACTGGGTATGTTAGCAACAAGTTAAATATAATAGAATCGGGGCTGGATTTAAGCATGCTACATAGGCTGTTTAGAGGCCCGCACCATATAGATTCCAGAATGCCATTGCACTTTAAATCCGTTGAAAATTTGTATCATAGTATTGGAAATTTACAAACAACAGTGTATCCTAATTTCATTTGTACACATAAAAATGATTTAATTTGCAGTTCTGGGATACAGATTTAAAAAAAATTCTACCCCTTCCTTCTTGTTGTACTAGGGATATTTTATGAATAGAAATCTATTACAAGGTTTGGTTATTGGTCAGTTAAAATCTGACACACTTAACAGCTACAATAGTTTAAAATAGCACTTGGTAACAATTTATAAAGTTTCAAAAATAAACATTTAATTCTTTAACTTGCAAATAAACTCTTTTTTCTTAAATTTTTATGATTTTTTCTAGGGTTACAGTGTTTTGAAATTTACCTTAAATCACAATTTGTGTTGCATTCTGTCAAGTCCTGTTAAAGTCTATTGGTAGATAACTGCAAATTAACAAAAGACTAACTTTTATTTTTATGACTAAGGGGCTCCGCCCCTTATTCGCTGACACTCGTCCACCCACGGTGGCTTTGTAGCGCAAGAAAACTTTCGCCTTCCGATGAGGAGTGTGCTCGATACCCATTTCGAAAATGAATGTTCATTCATTCTTCGTAATGGCTTGAAAATATGCAAAGCTACACTAATCCTGAGCATTTTCACTAAGTTACCTCTTCCTTTCTTTAAAAACACTGCTGGTTCCACTTCTTCTATACTCCCCATCACGAATATACTGCATTAATTATTGATCTACAACATATTTTCCATAAAATAGTCGTGAATCATACTTGCCAATGCATTTGCATGATTTCCATGGCACTGACAGGGTGCATAAGCTCCTTAAGGGACTTTAAGAATCCTAAGATACTTCTTGTTTGCATTTCATGTTCTTAAGGACCCTTATAAAGTACTTAGAAATTCCTTATTTTTGTTCAAACAGTCCATAGAAACTTCAAAATTACCAAGCCCTTAAAATAATACAGAAAATCATTTTAATAAACTTCTATTAAATTTTTTTTATGTGAATGTAATACAACTTTGTATTCGAGTAGAAAATCCAATGGTTCTTGCACTCAATAGGTTTCAGCTGTTTGGTTGCACCTATTTTCCTCTTATATTCATTCATTTAATTTTTAAAATTTTTTTAAGCTGACTAGAACTAGCTTTTTGTTACAAATGTATACAAGTTGCTTGCATTAAAAAATAAGTTCCTTATAATTACTTTTTAAATTTCTTGAAAATAGATAAATCTTTTACACAATTAGTACTTAAATTGAGACTCGAATGAGAAAGCTCAAGCACGAGAAATAAATTTCATTCAAATAAAACTTTTACCAATTTCTTAAACCGAACATATAAAACTGCTCAACTACTTTGTCTCTATTGTTATCTTTTTCAAACCTTTCAAGCAAATGGGAGAGTTTCACGTGACGTATCAACATGATAACTAGTAGTTTCGATTTCTTCCCTAAAGCAGACAACTTTGCTTTTGTTTGTTTAGTCGCTACGCTTGCAATTATAGGAAGGTTTGTTTATAATATTTGTTTTTTCCAAATAAGTAATATTTTTATTTCAGATATGAATAAATTTAAGTACAGAAATACTTATATTATTTTTGTATATAATTAGAATTACAACAAAATACGAAAAAATACTTTTATATCAACACAAAAATACTTGATAAACGATGAGTACAATCTATCTCAATATATGTAGTAAATATTTCTATATTGAGGTATATTTAAAGACTAAAACTTAAAATTATAGTACAGGAGCTAAAGCTAAATGCTAACCCTACCAAACCTCTCGAGGAACTTTCTCCATGTTCCGTTGGAACAGCGGTCTTCTTCTTCTCGCTGTGAAACTCCCCCATTGTATTTGTAATACATAAATAAAAATAACTTCTGGTAAACGTATACAGTGAAGCAAGATTCGGGTACAGAAATAAAAAATTTCTTAACAATTAACTAAATGTTTGCTTAAAGCTTATCTCCTTTATCTTTATTACTTAATTTATACTTTATAATATACTATATCATTCAAAAGCTTACATTCCATTTGATACTATGGTACAGTAGAACTTCAATTATCCGGATCAATTGGGACCGGATTCCATCCGAATAATTAGATAATTCACATAAAAAAGGTTATTTTTTTAGTAAAAAAAGGATTTTTTAGTAAGCAATGTAATTTAATGACTATTAAAAACAATATCATTCAACAATAAAAAAAACTTTTAAAATGTGGATGAAGGGGATCAACTAGTTCTATTCTTAGGATATTTACCAATATAAAAAAAAAATGCTTCTTAGTTATTATGCTAATTAGTCATTAATTAACAATTAGATGTTAACTATTATTAATTTGTTAATTACTGAATATGAATTGTTGATCCAGATAATTGGAGTTAATCCTTTCATCCAGATAATTGGAGTTCTACCGGATAATTGGAGTTATTAAAATTAATACGTTTATGTTTTTTGTGTAAATATTGCAAACAAGATAAAATAGCCGAATATTTTGTGAATTTTCTAAAGCTTATAACTTGCAAATTAATAACACTGTTTTAAGAAAAGGGACATGCATTTACATTATATATATGGCTACTATTATACTAAAAATTATAATTAAAGGATTTTGCTTCGATACATTTTGCCTGACACAACATAAATTCTTGCATTTTTCAACTTAACATTAAATAGTTACTAACATAAGTGTTTTATTACAACAAAAATACTATCATCGGATTTTCCAAACATTTCTAAACAAACTGTGAATTTCATAATTTTCTGATAGTTTTTTAGATACGACTCAAAGTATGGAAGAGGACAAAGGATTACTGTCTGCGGAAACTGGCGGCTACTTTAATAGAGATATTGTTTTAAATATTTTGTACAAGCTTTTTCATTTAAATATATATATTAATGTTAGGATATGCTTGATGCAAATTTGTTATTACACAGATCGCCGTTTTATTCTTTTAATTTTTTTTGCAAATCTTTAAAAAATCAATTTTTTTTATTAACTGTATTTGAACTATAAATTTTGTATTAACAATATCTGATGTATAAAATGTTAAATGAAATAGTAAATCTAAGTTTTATTAAAATTATTAATTATAGCAGATAGCACAGGAGTGGCAATACAATAATTTCTAAAGGTTTCTTAAAATTTTGCGCTCCTTGATACATTAACATATTTGATTTCATACCAAACCGAACTCACCTTTGACTGATCAGTGGCTTAGAAACAATCTGAAACCGCGTATGACCGGTTTCATAGAAATATTTTTGTGCATAAATTGGAATCCACCGTTAAAATCTCCAAATGTAGATATTTTAATGAGCTTATGATGTGACATAATTTTAGAGTTATAAATGTTAAAATTTTACTGAATTTTTTATATTATATATAGTAATTATATATACTAATATGATTTTATTATAAATTAATCGGTCTAATTATTTTTAAGAAGTTTAAAATGACTTTAATCAGGAAATACTTGCAAATTCAATTAATCAAGAAATGCTTTATCGTTCTTTAAAAACTTTTTGGGGTCACTGATGTTCAAATTTGGTAACTTTGAGATGAGTAATGTGAGAATGGGTCTCATTTGTAATAGACCTGTGTATAAACCTAGACACATTTTTAATTTAATTGCTGTTACAAATTAAAAAGTAATATGTCATTAAAGTAATACATGCATATGTTTTTCAGGATCCTGCTGGAATATTTGAGCTTATAGAAGTTGTAGGCAATGGAACATATGGCCAGGTCTATAAGGTAGGAATATTTTTTTACTATAATTTAATATTTTGCTCTAATAAAGGAACTTTATTTATTGAAATAGATGATAGATAGGAAAACCTTTTTTATAGATATTGATAAGAACTTAAAAGAACATATCTATTTATTACATGGCAATTCCTGGCATGTAATTACTGTTGGATGCAATTGAAAATGACTGTTTGTGTTCTGTTTCTTAGTTCTAGCATCTGGCAATGTTTCTTAGGATTTGTATCTCAACAAAGTATGTTCTTAAGCAAAGTTCTTAAGTTTTCCAAGCGTATTTCTTATTTAATATAGTTCTGTCTTTCTCATACTTTTCCCACCTATGTTCTGCAAACAGGTTATGGGCCAAGAATGCTTCCACTGCGCCTAATTACCTAAATTACAATCCATTTTAGAATTATTACTATTAGGATGTGTAGGCCAATATAGAATAGAGTAACATTATTTTATCAAAATATAAATGGACATGTAAAAAAAAAGGGAATAATTAATTAATTTCTTTGTAAGCACAAGACAAAAGCAGCTTGCATAATACATTTTCCAGGTAATCGAATGTCCTATAACAATATTTACAATACATTTTTTACAAGTTGAAATATTCCTTATCCAACATTTTTTTTAATGTATGACTAATTAAATTTTTTTGGATAATCGAATGCCGGATATCCACACTTTTATTGCACATCTTCCTCTTTTCACTCATTATCCTCCAATTTCAATTTGTTAGAAAAGGAATTGTTCTGCCATTGATTATTCCTCAGATGCTCATACACATCATCTCTAGTGTTGGACATTCAGGGTTTGGATGCACAGTTGTCATTCGCATGTTGCACCTAAAATTTTCAGTTTGACGACAATTTTACACTCTGTTGTCATTTTTGACGCCTAGCGTAAAGCCTTAAAAGATTGGGTGTAAAATTATAGTCGTCAAACAGAAATTTTTAGGAGCAAAATGCAAATAATGACCGCTAATTTCGAGCCTTGTGCAACACAAAACCCATCTTTTTAAAAATTTTGAATAAAAATATTAGGGATGAACCGGATAGTGGTTTCGCCGGATATCGGATATCCGGCGCACATTACAAACCGGATATCGGATATCCGAACTGGATTTTGCCGGATATCCGGCAGTTTCTTTTTTATGAAAATATCTTCTCATACACACTAGAAAAAACTGATATCGGTCAAAAATTACAAAATATTTTTTTATTCTATAATATTCCCCGATTCCTTACCTTTAAGGTGATACCAAGATTGAATAAACCTTCACAAAACTTTTTTTTATTTACAAAGGGTTAGTCTAGGGTGCTGCTAGCCAATGGGCGTATGTTTTGTACACTTTAAACTCAATTTCTGAATAATTGTATTTTTACCATAGGCCCTTTCATTGCAAACATGAAAACTCAAGTTTGCTTAAACTTTTGAGAAAATTATTTTTATTTCTACTTTATATTAGTTGTAAAGTGTTATGACCCTCCACCATTACGATTCGTTAAAAAAAATTAATAGAATTTTGAAGTTAAAAACGAGAAAAATTCAAGGGAAAATCTGCACATTGTTAATACATTGGTAAAATTTTCAGAAAAATCCTTAAAGCAAAGATAATTGACCGCCACAAAAAAAATCTTTGATGTTTTATTCATCCGGATATCCGGCTTGGTAAATCGGATATCCGGCATTTTACTTCCGGATATCGGATAGTTACCGGATAGTTAAAAATCAGCCGGATAGGCCGGATACCGGATATCCGTTTCATCCCTAAAAAATATATAACCAAAATTGTACATATAAATTATATAAAGATAAGAGAAAACAACTTTTTTTTTTCCGAAAATTGCTTGAGGAGTTCAGATAGGTAGATATCCAAAAAATGTAACTGTCAGTTCAATTGTTTACTAAAATTATAATTAAAGATATTAAAATATGAAATTAAGCAGACTTGTAAACCTTATTTCAAATATGTTAAAAGATCTAAAAATTAATTTATCTTTTTTACCAACTTCTCTAAATGCGTGCTTAAAAGCTGTTGTATATTGATTGTTCAAAAGACATTCTTATTTAAATTACATTGATTAAAATTTTTTGAATAAAGCAGAATATAAAGTAAACAAAAAGCATTTATAAAGTATTAATTGACCTTTTCCCCGAAATTATGTCTCGTTAGTTACAACTTAGAAATATCTTAATTATGAGAAAGGAAAGCATTTGTAATTTTGCAGATGTGATTATGAGTATAATACAAATGCATAAAAGTATGAGCATTATCATTTGGTCAAAAGTTTGTACTTCAAGTTTATAAAAAATTACACTTTTCAAAAGTTTACCTTTTTTTTTTGGTGTATATAAAAAAAATTTATTTTACTTGCAAAAGAAAGGTTTGACATTTTTACAGACTAATAATGTCAAAAAATTGTTTTACTTAACCTCTTTGTTATGCAAAACTGAATTTTGCTTTAAAATTTTAAACTCAAAATCGCAAATTCGTTTTGTTGGTATAATAAATAAAAAAAGCTGAGCTTCCTGGAAAGTTTATTCCATTTAAATAAATAGCTCTTCATTCCGTATGGATGGATTTTAATTTGACAAGGAATGTAATATACTAATGAGATTTTGTGAAAAGAGTACTTGAGTTGTAGTTCATCAACGTAATTTTTTTTAATGACCTACCAAGTGGCACAGATTAATAATTTTAATAGTATTAGATTAAAAATTGTAGGAGATAAATTTTTTAACCTTGAAATATCTATAACTCAAGAGTTAGAGAGCTCGTAAGTAGTTGAACAATGGTCATGTTTTGGTTATATCACAATTAGCTATATTGGCATACTAAAACATTTTTAGTTTGTTATGTGTAGTTATAGCTAAACAGCCAAACAGTGACCATTGTCCAACAATTTGTAACCACCTTGTATAGATAGATGATCTTGATGATTAGATATTGATTATTATTGTAACTATTTAGGTTACACTTAGCTAGTATAATATGCGTTTGAGGCTGTGGTACTCTTTTCATCTCTCATCAAGTAATTCTCTACTTAAAAATAGAAATTATTTCCAATAAAATTAATGCTAGGTTTAGTATTTTCCTTTTGATCTTACAACATGTCAGTTTAAAAGCAGAATTTAAAACCATTTCTGGTCCATTGTTTTTATTATTCATGTGCTAGTTTATTACTAGGGCCAAATACCCCTATAAGCATGAACATAAATTTGTCTAGACCACTACTGTATTGTGAACCTGTTCATTGTCATTCGAAATTAAATATCCTGTAACCCTGGGCCGAAAAGGATTAAAAATCATTATTAAAGCAATACAAAAATACTTGAATAATTTTGTAAGTTATATCCATTGAATGTCTTCAAAAGGAATTAGAAACTTCCTTATTTCACTTCCTTAAATTTAATGCGGACTTTTGTCACTATGGATACTAATCCGAGCCGCTCATGTATACCAATCCGAGCAGCAGTAGGGGTCGCAGTGCAAACCTGAGCTTGTAGCTGGTCGATGTTATTTCTATTTGTAATGCCGGGGCCATTTTACCCTCACACCAAACTTGTAAATAAGTTTGCCAAATTTTTGAAAAGCTATTTCGGATTGTACCATACTTTAAAAAACTTCTACCGAAGAATGCCAGAGTTAACGGCTATTAATGAATCATCTCAGACTTTACACCTCGAGATTTCTTTAATGCTCATACAGAATAGAAGTTGAAAATAAATATTAGTTGTTTGTTTAAATGAAATCAAGAAATTTAAAAGGTAAAAATACACAAGAACTTCACTTTATCTCTTATACTCTCATTTTACACGTTTTCTTTCACGCGCGCGGGGCCCAGTGCGCGGCCCTGCTACCAATATGAATTTGCATAATGGTCACTTTGAAGAGTAACGGGTGAAATGTACTGGAAGAGAGATTTGGTCGCGCCTTCGTACGTAATCGTGAAGGGGGGTGTCCTCTGCCTCGAAGGCCGATTCTCTTCAATCACTTTTCCTCTCGCCTCCTCCCTGGGACCTCGGGTGCTTGGCCCGCTTCATATTAAACTGGTTCCCACCGAAATTTGCTCGACTGATCTTCACTAGTCGGAAAGATTGGGGAAGGCTTGGTGAATCGGTTTTGAATTGATGAACTGCGATATTAGATGGGTAATCAGTGGCGGATCCAGCTATAGGGCACTTGTGGCACCAGCTAAAATGGAAGTTTTTCCGTTATTTAATACTTTTTTTTGTCCTTTAATTAACATTGGTAACTATAAACAATACGACGAAAAAAAACCCAATAAAATATGCTTTTAAACAAACTTAAAAGAACAAATTTCTTCTTTTCGTATGGAAGACTACCGCATATAATTTTATTGCGAAACTTTTTTTTTCTTATTCATTCTGTTTGTATAATTCTTTAAAACGCTAAATCTGGTGGAATGGAGAAATGAATAATTATCGGTTTCCACTTTCTAGCTGCCATATCGAGGCAATAGAGTAGTAATTCAAAAATTAGGGGGGGGGGGGGGGAGGGAGGCACAACACTAATTTCATTCTCAGGATGTTTACTAATTTCATTCTCAGGATGTTTACTAATAGTAAAATAAATGACAATTAGCAGTTATTCTAATTAGTAATTAGCCATTAATTATAAATAAGTTAATTATTTAGTTAATCAGCAATAATTTGTTAATTGCATAAATTTCTTGAGATATTACCAATTATGCTATTAAAATTATATGTATATAAATAACAATAAAATTCATAGTTTATATGGAATGTATAAAAGATGAAAACAGGCCTAATTATTTATAATTATCATAACATTGTTTACATAATTTCCCTATTCAAGTTATGCGATATATTGCTCTTCGCGTTTTAAAACGTTAAACTCCTAATGTTCAATTTTAATAGTGATATTCAAATGCAAGATTGAAAACTGCTTGTCTTATAGCGTCATTTTAATTGCTTTGTGGTAACTATGTTTGTGTAAGAAAATCATTGCTCATAAGAAATTCTTATGAGCAATGATTTTCTCGTATGAGCCGGCTATTGCTTATGCCCTTGGCCCTAAGTGCGGTTTCGGGATATGTGAATGACGCCGAAAAAAATTTCAAGTGACGTGCATTACAGTTGTCAGAGTAACACTTCGATTTTAATATTTATTATTTGCTTTAACAATGCAGAGCTCGCGCTGTGCCCAAAGCGAATCGAATTGGAGGTGGGACGAAATTGGAGACTGGGATTAACGTATACTTGTTGATGGCCGCCATATATCGCGATTTGATCCTCTTTTTTTTCCCCATTAAACTCTACCAAGAACCCGCAAACATTCGACTAGAGTATAATAGTAAATGATCGTCTTAACACAAATATATTTACATATTGCACAGCAAATAGCTATTGTATAATTTTCACAAATCTTTTCACTTGAGGTAAAATATTTTTTCTTACTTTCCCGAGCGGTACAATAACAAGAAAATAAACCAACAACCACTCGAACCTCTGATCAACCTTTTCTCCCTATAAGCAAAATCATCTGTTTGAATAGATCATTTGTTAGTTCTTGTGAGCTTCTCGGGTGTAAGTGACGTTCCTTAATAGTAAGTTATGTCATTCCAGTAAGAATCTTTCCAATTCGTCGCGCCACCAATTCGTTTCACAACAGTCCACTGTGCAGCTCTAGTGCGACGTTTTTTATCAAACCAACCGTTTCCATTTACTTTGCATTAAGGAGTGCGAGCTCTGCAGAGTTAAAATATATTAAACATTGTTTTTTTGTTGTCCTGATATACTTTTATTTATTACGAAGTAAACTTTCAAAAAAAAAAAAAAAAATAACATTGCAGCCGAGAATGGGTATTGACAGAAATTTTTATTTTACGATGAGTTTTACGTCGTCATAATAACCCTGTGAGTGCCAGATCCGCATACAAGTGTTTTTCTCGCACCCACATAACTTAGATGGCTTTTAATTAAATGGAAGTTGATACAATATAGAATTTCTTTTTGTCCAGATTTTCTAAGTAATAAATTATTTTTCTTTAAATAAAATCTTTTAACAGTTACTTGTCCAACAAGAATCTTTATGTCAGTTACCACAGTAATTTTTTTTTTCATTTGTGGATTGATGATCGGCTTGTAATTAACGCTGCGACACAAAGCCCTGAATATGATCCGAAATTCTATCCAGTCTCACTCACTAACCGAGCATTCCAGAAACAGCTGATTGCTGCTGGTCTTTTCCCTTCAAACAATGCAACAGAAGCGTTGCGTGCAGCAATGGGTTCTCCTACTGCGAAGTGACTCATCTAGTGCAGAGTGAGTGTTCCTCTACGGTTCCCCTTCCCTTCAGATGTCTGTTTACACGTCCTGTGTGTGTTTTTTTAATTCTGAGGTTACGTTTTTTTTTCTTCTTTTTCTCGCTTCTCCCCCCTCTTCGCTGCGTTTGGAATGAAGCAGAACTGGAATCTCCCTTTTGCAATTTTCTAGGTCAAAATAATTGGTCCCTGCTTTAGATTAAACTTTAATTTTGTTTTGCCCGACGGAAAAATGTTTTGCTGCCGTTCCTAATGCTCTGTTATGAACATATATTAATATTTGCAAAAATATTCCATCTTTGTACTGGATAACTGAAAACATCAATGTTTAGAAATAAACCTATACTACATGAAATACTATAACAATCTGATATATTTTTCTTGGGGAAGAGCTCGTAATTTTCATGAAACTTCTATGGAGTTGTACCCCCATAGCGTTGCTTTTTATTTTTTTTATTATTAAAATTGGTACACTTCAAACAAAAAGTGCTAGAATAGGAAGTCTTATGAGAACAGATGTTGAGATAATCGCGAACAAAATGACTTTTACCTTCAATATATAGATAATATATTTTTATAGTTATAAACCCATCTTCTAATTAAAACCTCGTTTATTTTTTAAACAATTTAACACGTTTAGAGCGGTGCGGGGGTCAATGGACTCGTTATCTATCCCCTAATAATGCTGAGCATGTGGGAGGTAAACTTTCAAAAATTTAGATAGCTGTTTTAGCTTTGAACTTTTACGTAGAGTTCAAAACAGTATGGCTGTGTCTTATAAGTCCAATTATCTCCCAAAATTCAATAAAAAATAGCGCCTGGTCGGCACTGAACGTGTTAAGTTAATGAATTTTTAGATGAATCGGTTCATGGCCTGCCAACGTGGATTACTGGTTTACAACTATGGAGGGGGAAAACATATGATTTTTCCGAAATTATTAATTTCCAAGTGCTGGATACGTTTTAACTACGGAAAAAGTACTGGATTAATTGGTCTTGTGGAAAAATACTGATTTGAGCATCCGCCATGAGTGTGTTAAAGCGATTAAAGGTGGCTAATTCAATTTTCTTAAATTTCTTTTTTTAATATTTGTATAGTTATAAACCCATCTTCTAATTAACTTCTAACAATTGACACCTTATCTAACTATCCCCTAATAATGCTGAGCATGTAAGAAGTAAACTTTGTGACATTTGATAAATATTTTTTTTGTGGCATTTGACATCCACAAATCTTAGACAAGATTTGTGGATGATTTATAGATATAAAGCAATAGAAAATATTTTTTTTCTCCTTGTTTTAGCTATAATTTTTTTTTAATAACCAGTTTATCTTCGTTCAAATAACCCTAAAATGCCTGTCATCTGTTATAATGCCTATCATGACTCGTATAGAGGTCGATTCGTGTACACCTATATTCCGGTAATCTCCACTGTTCGTCATCTTGCGGCAACTGTTATCTTGAGTGATCCTGAACCACAACAGCGACCTTTCGTAATCGGACAGCATGTGCCGCATTCCTATACCATTATAGAAGTAGTTTAATGCGGGAATACCTTCTCGTTTTGTTTTAGAATCGTGAGGCCATTAAAGGTGGCTAATATCAAAATTTGATTTCACTGCCTACTACATTTAATGTAGTATTTATTGCGACTTAATATTATTATTATAGTAATTCCTAATTGAGTTATCCAGTTTTTTATGTATTAAAGTTTGTTTGATAAGTATTAATTTTTGAAAAAAACTTTTATTCAGCAATAAGGGAAAATCCACCCAACATTAGATTTGGGTTCATTATGTAAACGTTATTAAACTCGCATGAAAGCCATTCCATATGAAGGTAACCATAAATTTCAAAGTTACGGATTTTTGTTGTTGATTTTTTAAAAACTTTATATATACATAGAAAATTCCACGTTTAAATTTAATATTTTGACTATTAGTTAATGGTCAAGGTACAGATTTTAGAAAAAAAAAATTACGTTTTTTAACTGAATCGAAATTTGATTTTGAAAAGGAAAGAGTTGATTTGAAAAGAAGAACTATCCTGTTTAAGTTACGATCTGTGGCTTAATGTTAATTGGGAACCGCTGCCTCAGAGCACATGTGTTAATCGCATATTAAAAACACGCACACAAGAAAGGTCCGTGTAGATTTTTCTAAAACTTGCTGAAAAAACTTAAGTAGTAAAGAATTATACGTCAATTTTTTATTATTAACGCTACTTTTTTATTACTAGCTTGTGAGCCAGTGAATATTGGTACTAATTTTGAGTAGCAAATATCCTAAAATTGAAAGTTGTTTGTTTATCCTCTGTCAAATAAAATGAAGCCTTGGTATGTCAGTCACTAATAGGCGTCGATAGTCTGCCGGAAATACCTAGTTATGATTTATAGGCAGTGAACGTTTTAGTCTTCTCGGAAACCCGTTCTTTTTCATAGGTGTGGCCGACCTCTGCAATGCGTCCATCGAACAGTCAATTTTGACGATTCTTTTCCTATGCATGATGTGCTTTACTCATGCCTATGTCATGCAAATTGTTTTCACAAACGCCTGACCCCGATCTGTCCGATCGGATGCGAAAAAAAGCCTCTTCGGTTGTGAAATAATACCTCTCCACCCGATTGTTTCACCTTGCAATCCACACACATGCCAAAAGTAATGATTTCTAAACATTGTACGTTTGATTGTTGCTCTAATGTAATAGATTTTCCGAACAATCGAGTCCTTTTTTAAAGGTCTTTTTATTATTTTAGTAGTTTAGTTTTACGGTTCATTGGTTGAAAAATATTATTTTGCGTAAGGTCTTACGATTGACTTTGGTTATTGTAAAATATTTGCTTTCGTTTATCTGAAAAGTGCGGCCAACTTTGCTGAAAAATATTAAAACTAATATTACAAATAACTGACCGAGCGGTACAATAACAAGAAAATAAACCAACAACCACTCGAACCTCTGATCAACCTTTTCTCCCTATAAGCAAAATCATCTGTTTGAATAGATCATTTGTTAGTTCTTGTGAGCTTCTCGGGTGTAAGTGACGTTCCTTAATAGTAAGTTATGTCATTCCAGTAAGAATCTTTCCAATTCGTCGCGCCACCAATTCGTTTCACAACAGTCCACTGTGCAGCTCTAGTGCGACGTTTTTTATCAAACCAACCGTTTCCATTTACTTTGCATTAAGGAGTGCGAGCTCTGCAGAGTTAAAATATATTAAACATTGTTTTTTTGTTGTCCTGATATACTTTTATTTATTACGAAGTAAACTTTCAAAAAAAAAAAAAAAAATAACATTGCAGCCGAGAATGGGTATTGACAGAAATTTTTATTTTACGATGAGTTTTACGTCGTCATAATAACCCTGTGAGTGCCAGATCCGCATACAAGTGTTTTTCTCGCACCCACATAACTTAGATGGCTTTTAATTAAATGGAAGTTGATACAATATAGAATTTCTTTTTGTCCAGATTTTCTAAGTAATAAATTATTTTTCTTTAAATAAAATCTTTTAACAGTTACTTGTCCAACAAGAATCTTTATGTCAGTTACCACAGTAATTTTTTTTTTCATTTGTGGATTGATGATCGGCTTGTAATTAACGCTGCGACACAAAGCCCTGAATATGATCCGAAATTCTATCCAGTCTCACTCACTAACCGAGCATTCCAGAAACAGCTGATTGCTGCTGGTCTTTTCCCTTCAAACAATGCAACAGAAGCGTTGCGTGCAGCAATGGGTTCTCCTACTGCGAAGTGACTCATCTAGTGCAGAGTGAGTGTTCCTCTACGGTTCCCCTTCCCTTCAGATGTCTGTTTACACGTCCTGTGTGTGTTTTTTTAATTCTGAGGTTACGTTTTTTTTTCTTCTTTTTCTCGCTTCTCCCCCCTCTTCGCTGCGTTTGGAATGAAGCAGAACTGGAATCTCCCTTTTGCAATTTTCTAGGTCAAAATAATTGGTCCCTGCTTTAGATTAAACTTTAATTTTGTTTTGCCCGACGGAAAAATGTTTTGCTGCCGTTCCTAATGCTCTGTTATGAACATATATTAATATTTGCAAAAATATTCCATCTTTGTACTGGATAACTGAAAACATCAATGTTTAGAAATAAACCTATACTACATGAAATACTATAACAATCTGATATATTTTTCTTGGGGAAGAGCTCGTAATTTTCATGAAACTTCTATGGAGTTGTACCCCCATAGCGTTGCTTTTTATTTTTTTTATTATTAAAATTGGTACACTTCAAACAAAAAGTGCTAGAATAGGAAGTCTTATGAGAACAGATGTTGAGATAATCGCGAACAAAATGACTTTTACCTTCAATATATAGATAATATATTTTTATAGTTATAAACCCATCTTCTAATTAAAACCTCGTTTATTTTTTAAACAATTTAACACGTTTAGAGCGGTGCGGGGGTCAATGGACTCGTTATCTATCCCCTAATAATGCTGAGCATGTGGGAGGTAAACTTTCAAAAATTTAGATAGCTGTTTTAGCTTTGAACTTTTACGTAGAGTTCAAAACAGTATGGCTGTGTCTTATAAGTCCAATTATCTCCCAAAATTCAATAAAAAATAGCGCCTGGTCGGCACTGAACGTGTTAAGTTAATGAATTTTTAGATGAATCGGTTCATGGCCTGCCAACGTGGATTACTGGTTTACAACTATGGAGGGGGAAAACATATGATTTTTCCGAAATTATTAATTTCCAAGTGCTGGATACGTTTTAACTACGGAAAAAGTACTGGATTAATTGGTCTTGTGGAAAAATACTGATTTGAGCATCCGCCATGAGTGTGTTAAAGCGATTAAAGGTGGCTAATTCAATTTTCTTAAATTTCTTTTTTTAATATTTGTATAGTTATAAACCCATCTTCTAATTAACTTCTAACAATTGACACCTTATCTAACTATCCCCTAATAATGCTGAGCATGTAAGAAGTAAACTTTGTGACATTTGATAAATATTTTTTTTGTGGCATTTGACATCCACAAATCTTAGACAAGATTTGTGGATGATTTATAGATATAAAGCAATAGAAAATATTTTTTTTCTCCTTGTTTTAGCTATAATTTTTTTTTAATAACCAGTTTATCTTCGTTCAAATAACCCTAAAATGCCTGTCATCTGTTATAATGCCTATCATGACTCGTATAGAGGTCGATTCGTGTACACCTATATTCCGGTAATCTCCACTGTTCGTCATCTTGCGGCAACTGTTATCTTGAGTGATCCTGAACCACAACAGCGACCTTTCGTAATCGGACAGCATGTGCCGCATTCCTATACCATTATAGAAGTAGTTTAATGCGGGAATACCTTCTCGTTTTGTTTTAGAATCGTGAGGCCATTAAAGGTGGCTAATATCAAAATTTGATTTCACTGCCTACTACATTTAATGTAGTATTTATTGCGACTTAATATTATTATTATAGTAATTCCTAATTGAGTTATCCAGTTTTTTATGTATTAAAGTTTGTTTGATAAGTATTAATTTTTGAAAAAAACTTTTATTCAGCAATAAGGGAAAATCCACCCAACATTAGATTTGGGTTCATTATGTAAACGTTATTAAACTCGCATGAAAGCCATTCCATATGAAGGTAACCATAAATTTCAAAGTTACGGATTTTTGTTGTTGATTTTTTAAAAACTTTATATATACATAGAAAATTCCACGTTTAAATTTAATATTTTGACTATTAGTTAATGGTCAAGGTACAGATTTTAGAAAAAAAAAATTACGTTTTTTAACTGAATCGAAATTTGATTTTGAAAAGGAAAGAGTTGATTTGAAAAGAAGAACTATCCTGTTTAAGTTACGATCTGTGGCTTAATGTTAATTGGGAACCGCTGCCTCAGAGCACATGTGTTAATCGCATATTAAAAACACGCACACAAGAAAGGTCCGTGTAGATTTTTCTAAAACTTGCTGAAAAAACTTAAGTAGTAAAGAATTATACGTCAATTTTTTATTATTAACGCTACTTTTTTATTACTAGCTTGTGAGCCAGTGAATATTGGTACTAATTTTGAGTAGCAAATATCCTAAAATTGAAAGTTGTTTGTTTATCCTCTGTCAAATAAAATGAAGCCTTGGTATGTCAGTCACTAATAGGCGTCGATAGTCTGCCGGAAATACCTAGTTATGATTTATAGGCAGTGAACGTTTTAGTCTTCTCGGAAACCCGTTCTTTTTCATAGGTGTGGCCGACCTCTGCAATGCGTCCATCGAACAGTCAATTTTGACGATTCTTTTCCTATGCATGATGTGCTTTACTCATGCCTATGTCATGCAAATTGTTTTCACAAACGCCTGACCCCGATCTGTCCGATCGGATGCGAAAAAAAGCCTCTTCGGTTGTGAAATAATACCTCTCCACCCGATTGTTTCACCTTGCAATCCACACACATGCCAAAAGTAATGATTTCTAAACATTGTACGTTTGATTGTTGCTCTAATGTAATAGATTTTCCGAACAATCGAGTCCTTTTTTAAAGGTCTTTTTATTATTTTAGTAGTTTAGTTTTACGGTTCATTGGTTGAAAAATATTATTTTGCGTAAGGTCTTACGATTGACTTTGGTTATTGTAAAATATTTGCTTTCGTTTATCTGAAAAGTGCGGCCAACTTTGCTGAAAAATATTAAAACTAATATTACAAATAACTGACTGTAAAAATAATACTTTTGACAAACTTAAATGAAAAAATTTAATATAGACTTAAAAAAAAACCTGTCTAACGTTTTAATGTATCAATTCTTCCTTCAAAGTACTTTCGTACTATTATACGAATTTAAATCTATTTATCATATTAAGAATAGTTTAGTTTACCGTGTTTAAAATACTGTATACTAGATTATTACCAACGAATGCTAATTAATTGTTTTACTGCCGGGAAATTATTTCATTAAAATATAATGAGTACATTTAATCATATTCAAAATATTTATTTGATTCGTAATATATGTTATTAAAAAAACTGGTTATTGTTTTGTGTGTTGTCTAAATCGGCGGTTTCCAATTAGCATCAAGCCATGAACCTCTATCCAAAACTAAAATAGGACCTGGGCCTACTTTTTTTCATATGTGCTCTTGCACATAGAAGCTCCCGTTTTAATTTTGTTTGAACAAAAAAAAAACGAATGGAAGAAGAAGAAAAAATTCTCAAATTAATTTTACGCCAGTTTTAATAAGATTTTGAATACAAATTTACCAAACAACAATACATTGAAATGATAACACCGCAATCAAAAGCTAATTAATTTTAGTCTTTTTAACCGATTTATATCAATTCGACTGTTATGTATTTTTTTTCTTGTGTATGTACCCGCAAAATTTCTGTTCTAATTCAGATATTTGGATTTTTTTTTTGTTAAATGGCGAATGTCTCCCTTGGGCACCTTTTGGGGAAAAAAACCACATACGATTATCCGGCATTTAAATATTCGGAATTTTCAGTTACTGCTCGAATTTTTTTTTTTTTTTTGGATTGAGAAAATTTGCTTATCTGGAAATATCGATTAACCGGACTTATTTTTTTTAAGTTTCTCCGATTTCATAATATTTTTCATTGTTGGATAAAGATTGTCCAACAATGAAATATCATTCATCCGGGCGGTTAATTTATTTATTATTAAACTGGATAATCTCAAAATGTACTATCTGGGGCGATGAAAAAAGTTAACAACTTAAATTTTCAAGTGAATATATTAATAGAAGGGGACAAAGGCCCCTGTTAAGTTAAAACTGTTACGTAACTGTAAATTAAAACATTAATTCGGACCTGATATTATTACAAGTTTGGATGGAATTAACCAGGTTTTGTTGCGGTCATTGCAGATCTTTTGGCGTATCGTGGTAAAAGTAATTAATTCAGAAACGATTACTCGCTGTTGTCCGGTTTTCCAAGTTCCGTATAAATGCAACCCATTTCCAATTACTTGCTTTGGGCAAATTGGCCTTTAAACATTGGTTCCTACTACTGCAATTAAGGATTTGTATAAATTCAAGGAACATATTTGATTAATCAAATATCTTAATTTTAACTAAACTAGCTGGTTTTAAAGATCTTGTAACGGTTTGTTTTTGATTAAATATCCAATGAAGAGACTTAATTGAGCTTTAGGAGATTCATGTTAACAATTTCACTTTTTAGAAACCATGTTATAAATTATTGTAATTTTATTCTATTAACCTTTTGCAGTCAAGTGTGACCATCACTGTTAGAAATTCACCAAATATCCGAAAAATCGTCCCGGGTTGCTAGTTTGCCCTGCCCTAGTGGAAAATCCGCACTGTATTGTAAGGTTTGGTTAGTGAATACTTTTATACCCCATGCTGTACAAAGGTTAGAGGAGGTAGTGTATAAATAGTCGACCTGGTTGACGCGGTCCACCTTTCCCTACGCGATGGTAGGCCATTTATTCCCATAGTCTGATTCCCCGTGGATATATGAAGGCGGAAGCGCTTACTAGTCAAAGGCGACATTCCTCTCCATGCGCTACAAAGGTCAGGGGGGGAGGGAGTGTTAAGCCCTGGTTGATGCAGCCCACCTTCTTCTATACGATGGTATCTCAGTTATGATTCCACTTGGAGTTGGGGGCGGAAGCGTATACTGCGGTTAAAGAGCGAACCGCCCCATATAAATCGTTTGAAACGTCTTACTTTCCTCTAGACGATAGTATGTTATTTATTTCCATAGAATGATTTCATGCGGATTTTATAGATGTATTCACGTCAAAGCCTCGACCGCCAGGGGTTAAACTTTTATTGTAGCAAGAGGTATGTACGTATACGCAAAACCTTCTACCCTTTTCGCAAATATCGCTGGAAATTAAACAAAAAAAAAAGATGAATGTTCTTTCCACAGATATTTCATTTCTTTTGTTTTAAAGAGAAAACACGGATTTATTCCATATTATTCCCACCATTACAATTTGCATCCTTTTGTCCTTTCACAATGCATTTTGGTCCTTGAACATCAGTATGGTTCAATTGTTCTCTCTGTAAAGTGAAATGAATGACTTGGAAAGCCTTCCACTATGGTACATGATTCTGAAAAAGGATGCTGCTATTATCATTGTATCTTTCTTGTTCATTGCGATTGCGATGGTACATCCATTGCAATATCTCGCTCCGCCTCGTTGCGTTTATACACTGTGAGCAATACCTCAGTGTTCCTAGGGGTATTATTGTTGTATTTGTCTTTTTGTACCTTTAGAACGTTTAAACAATCTTGAAGAAATAAGTTAGGTGTTTCGTGCATTTTATGGGAGACGTAGGTGTTTAAGACTTTCGATGTGAAACGTCTTTAAAATCAGCCACATGCAGAGACTGATTTACGGCAAGGTATTCGGGGCACTTGTCCAGGGCCCTAAAAAAATTATGAAGCTAACAAAATGTGAAAAAGTTAAAAATAAATTTAAAAACTACTTTTTCTTAATCAATTAAATTAAATTTAATAAAAAAAAATTAATAATTTTTTAAAATCAAATGTTTATTTTTTGTAAAACTTCTACTATTTTATCCAATTGATTTCACTTTTCCTGCACGTTCATGATGCCATTTGGATCACTTGCAAAGTTCAATTCATGGCCAGGACTGTAAACAAACTGGGTTTACGAATTGCACTTAGATTTTACGTTTACTGATACTTTCAACCAATTCCAAATTTTCTGATATTATAATCGTTAGGGATTTGATAACTATAAAATGGGTAGAACACACGAATCTGGCTCAACTAAAATAAAGCTAAAAGGGAAGAACAGAACCAGAAACGTACGAAGAAACTGTTGGAAGTACTGAGAGAAAGCATAAATTAACGTTAATTCGAATTCTCGGGATTTTAAAAAAAAGTTTTTTCAGTTTACACTTTCATTAAAGCTGATTGATTACGTTATTTTGCCATGTGTGCTTATACATAAATGTAGCAATTTTAGTTTGAGGTACGTCGAGGGACCCCCTAATGTTCTTTTGCCCTGGGCCCCTAAGCTTGTAAGTCGGTGCCACATGGAGTATCACGATAGAACGCCATTTTAAGCTTTTTGGGGATCCATTCCGGCGCTACAAAAAAAAAAAAATCAGGCGCCTATCATAAGCATATTGAAATAGTGCAAAAAGCATGCTGGACGTGGATGGGAACCTGCGGGAAGAGAAATAACAGATTACGTATCTTCGTTCTGTTAGTGAAGTTTTTGTTGGCGGCCAATCGCTATTTCTATAATATGATGAAATAAATTTCCTCGTAAAACCAGGTTGTGTTTATACATGGTCACACTCAGTTTTTTTTATTTGAAAGTTTTAAATTGTAACTGGACACTACAAAATATGTATTCGTTTAACAAGCGGAAATAGTACTGATAATACAGACATCAGTAAATTTTACAGCCTTTCCCTTTTTGATCCCTTTTTTGATAGTAATTTTTTTTATGGGTACTTTAATATAAAATAGACTTTGATCTCTGAAGTTGGATGAAATCGCGGTGCGTTGTTGTGAAGGAACGGGGCCGGATATGACGCGTGGTCACGTGACGGGAGAGTGGAGTTCAATTTCTAGTATAATACTTCTTGTTGAGTTGCGTGAGGGAAAACCTTGTAATTTTCGGGTTTTCTACCTCAAATTTTTTTTAAAAAAAGGTTTCAAAAACATTTTTGCGGTCATTTTTATCTTAAACTAAGCTTAACATAATGTCTTCGTGTTTCATTAAATAGCACTTGAATTTCGGAGACAATGCGAAAAGATGGGTAAACGAAATCCATATATTATTTTAAACAAGGAATTTTAATATTTAAATTTGTTCTCTAAATTTATTTCATAATCACTAAATTTTAAAAATAGTTAATGACAATATAGGTAACAATTTCGTGAAAACCAATCGATAACTGTTGCTGTTTCGATATTTATATGCCAACGTATTCCTGTTTACTTGAATAAAAATTAACATAAAATAAAAATAGGGGGGGGGGGAGAGTCGTTTTTTTGGGGGGCAGAGTAAGTTAATCAGTGACTGAACCACCCCCATGACAATTCTATACCTACGTGCCTGCTGCCTTTTGTATTAGGCCACTGAAAGATGTTATCATAGAAACTTTCATACCATGTAGCGTAGTTACTTAGCCTTCAGGTCATTAATTTCTTTGTTATTAATAGGTACTTTTCCAGATGGGTAGGCTCTCTCTCTATTGATTTCAGGAACGTTCTTGTACTTTTTTTAAGGTAAACGTTGAGTACGAAAAATCGTCAATAAAATGTTTCACAACAACTTTTTATTGGCTAGCTTTGTTGAATTCAAGTTGTTTATAAGTCGAGACTTTGAATGCGATTCTTTGTTCCATGGGAATATCTCTTCGAGATGTTTTATCTGTTTTTTGTAAAACTGAGGCAACCAAGACTTAGAGATCTTCTCGATTTTTATTTGGTTGTTGGACAAACACCTGAATACTGGATTTTAGAATCAATTCCGCGTACTGGTCTCTTCCATACACTCTGTCCTCTTTTTGCGGAACACGTTGTATGGACCCAAAATCACGATCGCATGGTAAAATAAAATGTCTCCTTACTGGGAAGTAGCGAGTCGCATTCTCTAACATTCCCCTATCATGAAGGTTCGTTAAAAACCATATGTTAATCAAAAATGTTAAACAACTCATTTACTGCAAAACCACGCTATACGCTTGACGTGTTTCTTCACTAAACGCATATTCACACACTGTAAAAAATAACCCATAAAACATTGAATTTTGGATGGATTGTAGACAAAAATGTGTTTACCATATAAGATTCTGTTTGACACGTTTCTGAAATGAGATTCAATTTTATTGTGTGTCACCATTTTTCGTTAGGATGACTTCAGTTTGGACAAAACTGCTCTTTTATTGAAAATATAACGCGTCAGTCCATATTTTAAAATAAAGTTTAGTCATTTTTTATCTTCGATATCTTTTGCTTCAAATTTCACACATCATCGTCAACAAACTCGATGAAGATAAGCAAGCACACAACCCTCAACTTTTCACATTTAATCTGAATAGCAATGTGACATTCAATCCAGTGTTTTAGGAATGACGTATATTTTATCTAAAATCGGACATTTCTGTGGGGAATTTTGTTAAATATTTTCAATTGGATAACGTATTATCAATTGAAGTAGTTTGCTATCGCTTGTAATTCCTCTGAGCGTAATTGTATCTAGTTCGCAAATTATAATTTTAAATTTCTTCTGCTTAAAACATCTTATTGGCATTTATCCAGTTTAAAACAATTCGTAAAACATTACTCTGTTGCTGTTATGAAATGCTGAATTCGATAGTTACGTTATCAGTGTTCACTCTAGGCGTTTTTGGAGGGCGATCCGTCCTGCCCGCCCTTTTTTCATCTCAATAGCGCCCTTATGCCCCTTTTGAAACAATTCCGCCCCTCTTGCCCTTTTCAGTCAAGCGTCCTTGCTTCCCTAAGCTTTCTTTAAAGAAGGCATCGATTATTTTTTTTAAAGTGAATTATGACAAAGAATAACAAACTCCATTTTAACTACGCGTTTTGTGCAATCGCAATGATTCCGCGGTAATTTTGAGCACGGGGTTGCCTGTGCCCGCATATGAAATTATAAGTTTTTTTCCTGTTTTTTCTTTAAAGAGAAGATGGTTTGGGGCGATTTTAAAAGATTAGGCATTTTATTACCAAATTTTCGATTTAAGTAGCATTTTCATCAGTTTTGTAAGGGGTCTGATTAGGACTATTTACCGATTTGGTTAAGTGAAAAAAATAATTTTTAATATTGTTTTGTACTATTTGCACTAATTTAAAAGTAAGATACATCAATTTTGTACGGGTCTTTCCTTCGAGATAAGCCCCGGACCGTTACCAATAGCCCAACATGCAGCTTTACTACAATGTCAACCAACAATCGGAACTTTTTTTTTGTTTGGTCACGGGTTTGTTTTTGTTTGGCCACACCCACCCCAAACTTTTTTTTTTAAAGTGCCCTTTTAAAAACAAGAAGTGCATTTTCGAAAACGGGGTACCCTTTTACTGCCAACAGCGCACTGCCCCTTTTTATTTCTACAGTGAACACTGCGTTATAATTACCATTATACGACTAAATTAAAAGGCAATCACCGTTAAATTTTGGTACATTTGGTTAAAAATCCACATTTTCCCCCAAGAGGAAGAAAATAATTTTTATACCTTGATTTCTTTAAATATGTATTGAGCTTCACCATATATATATATATATCAGGCCTGTGGTGGCCGAATGGTGAAGGCGTAGACTATCATCTGATAGAGCGTGCGATTCAGTCATTTAATCTTTTAACGACACTTGTCATTTTCATTGCGCAGTTGATCTCCTTCGTCCGTTCAATTATAAGAGATCTAAGGAGAAAGCGGTAAAGTTTTAAATAATTGAGTGATCGGTACTTGCTCCAAAAGAACGGACATCATTTTCGATGGATAGGTGCACCCTTCAGCTTTTGGTACGTTAAAGTTGGGTGTGATGCTCCTTATCTGATTTGGAGTATTTCTTTTTTCGGTGTATTAGTTCTCGGTAAAATTACGCCTCTTGGTTAATCGTCTGTTTCACAGAAACTATTTTTGAGAGAGTCAACGCCTTTGGGGTTTCGGACGCCGGCGCCGTGTTGGTCCAATAACAAGTGGGCGGTTATCAACGTATTTGTCTTATTACCAGTAGATATTTTTCTTTAGTATGATTTATTAGCGTTTTAACTAACATTATACGCCTACGTCCGGTTATATGAAGCTTTTGTTTTGAAAAACATGTGTTCAAACCATAAGTGTTTTTCAGATTTTAATCGACTAATTTTTTATGTGAAATGTCTTTCATTTCGGTCTGTAGGGGGTCGCTTGCTAAAACCGCATGTAGCGAAAACATGCAACACTAATATTAACATGTCACTAATAATTGTAACACGTTGTCGCGCCATGCATGGCGCATCGGAGACAAATTTACCCTCGCGCTCGGCGTTGATAGAGGCGTAGCTCGGCAGTACGTTCGTCGCCCGAGAGTGAGTGGTCGCGATTGAGAGAGTGTATAATGCATCGAACTCAAACTGGTATCAGGAGTCGTAAGGCTTACAAGTGTGTAATTTGTTGTAGAAATTTGGCTATGGCTCTCCCGACACGTCTAGAAATGGGGTGAAATGACTCGGGCAGCAAAACAAAGGGATGCCAACCCCATATAAGCACGGCGGAACGTGTCTGTCTCTATAGGGACTACCCCCCACTAGCTGTAACATAACTTAAGCTTTGTAATATGTGAATAAGTGTATTTGGTTACGTCATTTCTGTACCCTAGTTCCTATATAGCCTTTGCAGCACGCACGAGATGTTTACGTACACCACTGCGGCTACGTCGCCGATACAGTCTGCCTAAGTTTTCTTCAATTTGGAAAACTTGATATATTTCAGATCATTGTGTTTTCATTCAATAACAGTTCATTTTGAATTATCTGCTATAACTCGAATAAGGTTCAAATTTTAATGGATATCCCTTCCACAAGAACTTTTGTCACTAGTCATATTTTTAAAAAAAATTCTTTCCATGGGGAAAAAATTTTCTTTGAAAATGTGATTCCACTTGTCATTCACATCAAACACTACTTTAAAATAATTTGAAAAAAAAAAAGAAAAAAAAAAAACTTTAAGGAAATTTTCAAACTTTCAACTTGAATGTATTTTACAAACGAAGTCTGTGTACGTCAATATTGATACTGATTGTTGAAGGAAGTTCATTTTGAGAAGTTAATAATAGGTTATGTTACCGTATTAGTAATGGCCACGCTCTTTTTCCGCGTTCGTTTGACATTTCATGTGTTTTTGCCAGCCTAAAGTGATGTTTTACGACTCTCTTGATTGCGCCCTCCCGTGAGTCACTATCGAGTCTTTTATTGTTGCGGCAGAAAGTCGAATTAACCTTTATTAGATGACCCATTCCGCCGCCCAGAAAAACAACGGAGCGACCGTGTCTGCTTCTGCCGGCTTTTGACGCGGTCATTGCAGCATGTGCAGATGGCTGACCTTGGATATTTTTTTTTCCCTTTCTCATTCTCTTTACGCTAATCTCACCAACCAAAATGGGAATGGGTAAAATACGATGGTGGTCTTCCCCTTGGTTTTTGTTTTCCGTTCTGTAATTGCCGATTTTCTTTTTAAGGAAATGGCTTGGAAAATGTCTTTAGAACATATCCTATCTTATCTTTTTCTGGAACTCGTTTAAGGGAGACATTCTTTGCCTAAATTGGATTCGGGCTCATGGTTTTATGAAGAAATAAAAGTTATCTAAAGTGTTTCTATAGCTAGGTAGCATTGAATGTCGTGGATATTTGTGGGATATGTAAGCTCCGCCCCAAACCGTTTTGTTTTTCTAGATCGATAGGTAAATTCCGTCCCAAACGTTATCTACTCTTTCTCGCCAATTTGCCTTAGCCATATAATTACTGTGCCAAAGTTGACAAGCATAGATGTATTTATTATTTGCAGGGTTTTCAGTGTTCACTCTAGGCTTTTTTTGAAGGGCGGTCCGCCCTGCCCGCCCTTTTTTCATCTCGATATCGCCCTCATGCCCCTTTTTCAAAAATGCCGCCCTCTTTTGAAAAAATTCCGCCCCTCTTGCCCTTTTCAGTAAAGCACAAGCGCCCTTGCTTCCGTAGCTGTCATTAAAAATGGCATCAATTAAAAAAAAATTGTGCGTAACTTGAAATTAAGTTAATTATGACAGTAGAAACTCCTTTTTAACTACGCGTATTGTGAAATCGCGATGATTCCACGGTAATTTTTTGAGCACGGGGCATTCCACGATTCCTATTGTTTGCTGTGCCCGCATATGAAATGCTAAGTTTTTTGTGTGTTTTTTTAAAGTGAAGATGGTTTGGGGCGAAATTGTAAGACTAGGCATTAAATTACCAAATTTTGGATTTAAGTAACCTTTTTATCGGTGTTATAAAGGATCTGATTAGGACTACTTTCAGAATTGTTTTTTGAAGGGGAACATTAATTTTTAAATGTAAAATTTTGGATTTTAAGTAATATCTTTATAAAGAGACATAAATTATGTCAACAATAGCACAATATGCAGCTCTATTGCAATGCCAACCAATAAATCGGAACTTTTTTTTGTTTGGTCATGGGTCCGATGTGTCAATGTGAAGCCATGCCCACCCCAAAATTTTTTTTTTAGTGCCCTTTTAAAAGAAGAAATGCCTTTTCAAAAACGGGGTGCCCTTTTACTGCCAACAGCGCCCTGCCCCTTTTTATTTCTAGAGTGAACACTGGGGTTTTTATTTATACGTAGAATTTAACGGAAAGTTCCAATTGCGGCCCATTGGCAACCTTTTGTCTGGGCGATAAACAAATGTTTTCTTTTTTGAGAATATGGTAAACCCACACTGCTTCGGTCGCAATTGAGCTATTGCCGAATTTAATTTAGGTTGAATTTCAGCGAAAAAAATTGACACCAGATTTCTAAAACAGTTGCCTAAAAAGCCGGTCAGAAGGTAAAACCTACTGCTTGGAGTAGATGAGACTGCTTCAAGGGGGTACCAGCTGCTTTTTAAAAGCAATGTACCACTTTCCGGTGACAAAATGGGACAGGCCTCGTTGATAACTCCCCCATGTATACCGGCCTTAACACTACAATTATAAATTGTTATATTATCGCTGAAAGCAATCGACTTCGCATTATTAACTCTATTAATGGTTTCGTACAAAACGCCAACATAATTAGTCTTTAAGGATTTTCTTATTTTAAAATTTCATTGACCGAGTATAAGATTTATTATTTTGAGCTTGACCCCTTTTCTCTGGCAGGAAAATCAAGATGCAATAATAAAATAATTTTTAGTGAGATAATAAACTATATAAATTTAATATAATTCCAAAGTTTATGCTATTTAAATTTACAGATTTTGAAACTAAAATGCTAAGTTTCTCAATTCTCAAGTGCGCAATAATTTTTACTTTCGGAAGTTCAACAAATGACTTCATAAATATATAAACGTATCTTTTATGTAAAAAAAAAATATGATATAAACGTTTTTCACATAATCAGTTTAATTGTAGTTTTTATCAGTTCCAGTTTCTCCTGGTTCTTATGGTTATGGATCGATTTTTTTTTTGCGTCGTAATGCTTGTGATCCGATACGGAACGTTAATCGAAGGTTGCATTCCCGTTTGAGGTTCTTTCACGATTGATCACTTGTTGAGTTTGAATGGGAAACACCGAGTCTATTGATAATTCAATCGATGCTCGAACTCAGCATGGTCTAATTAAGTTTATGTAACTCCCTCTCTTTAGCTATTCATAGCCTAAATGAGACAGATCGTCGCTCTATCGATCAGACATTTGTTTTAAACTCTTCCCATATGTCTAATTTTGAAGCTTGAGAAAATAGATGGGTTTCTTCTTTTTGGTTTGAACCGGAGAGTACTCAACGTTTTAAGCTAGACGCGTACGAGCGATAATTCCACTGCAACTGGCGTTAATCAGCTGACTAAAAGATCACTTGGCAACTGCCTGGCGATTATTTTAAATGCATTCTACTCAAGGATGCCACGTTTCAGATTTCGATACAAAATCGCCAAATTGTCGATTATTTGCCAAAATTGTTAGCAGAGTATCGAGCGAAAAGAATTTTGTCCCATAGGTTCATGTCCTATAATTGGTGAGTGAGCGGATAGAATTTCACTCAACTTTCAACTATCAGACATGCACCTGAACAATTTAGTTGCTTGTTCTGACCATGATTCAAAATTACGATGTAGTGTTCCGGGGTCTTTCTTCGGGATATTTCCAGGGCCCGATTAAGACATTGAAACAAGGGAAGTCCGCTTTTAAATGGGGCCCCCAATGCTCTCAAATAGACCCTGGATCATCAAATCGAACTTTACATGCACTAAAATCTTTACCCCTGAATGGCATTAAAAGTACGTATATTAAAATAATATATTAAAACACATTAATAAGTAATGTTTATTCCTATAATATTCTAATACGTTTTGATTTTTCTCTTTAAAATTTGAGCAAATTTAACAAAAAAAGGGACAAGTTTGATTACTGAACTTTGCAATGCAATTTATTAAAGGCAAATTTAGTGGCAAACTAGATTAGGGGTTATATAAAATGTGTGATTTGGGGCCCCTCAAAATGGGAAGTGTAAGACTAGGCTTCACGGGCCTATTCGTTAATCAGGCCCTGGATACATCCCGAACCTTCGTCACTAGCCCATTGTGTAGTTCTAGCGCGTTGTTAATTCAATCAAAGAATTTATATTTTTTCATTGGTGGCACGTGCATAATTATTTTTTAAACGTTTATATTGCTCATTAAAAAAAATATTGATGTCGCCGAATCGGTTTGACGGCTTGTCGCCCAGTAATTTTTAGTGGTCTTAAAATCACATTCACTTCACATGAGTCACGACTTGCGAGAAATCGGTTTGGTTTGGATTGCTTGGTAAAAGAAGGAAGGAAAGCAAACCACTTTCTTCTAGCCTCTTTTCTTCAGCTCGTCATTGTTTCAAGGCTAGCAACTTCTTAAACTGTCATTTGTCAAGTTCTATCCCATCTGTCTCGAGAAAAGAGGGGACAACTTCCAACCGCCATTTTTGTCTGTTTGCTATATTCGGGGTCTATGCAAATCAAAATTTATGACTGCCCAATTGCTTACTATCGGCCAGTTCACTTGATAATCCTCCACTTTGAGGCCATATTGACGTAATGGTAATCTTTGTTTCCAATAACCTTTTTTCCACAAGTCCAATGCATTGAAATTAACGACTGCTCATTTTTAGGAGAACTGCTCAACAAATGTCCAACAATCAAGCGATCGTTTCAACTGCCTAACAATCAAGCCTCGACTGCTTTTAACAACTAGCCCCTGGCTGTAATTTTGAACACAACCTCCCCCCCCCCCCCCCCCCCCCCCCCCCCCCTCCAAAAATTGTGTAATAAACTGTTAACGGTTAGAAGTGGAAACAATTCCGTTCGATTGATATACAAAGGCTCACTCAATATGAATGATTTTATTGAAAAAAAAACCCATCATATTTTAAGCCGGCGCCACATATGCGGTATTCGCCGAATCCCGAGCAACGAAACCTTCGATATTCGCCTAAAGACGCATGTGTGGATGGGTCGCTCGGTATTCGGCAAGTGCCGCGTCGCTCGCGTTTCGACGATTTTCAGCACCACACTACAAAGTGCTCGCCTTATCACGAGCAACTTCGCTCGGGTTAAAGCGAGCAAATTGAATAATTACGTTTCCCACTTGTTTCGGGAAAATGGAACACATCTCGAAGCGAGCTCAATGGTGATTGGCTATCGATATTTTATTCTATATTTTGATAGCCAATTACCATTTACTATCAATATAGTACTATTTTCTTTTTTTATTTAAAGAAGGAATATTGTTCTTTTCGTATCAATTTGACTTTAAAATATATCGTGGTGTTTGTTGTGCTATTATTTTACAATTTTTATTTAGTTTATTCATTTATTTTTATGAAGTTGTCTGTTTCACTTAAATATTTGTGTTTCACTTAAATATTTGTGTTCCATTTACTTATTTCATTTATTTATCAATAAAATTATTTAATTTATTTATCAATTAAATTATTTAATTTATTTATCAATTAAATTATTTCATTTTATTACTTATTTATATATTTGAAGCATTTAACTATTTTTATGCAGATGCGAAAAAATGAAGATATTATTTTAACATTTCTATTCGAGTTTTCAATTTGTTTAAACGATTTGAAGTCTCACGACCTAAATAAAATGGAGTTTTGTCATGAAACGTCTTTAAAACCATCTATAAAGGGTGTGTGTAGGGACATAGTAGTCATGATAGAAACACCATTTTACACTTTTAGTATAACCGATTCCGACACTATAACTTTCTAAATATAGCACGTTTGACATAAATTTGGTCCAGCCGATGATCTAAAGTTTCATATTTAAAAACTTTTGGTGTTTTGAGCTTTTTTTATCGTATATTTACTTGTTTAGTTCGTCTACTTAAAACAATTCCTTCGTTTATTAAGTTGTGAATTTTACTAAATTATTTGTTCAGATTATTTTTTTATTTATTAATTAATTTCATTTATTTGTTTTTTAATTTAGATTTCTTGCATTTAACTGTTTTGATGAACACACAAAAATATGAAAATATTTAAATAGTATTTTAAAACCTCGAAATGAAATGTCATTGATTTAAACGTTTTGAAGAATCTTGAGTTGAAAAATAAAATGTGGTTTTGATGTGAAACAGTTTTAAAACCATCTATTCTTTAAGGTGATACATTCTGATACTGTAACATAGTAAAATGAAGCACAATTGTTATAAAAGGAAATTTGGCGAGGATTCGTGTAAAATCTTGAACTAAAGCAAAGCACGTACGGAGAGCGGACGTGGAACATACGAGGAATCAGGCGTAGCAGTCTGCATATCTTCCTCTGTTAGCGAGGTTTCCGTTGATAAACGAACCTTATTTAGATATTAGTTATCGGTATTACTTAATATGTCAATTTTAAATTTATATAAGATATGTTTGGTTGAAATGACGACGCACTAAAGTTACAGAATAAACTACGAGCGACGGTTCGAGTTTTATCCCCATAGAAAAATTCGGAAACACTGTTTTTGTCATTGTGAGCCGTGGTCAAATGACTTCGACAACACCTGAGCTGGCACCCCACTGGTTAATTTTTATACAAAAAATTTCAAACGTTTAAAAAAATATAAGTTTTTAACACCATTGACATTGAAGCAACAATGCCAAGTATTTTACTTTTATTGTTGCTGAATACTTCATTTTTATCGACATGATATTACAAGGCTATATTCGTAAAGGCTTCTTTAATCCTTAAATTTTAGGAATTTTAATATAATTTTTTTTTCTTACAAAAACATCACTTTAAATATCAATCGCAATAGCATGTAAAGTCATGAACGTAAAAATTAAAAAATGTACTAGGTTTAGGTATTTCGAAAACTACTCAAAATAATTGAATAAATCTAGATTTTGATAAAGTTTATTTTACACAGTGCAGAGAAAGTGATATGCGGTGGCTACGCTAACAAACACAAAAATTGAGCAGCTTTTACTACGAGTAACGCCGAGCCATATTGCTAAAATACCAATAAAACAGTAATTAATGATAGAATTTTTTCAGAAAATGGATAAACAAAAGCAAAGTGTCAATCTCTATACATTTAATCTCGACATCAAATTTTGAATAATATTCACTGTCGAATATTAATATAATTTTTTTTAATGAACTCTATGTTGACCTGGTGTCGATATTATATCTTGTAAAACAAATAATCGTTAGTACATTGGCTAAGAAAAAAGCAAACGATAATTTCAATATGTTAAAAGATACGGAATAAAAACCAGATCCCCAAGACAACGTCAACGTGCATAAAGTCCATTATTTGTACTTAGTTAAAAAATGGATTGACACTAAAGAAATTTTTATATGTAGCATGCAAATTCAATTGTCAAAATGCGAAATATTCGGTGAAAAATTTTGCCAGAACACTTAAAGTTTTTCGAACTGATTATCGTTTGTATTTTATTATCGTTATCGCTAAAGCAAATATATTGAGAGGGAAAATATATAATATATTCCAGAACTGAAAATTAAATCATTTTTAAGTGTACCAACAAAATTAGGATACACTGTTTTTTGTAATTTTTCAATATTCTATGCAACAAAATTTCAACGGTTTCAAGGAATCTCCATGTGCATGGCATTCTGGAATCTAGGAAAATAATAATAAAATATTGCACTCGCAAATGGCTATGAGCAAAATAAAAATGTAAAAAAAAAAAAAAAACTGTTTCCAATTTAAAAAAAAATTCATTTTAATTATCAAAAATTAAAAATTTGTTTTTAAAGAACATAATAGTATTAGAATATATTTATATTGTACAAATCTGTTAATAAAATAGAATATTTTTCCATCATAAAAATATTGTAGTATACAATTTTTATCAAAATTTATATTTATATTTTTATTAAATCCGGCTGCGAATAAATGTTCTGAAATGTTCTGAATGCTGCGAAAAATGGCAAGTATACTCGCAAGAAGCCGAGTTGCTCAGTTTTTTGTAATCCGAGCAAGTAATAGTAAATCGCTCGGGTTATGGCGAGTCGCTCGGGTTAAGGCGAGTCGCTCGGTATTCGGCGAATACCGCATATGTGGCGCCGGCTTTAAATTTTACCGAATACATTATAATTTTCTGTGAAATCCGACTTTGAAAGTTAGCGGATCCTGTTAATAGATGATTGGGCCTGTTAATAGATGATTCCAAAGGTATTTCCTATTTTAAACAAATATGAAACGGTTCTTAATCCGTTAATTCTCGGATGCGGTTATCAGAAGTGATCGTTTTAAAGTCGGATCTTTTATATGCTCTAGTTCACTCGGGGTTCAGGGAAGACGCAAGATGTTACTCCTTTGTTACATTTCTCCTGCAATTGTGTCTTTAACCTGAAGCAATAAAGTTGATGATAGCATATATTCGTGTTATGACCACAAATTGTCGGTAGTTTATTTTTATTCAGGTTTCGGAGGACAACCTTTTACGTAATTTTTCCCCCGGATTCTTTCCAAGTTGACAATTTCCGAATTTCGGAATATTCCTGTTATTTTTTGCTCACAAGTTTAGACTTTGTTGGAATTAAAGAATGAAAACAATTTGTTGAAAGTACTAAAAATACCAATGTTCGTTCTGCCATGTCACTTAAAATTAAATTAGTTTTATATTCTTTATAATATAAATAGACATTCACAGGCGGGAAATATTATTATAGCAATATTATATATAAAAAAATATCTAATTAAGATCCGTTCGTTGAAATTTCCCAGTTGAAAAGTAGATTTCATCTATAATCAGTTGAACTTTTATTTTGTTTCAAATACTTTTTGCCTACATTTTTTAGTGGACTTTTTTGAGAAATTTATGTAATTATTAATTAATTATTATCATATAATATTGTTTACCGTAATGAAATGAACTGACAAACAAATAGATTCACATTTACTTGCAAAGTGAATAAGCCTATTATAAATATTTATTACACAAATAAATTTAATTATCATTTCTAAAATACCCGGCGCGTCGATCTTATTCCTTGCGCGTTAACAACAAAATAATTCACTCAAAACTCTTTTAAACGGTGCCTTGAATTGTGTACCTGGGCATTCTCGTCATACCTTCTTTCCTTCCATTGCTTTGACGCATCCATTTTTCTTTAAAATAGGGCAACCGAAAAATTCCTTGCATTCTTGTGCTCTGACGAGTCTTGTGTGAATCCGTCTTTTCTACATCTCCTTCACTCTTCTCCACAATGAGTCGAACCTTCAAGAAGTACCTCAATGACGAATCACTTAATTGATAGTCGCCGCCCACCCGACAGATCTCTTTTGACCAGGAACGAACGTCACTTCTCTTCGAAATTCCATAAGAAAAAATCGCCAACGGTCAGTTGACTGGCCGCTGAACTGTCGTGACCTCGACATTTGGCGTTGACAGCACGACACGCACCCACTCACACGCTTTCTCGTTCTCTTTAGTGGCGAGTTTCATGAGATGAATAGGGAGATCGATTCGACAACTTCTCTTGAGCTGCGTGACAATTATTTAAAGCTAGGGATTAGGTTAGGGCTGTCGCCGCGGCCGCCATAATATAATAAATGCGGATTTCGTGTTGATTTGAGGCCTCCGTGGCCGAGTGGATTAGGTGTCAGCTGGGAATCCAAGGGTCCCCGGTTCAAAACCTAGCGATGGACTAGACTAAAGAATAGTAAAAAGCAGTGATTGCGATCGGAGGGTTGCCAAGTTCGCTACCAACATTCTATAATGTCGTCCGGAACATCCACAAAAAATAACGGCGTGTATACGGGACTGGTGCACGATAAATCTGATCGGGGGTCCAAAGTCCCGACGTCTATTGAAGGCGTTGGGTGTCAGCTTAGGTGTTGTCCTCGTCATCTGGCCATGGTTCAAAAATACGAGGCATCGTTCCCGAGTCTTTCCTTCGAGATAGGCCCCGCGAACCGTCTCCAATAGCCCACTGTGCAGCTCTAGTGCGACGTTAATTAACCAAACCATTAGTGTTGATTATTATTCAATTATTGAGAGGAAGTTTACGAGAGTGAAATGTTACTTGTGAAGTTATAAAATTTTATTTTAAAAATCGTCAACGTACGTTCTGAGCGAATCGAAGTGTAATAATTGTCGTACTGAATGAATTAAAAAATATTTTTAGATTTTCGATTATGAATGACTAAGTACTCTTTTGCTGAGCCCCAGTTGCTCAGTGGATAAAGGCGTTCAGCTACTAATCAGAGGATTGGTGGTTCGAATCCGTGCGATGGACTTGACAAAGAGAAGTAAAAAAGTAGCGATCGGAAGGTTGCCAGCTTCGCTACCAAAATACTAGAAAGTCGTCCAGAACATTCAACAAATTATACTGGTGTGTATACGGTACTGGTGCACGATAAATCTGACGCCTATTGAGGTTGCGTCGGGTGCCAGCTCAGGTGTTGTCCTCGTCATCTGACCATGGTTCAAAAATACGAGGCATCGTTCCCGAGTCTTTCCTTCAAGGTAGGCCCCGAACTGCCGCCAATAGCCCACTGTGCAGCTCTAGTGCGACGTTTATTAAACAAACCATACCAGCTCTTTTGCTACGTCACGTACCCTTAGTTGATTGAATAAACGTCGCACTAGAGCTGCATAGTGGGCTATTGGTGACGGTTCGAGGTCTCGAAGGAAGATCCCTGGAACAATGACCCGTATTTTGAAACACGGTCAAATGACAACGAATGAGCTGGTATCTAAATAGGTGTCAGTACCTCAATAGGTGTCAGAACATTGGACATCGATCAAATTTAACGTGCACCAGTCCGGGAAATACACTCCGGTGGAAGTGGGGTGGGTAGTTCAGACAACTTTTTGTTATTTCGTAACGAATCCTGCAACTCTCCGATCACAAGATCGATGCTCCCTAAACAGTTTCTATATTATAAATGTTTAATATGTAAAATAATGTCTCAGATTGTCAAGAACCGCACGTTAGCTGTGCAAAGCGTTATATTTGTATTTAACCTCCTTGTTATAAATATTATTTAATGTTTAAATGGATATTAAAACTTTATGGGGCTTAGTTACATACTCAAATAATTTTGAACAATATTCTACAGCGTTTATTTAAATTCTCTTGAATAACTGACATTTTTCTCATAAGCCACTCTATTCTACATGATTTTATTTAACTTGCACTGTTGTTGTTTGAGTGTTCCATGCTTTTATTTTTAGCCATTTCAACGTTAAATAGTTTACATTTTAGTGATTGTAGTAACATTCCATGTTTTAAAAACTATTTGTAATATATAGGAACTTGAAAACTCAGAATTATAAAAATACTTTCCCATTGTGCGCTTAATTGAAGAAAGGTGGTTGACATGAAGTGCATATGGCTTTTCGTTTTTTCCCCCCATATCATGATTGCAGGAAACGTTGGTTAAACGAACTCAACGAACTGTTTGTTCAACACACGATTGTAATTGAAGAAAGAAAATTACCAAACTCACAAAGTAGTTCCTTTTTTTTATTGACTATAATTTCCTTATGATCTCAAGACCTTAATTGGACCACAGTGTAAAACGCGCTTTTTTCCAAGTGTGACAAGCAACACGCACGTTTGTTTGTATAATATTTAAGAAAATTCGTTCTTGCTACATACACATTTCTTTAACTACATTTCCGTGCTTTACTCGGATTGGTGGGTCCTTTTTCTAAAGTTAAATGTATTTAAAGTTACTTATTGTCTACTCCTTGTGTAGCTATATTTTTATACTGTGTCTTAGAGTAAATTTAATGTCAAGTGTTGATTTTGAAGTAGAGATTCTAATAAAAAATAATTGAGTAATTAGTTATATTCCTGTGTGAGTTTTTTCACTTAAACAGAGGTCCTGAAATACTAAAGCTTTGTTCACTCTAGAAATCAAAAGGGGCAGGGCGCTGTTGGCAGTAAAAAGGAACCCCACTTTTTAAAAGGGCAATTTAAAAAAAAAATTGTGTGGGCGTGGCATCATTGACACATCGGTTCCGATTTCTTGGTTGACATTGTGCCAGAGCTGCATATTGGGCTATTGGTAACGGTTCGGGGCCTATCTCGAAGGAAAGACCCGTACAAAATTGATGTCTCTTTATGGAAATATTATTTGAAATCTGAAATTTTACATTTTTAAATTATTGTTTTCCCTAAAAACCAATTCTGTAAGCAGGAATCAGATCCCTTACAAAACCGATAAAAAGGCTACTTAAATCCAAAATTTGGTAATGCCTAGTCTTGCGAACTAATCCCTACCTAGTCCTAAACCACATTATCTTTAAAAAAAAAAAACATAGAAAAAAATACCTTGGAATTTCATATGCAGGCACAGGCAACCAATAAGATTTGTGAAATGCCCCGTGCTCGAAATTACCGCGGAATCACCGCAATTTCATAACACGCGTAGTTATAAAGGGAGTTTGTTTTTCTACTGTCATAATTCACTTAATTCCGATTTTTACACAATTTTTTTTAATCGATGCCTTTTTTAAAGACAACTAGGGAAGCAATGATGCTTGTGCTTGACTGAAAAGGGCAAGAAGGGAGGGAATTTTTCAAAAGAGGGCGGCATTTTTTAATCAAGGGGCATGAGGGCGCTATTGAGATGAAAAAAGGGCGGGCAGGGCGAACCGCCCTTCAAAAAACACCTAGAGTGAACACTGACTAAAGAAACTTCAATTTTTCTCTGTACTGTGCATGGCATTTGAAATTTAGCTCTTTGTAGTGGCTTAGTAAATTACTCAGTTTTCTGTGGATAGTAGGAATTTTTTTCGATAAAGTGGAATTTAGTAAAATTTTGTATATTGAGAAAAAAGAAAGTTAATTTTAACTGCTGTATATAGGAGCTACTCTAATGGGAATGCGATCGTACGTAGTTAAATTTATCTGCATGTATTTTTATTGCTGCTATCATCCACATTCCCCCATTTCGTATCATAGATGGGGATATATATACACATCTTCTTTCAAAATGTTGGCATGAAATTGTCGCATTAATCGACTGACTTGGCTCAGTTTTATGGGTCCTTATCCCTACATTTGGTTTACTCGATCGCGTGGAAACGACCACAGCTGGTATTTGCCTGTCGACTGTTGTCAACTTGTAACTGTTCTTCACGGCAGTTGACAGCCTCTTGCAATCAATCAACGGTTGCTCCCGGGAACTTTTATTTTGTTAACTGATGCGTTTCAGATGATGATAAGGTATGAAATTTGCCACATGACTTAACTGACCACCAGGGGAAGGGGATTTAAGAGTGCCTGCCGCTAATCTTATCAAGTTAAGATTGTCGTCTTCTTTAATTAATTGCTGTCTTAATTTACTTTACTTTATTTATTAAATAATATTTCGACAATTTTTGTTGAAGGAGACCATTAGTCGTGGTAAAAGTCTTATTTTACGATCTGTAAGTAACTGTAAACTATTGAAATAAGTATGTTTAAATGTGTGTGATATCTCAAATGTATTCTTGTTTCTACCTTCTTAAAAATAACATTGTTGGTGTTTTTAACGTTATAATACCCTATTTTGTGTAATAAGAGTAGCATTTGTCGTTTAATTTTGCGGTATAATGTGAAACATTGATTTCAAGCCTTGCTTAATTTGAGTATAATGCTAATTAATAATGCATTTAGTCTTCAAATTTAAGTGATTTGTATTTAAATGTTTATAATTTTTTTTTAATTAAATGATTTCTGTTGCAGGTATTCTGTAAGAATTTTTGCATAAATATGACTGTAAATCAATGCATGTATGAAATTCAACGATTTATGTTTCATAATTTTTTTTCTTTTTTAGGGACGCCACACAAAAACTGGACAGTTGGCAGCAATCAAAATTATGGACGTAACAGAGGTAAGAAATCAACGATGAAATTATTTTACTCCCTAATGTCTGTGATGTGTTAATAATATAAATGTATTCTATATCCAACTCGAACCACGATTCCTTTGTAGAAGTTTTCATAAAAGCCCAATATGCAGACATATAAAGATTTAAAGTAAATTTCTTAATCATAGACATACCATGAAGAAAATTAAACTTTTATGTATAACATTTGAAATTTGTGGAATACCCAAGTAATTTAAAATTAAAAAAAAAATCCACCGAAGCTGAACCCTTCGTTGAACAAAACACCTCCTATTTTTTCTATGTCTACAAGAAAATGAGGTTTACATGTTCTTAAATTTGAGGTCTTCTGGTCTAATCTCCACTGACAATCATGGGCCCAAGCGCTGGTCTAAGGAGGATGACAAAATTGAATTTATAGAGGTTTAACTAGATTACTAGAGAAAATTTGTTTTAATTTAATAATTTTTAAAAATATTTGTAGATTTCATAGAAGATGTGAAGTAGCGCCACATTTTCAGAACGGAATTTTTTAATTGTTATACTAGTTTTCAAATTTAGTATTCAAGGAAATTGGCAAGTATGATGTCTTATTTTTAACCAGTTCAAAAGTTGTCCGCCGACTGTCTACAAAATGTTACTTTGGGCAATGGAAAGAGGGCGCCAAATATGTTTGTTTGATTAAAAACAATTCTTTGAATGAACGGCATTAGCCAATATTGTACTTAATGCTATGACGTACCGAAGTCTAATTTAACCGAAGTGATTCCTGCGTAGTTTGATACTCCTTAAATGATTAAATATTTACCTTGTATTCTGAAATTAAAAAAAAAAAAAAAACTTGAGTGAGAAAGTTTTTACGGGTACATTTCTTGTAGTCGAGCTCCCTTGTTAGCAAGAGCTTTTAGTCGCACACAACACTTAAACGCGTGTCTTGTATTGTATTAGTGATTGGATTGCAGAATGTTTTTGTTTACCTCACAGCTATGTCATTAACCTTGTACGACAAATGGACTCGTTTTAAACGTGTCGCATCGCCTTCGCCTTATGTGCAAAGTTTATTTACGCACATCGAAAGGTTTAACATGGCGTTATCTTTTGTTTTGTGTGTGCTTTCCTCTCCCCCCTTCCTCTCCGAACCTCCCGAGTTATTTTTAGTTTATTGCACGTTCGCAAGTCTTCGCGTGTGTCGAGGACAAATGGCACGCCACTCGGTTTCTGCGACTTCAGCTCTTTCGCCGTAGATTCATTATGTTTGCTTTCATTCATCCTGCTCTCGGCATCCAAGAACTTCTGTGGGGGTTTGGTTTCGCAACAGTGGCGTAACGGACGGTTTCGCAGAGGCCGCAATGCCGGGAGGTCCAGGCTAAATGATCTGAGGTTATGACAAAATAATAATAATAATAAAAATAACGCAAAACAAAAATTGCACCGCTGATGCAATAACATATTATATGAGCAAATAATAGTTTTTTAGATGCAATAGCAGGGATCTATTCTAAGCAAATTTATGACTTTCCGATTTCACAAAGAAGGAAGGAAGAAAAAAAAACTGCCCATTTCCCTAAAATAATAATAATAATAAAATTAACAACCGCGTACTAACTTAGAAAATTTACTAATGGAGGATGGCAAGCTTTGAATTTTGTTTAATCAACCTCTGTTTATAAAATTTAAATAATACCATTATAACAAAGATTCATATTTCTCTAATATTTTTTTTCTCCAATTTGTCAAACTTCGCGACTGTCCATTTTTAATTTATGACTGCCCAATTAAGTTAGGAATGTCAGTTAGATTACGCCCTTATAACAGCAAAGTCTATTACTAGCGTGGAATCTTAAGCAAAACTTTTATCTGAGGTAAAGGTTGATTGGTGATAATTTTTATATTACTATTCTGTGGGGAGCTCTACAACAATATTTTTGAAGGAAGGCCCAGGCCAGAACTGTTACGCCACTGAACACCAAGGTATTTCAATGCACAGAAATTGAAACATGTTCCGGTATTTAGACCTCGTTGTAAAGGAAGCTTGCTTTCATAAGGGACCTTTGTAATCCAATTGACCCCTTGCCCATCTTGCATTTTAAAATGAGTATACAGTTCATTTGAATTATTAAATTTTCAAGGTTGATAGAATTTGGTAGGACATTTTAAATTATGTTTAAATAATCTTTCTTTAAGATAATTTATAGAAGAAAAAAAAATGTCCGGACTGTAATTTAAAAAAAAAAAAAAGTTTTGGAGCGGGTGGATGCGGTTTTTATAAATGCCTGGTTTTCACAGACCTATTTAAGAATCTTGCCTTGAATTTAAGACCTGCGTAGAATATATACAGATGTACTAAACACGCATAAAAAAATACTACCAACGAATCCTGAATGAGTTGAGTTCATTGTTTAAACTCGTTCAACGTGGCCATGTGCTTGGAATATCCATCTGGAGCTTTCGGGGAAAATGAAAGTAGTGTTAAGAGGCAAGGATTTTTTTAGTTTAGACCGTACTGATAATTTGTAGTTTTGATCGTATTAATCATCGTTTGATCAATATTTTTTTTTTCAAAAGTTTATAGTAATACTTCTTCTAAATCTTCTGTTTTAAATTTTTTTTAACGTATAATTACATTTCGTGTTTCTTCTTAAAAATGTTTCAAATATATTTTCGGAAGATATTTTTTTATTTCTCTCTCTCTGATATATATTTTCTAATTGATGTGCAAACGAATTCGTAAGCCTCCTTTAGTCGCGCTTTTGTAAAAGCTTTAACTTTTTCTGCGGAAAAGTGGGTTATTTATAATTTTGATTTGAAGTTTCGGAAATTTACACATTCCCTCTGTCCATTAAATTATATAAAATATTGCATAACATTATTTTCCAGAAGTTTTACTGTGGAAGCAAATGACTCATTCGGATAATTATAACCTTATATCTCAACACCGGGACCCACTTAAGAAATAGTTCTGATAAGAAACCACTAGCATTATTAAAAGGAGATTGCTTTCTTCTCCATTGGAGTCCTTTGTAAGAGCGTGGGAAAATGTACTTTTATGAGCATACTCAAAAATGTCAAGAAAATTATTGTTTAGATTACCTTATTTATTATATGAAATTAAAAAATATATTCAAAGGAAGTTAATATTTTTTATGCTTCACGAATACTTCCCCGCAACTTAGAATAATACCAATATTATGTGTGACTTTATTTTAAGTTAGTGGGATAATGAGTAAAATTTTATTCCTGGATATCATTCTAGCTTTGAAATATTACCTTCAGTACTGTACTTAAAATATTTACTAACTTATAAACATGTCAATCCTTTAAGTAGGAATCTTTAATGAATCTCGAAACCTATTTTGAGTTATTTATTTACACTAAGGATATAATTAAAAAAAATGTAATCGATCTTTTTAAGCCTGTTGATAATGAAATTGGCTTCATTCATATTTTTAATGCATACAAAGATACATATTTTTAATAAATTAGTAGGACACTGCTCGAAAAATATATGCAAACAAATAGAATGGCAGCTTTGTGCAAGTCGGAGGAAACGTAATAGCCTAGTTGGCACGTCTAAGGTTCCTGAATTTTATAGGGTTAGCTTTCATTCGGAGACTCGCCATGTACTAGTACTATAGTGGGGCAGGAACTCGTATTTCAGGGTTGAAAAAAAACACACTCAAGTCTTGCTAATTTACATTTGAGCATATTTTCAAAAATCTCTTTAATAACACATTATTTGCCTGAAATTTATATGTTTTGCTAATGTCACACCGGTTGCGGCGCCAATGACCACGTAGAGGGGGTGCCTTGACAAGCTAAAGGTATGTTGGCCCTTGTCATCTGATTGTGGTTCAAAATTACTAGGCCGGATTTTTTTTTTATAGATCCAAACATTCGTCAATAACGTGTCTTCATAGCTCTCATGTGACGCTATTCAACTAATAGTGGCAATTTCCACAATTTTCTATCGAGTGAAACTTCAAATCGAATGAAACAAAGTTCAGCGATATGGATGCAGCGTTTGCTACAGCTTTCAAACAGCCGGTCATTTTTTTGCTCAAAAGGAATGTCAGTGGAATAATGCCTGCATTGTGAAGCTAGTGCCACCTCATCCAAGTTATGTCGAAACCCAATACCGGGAAATTGAATGTATGATACATGAATATAAGTCTTTCCATCCGCTCTCGTTTATGGAACTTCGGAAGTCCCACAGTTTTGGCAATTGAAGCGATAAGGGTTGGGTAAAAAAATACTTGATGCAAACGGAAACACTGAGCCCCTAACCACGTGGCTGTAAGGAGATACCGAGGCTGATGGAAAAACAATGGGCGCTCTACGTCATTTTGTCTATGGTGGATCTATTTACGCATGTACTAATAATGGATATTCTTTTAAAATGTCCAAACCTTGCAATTTGATTAGCTTATGAAATAAAAATGGGCTCGAGTTACGTTGGCCGGGAATGATTGCTTTGCTTTGAAGTATTCAATTTCAAAATAAAATAAGAAATAACCTATTTTTGGATTTTGTGTTCTCAAAGTATCTAAGGCCTATTCTACACAGACGAGAAAAATGCGCGCGAGATTTTGCAGTTGATTCTGTGATTCGAGAATATAAACCACGTGGTTTGTATTATCGAATCACCGAGTCAACTGCAAAAGCTTTTATGTTTTTCTCATTCCATAATTTCTCTTTTAATAACTAAATTTTTCGTTAATTTACCGATAAAACATAATTTTGTTAAATACAAAATGTGTCACAACCTTCTTCCTTGTGTGTTCATATAATTGACTGTTTTTGCACATAATTTAACTAGTAATATACAGGGTCTGATGTACCTGTTCTAGGGGCCCCAATTTTTATTTAATTTTTCAAAGTTTCCTAATCTGTTATTATTGCTTTTTCTACTTTGACAAATCTGTTATTATTACAATTTCTTATAACTTTTAAGAAATTAAAAAAAAACCTTTATATAATTCATTGTTTTTAGATGAATAATAATACACTTAATATGCTATTTTTAAATTTTAAGAGAGGGGTACTATCAATGACATTGTGTCTATAATATTGAAGTTTATAAATCGGGTTCTGGTAATATAAGTTTGCTCCATCCCTAAATCATTATTTTTTTTTAATTCTAGGAATGTGCGCATGGATACTGTGACAGGGTTTAGTTTAATTAGGAACCGATGTTCACAAAATGCTGACGTTGAAAACTTATCTCAACTAAATTTTACAATTTCAAAAATAATATTAAGAAATGTTTAGATTTAAAAAATATGGCAACACATGATCTGGCATCCCACTTTCTACTTTCTACATTTCCACACCCGGAAGCAGAAACGCGGCGACGTGCGTCGTACGTCGCAGATTTTTTCAAATGTCTGCAGACAAAGTTTTGTATCATATGATTTTTTTTTTGTCTGCACTACTTTAGAACATTCTCTGCAGATTTTTCTGCAGAATTTTGAAATTTCTTCGTTTTATAAATTGGAATATTTTAATATTCCTGAGGATATTGTGTGAATTCTATTATTTTAAAATAAAATTATACTGCAAAAAAATTTGATTTATTTTATGCTATAATTTTTTTTCATTTAAAATGGCAGTTTGTATTCTAGCATTAAAATTTCACCTTGTTATTTTTCAATGATAAGTAAAACGTGATTTACTAGACTTGCCTGCTGTGAATCTTACAATATGCTGTCTAAAAGCCAATAAATAATAATTTAAATTACTTTAGAAGTAAATGTTTGCAGTTTTGTGACTCATGAAAATGCTGTCGCAGACTGTTTAGAAAATTTCTGCTACTGGCATGACAAACGAGTGGGCATTCATATATGACAAATTTTACGTACATCAGCCTATACGACGAGGATCGAACTTGTACCTTCCGAATCGAGCTCGCCTTTTCAAATGATAGCAGAATTTCAAATATAGCAGACTTAAAACTTTTAAATTTCAAATAATATTGTCTTAAAGTATCAGTAATTAATTTGATCGCAGGTTCATTCGTACATTTGCGTGGTTCTTCGAATGTCTTTTTTAAACACGGTTTATTAACGCTCCAAAATGAAGCTAGTGTTGTTTTGGCGATTGCATAAGAAAGAAAGGGTTTTAAAATTCGAAGTTGTGTCTGTCGCGAACCGCTTCGGAAAACCACCGCTACCGGCTCTCCGAAAACAAAGGCGGAATGCCGGTGGCGGTTCTTGACGGAAACTGGTTAATGCGGTGTGTCCTTGAGGTTCACGTACTAAAATCTTTGACCTTTCTCTCCCTCGTCTGTTTTGGCATCCTGCAGCAGCGGCGGCGGTCGTCTAGTGCAGCGGCTGCCTGCCTACCCGCATATTTAGAGAGATTCTCCGAAAAAACGGCTTTGTTCGACGCCAAATCCGCCACTCCTATTTTGACAGCGAATCTGCGGCCCTTCCTCTCTCTCTCTCGCCCCCTTCCGTCAGCTTGCCTTCGTTTCGCAGAATTTGGGAAAGTGAAACGACAGAAATCATTTGTGCAGAAATATCCTAATGCATCGACATTAGCCTTCTTTTTAAAAAAATATTTTTTTTAATTGCGACTTCGATCACTGGATTTATTATTTTTAGTGTTGTTATTGATTAGTTGAAAAATAAATCGCCTATTCGTTTGACGCACGGACGAAAGAAGTGCTCCGTGTTTTGACGTGAATCCGTAGCTGGGGAACATGTCATTGCGCTTTTCTTCCGTAGCGGCCGCGCTTCCTCTTCGAGACGCCGGACTAGCCGGTGGGTTGATCGAATTGACTAACCAATCCAGCGACTCCGATCAGAAACGCAAGCGTCACGGAAGAAAAGCGCTAGGACATGTTCCCCAGCTTTAAATCGGTCCTGGTACAGGGGTCATTGGCAAAAACTTGTGGATCATCAAGAGTTGATATATCAAAGCCTCATAACTCCAGGGGGAAATTAGCCTATAGGGATATATGACCAACCATCGTGTAGAGTAAGGTGGACTGCATTGACTAGGTTAATTAACCCACCTTCTCTCCGAGCTTTGTACCGAGGGGGAGGGAAAGAGTCAAATTCGGACATACTCTTGGCGTGTTTAACCGCTGTAACTTCAGTTCTAATCGGCCGATTGTGGCAAATGTGTGTTTGAGATGAAAATATCTTATGCTCACAGTTGGATGGATAATGTGTTTTTGCTCCATTAAACGTCAACTCTTACATTTCATAAGTACGAAAGTTACATGAGCTGAAAAAATCTTCACATATCGACTGTTTTTCTTCTAAATTGGCGTGCCCACTTTGTGTGAGGGGGCAGGCCACCTTCTATAAGGCCCCTTCTACACGGACAAACTAAACGCACGCTATCTCTTTCAGATGGCTCTGTGATTCGAGAATGCAAAGCACGTGATTTGTATTCTCGAATCACAGAGCCATCTGAAAAAGCTCGTTAGTAGTAGGAAAAAATGTTTTATTATGCCAATGCAGCTAAATGTGATGATGCACCGAACAACCATTGCCCAACAATTTGTGACCAACTTGTATTATACATCTGATACGAACATACTCTTTAGCACTGTGTTAAGGAAATGTAGATTAAATTTGCATATCAAGAGACAAATGTACTTCTTTTGAAGAAACATTTTATTCAGCTTAACAGCCTTGTATATTCAAATATTGAGTTTTCAGACCGTTCGTGTATAATTCTTAATTCAGGAGAACGACATTTTCGGCTCGCTTAACCACGCACCATAACGACATTCCATATTTCAAAACGAGAAATGTAATACTACTTTCTCTGGGCGACGTTCTTTTTATTCTGCATCGTTGGAACCTTTGTGTTGTGTCGGAATGATTCCGAGTCGCGGAACGTGTCATTAAAAAGCGTATCGTAATGTTTTTAAATAGTTCCACTTGAAAACAAACGCGTAATTAAAGCAGAAAACTCGTCGTGTCGTAGGTTATCACATTAGGATGCTAAAGGACGAAGCAATTTACATTCCATCGCCTCGTTCATTACCTAACCTCCGCGTTTTCGCCATTATTGGCACAATTTCTTTCGTTGACGGAATCGCCTCTTCGATTGATCCAAAGAGACGTAATATAAGATCTTCTTCCCTCGTTCCATAAGGTCCTATCTGGTAACAAAGCTGTTCGTATAAGATGGTCGAGTGAGAGTCTTGTTTACGTTTTGGGTTAAAGACCTTCCTCATGTTTCGGATTTCGCTGAGGGCATCTCTTGATCAAGGTCTGGGCATCGCATCACCGTCTATTTGCCGACCTGTTCAGTCGAGGTTATGACCATATTCAGCAAACATCGCTTTCACCGCAAGTCGCTTGATTTACCTTGCATTTGTTAGACATGCGCGATTCGAAGGTTTAGGTGCGTTAAGTGGTTTCCTAACGGAAAGTATGCGTCGGAACGTATTTGAAGAATTCTATCTATCTTTCAAATGCAAATAATCTGGATTCTACCAAGGTTGCGATGTTAAAGTATTTTACAGAAATCGTTTATGGTGAAACTATTTTTATCTGAACTGACGTTTGTCATTTTGTTTACATTTTTGACGTTATTTTCTGTGTAACACCTTTCTCTTTCCGTCGTTGAAGCAAAATGGAAACTGCTTTCACTGCCAAAAATCTTGTTTCTAAAATAAACGAGAAAAATGTATTGGAAGTCACCATTCATCATGTACATAGCAAACATTCATCTTGTGTTCTTGCGAATACTTTTTTTTCCTATAACACTGGAAACGACTCTTTAGATCATTTTCGCATGCATAAACTGCATTTTTAAAAGTCTTTTAGCATTTTCTCTTTTCAAGTTTTTAACATTTTTCTAGGTAGTTATACCATAAATATTGTAAATTTCATCGTAAGAAATATGTAGTTTGTCATTTTTTATTTCGTTTCTGTGAAACTACAAAATGTTAGCAAGTCTATTATACTAAACTACTCCTTGACTTTGATGATATTAATTTATTTTAATTATTTCTTAAATACCCTTGATTAGATAAATTTGGACGGATTGGCCACGAAGTTGTATAAGTCACAAAAATCAGAACCTACAACATTTTCCATGACTAGATAGCTAGAGCTATCATTTATTTAGCGAAGTCGTGTGGGTTCTAGTTCAATTGGAGGGCCCTTGGTAGCCCAGTGGATAAAAGAGTTCGGCTGTTAATCAGAAGATTGCTGGTTCGAATCAGTGCGGTTGACTTGACAAAAAAATGTAAAAAGCAGCGATCTTGCGATCGGAGGGTTGCCAGCGTCGCTACAAAAATACTAGAAAGTCGTTCAGAACATCCAACAAATTATACCGGCATGTATACGGAACTGGTGCACGATAAATCTGATCGGGGTCCAAAGTCCCGACGCCTATTGAAGGCGTGGGATGCCAGCTCAGGTGTTTCCTCGTCATCTGAGTTTGCTTCTAAAATAGCGAGGTGCAGGTATGAATGTGTATGTGACTGTGATAAGTCTCAATACGAGGACAGAAATAAGCAGCCGGAAAACGTATAAACCTAAAGCAAACTAATTCAATTGGTTGCCCTATAATGAGTTGAAAGTCCCTCTATTTAACATTACAGCCAAGACTAGTTACAAAATGTAAACGCTATTATCTCGAAACTTTGTTTTGGATTTATACCAAATTGGCAGCCAAGCCGCCCAATTAAAAGTAAATAACATTTAGTCTAATCACTATTGTATACTGTTGTTCAATGGTATAAAAAAAAAAGCAACTACGTATTTAATCGATTTTAAAATAAACCGATACATACTGTATTTTGTACACAACTGTGTCGTATGTTACGATTTATCATCAGTTAGGAAATTTAAAATAAATCAGAGTTGCATATTGTATTCAATTGAATTAAAAACAGTTGATAAAGAACGTTAGTTTTAACATGGTCAAGTATCTTATATCCGTTTAATCTGTAGAGTACGCACGGCCGTCCTTAGTCGCTGCGAGGGCCCTGTGCGAAACTAATCACGGGGCCCTTTATTTTGGAGTGTTGAAATAAATCCCCCCCCCCCCCCCCTCCCTCCAAAAAAAAACTTTCATTCTTAACTTCTATTTTAAATAGTAAATTTTTATGCGGAATCTTCTGGGAAAGGCTCAAGAGCGCAAATGATCAGTAAACATGTCTTGGATTTGTCAGTAAACACAAATAAAAAAAATAATTATAATGAAGTTTTTGAAGTAATTCGTTTTCGGAATAGGAATTCGTTTTCCTTTAAATTACTGTTATCGTTTTTATTTTAACTGAACGCGGCCCCCTTCCAAAAGACACACTCCTAATGATGGCCATGATGCCATTAAATGAATAAAATTCTTATTATTAGGAAGAGTTTAATTTAAATGTCGACAAATTCCAATCTTGTTGAACATTATCCTTGTAGCCAAGTTTCTCTTAAGCAATCCGGAGTTACTTCTCTTCTTTAACTGTCTCGTAATGTGCTGAACCGTCTCAATTGTATGATTTGTTCCCTGCCAGCAATTTAAGAAACACAAAGACTTTCGTTAAATAAAATTTTCCGTTTGGAATTTGTGTGAGGCCGTTCGAAACAATAAACTGTTACAATCCAAGGATAGAGATGGGAGTTTTATTTGAGCTGTTTCTTCCTCCTGACAATCAAACTGCCATCAAGATGAGAAAGCTCGCTTGAAGCCGCTTTTACAATTGATAAAAAAACATGTAGTTCCCAATAAAAATATTTATGCTGCGTGTCTATTGTTGATATGCCCTTCAAAGTTTTCATTAACATGTAAAATGCTTATAAAAAATATCTACACACAAAAAACCTTCAATTTGTGGATAAGTATTCTCAGTTTTTGAAAAACCAATTTCTATCCTCAATTGAAGAGGTGGGAGGAAGAACCAGACAGCTCCACTTTTTTTCTGATTTGTACTTGTTCACTTATTCCTATAAAGAAAAAAAATTATCTGTCTATGGGGGGCATGAACTAGGCAGCTGTAAGCAATGGCTATAGAGATATGAAGGATTATGAGCTGTACTCTTTGTTTTTTGTATGATACGACGCGAAAACTTGTTTTATGTCTTTCCTGAACAAATTTAAAAAAACTGGAGCTGCCTGGTTCTTTCACCCACGGTTTTAATTGCATATAATTTTATTTTGGCTTGTGGATGGCCGAATGGTGAGAACGTTGGACTCGAACCGGATGGATGCGGGTTCAATTCGTGGATTGTCAGATGGTTTGCAAAAATATTATGCCGGCACCAAAAATAATATGCCGTGTAAAAATGGGATTGGTGGGTACACATTAAATCCGTCGTGGTTTACCACGTTGCGTGGGGGTTCGAGCTCAGGTGTTGATCTCGTCATCTAACCATGTTTCCAAATTACGAGGCAGGTCTTTCCTTTGGGATATATCCCGATCCGTCGACAATAGTCTACTGTGCATCATTAATTCAACCAACATTTTTTAAAATTAATTTAATCCGCCCCTTCTCAGGATTTGAAAATTACAATTTTTACCATTTTATTTTTGTCATTTACAATTCAGTGACGGCCTGCTCGGTGTCACGACACTGTAATCGGGGTAGAAAATTCTCCGTGCACATGGGTTGGGTCACGTTAAATCTGTGTGGAAATTTTGAACAATGGGGTGCTATCCCAGTACCCGCTCTTCATCCGAGTGTGATTCAAAATTATGAAGCAGTGTGTTCTTTCCTTTATGAAAAGAAGCCAAACCCACATACGGGTCTTTCTTCTGGATAAACTCCGAACTGTCGCCAATAGTCCACTGTGCAGCTCTAGCGCGATGTTAATTAATCATCAAACCAAACCGTCATTAATAGCCCATTGTCCATCTCTAGTGCCACATTAATTCATCTAACTTAATGCATCGCATTGACTACAAAAGCAAAATAAAGTTAATCAATCGAACTTTCAGCGCAGACTGTTTGTTTTGTTGAAATTGAAATTTTCCGGCACGTTTAAAAATCGATCAGAAATTATTCATCCGGCCTTTTTGAGAAATGCATTGTTGAATCGCATCTCGTAGTCCCCCACCCTCCTGCGGCGATCTCTTTAAAGTGGCTCTTTTCGACATCTCACAGACGCGTCGACAAGACGGCAGGTGATTGCTCTTTATTCTCTGTCTAGTTTCGGTCTGAATTACGGTTGTGCCACATTTCGAGGGGGCGGAGAATTGATGTCTGGTTTTTCGAAGTAATAGCTTTGCACTCTTGAAATCGATTTGAGCATTAGATTTTTCGGCTTAAGACATTTTTTGTTCCACTTCAATTTTTTTTTTTAGTACTTATAATTATTTTCGCATTTTTTTTTCTTTAATTAGCTGATACTTTTCTTATATCTTTCCTTCTTTCAAGGTTATTTGGGGATATGAATGAGGAATTTCAGATATTCTCCAATGTGAAGCCTTTTTTATATTAAATTAATAACTGTTATTAATGATGTGTTTCATTTGTGATTGTTTACTTTGGTTCAATAACGATTTTCGTGAGTTAAATTATAATTGTAAAAGTTAAATCATAACTTATTGTGGAAACACACACATGCAACATGAATAAATTAAATATTTGGAATGGTATATCATATGAATTCGGGAATTTAAAATTAGATTTGTGGGATATCGGATTTTGAATGTGGATTCATATTTGATATATTAATTATTACAGATAATAAAATATATTTTTAAATCGATGCCAGGTGTGGTAAGCGACAATTCTTTTGTTTTTCGGGACAGCCACTTGAACATTTATAGCCATAATAAAAGAAATGGAAAACAACAATTTGTCAGGGGTTTCTGCCAGTTAAAATAATTGTTCTTCCCCAGCTACAATTGGGTACTATATTAATCACAATTTGTGGATTCAAATGATCCCTTAACCTCCTATTAAAAAAATGTCCTTAATATACTTCTGCATTAAGGCATCAATGTGCTTTTATTAGTTTAATTGTCTGTTCGGCATTAATTGTAGAGGAATTATTAAGAAATAGTGTAAAATATAGAATAAATTAACAGAATGCGCAAAAGTAAATGGGGGGAAAGGTTGACCAACTTATAAATGCATTTCTTCCCTACATCTAAATACCTTGTTATAGGATTGTAGCACAGAATGAGGGTTAAAGTGTGAAATTTTAATAAAAGCATTATAATTAATTGTATTTAATATGTTAGATCTTCTCATTGCTCTCAATTACTTACTCATTACTTGGATAAACAATGAACACTACTTTTTCTCTTCCACATATAACAAGGTCTTTAATAAATACTTAATAAAATGCATAGATATGAAAAATTGCTGCTTAAAGTGGATCATATGAAAATGTGACAGAATTTTGTAAAAAAAATTATTATTAGTACTTATGTATGCTTGTGTGGTGTTTAAAATGTTATATAAACTTAATTTAACTTTGTTTTTTAGGATGAGGAGGAAGAAATTAAATTGGAAATAAATGTATTAAAAAAGGTATATTTATTTGTTTTAATCCTTTATTGTTTTGTCTTTTTGCTATGTATTGATTTAAGAATGTAATTGATCATTTATTAGGTTCTGTGTTTTCTATGCGATTCTTTCTGTCTTTCTTATTCAATGCTTTTCATGAATTTTAAAAAAGCATTACTGAGCATAATTACTTCAGTTAAATTATTGTAATGATGTTTATATTATTTTATAAAAACTATAGTCTTCAGGAAACCTATCTTCGAAATATTTTGTTCACTTTATGCAAAGTATTTTTTTTGAAGAAAAAAATTTAACAAGACTTGTGAAAGTTGCGATTAACTATAATCTTGTTTTTAAACAAGGGAAAGTTTTGAAATATTTTCTTTTAGGTACTTGTAAGATGACTATTTAAATTTTAATATTTTCTTATTCCAGTACTCCCATCATCGAAATATAGCTACATATTATGGAGCATTTATTCAGAAAAGTCCTCCTGGTAAAGATGACAAGCTATGGGTAAGTTTTGATGCGTGAACTGCAATATTCATCTTTTTTTAATGCATTTGCTTTTTTTTTAATTATAACACAACCATTTTGATGATGATTATTGTTATCTCATTGAATTATTTTTTATTTAGCTTGTCATGGAATACTGTGGAGCTGGATCAGTTACAGACCTTGTAAAATGTAAGTTTTTAGTTATTCCGTCTGAATGTGTAGTTTAGTAAGGGAAGAAACTTTGATCTTCGCATTGCTTTCGATACACTCTTTACTAGGAGAAACAATGAACACTACTTTTTTTTCTTCTAGATATACTAAGGTCTTTAATGAGTATTTAATAAAATGCATACCTATGAAAAATTGCTGCATAAAGTGGATTACATGAAAAATTGACAGAATTAAAAATATATATATATTGGCACATTTTTATGCTTATGTGGTGTTTTAAACTACTTCGAACCCATGATAGTAAAGAGCTAAAAGTATTTACTGTGAATTAATCAATGATCAGGACTTTCAAGGTGGTTTGTATTAAATTAGAGGTCGCTTTATTTGGGGCCATTGTAAAGTTCTAATATATTTATTATAAAGTCGAATTTTTATTTTAAAGTCTAAACAATTAGATGAAAAGACAGATTTTTCTATTACGTATATATTAAATAACCCTCGGTCTAATTTTTGTATTTAAAATCACTTTCTTTACTTTCGAAAGTTTAATAATTAGTCAAACTTGTCACATATATGGTTGTTCCTCCTTGAAGTTAAAAGTTATATTGAATACTCATTCAGACAATGCTAATGAATTTAATTTCTTGATACTACTCCTTCTGTTGAGGATTAAAAATTTTCATGCAGAGTTACTGAAATTAATTAGTGAAGTGAATAGTTATATTCAAGTAACACAGGAAGATTTTTCTTCAGTTACAAGGTTATTTGTTGCACTAGTTCAGGGAACCTCCGGCGTATTTGTGTTTTTATACGAGTAGTCCACGTGGAAGAATAAGTTGGTTAAAAATTCAAAAAGTATTAATTTGAGATTATTTATTATTTGTAAATTTAAGTTGTAAATTTTTAAAACTTGAATTCTCTGATTTTGTAATTTGAACATGTACATTCTATAAAATAATTTTAGATGTTCATTCAAGCAAAATTCAATAGTAGGACAATGAAATATAAGATAGTGGGCTGATGATAATAATAAGATAATTTTGATATAAGAATATATTAGAATATATATAATAAGATATATTTTGTGTCTTGTTGCATTTTATTTTTTCAAGACATTACTTTAAAAATGTGAATAAAAGTATTTCCTATTTTACCTTACTATTTTAATTTACAGCCACTAAAGGGAATTGTCTTAAAGAAGAATGGATAGCTTATATATGTCGGGAAATTCTCAGGGTAAGAATGCTTTCTGTAATAATTATGTACAGTGTGTTGTAAATATGTTTAATTAAACTCTGAATGTACAGTTTTTTTAATGACAATGCCGATACTGATAGTTGTTTAACAGGGAGGTATATATTAACTTTGTACATTTTATTATTTGTTTTTAGTTTATATTAATGTTTCCCAATTCGTGGTTTACGGACTACTTGCTGTCTGTGAGAGGGTCTGAAGTGGTCTCGTGTCTAATCTTCAATTTTTTTTTTTTTTTTAAAGAAATTGTATAGGAAATCAACATTTATTTGCTACATAGAAATTTATCAGTAGTGAAGCATTTGTATATTTGTTGTAATTTTATTTTATGGCAATTTTGTTAGTCTTTTAATACATTTTATGAATTTAACTTTTGTTTGGGAATAAATAAATATTAAGTTTAATTTTTCTATTAGAAGCTTTAAACAGATGTAATTTTTGTTTTCCCCTTCCTTTATACACGTTGTACTTTTACTAAAAAAATATTGAAGTTAGTGAAATAAATACAAGCTTAAATAGCCTTTAATACTTGAGGATGATAAGTAATATCACTAACATTAAATTGATATGTTAAGTAATTAAAATGTACATGAATTATATTTAGTGTCAGAATCGTATTTCACACCAGAAATGTATTTTTTGCTATGAGAAAGTGATGGTCTGTGCTTTGTCTAACTTTGAAGTTTTTGGTTCGTGGCCTTGTAAATGTTGTGAACCAGTGGTTTATGTACGAGAAAAATTATAAGTGTCTAAAGGCTTTTTGAAAATGCTTCATTGTAATAGTTTTATGTATTGACAATAAAAAGTTGTGTACAAAAATGTTTTCAAGATAAATTATTTAACTTGGTTTCATTCTTTAGGGTCTAAGTCATCTTCATGGTAATAAAATTATTCACAGAGATATTAAAGGTCAAAATGTGCTGTTAACTGACAATGCTGAAGTCAAATTAGGTAAGTTGTAATTATGATGCATAATGGTTACTTGTTTTAAAGTTTTATCTGGATTCTTATTCCTGTTTAATTTGAAGTATTTATAAAATTTATTTGAAAGTTTTATTTGAATCGCTTATTTTTTTTATATTGCAATTGCTCTTTATTTCAGAATTAGCCAAACTTATTGAACATATTATTGAAGCTTTGTTCTGTATATTAACCTTTTATTTTATTAATGTTGAAATTTTGTCTAATTAGTTAACTTCACTCATCATAACTGTTGTTATTATTCCTAAAATCAACGTGCTAAAGTTTTATGGAATTGGATGTAGATAAATATATGTTATGCATTTTCACGTTATGTGTATATTTTAGTGTATATTAATTTTTTTTTTATTACTTTTATTCTTTTGAATGAATTATTGCTTTTAACTATTTAAGATTTTGTTTGACCCAAGAGAATAGTATTAGTTAAGTATATGAACTGTCTAACAAAGCATTTATTTAACAATTATGATCTAAATTTAAGATTTGTGAAAATGAAAGTTTCAAAGTATATTACTTAATATGTACCAAGTTTCAATGACCATATGTTTAATAGAATACTTAATTTTTAAAACAATGATTTTAAACTACTGTGTTATTACATTTTTTTTATATAAATATTTGATTTTTTCCCTAGTTGATTTTGGTGTGAGTGCCCAATTAGATCGAACAATAGGGAGAAGAAATACCTTCATTGGTACTCCTTACTGGTAAGACATTGTTAAGTTTTTAATAACTAAATATTTCAGTTATTATTGTAAAATTTTAAAATAATCATTTTCAGCTTATATCTTTTAAGCTAATGTATACTGCTTATTTATAGGATGGCTCCTGAAGTGATAGCATGTGATGAAAACCCTGAAGCTACCTATGACAATAGGGTAAGTTTTATTTAGAATTACCATTTTGTTTGCCTTAGCACAATATTTTCTTATATGTTATATGTATGAATGAATAAACTTCTATAAAAAGAAGAAAAAAAAATTATATGTTTAATTATGTAATTTTATTTTAATATGTGTGTTACATTAAAAAGTATTATTTAAATTATTTTACTAACAATTTTAACTTTGCTGTAAGGTTTGTTCAGTGTGGTCCTTTATTTAATTTTAATTTTTTTTATTTTCAGAGTGATTTATGGTCCCTAGGAATTACTGCTTTAGAAATGGCTGAATCTCAACCACGTAAGTAGAACTACTGAAGTGCATTTCACAAATTTAATTTAATAATAAAGTTTCATACCTACATTAATAAAGTAAAAGTAAACACCAACTGTTGTGCAAAATGAAAGTAATGCTAAAATTTAAATTTATGCAAACCTGGATATTTTTTTATTCATATTCTAACTAATTTTTTGGCATCTAAAGTATTATCATCTGATTGCATCATCTGCATGATACAACATTCATGATTGTGACTTTTATGGTTTTAATGGGTTTACTATCAAAAGCATTATATTATTGCACTTCCCAGTTATGTTTATGTAGTTAAAGAACGTACCATCTTAGTTATCTTTATGTTTGTGTTCCTTATCATTCTTTATGCATATATAATAAAACACAGTTTTATGCTGTCATAAGTTGTATCAGTGAGTGAAATTTGATTGTGGATGCTATGTTTTATTTTTGGAATATAAAGTATAGATAAATTCCACAGACGTGAATAAATAAACATGATATCATTAAATATGTGCATATAAAAATTCCATAAAAAAATTGTTTGTAGGTTTATCAAGTTGTCATTTTTGCAGCATGTTTGTTATATACCTTCAAGTTTACGTAGATTGTCCATATTTCTCATTTCAAACATATTTTTCCTTTCTAAATTCTAAAAAGTTTTATTACTGATTGCTAGTACAAAAAAAATATGCATTAAAATGTATAAATACTTATAATGACTTATTTTGCTGTATAAATTTTTTAGGCTTAAAATACACTAAAAGTGAAACATTTGTAAATTAAAAAAAAATTGTAAATAAATGGGGAAGTTATTTTCCCTTATCCTGACTCAAGTGAATAACAAATTTTCTATCCTATGATATAAATAATTCATATAATAAACAATATCTTATATTAAATATTCATGGACTTTTATTTTTGAACATTGTTACTTTGTTTATTACAAACTAAAATTATATATTTAGTTTATTAGCGTTCACATGATTATGTCGATGTTCATTTTAAAAGTATCTATCACAATAAAAAGTAACTTGTTATATCAGTTAAATTAATATTTCATAACTTTTCATAAGCATTTGGTTTATTCATTTTAAAAGCTTTTCAACATCTTTTATGAATAAATTCCTTTTGGAAATTACAATACTTGTATTGAAATAACATAATTTTAATTGCTTAGTGAAATACATTTACTCATAGAATTATACATTGTGCATTATATATAAATACTAGATAATTTTATATAATGAATACATTTTATATATATCTTTGTAGCATTATGTGATATGCATCCTATGCGAGCTCTATTTCTCATTCCAAGAAATCCCCCTCCTCGATTAAAGTCCAAGAAATGGAATAAGAAGTTCCACAGCTTTATAGAAACTGTCTTAGTCAAAGATTACCAGCAGAGGCCATACACAGACCAACTCTTAAAACACCCTTTCATCCGTGACCAACCCACGGAAAGGCAAGTTCGTATCCAACTGAAAGATCACATTGATCGATGTCGAAAGCACAAGAGAGGAGGTAAAGGTGCTTATAATTTTTGCTGCTTGAGCTTGCTTAAGGATTGCTTTCGTAAAGTAAAAAAGCTGAATTTTATTACTTGTGCTGCTTTGAATGATTAGGCTCTCTCGCAATGGCTATTTTGATATCCACCCCTTTGTTTTGAAATATTTAGTGTTGTTTCTTGTTATATAGGTGATATGCAAGAGGAGTATAGGTATAGTGGAAGTGAAGGTGAAGAGGAAGATGTTGGTTTAGCAGGAGAACCTAGGTTAGTTTTGTAATTGTCAATTTTTTCGTAAATTTAGTTATACCACTGATTTGTGCTCTTGGTGGCTGAGCGGTTAGCGTAAGTAGATCCTAATCGGAAGGCTGCAAGTTTGAAGCTTAACTTTGACAATGCAGCAAACTCGTGATTGGAGGGTTGATAGGTTCGTCCCTCCTTGGCTGCATAAACATCCGCTGTGTATAGGTGCTTAAATATGTTGTGGGCCAAATGTCTTTACGGCTACACAGATGCATGCAGTTTCAACTTAGCTGTTGTTCTCGTCAACTGACCAGGGTTCAAAATTAAGATGCAGTGTTCTTAGGTTTGTTCTTTGAGTGAATTGAGAACATATAGAATTAAACATATAGAGAAATATTGTGTTGAGTTTAATTTTTTTTATAAGTTTTAAATGCTATTGACTTTAGATAACTTATTGAAGTTTTATTATAAATGTAAATATATAATATATCTTTTGCAACTTTTTATAATTTAATGTAAAAAAAATCGTATTTTTAAAACACGTTCTGTTGAAATTGGCAATTTTTATTTAACAACGTTTAAGTTAACTTTAAATGTAAGTTTAGTTCACTGCATTTTAAAGCTCTTCATTCAATTATAAAATAAAATTATAGATAGAGGGAAGGGGTATTGCAAATAAAAAAATATGAATATTTTACCTGTATTTTATCTTAGTTGGAAATTATGTTGGCTGTTATCAACTGAAATTAGAAGCAAATGATGTAAACATCTTTTTGAGGCACCATATGTTTTGCGTGTTATATAAAAAATAAAATTTGCCCTTATATATTGCAGTTCCATTGAGCCAGTACAACAGGACTCTACTCTGAGGAGGAACTTCCAGCAGTTGCAGGAAGGTCGCACGCTCACGTCCAACGAGTCGTCCAGGGCTCCTGGCAGCAGTTTCCAGCCACCTTCTGCCCCACCCCTGCAGATCGAGATGCCTGCTCCTCCTCCAAGGCATCCTGTGCCGCCACAGAGGCTCATAGGTAAAGCAGTACATTTTTTAAGCTGGTTAAAACACATCCCTTCCATAAGTTATATTCAATTAAATTATTTTATCCTTATATTCATTGCAAGCATTAATTGTTTAGGATATTATAATGGTAATATTACAAGTATAAATGCATCATTGTTAATGGTACCAGTTCACTCGTTGTACTTTCCATTGAGTAAACTTAAATAATTGTAGGATAGTTCAAACTTAAGTTTCAACTATTAAGCTGTGCAATCAATTAGTTTTATTTTAGTATAATTTATTTTTTATTATTCCTTTTAAGTTATTTTTATTACTCTATTTAATCACTGAAACCAAAGCTATTTAACCCCAATTTATAGGATATTTGCTACAGCTAATATATATATATTTATACAAGTTTTGCCCATTACAATAAAGTACTTTCAGCCTCACTGTTAGTTCCGATTTTAATCTTTGAATTTTTTTTGTTTTTGTTATTTATGGTTTGTTTCTAATGGGATAATAGTAATATTTTTTTAATTAATGCTGCTTTTAGCTTTTAACATTAATTTATGTTAATTATTTAAAGGAAAAATGTTATTAAGATTTGAGCTGTTTAAACACTTACTCTTTCCTAAATGATATTTTCTCTTAAATTAAAATTATTCCTCCATTATATCTGATGGTATGTTTATTTTCAGTTGTTCCTGACCCTCCACCTCCAAGCAAGCCTCTTCCGCCAATCCCAGTTGATGGAAATAGGAAAGCAAAAGCTGCAACGCCTCCTAGAAACAATCAAAACAATATTATTCCATTTCAACCTGCTCAACAGAGCAGAGGCTCTGGTGTATTTAAACCTCCCGCAAGGAGACCCGAGGTATTTTATTGAATAAAATATCATAATACATAAACTGCATCTCAACAGTTTGAGATTTCTGTTACAGGACAATTTATTCTAATTTAATTATTATTTTTGTCATTCTAAAATTATAGAAGTTTTTAAAATAATGTTATATTTATCTGATGCATTTATACATTACTTGCTTATACATTGGCAAATTCTAATTTGAAGTAATTTTTTTTCAATTGATAACTTTAATCATGATAACAGTTATTTTTTAAAAAAGTTTATCTCTAAGCCTTTCCACCATTGACAGGCCCAAGAATGAAGCTTAAACATACATATACAATGGAATAGAAATAAATTATCAAAATAATCAATTTAGAAATACCAAATAAATATTTCAATAAATGACACTACTATAATTTCTGCTTTATATAAATATTATGAAATAGGGTGTATATAACTAATATGCTATCCTTTTCATATTAACTCCACCTGTTTAACTTTGCTCTACATATATTTAAATAAAACTGTTTTAAATTTGTACCAATAACCCATCGTGATTTAACATAGTTTCTTCGATACCTAATTTACTAATGACATCCTTAAGAACATTAATAGACCATAGTGCAATGTTAATTCAGCTAATCAGTTAAGAATCCGATTCCTCTATGTGGCTGCTTAATATATGCATTTGATTTAATGTAATTTGCCTTAAAAATAATGTAAGTTTAGGTTTAATTTTATGAAAAATGAAAAGTTCACAATTAAACCGAAATTGAAATGGTTTTTCAAATTGCTCATAAGAGTTTAGGACTGTATTATTTTTAATGTACCATAATGAATAAATATATTAAATAAGTTTTTAATATTTTGTACCTTCAAGATCGAACACGTCCTCGTTTTTCTTCCGTGGCGGTTGCGTTTGTCCTCCGAAGATGCTGGATTCGTTGGTTTCTCTAGAAATGTATCAAATCAAACAAACCAGCGTCTCGTAGGGAAAACGGGGATAATTATTTTGTTTTTGTTTTTAAATTCCCCTCCCTATTTTTCAAAGTCAGTATGTTAAAAAAATTATTTAATCTATTTTAAGCATTTACCGCATTAAAGTACTTTGTTTCAGGATTTGGAAGTCTTAGCTGCTCAATTAAATGAATTGGCCATTGGAGGGCCTGGTAGCTTATCCAATCGAAACAACAACAGCCGGCTGTCTTCAAACTCTGTGGAAACCCCTCCAGGGATAAATGGCATTATCTCCGAGAAGTCCAGCGGAATCAATCGCAATGGCACCGATTCCGATGAAGAGGAGGAGGAGGAAGACGAGGGTCAGATTCAAAACGATGGAACTCTGTTGGCATCGGACCCCCCTCGGCCATTGTAAGTCTTGAAGCATATTTTTAGTCTGACTATTTCACAAGCATTATGTTAAAGTTTATGACTCAGTTATTTGGTATTTTTAAAATTTTCAGTTGTTCAAAAATTAATTTAATTAATTTTAATGTGTTAAGATTTAAATATTCTATTTTATTTAAGCTGTTCATTTATTATTGAAAAAAAATTTCTGTTTTAAAATATGTGGGTTGCAATAGCTTCAGATGCTCAAATCGAGTACATTTAATGTTGTAAGGGACGTGACTGTTTCACGAATAAGCAAAAATCGCTGAATTTCTTTTAACTGATTTCAGCTAAGTAATGTGCATATTGGTCACCATAAAAATGAGATTTCAGCTATTTTTTTTTGTTTGACTAATAACATGTCTGTGTTGCAGAATGAAGATTTTATTCAATGCATCCTCATAAATTTAAGTTAAAATCTGTCACTTGTGTATCTGGAAATTACGAAATTACCTTATGGCACATTTATTGCTATGCTACCTTATTAGTTTAATGTTACATATAAACGAACGAATGATTAACTTATTAACCTCTGGTTTAAGTAAGAATTTAAATTTTCCTGAGTTTTTTATTATATTACATTGTAAGGTTTGTATTATAGTTATTGTTAGTTTGTTGTTTGTACGAATTAAGTATTTGTTAAATTTTTATTGTTAAACTTTTTTATTTTTTGCTAAACTAATATTCATACAAATTGACATACAATATATTATTTACATACTTGAGTTCATAAATTTATATATTTTTAAATACAATACAATGTTTAGCAGATATTAAATTTAAAAGTATGTATTTAGATTTTAATGCTTACTTGGGGTAAATAGCTGGATATAATATTGAGCAATGCCAATAATGTTGTGCCCGCATCATGTTTTTTTAAATCCGAAGTTTGGTTTAAGTATCATCATCATTATTATTCACTGACCCGATCTACTTTATACTTGCTTTACATTTTCTTTCTTGTTAGGGCTAAGGGAGAATGTAACATGCATGATGACTGTTTGATTCTAATTCAATGGCATTCTGAAGTTTTCCCTACTCTAATTTAGCTTGTTTTTGGATTCTTTATTTGAAGGGTTTTTTATGCTTTTAATCTCTAAGTTGCTGGTTTTAAGATATTTTGTTCTTTTTTTTTTATGTGTTTCTATACTTTTTATTGCTGTTGTTTATTTTCTCCCCTTTTTGTTTTGTGCTTTGTTTCAAGGGCCACTGAAAATCCGATTGAGAATAGGATATCCAGGTAAGAATGATACATGGCAGTAGTTTTAGCTCTAGCTTGTAAAATTTTCTGTGTTAATTTTAACAATTTAGCTTTAAAACTTAGTTTGTTATGTCAAATTAAAATTACACATAAGTTTTTATTCGCACATGTTACTAATTGTAAATTGTAACTGAACTTTATTGCTTAAAATGCAATAACTACGATATCCAAACACGCTATTAACACCTTATTCAATTAAAAAAATACAAAATCTGTTTAATATGTTAGTAATATATGCTATCCTACTTGGATGCATCAATATTTAAAGAATGGCACTAATATTGCGTACTCTTAAACAGTTTGGGGGATATATTTCTTGTTTTTAAAATAGAATAAGTTGGGAAATACTTCCTTATATCCTGATTATAGTTGCCAATCTCTTATTTTTTAACTTAATATAGAACAACTTCATTCAGGCACTGAAAACAATATTACTGTTAGTAAAGAATTTTATTGTAAAATTAACAAATTATTAAACGAGATATCAGTATTGTTAAAATTATTTTAGATAAAATTCGTACTAATACTGAAATTTGTACTTTAAATATCTGTATGCCAGATTTAAATGAGCATATTTTTTATTGTAAAAAGTAACTTATCGCTTACTTCTTAAACCCTAAAGTTTAGCTGCATTTTTTTTAAATAAGCTTTCATTGAATTATTATTTTTATTTACTATATTCTACATTAGAATTTGCACAAAACAAAAAGGATTAAAAGTTATAACTTATCACATTCTTGGTTTAGGAGTTATTACACTACAAACGCTTTATTTTATTATTATGTATGAATGGTTTATATAAACTTAAAATAATGCTTTTCAGGCCACCAGAGGTATACAATGATGCTCTTAGAAATTTAGTTGATCACGATAAGATAAATGATGGTAAGAAATTAATACTTATATTTTTTTTTGTTAATCTCTAAATTTTATTTTTCTTGTTCCTTATATAGTTAAACTTTTATTTTCCAGTATCCACTTTAACAAAATTCAAGATTTTTTTCTCATAATATTGTTTTAAATTATATAAATCCTGTATAAACACTAAACTATTTTATGACTTTTGGATTGAAATATATATTGTATATATTCAATACATTTACTTATATTTTAACTAAATACACTTTTAAAATAAATAATGGTCACCTAAACCCTGTAATCTGAATTATTTGTTTCATTTATTGATTTAAAGTAATTTTTTTTGTAATTGTATTATCCAATTAAATATTTTGTTGATAGTAGTCGAAGTTACAATTAATGATATAATAAATATATTAAACACATTTTTTATGTTAAATTACAGTACTCTATTTAATAGAAGTTATGCTGTGAGCATTAGAATTATATAAATTTTCTAAAGTTTCTCTAAAATATCTTATTTCTTATCATTTTTTTTAAAGGCTCAACTCCTGTCAATCACGCACCTCACCGCCCTCTCCCTCCTACACCTAATGACGATGAGAATAATGACAGAACTCTTGTCTTAAGAAGAGTAAGTGGATTAATGCATCAATATAATTTTTTTAGTATAAATTATATACATTATACTTCTTGTATTACAATAAACACATACATTGAAACAATACATTTTGCAAATGTAAACTTTTTTTTTTCCAATTTCCTTCACTTTAACAAATTATTATACCTTTTCTCCCCATAATAAAGTTATGTTTTTGTAAGTGAATTCTGTTAAATCAGTAACGATAAAAAAAAATTAACAAAACACATTTGAATATTTTTTTCTTAAAAAGTAGTGTTAAAAAAAATAATATAATTGAAATGCAAATGTTAATATTTTATAGACAGCTTGAAATATTTGTGCCATTTAAAATTATTAACGTTTAAAAAAATAATTTTTAATATACTTCAGATTACAAATCTTATATTATTAGGCTCATTTAGTTTAGACGAAAAGATTAAAGAGAAATAATTATGTCCAATTATTTTTTTAATAATTAAATGTATTGGATATTAAGACAATGAATACTTTTAGGAGAACAGAATACTCAAAGAAAATCAGTCACATTAATTTACCTTATTTTTAGTATTATTAATTTTTTTAAAAATTATGTTGTATGCTTGTATTAATTTTTCTGTATATTTTTACAATGGAAAATAAACTATTTAAATCTACAAATAGTTTTATGCACTATGTAAGTTTGTGCTGTGAATATTTTAATTTCTCGTATTGCAACCAATATAATTTTGCTTTGATTATACTTTGTTACACTATTGTTGTATGTTTTTAAAATTTAAATTTCTTGCCTTGTTACATATTTTTGTTCACTATTCTGTTTATTATGTGTATGGCGAGAGTGGCAGTATGGGAAAAAGCGATATCACCATTTATTTATTACTGAATTGTTGCAGAACCACTCGAATAGACAAGAGCACAGCAGACGAACTCGAAATGAGAATGACAATAAGTGCCAAGAAAGGGCAAAAGAGCGCTCAAGTGTAAATTTGGAGAAAAACCAAAGGAGGCGAGACTCTGGCCCACTTGAGCGCAACGATGCCAATAAATCTAAGAACGATCAAAGGCATCGATCGTCGTCTTCGCCGTTACACAAAGCCACATCATCACCTTTCCCATTAACTACCTCAACTCCCAATCATAACGGGGAATCGAACCATAAGAAAGAACGTAGTAGTAATTCTAGGCATGAAGCTAAGGTCAGTCAGAGCACTCGTTCTATTTTTGTTTTATTATTATTGTTTTGCATTTGTTTTGTCATTGAATAATCACGCTTGGAAAGCTATTGATTTGAATGCATGTAATATGTTTATTTCCAGATATTTTATGCACTACATTTTCTTTGTTATATTATTCAAATAGGCTGAGGAAAATATGAATTTATATTTCTGCTTATATTTTATTGATATATGTATTTAATTCTCAAGTTTTGCTGATTGTTTTATAAATATTATTAACGGATTCGCTACTTTAACCTTTTTTCTTCATTGTATATTTTTAATGCATATGCCTTATTTAAAGAATGTTTTGCTAGCTTTATGACGTATCTTAATCTCTTTTGAACAAATTATTTTTATTTTATTGTTTTTAATTCTTTTGTGCATTTTATTTATTAATGTGCTGAGTTTGCTGGAGATTTCTTTCAATTTGTACTTGCTGCCGATGACAGGATATTAAAAAATATATTAGATAAAACTAAACAAAACCTGCAGCATTTTGTTAGATATGAAATGCAAATTTAAATAATTTTGGGAAATTATATTGGGTACCCATTTTATACTTTTCAGTATTTTTAGCATTTATTATTTGATTATTCATTTAAAAAAATATAAAATTGACATGCCAGTTAACTTGAAATTTTCTTTGTTTTAATTTTCTGAGAAAAAAAGTCAAATAAACAGAGAAAATTGTATTATTGTGTAAGTATTTTGTGTATAGGATTCCGATCTATTAATAGTAATTTTGAAGTGTAAACGAATAAAACATATAGCCCAAGAATGTTTTATGGAAATTTAGGTATTAAAACATTCAATAGAATTATAGGCTGTCTCTAAAAGTTGATTGCTGGCTTTATTTTTTTTTTATCATGCAAACTGTAAATTAGTGTAAATCTTAAAAATGTTTACATGTAGGAATTCAGAAAATGGCTACAAAGATTATTGTATTTTTTTTTATTTGTGTGCTTTTTGCTCTCCCTGTTCACTAGCTTAAATAATAAAAAATATTTGGTTTCAATCAAATAACTAAATTAAACTGTGCTGCTTAAATTTTAAATATTGGATGAATTATGACTAATTTTAAAGGAGTTAAGAAGGGGGTAATGCAATTTAATTATAGAAAAGTGTAAAACATTTATTAAAATGAAATTTTTAGTGTATAAAGTTTGGTAAATAGGTTTTTTTTTATAACCATCTGAGCATTTTTACTATATACATCGCTTCTTACATTGCTTAAGACATATTATCACCATTTTGGGACATTCAACATATGATTTTGTATCTTTTAATATCAATAACACTATTTTAAGTAAAAAGGTAAGTAAAAGTATCTCTAACTTAATAAAAAATCTTTTTGAAAACTGGTTCATATGTCACTGTTTCTTATTATTCGTTTGTGACCAAGAAAGTGATTTGTTGCATCATTTTTTTAATAAACAAATTTTGAGATGAGCCACAAATTTGAGTTAGACTTAGTCAGGCCCATTTAAAGACATTCCAATTGATTATTCAGAATGACAAGGATCGCGACAGGAACACGTCTGCAAGTGAGCGTGGTCCAGGGCAGCGCATGGAGTCGTCCCAAAGCTCTCCTGGAAATATCGGGATGGCCGCCACACGCTCAATGGGCGTATTGCCAGATCTTCTGCAGCAACATGCCTCCAATACTTCTGGTCATCAGTCATCCCCGCAGCATCGACTGCAAGATTCCACGACCTCTGATGAGGTAAGATTTTAAGTGTTTTCTTACTATTTATAAGTAAATTGTAAAAACTAGCGTCATAAAACAAATGTGCATTTTTTGTTTGTAAAATTCTATTTGTGATTAGATATTTTCAATTTAAAGAATAGATTGAAACTTATATTAGTATAATGATTTTTATTTTCAGTGTCAATATTCTGAGGTACGTAATTTTGTACATCTCATTATAACGTTACATACTATTGTTAGATTAAATTTGCTTTGTGCAAAGATTGTTGTAGTACAATTTAAAATACTGAATTTTCATTTTTAATAATAACTGTCTTGGTCTTTTATTAGCATAAGTCATCATTATTTTATTTTAAAATTTGTAATTAAACTCGAAGTAAAAGCTGAAACTAGAAAGTTTATTGACAAACAAATTAACTTTAATGTAGTGCAAGCAGTTATAATTTCTGTCAAATATATGACTGCATTTTGTATATTCAAATTCTTAGCACTTACTTGAACTTTTATATAAAAAAAATCTACTTTGTAGTTTAATATTTTCATTTATGTAAATGCACTGAATGTCAAAAAGTCTTCATTATGATTATGATTCATATATGCAGGTAGCTTACAAATAATTCAAGTCCAAATGAAAAAGTTTATATCTAATAAAAATATTTTATGACTAATTTATTTTCACAAATCTAATAAATTTAATAGGACAATTTGTTTAATGATCACCGAAAATGTTTGTGTATCATGTCTATTACCAATACAGTATTTTAAATCAACGTCTTGTTGCACAAGGTTCTAGATATAATTTTACACCTTGAATTCATGTAATGTAATTTATTGTAGTTTATTTAATGTTACTATGCCATTGTGTGGGATTGAAGTGTTGCTCTCTTCCCATCTCATTAGACGTCTTTGCTTCTCCAGTACAGGCAAGCGGTGGGAAAGGCCCCGCCCCAGCTGCAACACAAGCAGCGCTCCTTCCTCACCTTCGGCTTTGGGGCCGGGGGAGGCACCGGCCCCTCCCCTTCCCCCAGGAGGGAGAGCCACGTCAACGTAAATGTCACCCCCACCTCTCACGAGGCATCCGCAGACACGCCAGAGATCAGAAAGTACAAGAAGAGGTTCAACTCCGAGATCTTGTGTGCTGCACTGTGGGGTAGGTGTTAGATTATTTTTTTTTCTTTGTTGTTGAGTTTGGTAGTTGTGCGTTTTTTGAAGGAAATGTTATTTGGGGTTTTGAAAATAAATTAGTTGTTTTTTAGTGAGTGATCAAATTTACAGAATAAATTATGTGTTAACGAAATGTCTTTTTAAACTATTCCAAACTATATTTTTGAAACTTGTGGAAATTGACTTAATTTTCTTTAGATATTTATTTTTCTTTCTATACTTGTATTTTTTTTAACCTTCTGATGGAGAACCAAAATATAGAATTTGTAGGTTTGTTTTGACTGCAGGAAAGTTTAAATATATTTCCATCACATTCCTATTTAAAAAAAAATATTTAAAAAAAAATATTTCAGAAGAGAAGGATTTCAAAAGTCCTCCCAATGCTTTAAACTTGAAAAATATTCCAAAGTAAAGATTTTGAAAACTTTTATATTATATGCACTAAGAAAACTGGGGATACAAGAACATGTCTGTCCGCCAGATGGTTAAGAAGCTTCATTATAAATATGAGGACATATTTCTTAGTTCAAAAATAAAAAATAAATAAATTTAAAAGTTCCTATGTATTTAATTAGAATTTTAAGTGGAGATCCTACCTTTGGTTTTCATGTTAATAATTTTAATTTGTTATTTTAATAGGAGTGAACCTTCTAATTGGTACGGAGAATGGGCTGATGCTTCTTGACCGCAGTGGCCAAGGAAAAGTGTACCAGCTCATCTCCAGAAGAAAGTTCCAGCAAATGGAAGTCCTCGAGGGCCAAAACATTCTTGTCACTGTATCTGGGAAGAAGTGTCGAGTACGCGTCTATTACCTCTCCTGGCTGAAGAGCAAGATACTTCGCACTGATGGGGTGAGTTTGCACATTTATAAAATTCATTCGCACACACCTGCACCTCCTAGGTATGTATGTAAAAGTACTTTATCAAAACCTAACTTTAATGTAAGGTACAAGTTTACATTGTTTCATAAACATGCAAACAGTTTAGATGCACCGTTTGAATATGAATTTTTAATTTTCAAGGACCAACTATTGGGCAAAAATAAAGTCATGTGAGGCATGTTAAGTTACATTTGATATGCACTATCAATATGCATACCTGCCAACTTGTATGGATTTTAATAATTTTGTACAATTAGTTTATAAAATTGTTCAGATTTCAAGGTATTTTTTACTTTTTGCAAAAGCTTGCCGTTTTGACTTCCAGATGAACCTCAAGAATCTTGAAAACGAAAACCTTCTAAGAATATGTTATTAATTCTTAAAATGTCTTTTATTACATTTGATAAAGTTTTTTAAGTTATTCCATTAAAATGTCTTGTGTTTTTTAAAGGAGCACTTGCATTTATATATCTATGAACAAGTTGTGATAATGAGTATTTATTAACATTTATTGAATATTAGCTCTTAGTGAATAGCTATTTTTGACACCCAACTTAATTTTGTAATGCTATACAGAACAATTTATGCAAATTCGTTGTGAAAAAAACAGTATAGAGGTTTAACGTTTGAATTGAATGTTGAAGTTGTAAGGTATTGCACAATATGCAATTGCAATTAAGATCATTGATCACCTCACAGAGGAAGTAAAACCATAGAGCACAGATGTGCTGAGCACATCTGTGCACTAAATAATTGAAAAGAGATTGTGGAAGATTTATTTTGTAATGAAAGTTTTGAAAAAAGTATTAGACCTTTTTTAAAATTTTTTTTTTTACACATAATGATTTTTTTAGTTTCATATTTGTTATGTTTAAAAAAAAAATTAGTATGAACGTTATGTTTTTTCTTAAATTTTAGTATGAACAATTGATCACAAATGTTCAGCAATGATACAAATTTTTGAAATTGTATCTTTAAGGATATTGAGTGTTTTTTTTTGTATGATTAAGAATAATATTATCTGTTTCTGAAATTTATATGCATTGATATAAGATTGTGAAACATTGAAACGTAACTCAGCTAAATATTTTAACTCGATTCATATTTCATCCAGATGGAAAAGAGGAGTGGCTGGATCAATGTGGGTGACCTACAAGGGGCTGTACATTTTAAAATAGGTATGTATAGTGAAGTAGAATCTATTACATTTTGTTATAATACAAACAGCATACTTATTTTCATTGTTGAATTTTGATGACGAATTTTGTCGCAAGTTGGTAAAGTTAACATTAAATTTCAGTTTCTAATGAAATTAAAATGTCTCAATTTTTGGGCCAAAAAAATACTAAAATATCGGTCAAAATTTGTCGTCTTCAAATACAATTTTTTCTCTATTGTTATCATTTTAGCTACCATTCACATATAACAGCAATTTGAATTTTTAATGTCTCAAGATCTTGGAAAGATGGTATGGAGAAGAGTACAAATTTAAGTACATCATTAAGAAGATTGTGCTTCTTCTCAAAATATCTGATATGACACAAGCTGATGTTTGAATTATAATTTTTTTTCTTAATGTGCAATTTCAGTTATATGCAACTTGTATTTTTTTTATTTGAAAAAAAAATACTGTTTTATGAGAAAAACTTAATCTGTTAACAACACCACCTTTATTTATTAGATTTTAAAATATTTTTTGTTTAAAAATTGTTTTCGGTCAAGAAAAGGGCATCAGAAAAATTGAATATTTTTTAGGAATTATGATCATTACAATTTTTTTTTAGATAGACCACAATTCATAAAAGCATTGGTATCTGTTACCTATCATTTACATGTTTTAGTTGTTAATAAATTAAATATTTATAACCATATATACAATTATGTTACTTATTCTAAAATTGAAAGTAAACTTAAATATAAAATTAGTAACTTTGAATGGTTTTTTGTTTGTTTTTGTAAAGTTATTATTCCAAAGATGTATACTTATGTAAAATACTCATAAAAGGTTCATATTCATGCAAAATGAACTATTTTTTCAATAATTTACAAATATACTTACACTTGACACTTTTATCTTCTAGTCAAATACGAAAGAATCAAATTCCTTGTGATCGCATTAAAAGAGAGCATTGAGATCTATGCATGGGCACCAAAGCCTTATCACAAGTTCATGGCCTTCAAGTCATTCACAGATCTAGCCCACAGGCCAGCACTTATAGACATGACAATCGAGGAAGGCGTCAGGCTCAAGGTTGTTTACGGATCCACTGAAGGGTTCCATGCAGTTGATCTGGATTCTGGTGCTGTCTACGATGTTTATATTCCTGCCCATGTAAGCCTTAATGCTGTTTCCAGAGTATGTAGCTTTGTCAGAGTGCAAGTGTGCTGACTTTTTTTTTTTAATTAATGTTCTAATTTAATGATGGTGATTATTGGCAATGCAATCTTTCTTTTAGATTTTCTACAAACTTGCATATCTATTTACCACTCTGCTTATTGCTTCCACTGCTTTGTTGTTACACATTCTCAATGTTTTAATCATATATTCGAATGTGTGGTATTGCATATTATGAATGAATGCAAATCAATTGGGTTTCTTAAAGCTTTTTATTAATTGTTTGTGTGTTTGTGGTATTTACTAAGATCGGTTGTGATGAGGCAAAATATACATGTGTGAAATTTTCAATTATGTCCAAATAATGGGGTTGCTAACAAAGTATTGTGCGAGTATGATAAATTGGAGGCCATTCAGCACTCTCCAGAACTGGTTTCATCTGCCAACTACAATCCAGACTATATAAAATATTTAATGTTTACCTTTCTCCTATTAAATCCTTATTAAACATCAGTTTAGTTTATTATATATTTTTCCTATATTCAATTTTGATAGCATTGTTTGTTTTCATAATTTTCAACAACATTTTGAATTTAAATTTGCAATATTTAATTTTGTTTTTTATTAATCAATATTTTAAATCCGTTGCTTTTTTTCGACTGCATGTGACTATTGGAATTCCAAGCTGAAATAAAGTGCTTGCTTTTAGTCTGCCTGATTGAAAGTTGCATGCTTTTGGTTTCCTGAATCCTTGCATTTCCCACAAAGCACCTGTGTTGTTTATTTTAATTTTATCCACTTTGAATTGATGTTTCCATTTAACTTTCTCCCATGCTCCTGTTGGATAGTTTCATGATCGGGTATGTGATTAAAGTGTTTATTTTTTGGATTTTTCCTTATGTTGACCTAGTTTTGTTTAGTACTATAGTCATTTGGAATGCCAATTATGTTTCCTTAATTTTTGTCTGGTCAGGAAGTGGGAATATCTTAAAAATGATTTAAGCAATTTTCTACTTAGATTTTGTTGTTGTATTATTTAGAGTTGGGTATTAACATATGAAATATAATCATACATACATGTCAATTTCTTAGTAATATTCATATAGTACATAAATTTTAAACATTTTGGACACTTTGGCTTATAATATTATACTCCAAGATAAGATTTTTTGTTTCCCAACATTCTGTTATTTTTGCCAACAAAAAGTATGTAGAATCATAAAGTAATGGAACTCTTCAAATTTAAAAAAACATTTTCTAAATTGCAGAATTTTTTATTAAATTCTTTTAAAGTTTTTGTGTGTTAAATATGTTTATTTATTTCAAATCATTGCATTGCATTTATCAGACAAGTTGAGAGTAAGCTGCAACATATTTTTTAATTTAACTATTAGTGGACATGCTTTTCAGTTAAAGTAATGTTTTTTAAGACAAATGAAGTTACTAAATTTTATAATTTATGCTAAGTAGTCAAAAATTGGTGCAGATATGATTTGGAAAATTATGCATGTATGTCTTTGTTTTTAAAATCAGAGGTCTCTACTTTGTGGTCTGCATATCAGAAGTGGTTATTAAGTTGCATAAAAGCGGTCTTTATAAGAGAGAATATGTTATATCAAATTAAATTATTAAATATCTTGAAGAAAATAACTTTCCTTTGATTGCCAAATTTCTCAATGTGGAAGGGGTGAAAGAAGCTGGTGTGCCCGAGATTTATCGAGCAATAATAGGAACCTCATGCAGAATGGCTAAACGTGCTTGTATAGTAATTATCAGAAAATGCATGTTGCATTACAGAGTATACAATTTTATTTTTAAACCCTAACTATGCAAAATAAAAATCCAGCAGCGTTATACATAATGGTCCAAGGTTGTAGACAACGCTACTTGACCAGTGACGACAGAAAAACACCCTTCGCTTTTAGCGGAACACATCTGTTATACAGATCAGTTTGGGATGGTTTACAAAACATCTTAGATAATAAACATTATTTAATTGGTATTTTAATAAAATATTAAATAATGGTGCAAATGTGCAAAAATGTATAACTTGTTTTTATTATGAATGTTTTTTCTTGTTATAAACATGAAATACTGAAACGGAACTTATATATTTTAATTCATATTGAAATAAAATTACTTTGCTTTTATGTTATTTATAGAAATGAAAACATTTTTATTGAAAATATCTCTGCTATTGTTCAAAAAATATTATGAAATATAAAATAGCTATAAATATCTAAAAATGAATTTTTTTGGTTTTGTTTCAAATGGTATTTTGTATGGGAAAATAGTACTTTTTTCGGACCTGTTTCATTTGAATATTGTTCATACATTTCTCTTTTTAGTAATAAGTAAATATACTAAATTTACTTATAAATTTGCACTTCACTTTGGAAACTTCCTAAATTGCTATAATTCTATAAAACTTGTGTTGGTATGGTTTGTTGTGAAAGTTATTTTTTGTACTTATTTACAGAAATACCTTTATTGTGAAATTAAGAAATTAGGCCCTTATTGTAATTAACTATATTGAGTAAATATTTTAATTCATTCATACATTTCTGTTGAAACATTTGGTATTTATAGTTTTTACTAAGTTAAGTTTAAATTATATTTTGAGTATATTTCATATTTTATATGCAAGTAGCAACAGTTATTTTAATCTGGCAATCAAAGTGATATTAATTGATTGTAAATGATTGGTTTTTAATTTAACTACTATCCGTCCTAAATAGAACAAGTTTATTTTCAATTGTTATTTTTATAAAATGAAAAGTTCATTATTCATATGGCTTTAGATGTTCTAATAATATGCAAATGCTTTTGATTTGAATTTCGGAACATTTTAAATGTCTGACCATATTTATTGAATTATTAGTTTGGTTGTTTTAATTTGACGTGAGCTCTTTAGATCAATTGATCTGTCATTTCAAAGCACTTGAGAAGAGCAATACTTAAAATTTATTATATTTATTGACTCTATTTAAGTATTTTTATTTAATTGTAAAAAAAAAATAAAGAAACCTATCAAAGCAAAGAAAAATTGATTATCCTCTACAGAAATTGTTCCATAAAATTTTGGAAATGGCACTTAATGCAATTTTTAATCTAAATGGACTGGAGGTAAAAGAGTTGTGCATACTTACCAATTAACTAACGTTCTCTTACTATGAAAAAAAATATTTCTGTATGTGCTTATAACATGTTGAGAATATATTAAATGTTTATATAATTGTATTACATTTTTTTTAGTCTCAGGGCCCTATTGCTCCTCATACTATAGTCACTCTTCCAAATTCCAAAGGATTACAGCTGCTTCTTTGTTATGACAGTAAGTTTAATATAATTTTTTACATTATGATCGAACTATTGAGCAGTTGTAAACATTTTTTTTTGGTAATTTCTCTTAACAAGAAATAAAATACTCCATACAAAAGCAAGCTAAATAATTTGGTTCTAAAATAATACATGCCTAAAAATTTAACACATATCCTAATTAGTTATTTTTATCCCATATCTACGAGCATGGATCCTTCATAATAGAGAAAACATAATGTTATAATCTCGCTAACATCAAAGTGAGGCCAACATGTATGGCCTCAGACACGTGGTTAATTACGTCATTCCATTCATAAATTTTCACTGTTACACATTTCCCAATTCATCAGCCAATCGCGAGTATTTTTTAATTCATAAATTTGAAAAGAAGTCACGTGTCCGAGGCCATTCAGTCTGAGATGTTGGTTTCACGATTATGATGTCATATTCGCTCTACTACAGTCCATTCATGCTCGAACATCCCATATTACATTAAAATAACAAAGATTTTAGCACGAGAAGAAACAGACAAATTTAAAGTATAATTATTTTACTTAAAAGCAATTTAAGATAATAGCCCCGGGATGAAAATAATTAAATTCAATAAATTTATTTGTCAATGGTTACATGGAATTTCTATCTAATATAAAATATTTCCTTACTTGTGTTCAAAGATATTTTTATAGTAAACAAATATAGCTTTGTGAAAATTAAAAGGAAACTAGGAGGCTCCACCCCTTGCTCCGCTAACGCTCCGCCAACCCACGGAGGATTGCTACGAAATCCTCATAGGTTTGCTCCGCAAACCACTTCTCGCTTCGCTCGTTAAAAGGTAGGACACAATAACAATGTGTCCTAGTAACAATACTTTTTTTAATTATATTACCAAAAACTTTAAATGTTGAAACTGTAAATTTAAATTGTTATGCATCTTGACATCAATAAATTTTTTCGCCATGTAAATTACAAATGAAAACAATAGAACCACTGGCAAGCCATTATTTATTATTTTATTTCTACCATTATTTATTATTTTCCACGTTATTTTCACACCTTTCCTGCGTTTTAGTTTAATTTATAACATTATTGGTAGTTTGTTTTGGCATAATTGACGTTAAGCTTACCATACTCTTGCCTACCAAAAGTGTGTACGTTACTAAGTTAATACATCATAAAAATGAAGTTCATAGAAATCTAGTTTTCAAAATTGCCAACAGATGTCGCCACCTTAATGTAAAGTTAAGAAAAGCATTTTTCAAAACTTATATTTTTAATGTAATAGGGTTTATATTCTTCCTAATTTAAGCTGACATCAACAAAATAATTATTTACTAATGAATTGAAGGGGCTAATCGTGAAAATGGCTTACATAATGGCAAAATAAAAATGCGGGCGCAACAGAATTTCGTAAACAAAGTAACTGTTGCCACTCCGCGTACAGAAAAACAGTGTTTTTCAATTACCGTGTAAGAGAAATATATATAAAGATTTGCCATTTTTTTTCAGACGAAGGAGTTTATGTTAATACTTATGGTAAAGTTAGTAAAAACATTGTTCTTCAATGGGGAGAAATGCCAACATCAGTGGGTAAGTTTTACCTAAGACAACTATTCTCAAATTTTATATTGTATATTTTCCCTATTTTCTCTTCATTTAAATTTTTTAATTGATAATTTTTGATTGTTGCAAATCTGTCAAAATGAGTAAATATGAATCCTCAAGTTTCAAAACCAAATAAATCACTTTTGAAATTTTTTTGAAGATAAGCAAAAAATCTAATTAATATAATTATTTATAGAATTGTATATTTTTTTGTACAACTTGGTATTAGGTAGACATAGGTCTTAACCAAATTTCAGATCTGTATAAGTATTACTTTGAGATATAATTTTTCTATCCCTTTTGGATCTATCTGGTTTTGCAACCAAGCTATGGGATCTGTTTGGTTTTGCAACTAAGGTTTATCTGGTTTTGCAACTGATTACTGCACTTTGATTAGTACGCAGTAGCATACACGTATCTTGATCTATATGCTTTTGAAGCTGATTTCTTAACTTATCTGGTTTTGCAACCAACTGCCGCTTTCCCACCTTAAAATGAATATTTTCTAGCTGCTGCCATTATTTTGGTTTGTTAATTATTACTAATCGTAAGGAAAATCATTATCTTTACACATATCATTTAGCTTTTATAAATAATAGTTGTCAGGACCCACAAAATGAACATAGTTCCAATTGTGTGTTAATATCAAACTTTATGTACTAAGAATATTGAGAAGTTGATAAGTAATTGCTGTAAAAGACTCTGAAATTCTCAAATATTTTAGTTTTTTATACTAAAAACCTTTCAGACAAAATTAATCTTTACTTTTTATCTTCATATATATATTTTTTATATTTGACATTCTGATTCTTGCAAATGTGGTACTGATTGTCTGTTTAATTTTGTATTTTCTTTGTCTTTGCAGCTTACATTGGAACAGGCCAAATAATGGGCTGGGGCAATAAAGCAATAGAAATTCGTAATGTAGAAACTGGTCATTTAGATGGAGTTTTTATGCACAAGAAAGCTCAGAAGTTAAAATTTTTGTGTGAAAGAAATGACAAAGTAAGTTTCAAATTTTCATATTCTACTGATGTCAGTTTACTATTCATAATTAAAAACAGTGTTCACTCTAGGCGTTTTTCGAAGGGCGGTCCGCCCTGCCCTTTTTTCATCTCAATAGCGCCCTCATGCCCCTTTTTCAAAAATGCCGCCCTCTTTTGAAAAAATTTCGCCCCTTTTGCCCTTTTCAGTCAAGCACAAGCGTCCTTGCTTCCCTAGCTGTCCCTCCTTCAAAATAAGCCCCAAACTGTCACCAATAGCCCAATATCCAGCTCTAGCGCAATATCAATCGACAAATTGGAACTTTTTGTTTGGTCACGGGTCTGATATATCAACGGGTTTCCACCCCAAACTTTTTTTAAAGTGCCCTTTTCAAAACCGGGGTACCCTTTTACTGCCAACAGCGCCCTGTCCCTTTTTATTTCTAGAGTGAACCCTGTTAAAAAAGTTTATTTTTTTGTGTCGAATGCTAAATTATGTTGTTTATGTATATGATACAAGTGATAATTTTGTTGTAAACTTCAAAAAGAATAGATTTCTAAGACAGAATGTTTAATTTTTTATTGCGATTTGTGTTTAGACACATGTAACCGAATTTCTTAACCCGTGAGCACTCGCAAGGTAATGTTATTTTTAAGAATGGAAAGTTTATGTGTATTTCTAGAAGAACTGGAATTTCTTGGACTTCTAAAATCATTCAGCTCCATCCGATGGTTAAAATAAACTTCCATTTCTTCGTAATTGGCTTTAATTTTAGCAAAGAATATGCATATTGTAAAAGTGTTTTAGCATAAGAAATATGTATATTTTAATTATAAAAGTGGTATTTGTTCTAAGAAATAAAATAATAGCATGTACAACACCCCCTTGCAAGTTCCTGTGTTCGTCTGAGTAGCTCAAGTGCTCACAGTTTTTAACTACTGTTTAGGAATCTGAACTCAAAGCTTGAAAAAAGCACCCTCACCAAACATACATTTTTTTTACCTGAAAACAAATCTTTTGTTACTCTATATTTCATATAACGTTATACAGGGTAGCAACATAATCTGGAAAATCGGGGAATTATCAAGGATTTTTTTTTATTCTGGAAATATCGTGGGAAAAGTCAGGGAAATTTAAAAAAATTTCATAAGAAATCTATAAAATTTTCAAAATTTCACAAAAATCAGGGTAATTTTTTAAATTTGGATAATTAAAATGACAATTGTCGTCTATTTTGCCCTCTACTCTGGGTAATTTAGCAAGGCAATATTTCCTTTTAGTTCTGAAAAATAATTTTTAAAAAAATGCATGGCTATGCCAATTTCATATTTTCAGTTTTATTTTTGTAAAACCATGAACCACTACAGGAGGGAGCAGCAAAAGCAAAGTGCTTTGGACCTTGAATTGTAAACAACATGTGAGAGGCTATTGAATATGTTATTCAGTGAAGATTCGAATAGGAAATATTAAGCATATAAGACATTTAAAATTATCTATAAAAGAAATTGAATAAACTTTTTTTTTTTGCTTTATCTGCTTCCAAAGAACATGTTTAATTACTGTTATTCCTGTCGCAATTGTATAATTTATGTTTTATCCATAAATTATTCTTTTAACTGTCAATAAGTATTGCGTATAATTTTTCATTTATAATGCAATATATTTATTGGATCATTGTAGCGTGGATACTTTGTTTCTATACAAAGCATGTATTGCAGCATTTCTGAATGTCAGGGAAATTTTTGTGACACCATCATGGAAATATCAGGGAACTTTTTCCCCCAGAATGTTGTTGCCACCCTGTAATTGAAAAATAATATTGTTAAATTATGATTTATATTGAGTATTGTTATAATTATTATTTTATATATGCATTGACGTTATTTTTCTGCTCTCTTCCGTAAGGTTTTCTTTTCGTCAGCCAAGGGAGGTTCTTCGTGCCAGATCTACTTTATGACACTCAACAAGCCAGGCATGGCCAATTGGTAGCCGACGACGGAATTAGAAAGTGCTCCTGCCATTCACTGAGATGGTGCTCTTATATAATTACAATTGAATAGGGAGAAAATGTCCCCCTGTTTTGCCTTGCAGTCAGTCATGTAATAATTCTGTTATTTGTTTTCACACAACTTGTGCTTTGGGTTTTGCTTCTTACTTTGATTGCTCAATGATATAGAAACCGATTTTTAGTTGTCTTTTAATACCAGCTGTGCACAGAGGATTTGAATAATTTTAGATAATTTGTTTCCTTCTTGTTTCGAATTTCCGATTAGCATGTCAGCTGCTATTTTCTAAATGCAGTTTAATTAAAATTGAGATGTTAAAACATGCTATAATAAAATATTTAAAAAAAATATTGTTAAAATGTTTGTTCTAATTTGGAATCTGTGTATTATTATGTTTAAATTTTTATTAATCATTTAAAAAATAAATTGTATCTTTTGTCGCAGCTGGTTAAAGAAAATTAAATTCATTATTACATTATTGTTCTCTACATTGTACATAGCTCATCTCATGTTATCATAGTTCTTTTTTTAATTCACCATCTCCTTCATATCTAATTGGCTTTGCATAATTTAAAAACGACTGTTCATTGAAGCTTAATCGTGTGTTTTTGTATAAAATATATTCTATAGTTATATATTATAACTTTAAAGTTGTTTAATCAGAGTATTTAGAATGCATTTTCAATTATTAGTTACTAAATTTTACTAATAGCTATTTTCACGTAAATAAAATTGCTAATTCATTTAATGTATAATTGTAACAATTGCATAACTTTGGTTTGTTAATTTTTGTTTTTCTAGGATTAAATGTCTTAACTCTTTTAAGCTACTGCTGCTTTGTGTAATATGATATTGGAATAAGAGTAACCTTAAAACTAAATAATAAATTCCATTGTCAAGTTTTTTTTATGTTTGTCATCAGGATTTAGTGTAATTCTTAAAACATTCAACTGAGGAGTGCTCAAGCAAAACCAAACAAGTAAAAAAAAGAACAACAAAAAAAATGAGTTCAGCATTATAAAAAATGGACGGCCTCTATCCGTTTTTACAAAAATCTTACTATATTAAAAAAAATTCACCTTTAGTTTAAAACTTACAAATCCAGATGTCCATAGCAGATGTCAAATGTTTTTGAGATTTGGCTGACACGTTTGTTTTTGCTTAGGTGCTTCTTAACTGTTGTTTATATGTATCAATAATTTAGTACTATGAAGCAAATTTGTGCTTAATTAGTCAACTCTGACTTATAAATTTCTCTTTTTTAAATCATTTTTTAAAAATAATGTCCACACTGTTCATTTGTTATACTCTTCACATCTTGCATTGTACGATGTGTATCAAATTTCAATTTAGCTGATGAACTATTTCCTTTGCAAGAAATGCGACATAACAGAACTCTTTGGCAACATATATTTTGTGATAAAGCTTTTTATTGAAAAGATTTTAATCTGTCCTTTGTGAATGGTGTAGATTAATAATTTCCCTCTTTCAATGTATTGTTATTAATCCTGATATTCCTTGCCATAAAATTAAAAAATTTTAAATGATTTTTTTTAAGAAGACTGCTATTTGCCGAACATGGCAATGAAAAGAAAAACGATGTTGACAGTTCTGTACATATGTGTGTACATATATACATAAACGAAAAATATAGAGATAATAACTATGCACTTTTTTAAGACTGGCAATATAGAAAACTGATTGCTTTTTCTTCCATCTGTAATATTTATATAAAAGTTTTTTTAGAAGTAAAAGTTTTTATATGAAGTAGTTACAGGCCCACAATCAGTAATCAAAATTTGTTTCAGAAACTAGCTGTCTCTCCAATCCATTTAAAGCGAATTGTCGTAAAAATCTAAATTAATACAAATAAATGTTAAAAATATTTCATGTGACTAAAGTACAGTATTTTTGCTCAATGATTCTACGCATTTTTTGTTGTTGTAAATGTCGCTGTCTCATTGAAAGATTGTTTAGTTATCACAGTTCTTATAAATTTTTAATTTGTAACTTTTTTGTGTGCAATTTTTTTTTATATATTGTAAGAGAATTAAAACTCAAAATGTAAGTTTTAATTTTTGTGTTCTTTCCTAGTTCATTTTAGTGATATAATTGTGGCATACTGTATATAAGGAACAAAAATAGCTCTAATATGACTAAGCTTCCATTATCGAAATGTTTTAATAGGATGTTTTTGTGATTTGTTTCCTATTTAACTTATGAGAATATCTTAATTTGGTTGTTGCAATGGAACAAAAATCCCTACATAATTGTAGAGTATTTTTTAGGTATTGAAGTTTCGTGCAGCACACACTATGATTTGTACTGTGTATGTTTTTATATGAACCGCCTGGTTGAGCATCTTGGAAGTGTAAAGTGCTGCCAAACCAGGAGTTGTGACCAATAAAATGTCTTTTTGATTTGTTTTTATTGCTTTCTTTGTTTTTATCATGCCAAATTTACACTAAGGATATGTTTAATTGAGAAAAATAATTCAAATATTCAATGCCTTGTGTAAAAAAAAAATTAATAAAATTGTGAAAAGGAATTTAAATGTAATGTATATTAGATTTACATATGAGATTCTAAGTTCTTATAATGTATTGATAAAAAAAATAAAGAATTTAATACATAATAGTATAGTATTTTATTCACCTTATTTAATATTACACATTATTTTTGAGCATGAAAATTTAATTTTCTAACTATTCATTTTTCTAATGTAGACTTAAACTTTGGTTTTGTTTAAATAACTTCGCACTAAAGCTGTACAGCGGACTATTTTTGACAGTCTTAAACTTTGACATTGAGTCGTATACTGTAGTTCAAGATAATTGTAAAGTATGGACTGGGTTTAAATGTTTGCTGTAAAGTTATATTTGTAAGGTCGTTTTTTTTTTAATTCACTGATTAGTAAATACCAAAATAAATTACATTAAAACGAAATAAAATGTGTTCCAAGATCGTTTCTTATGAAACTTAATGAATTAAAAATCTTCAGAGATGTATACTGTTTGGAAGGAATCAATAAAGAACAGCCTTTTTTTTTGTTGTTTTGGGAGTTCTCGTTAGCATACGGGGTCCGTAGCCCGGATCTAACGCCTTCGGCTAGTAAACAGAGGGTTGCTAATTTGAATACGCCTGATACAAGAGACGACAAAAATTTCAAAATGCAGAGAATTTGTGATCGGAAGATTCCAGATTCTCTGAGAAGTAACAGTACGTCGTCTGAACTTAGCCTCTGACTTTTACGGCATGTATACAGGACTGGTACACGTTAAATCGGATCGGTGTCCAATGTCCTGACGCCTATTTCGGTTGCGTCATGTGCCAGCCCAGGTGTACCGTCATCTGACAATGGTTAAAAAATACGAGACATTTTTCCCGGGACTTTCCTTTGAGATAGACCCCGAACCGTTGCCAATACCCCGATGTGCAGCTATTGTACAACGTTAATGAACTAAAATAAAAATTATTAGCATATGTAAATGTTTTTTTTAATTGAGAAATGCGTGTAATTTTTTTACGCACTTATTTTTTGTGAGAAACCGCAAAGTTTAATATATATTTTTTAAAATACTCAATTTTATTTTACATGGGTGTGTTTTAATAATTTGTATAAAAGGCACATCAATGGAAGTGTTTTTTAAACACCTTTTTTAAGTTATGATTTTTTTTATTGTTTTTTGATAATTTTTCTTCAATTTTTAATATAAGATCAATTTTTAAGTAAATGTTTAATTTTTAATATATATTTCCATACATTTAAATACTACTCGATTTAAATAATTTCAATATTTTTATAATTACTGAAAATTCCTTTATAATTATAAACTTATATTTAGAAAATATAAAACATTTTTGTGTTCTGTGAGCTATTGTTCAAATGGCAAAGCCGGTTATCTACAAGAGATGATATTTAGTATGGTATGTGGTCATATGTGAAATATGGTATTTTGGTTTTGTTAATCAACGTCGCACTAGAGCTGCACAGTGGGCTATTGGCGACGAAATATGGTATACAAAAGCAATGTTAGTCAGCTACACTGCAGTTTATGAATAATTAAAAAGTATGTTATATATATACGTTTTGGTTTTCCTATTCCTAAATTAGAAACTTTCAAAAAAGCAATACTTACTCGGGGGGGTGTAAAGTAACAGTCCCACAAAAAATTGTGAAATAAGACTATCCACTCCAGTTATTATAGTATTTGAGCTCAGTGGTTTCTGGAGAAATTAATAATTCAATGGACAACTAGAACGGGACATGTTTGGTTAATTAACGTCGCACTAGAGCTGCACAGTGGGCTATTGGCGACGGTTCGGGGCCTATCTCGAAGGAAAGGCCCGGGAACGATGCCTCGTATTTTTGAACCATGGTCAGATGACGAGGACAACACCTGAGCTGGCACCCAACGCCTTCAATAGACGTCGGGATTTTGGACCCCGATCAGATTTATCGTGCACTAGTCCCGTATACACGCCGTTAATTTTTTGTGGATGTTCTGGACGACATTCTAATATTTTGGTAGCGAAGTTGGCAACCCTCCGATCGCAATATCACTACTTTTTACTATTCTTTAGTCTAGTCTATCGCAAGGTTTGAACCGGGGACCCTTGGATTCCCAGCTGACGCCTTAATCCACTCGCCCACGGAGGCCTCCAGAACGGGACAGAGTTCAGGCCTTGTTTGCGGGATTTCGAGCATGTGAAAGCTGCCGATTACTGGTAAACAAACAATACTTTCACTTCTTTTATATTCAAATTGTGCATTAATTATGTGTAACCCGTGTTTTAACACCATATTCTAAACACATATCATCGAGCTTTTCAATATTTTAGTCGTTTTGAGAAATATCCTAACGCTGTCCCACAAACAAACCGGCTCTGACGTCACTGTAGGCGTGGTCATTCTAGTTGTGCGTTAATGAAGTGTCACTTGAAGTTCGTGAAAAGTATGCTGATATAAAAGGAAATGACTATAGAAAATGTCATATTTATTATAATCACAAGAAAAAACACCATATACAAGCATTCAATAAATACAGTTCGTCAATAAAATATGGTATACAATAAAGAATACATTTACCCTGTTTTACCGATCAATTTTAAACAATTTGAATAAGAAGATCATAGACTTAAAAAATAAGTAAAAATATATTCCTATTAGTTTTGTTTTAAAATTAGATATATTATTTAAACATCAACATTTAATGTGAAATTTAATTTGTTGAACCCTCCGACGTTCAAATATTTTTTTGCAATTGTAAAGGTTTTTTTGCGTAAAAGTCATAAATATATATATTTAAATAATACGTGGGAAATATTTTGAATAATTCTTAAAATAATTATATCGAATGATTCTTAAATAAGATGACATCTAGTTATGACAGTTTTGATGATTTCAACAAATATTTTATACAGCCTTCGGTCTGCCAATACAAATATTTACATATACACATATACATACATATACACACTATATCTAATTCACATAATATATTTTTACTTAATTCAGCCAAGAATTTGCTTAAAAATACTATAAAAATGATAAGTTAAATGCAGTATTTGAGACCATAGCCATATTTGGATTTATATGCCGTCAAATAGGGTGTGAAAGTGTATAGTGGGATGGTAACTTTGTGCCATGAATGTTTTCTCAATAAAAATACTCTCCGTAGGTTTCAAACGCAAAATATCGTGTAAACAAAAGTGTAATACTAATAAGGATGAGTGATATTAGAATAACAGTTAAAATATATCTTTATTTGAATTTAAGATAATTAAAGATATTATTTTTAAAAACTAACATTTCTTTATTTCCTCAAAAAAGTAGTATTTCAAAATCGAAAATATATATATTGAATAAAATAAGTTATTAAAAAAAATAATAGATGCTCTGTTTAATTTGATCAGAAACGCAAAAAACGTCAAAAAAGAGCAAATTAAAAAAAAGAGCAAATTAAAAAAAAAGAACAAGTTAAAAAAAAAGAACAGGTTAAAAAATTAACAGGTAAAAAAAATTATTAATATGTAACTAAACTTATATAAATTGTCTAAAAATAGTTGAATAAGTTTTTTGAAATTAGTTTTAAAAAAGATGGCATGTTCCGTCCGTTTTTTCTAATACTGAACCATATTCTAATAAGCGTGAAATAATGTGCTAAATTATGCCATTTTGTTCTATAAAAGAACATAGCCATCTTAACAAAGCGACCTGACAAACTTAAAATAGTTGTTCCGAAGATGGCTTTCCACATTGTTTGATATCGATTGCTTAAATAGCAACTGAGTTATAACAACTCAATTATCTGACTTCGTATTCTTTTGGCACACCTTTTAACATTTCTTCTGTTTACAACTTCTTCACGTCGCCTTTGTAGTACAATGGATAAAGTACTAAAAAGCGGTGTCTGAGTATATGGGTTCTATTCCTTTCGATCCCCGGTAAGTCTTGTTTGTAATTGTTGATATTTATTGAAAGTGATTTATGAAGACATTCTATGTAGGCAAACAACTGCACTTTTTATTCATTTTTGCTCATTTTTGAGTACATGTTTTTTTCAAAACTGAAACATGTATTCGGAGCTATGATAAGCATCGAATGTACTCAGAAATGAGTACATTTTATTTATTTTTGTATATGTATTTTTAACAGTTCAGGTGGCGTGAGAAATAGTCACAACCCCCCACTTAGTTTTCTTAAAACTTCTATACCAAAAGCTGAAATTTATATCAATGTTGTATAAAAAAAACCCAGCCTATTTCCTTTAATATTAAAGAAGATATCACATGCATGAAAATCTCAAAAAGTGGCAAGTTCTCACCCCGGTTGACGGCACTCGAAGCCTAAAAAAGTTCGTAAAATAATCACGAATGCCAATAGATATAAAATCGTATAAAAGAAAAAAATAAGATAGAAATGTAAATTCACAGTTTCATTTTGTTGATTAAGAACTAGCATAACAACAATAGCTTGACAGTACTTCTATCATTAGAAACATCCACTTAAAATAAGAAGCTTCCTGGAAATTAAAAAAAAATTAAATCAAAATAGAAAAATAAATTCCTGTACAGCTGAGAATAACCTCCCAATATCTTCAAGAAATTTAAAAGTGTCTCCACATTTCAGAAACATTACAACAAATAAGTAGGCCGTGTATTTGGCACAGGACAAACATGAACGTACACTCGAAGCTGAAAAACTTACTTTTTCAAAATAAATACAAAGCTTAAACCACAGTACAATAGCTATTTTTAGCAGCTGAAAGTTGGTTCTGTAATTGTTAGTGCCGAGCCAACTAGCACCCCACTGACGGGCTTGCTGATAATTAACATAACAACATCAAAATGTAACCAACATTACATCATTGTCACATTGACTGGGTTTCAGACATCATCACAGTGTTTGGACATTAAGAGAACATTTTAAAATAGATTGACAACAAAGAAGTATGCGTTCTTTGTTAACATATGTGTTTCGCAGAAGCTAATTAAGTACCACAGTAATGCTAATTAAGTACCACAGTAATGCTAATCGAGTACACAATAAAACGACATATACGTTTAAAACATGACATACCTGATCAACAATGTAAATTGAAAGTTAATTATTTTTAACTTGTTAATTTAGACTTGCCAACTTTAAATAAAATGAATAGACATTAGATTAAAAATACACTTTATTTTATTTTTTAAACAAAGATTATCCCTTAAATTAAAAAAAAAAATTAGGAATTTTTAGGAAAATTATTGAAATTGTTAGGTTGTTTTCACCGAAGAGTGTTGAGTTTATATTTCAAATAAATGAAATTTCTTATTTTTAAAAAATATTATAATAGATAATATAGTTTTCAAAACATACTTGAATGTTTTAGATTTCAAAAATGTTTCAACGTAAGAAATTTTTATGAATTAAACATTTATCAGCATTGCTGGGAAAACTGAAGATCCATGAACAAATACAGACGTCCAAACCTCTCGGAGGAGTAGTCAAGAACCTTTTAAATCCATTACGAAAATTTAAAAGCGCATTACAGAATGTAAAGTTTAAAACCTGCCAAATCCTTATGAAAACGGTTGTCTCAGGCTTTTAACGGCATGCGTACTGCTTCAATTTCTCCGCATTTATCAACAAGTTTGGAATCTTCGACAGCATTCATTGAAGTTAGTGTCGATTCGGCGTCATTGTTATTCGATTTGTAGGGGAAGCAACGGTCAAGGAATTGAAACAGAAAAAGATAAGGGTTTATGCAAATGCTCGAACAGGAAACAATTTCTATTATGCGGACTACATTAAAATCAATGAAATTCGGGTCAATGTATGTAGTGATTATCGCCTGAATAACAAATGGAGCATTCGAAAAGATATACGCAATGGACAACGCAAAAGGTATTCTTATTATATTTCTTAAACAACCAATCATGTCGAATAAGGAATTGTATTTTGGCCTGGTTTTAATTGTTATTTTATAGAGGAAAAGTAATATGACAGCCATGGGAATTATATAAATGAGCATCAGGGTCAATGCCATGCTGTAGGGTCCAGTGTTCTTTTTAAAGGGGGTTGCATGGAAAAAGTAAGGAGCACAAGTAGGAAATCCGCCATCCAGGTCGTTTCGAGCCCAGTCAATAAGAAGGGCAGGAAGATAGCATAAAGCATAGAAACCGAAACCAATCAGTACCGAATGACATTTTTCCGAAAATATGGATATGGGCTTAACAACCACACTATAGCAGTTGACGACGACAACGACAAGAGTGTACGAGTACAGAGTAAGAAAGTAATTTCTCACGTTTTTGATTCCTTCGCAGGAAAACATCCTCCAGAAAAAAGTGGGGAAATAGTACTCGGATTCGTAAGATACCTGCGCAAACATTGGAACCACGACGATTAGGCAGGTATTCAGTATTATTATGAGCGTGACCGTATTTAACAATCGCCTGATTTTGTAAAAGCTCATGCCGAGGAGCCAAATCGTCGTGTGTCCAAAACCATTGAATAACACCATGGTGATCAGAAGCCATTCCCGGAATCGGCTATCATATTTATGGTGGACACCTTCGTTGTTGGGAAGTAGACCAAAAACCATTGGCGCAAGAGCGTCAGTAGCATTTAGTAAAATATTATTAATACCAACAGAAGTGTTCATGATTTCAGGAACAAACATTGCAAAAGGTGGTCGGGTATACAACTTTCAAATTAAAATCCTGTACCAACTTTGTTCAGGATGTTAAAGAGTCTGGAACTGATGTTTTCAGCACTCAGCCTTGATTTCCAAGCTTTCACTGCTTCACATGAATTTATTATCTAGAAAATAGAAGACAAATAATATTTAATTTCAACATTTTAACGGGTTTTTTAGTTAGTATATTTTATAATCTACTCTACAGCTGGCGTGCCCTCGTTTGATATCAATAAGTACAAAAATATTAAATCTTTTTTTTACCGTTTCTTAATGTTTTGCAATACATTTGTTTTTTTATTCTTCATGATTACTGCACTGGACTTTGGCATTCCAATTATGAGTGCTCTAACTATTAAATTAAGAACGTATAATAACTATGGATTATATTAATAGGATTATTTTATTAACAGTTTAACAGCAACAGCACATTGCTGTTTAAAAACAACTGGTACCCCCTTTAAGCAGACGATTTCGGGAAATCGCACAGCTGGTATATCCTTGGTGCAGTCGTTTAAGGCTTCTCATACCCTCTAAGCAGTTGATTTTGTCACCAAATGGCACCAAATTTGGCAATAGACAAAATATAAGGCAATGAAGAAAGATGGATGGCAATCCGGATGAAGAATACAACTCATCTAGCTCGAAACATGCCGCTGGACCCCATTCACTCTTTGGGAAGACATGCATCCATTCCGGTCTATTATTTACCAAAGGTGTTAGCGTGGTAGCGTGTGAAATTATATTTTGTCCAACTAAAAAGTTGGTAAGTGAGCGGATGGAAATCGAGATTTTCAATCGAACGGTTTATTTCAGAAAACAGCTAAGTGTATTTTTTAAAATATTCGGGAAACAAAGAAATACATTCGATCTTTGATATTAATATAGATTCAGGTTAACAAAATTTAGGTTATAAGCTCTAACATCTTCTCGAAGTGGATGCTGCCTATAATTACTCTATAATATTTATTCCTTACTAATAAAAACTAAATAATGTGGAATTAGCTGGTTTCTGCAATAAAATATATTTTTACTGTAAAAACGCACATTTTTAAAGTTAATTTGGTAGTTGACAAGAATATAAACAAACATATTTGTGATTCGTATCAAATTCTGATTCCATTAAAAAAAAATATTTCAGAAACCAGTCAACTGACGATTCAATTATGCATTTACGCTCAACATGCTATCTAATGTCGCTTGTCTGGTTTCTGCATTAAACTCAATATTCAACGTGATAAATAACCTATAAAACGTAATGAAATTTGGATGGATTGTGGACAAAAATATGTTTTTACCATGTGAGATTCCGATTCCGCGAAAAAAAATCAAAATTAAAAAAAAAAAAAAATTCTGATAACTGGTTTTTGAAATAAACCGCTCAATTGTGGTTGACTATACTCGGGGACAACCTAAGTTAAGCCTAAAGCAATTGAATATTTAAACATATCATGGCTTCCGCTTCAGGTTCAACTTAGGTTGCCCCCGAGTATAAAAATTTTAGTTGCATGTTTGATATTTGACAGTTCACGGTTATTCTTTCCCATCTCATTTATAGTATCATTTATTGTATTTGAGTAACATATATTTAAATACCAAAATGTAAGTACTACAAATACTTACTGTAATATCTACAATGTTGTTGCATATGGGCACCAGGAGCAGAAAACTAATATCAAATGTTGTTTCTTCTGAGATGGCTTCAACTAAAAAAAAAAGCGAAAAAGCAATATAAAATTTCTTAGGTATTTGAACCAGATAATATTCTCAATTTTTTTTTCTGTAGTTAATTTTTTTTTATTTTAGAATTTATAATCATATATCAGTCACAATAGAATGGATATTTAAGGAATAATAATTATATAGATTTAAGTAATAATTTTTTAAAAAATTATTATTTATTCATAAAGGATCATCTTAAAATAAAAAAAAATTGGAAATATATTGTTTAAAAAATTTTTCATTAAAGAAAAATTAAAGAACACAAATTATTAAATTACGCTGTTTAAAGATTTTTTATGAACATACTTGGACAAATCTTTTCTAACCTGCAGTTATTATATAGTATTCACACCAGAATGTTTAGAAAATTGAAATGAAATATATATATATATATATATATATATAAGGATAACTATAAAAGTTATTTATCTTAAATACAAAACTGTAACCATTTCTGAATATTTTTTTATTAGAATTATACATTTGTAATTAGCCGAAGTGTTGCCGATACTGATACATGTTGTTTGGATGAAATGGTTTCCCTCTCCTTCCAAAATTCCAAGCTACTAGAATCTTATAATTTTTTCTTTTAATTTTGTAAAATCTCTGACAAATTATTCACAGAATTGCAAATCATTAAATTTATTAAATCAAATTCCTTAGTATATTTACAGGTGGAGTACAAACGTTGGATCCATACACGAAGAGCAAACATTGAAAACGAGATTTGTCCGAAATTCATGAAAATTAAGTTATCACATCACTGAACTCGCCTTCGAATTTTCCATAGAATTAACTCATTTTATTCGTACCAAAGACATTTTGTTCCATTAAAATTAAAACCTTCAAATATCTGTACATTTTTCAATACACTTAAGAAAAGTCATTTGCGTTTTCCTGCGTATCACCCGAATGTGACAAAACACGTTTCGAACGTTTGCTTTTCAGACGATATTCGAACTCAAAATGCATTCTTTAGTTCATTTCATAAATAGGGATCACGGAAACAAACTTACAGGGTGAAGTCGCGACAGTTTATTTAGGCATTTCCTAAACACTCCCGATATTCAGTGAAGTATGTTATGACAGGATTTCTTCGTCATTCAACAGTCGCGTGGGTGGCATCCAGACCCAGAGCCACAGGAGAGCGGAAGATGTTGTACTTGCGCAGTATCTCCAAAAAGAAGGCATTGGCGCAATGCAGGGGTTGCAGTTGAATACAGCCCGGGATATTTCTCCGAACCGGCTCCATTTATATTTTGTTTAACAATTCTTATTTATTTATATAACAAAGAAATAATGGAAAATATTATAATAAATTATAATGGCGAGTTTTATTAATTTAATAACAACAAACTGCGTACTATAAATATATAATTTTAGATTTATATTTTTCTTTTTAATTTGAAAATTAAAAACATCGTTAAGATATTTTTTTTTACTAATATTCACCGACTGTAGCTGTATTAGTTTTTTTGAACGTCAAATTTAATTTCTTGAGCACGTTGTATGAAATTCTATTTAAAAACAGTAAAGGACTATAAAGCGACTGATATTCCATTTAACAATTGCGAGTATTTTTGAAAAACATTTACAAAAACTAATGACTTTAAGGGCATTTAATTATGGACCTAAAATAAAAAGTAAGTGCCAGTTCTTTCGAATTACAAAAACTCATAAATCTGCTTTAACTTAAAATAAATACTTCTTATTCTGACATTCTTATACTTCTTACTGAAACATGCACAAGTTAAATAAAATAAAATTATTATAAAAATGATTATTGTAATTAAAAAGAGTTTTCTTACAAAAATTTAAAGCATAAGTAAAAACTGTATAACACAATTAAAAAGAAGGTAATCAGTATCTACGCTAATTGTATTATATAGCAATTAATTAAAAAGGAAAATATTAGGATAAGAAAATAAAAAAAATTATTATAATATAATTTTCATGCAAATTCAAAATAGTTAACACGGACGGAACATAAACCTGAAAACTTAAATACTTAATAGAACAATTGAAAAAATTTCAAAACCAAAATATAGAGAGAAGCTGTCCTAAAAAAACAACTTCGACATTACATTCAATTAAAATGCATATATTTGCATTATTTAAAGGATATTGTATCGAATAAAGTCACCACTGGTAGGGGAAGAACCCTACAATCCCAGGCTGCAATAATTTCCATGGAACCTACCTTTGAAAATTCATGAGTTTCCCAGATTTAATATAGAGAATTTTAATAAAACAGCAGACATTGTTCATTGCTTCCTATCAAACCAAATGAACAATGCTTTTCCTCTCTTTGTTTTCTGCACTACACTGAATTTATAACTAATTTCTTATTATGATGACAACATGATAAATAAAGAAATTGGTGATTATTGGGCTTCTCTATTTAAGGCTGGTAGTTTAGCAAAAGAAAGTAGTTTAGAAATTTCTTTTCTGGAAACTAGTGTAAATCAGATTTTACCCTTTACCTATTCATTCACTGAGAAAGGGACGAAGGAATATGAAAAGGACGAAAAAAATAATAACTACATTGTCAGAAATAGATACTCAAAAATAAGTAAAATATACTCACTTTTAAGTATATTAGTACACTTATTATAGCCACGAATACATAAGTTTAAATTTTGAAAACAACATATACTCAAAAATAAGTACAATGGGTAAAAATTAATAAAAAGAGCAGATGCTAGTCTACATAGGATGACTTCATAAATCACTTTCAATAAATATCGACAATTACTACCAAGACTTATCGGGAATCGTATCCAGGTCAACATGAATCGCAGCCATAATACCTTATCCATTGTACTACCAGGGCGACGTAAAGGTGTTATAAATAGAATAAATGTTAAAAAGGTGTGCCAAAAGGATGGGAAGTAAAATAATTGAGCTGCAATAACCCAGTTTCCATCCCATTTGCTCTCTATTGTATATTGCAGTATTTTTTAAAAACTAGTTTGAATGCCGGTTCCAAGGTTGCAGCATCAACTGAATAACTAGGAGTAATCCAAGGTGCACTGTTACCAAGGTACAACAGTCTCCTCTACATTAGTTTGCCGACTTGGAAAATATTGCTTGAGCGAAATGGCTCCCACGTGAAAAATTCAACTAGCACTGCCCCCTCCGAAGGGGGATAGGCGCAAAATCAATTTTGAGGGGGAGTTCGAAAAAATCGATTAAAATGTGTGCAGCTATTAGGGAGAGTGTCTATTAAGGAGGAAGGTTAATCTTCGGGGGGGGGGGGGTGAGCTATACCGTCTAATCAAGGGTGTGGGGGGCGGATACCTTCAACTTAGATTAGAAGTTTTAACTCCCTCCCCCCTCCCTTCATGTTCTATATCGCACTAATCCAATTTATAAAGTGCAAACTCACGTTTTCAGTTTACCTCCGCAAATTGCAAACTTTAACTGCGTAACGTCAATTTTTATTGTGTGTACACAGTGTACACCCTAGGAGTCCCTGATGGTTACTTTAACCCAAAATCTGCTCCAAGTATCACCTTTTTAAATCAGCAATTTTCAGCGATATTGATACAGACAAAAAGAAAAGTATATTTACGATTGTGTTTCGTCCGTCAGTAGTGGTTTGTTTCAGATCCTCTGCTGAATTCACCAGTTGCGTGGTTTGCATCCAGATCCAAAGGCATGGGACATGGAAATGAGATGTTGTTTATGCGCAGAAACGATCAAAAGAAGTCATCATCGGCGCAATACAGGGGAGACGGGGGGTGAAAACTCTCCGGAATATTTCTTCATCTGTTCTTAGAATATACACTTCTCTTCTTTTTAATAAATATTTTTCAATTTTTTTATTTTCAGAAATTTAATTTTTGTTAAAAAATTAATACTTCAGTAAAGAATAAGCTTTCAGTAAATGAGTCGTTTCCAATTTTTAGGTGTCTACGGCCAAATTAAAAATTTGACAAACATTGGACCACCCACTTTCTATAAATACTAAATAAAATCAACGTGTCGATTATTTTGTCACAAAATGTAATTCCGGTGGTATTAATACGGTGCGATGCTTAACTTTCTATGTTAATGCAAGAAAGTGGACTTCCAATGCATATAAATGTCTTTCGTTTAAACAGATATGTGCTGATTGGTGATTTTTTAGGTATAAAACAAACATTAAAAAAGTCTTTAAAAATCTCAAAAATGTTTTAGAGACCACCAATGGTCCACGTTACCACTGCATAAAATAAAGAAAAATATGTTATTGTACTTTTAACGATTTTGTATTAATAACTAGTAACTGTCGCGAACCATGGCCAGATGGCATTTTAATAAGTAGGAAAATTTTCCCCCTAACTACAGGGGAGGGGGTATGGAATTTTTTTTAAATGTATATTTCAGAACTGCAAATTAAATAATTTTTAAATGTACATATGCATGCACTGTTTCTTGTAAATTTTCAATATTATATTACAAAATATCAACGATTTCAAGGAATCTCAAGGTGCAATGGTATTCTGGAATCTATGATAATGGATAATGATAATAAAATATTGCACTTTTCTTTGTATTATATTCAAATCGCTCTAAGCAAAATACAAATGTAAGAAAAATAAAAACAACTAATTTTCAAAACGGTAAAACAGTGCCATTGCAATTATCAGAATTTAAACATATATATTTTTGAAAGAACATAAAAGTATTAGGGTATTTTTATATTGTACAAATCTGTTAAGAAAAATAGAATTTTTCTCCTTTTTTAAAAAACATTGTAGTATATTATTTTCATTAGGATTTGCATTATCGTCTTTCCAATTAATAATTGTTTTTCGCAAGCTGACTGTTTTTGTGTGTGTGTGTGTGGTACGGGCCCCTAGGCTGCAACCTATGTCAAAATCCGGCCCAGCGTGGGATCATCATCATCATCTGCTTCTGAAGTTTTACTTTTTAAACAATTTTGAGTCTCTTGCTGATTAATTTACATTTTTAGAGTTGAAAATATGCGAATTTCCTCTTTGGCAATTTTTAAGTATTTGGTGACTTTTCTTTGTTACCAAACAATGAAAATACATAAAATTCTGTTCCAAATCATTTGGAACTGCTACTCAGGAACTTTAGCAATAATAGCTGACCTGGTAAGTTATCAAGCTCACAATATAATGTTTTGTTAAAACAATATTGGATTGCAAAATGTTCATTTCTGTTCTCAATCAAAAGCATACTCCTACAATACACGTATTTCATACATCAATGTCTCAAATACAGGGATTCACAACCCATAACACGTTTGAGGTTCTGAAGTAGACAATAGAGCTATTGTCTAATTACCAAAATGTTTGATAATTATTTTTAAATGCATTCTTAATCTTTTATTTTTATAGAAAAAGTATTTAAATAAGGAATCAACATTTATTTGATTAAATGAAACACGAAAATATCCATAGGAACCTCATATTTCAACTTTTATATGCTTGTCAGTATTGTCATAGAAAGTACATGACAAGAATTATAAGTACTTTAATTTTTTTGATAAACTTTTTTTTATACTCGATTCAGCTTAGTGTGCAGATATATCGGATTGCAAGAAACTAATTTTTAATACCCGATTTATATTAAGTGCCATGACATATGAATTCTTACACTGTTAAAAATAGGTACTTAAAAATAATTAAAATGTACTCATTTTTTATTACATTCGATGCTTATCATAGCTCCGAATACATTAGTAGTCTCAGTTTTGAAAAAGATATGTACTCAAAAATGAAGAAAAAGAGCATATGCTTACCTATATAGGCTGGCGTTCATAAATCACTTTCAATAAATGTCAACAATTACAACCAGGACTTACGAGGAATCGAACCCAATCCGTTTAACTGATGTTGTCCGCAACGAAGTCCAAGGCCTTATCTGTTGTGCAACCAGAGCGACGCAAAGAAGTTAAAAACATAAGTAATGTTAAAAAGGCATGGAAACGAATGGAAAGTAAGTAAAATACGATTACTTAAATTTGAGCACGTCATCGCTCATTTACGATGCAGTTGTACTCAAAGAAAAACGAGTACGTCAATGCACTAATTATACGAATTTTTTTTTTACAGTGTGGTTTATGCTTTGCTTGTATTTTACTTTGGTGGTCAACTGGTCAATAGCCATCAAAAGGAATATTATAAAATTGTACAGAGCTTTAAAGTTTAAAGGCATTTAGTTTATTAATATTTCTTCACATCTTGAATGAGAATGTAATTTGTGAAGTACCCCTTCACATGGTAGATTATGTCCTATCGTTTTTCTGTTCAACATTCTCCGGCTCATCCTACTTGATCTACCCCTTCGCTTCGAGCATCAATGAACTGTAGTAGAGCGAATATGACGTTTTCATCGTGATGCAAACATCTCAGACCTGATGGCACCAGACACCTGACTTCCTTTCAAAATTTATTGAATGAAAAAATAGTAAATATTCACGACGAACAGGATATTTTTATGAATGAACTAGAAAAAATTTATGAATGGATGACGTAATAAACCACGTGTCTGAGGCTAAACATGTTGGCCTCACTTTGATTTTAGAGAGATTATAACCTTATGATTTCTCTACTATGAGGGATCCATGCTCGAAGATCTGTCCTGCTCAGTGAAATAGAAGATAAGGGGTGAAATACTCCTTTTCATACGGAAGAGAGGTTAGGCCTACTATCATTTTAATTTTCCACATCCCCCGGCGATAAAGCCTAAACAATTAATTATTGAATTCCAAGTAAAGTAGAAAACCATATATTTTGAAGACTATTGCATTTTGTAATTTTGTTATATAACTGCTACATGTTATTATTTTTTTAATAGATTTCGAATTGACCTCTTTAATATATCTGTTTAATTCCTTTAAACAATGTTATTCGTTTTTACAACAAAAAACCGTAAAGCTAGGTTTCCGATTTCATTTAGTTCTGAAAATCGACAGTTTCTGCGGCACTTCTTAGAAATATTACGCCCATTCTACACGAACGAGTAAAACGCGCGTGCTTTCTTTGAAATTTCCGTTATTAAGATTCTAAATCTTAATAACTTATTTGTCTTATAGATTTTTATGAGTTTGGGTGAGTCTGCAATTAATATAGAATCGAATATTGTAAACACGTGTTGTAAATGGAGTTCTCTAAACAGTGATGCTGGGAAAGCAATTTATCAGTTGCATCCAAACTATCTGTGACGTCACAGTTTACGCCATTTTTAGTTTAGTGGTGAATTCATTTGATTTTCAAATGATTGATATTAATTAATAATTTAAAAAATAATTTTTGCATTCAACAGGGCAACATGCAGAGTTCATGACATATGCTTTTTATTTAACCTTTTGATGACGTCATTTGCATAGAGTTTATAGGAATAGTAACTTAAAATGTCATTGAAGAAGAGAACAATGTTCTTAGTTCCTAACCAGTAAAATAAAGTAAACAATTCGTATTCCGTGATTTAAATTGTGTTATAGATTATTGATTTTACTATAACCTTCTTTAGCTTATAAAAGTTTAGGAACGTGAACTTGAATAAGGAATTTCGCCCACAAATCTAACAACTTTTTCTTCTGGTAAACGAAACACTATCAAGAACATAGAGTAAGTGTTAAAACTTTATTTCAATAGTGGCTTTCTGCTAGTGCTTTATAACTGCATTGTTTCTTTGCTACACATTTCACTATAAAGTTTCATACAGTTTGAATGTTTTGTAAACTTAATTAGGGGGGATGTCATGTTTTTGTATTGTAAGTTGGGAATAGTACTGTAACAAATTCAATAACTATAAACACAATTTTAAGTTTAAGCAATCAATTATTCTCGGGTAAATTCCTAGTGTACGGTGCTCCGTTGTCGCCAAGTCCAAAAATTGGCGCCAAGACCAAAAATTATGTTTTTCGCCAAATCAAAATGGCGGACATTGCGTTGGTCGCACTTGAGCTCCACAATGGGCTATTGACTACGGTTTAGAATTGATTCCGAAGCTTTGCTTTGGTTAATTAACATCGCACTAGAGTTTATATTGGGCTCTTGGTAGCAGTTCGGCGCCTATCTCGAAAGTAACAATGTCCCTCCGGGCAGTCGATGGTGCTTACAGGCAATCCTTCGGGCAGTCGTTTGGGGCACTTCGACAGCACTCTGAAGCGCTGACCAATCCAAAGCCCATTTTGTAGCACTAATACTATGTTGATTCAACACCAATCAAAAGGACACCAATACCCGAATTGTGTGACTTTGATACAATCTTACAAGAAAAATAAAAAATCATGATTTCATACATAGGCCATTGCCTACCTTTAGTCCGATCTTAAACAGTAACCAGTGGTTTGATAAAGTAATAACTAATAAACACTGCTTCGGAATTGCGTCAAAAGATATGTTGAAGCTAGCCCATTGTGCAGTTCTATCTTAAGCAAATCAAGTCATATCTATTTCCCACCGAATGTCACATTAAATACCTTGTTGCCAGAAAAATAATTTAATCGTCATATTGGCAACTTTTATGCATTCCCAAATTTAAATATTTCGGTGTGCTATCATGATATATCTGTATCCTAATTTGTAGTTAATAAAACTGTATAAATTTCTTTTCTGAAATGTTAGGAGATATGTTATCTCATCTAGTCTTAAGCAATTTTGATAGCACTGTGTTCTTGACAATTAAATATCTTTATTTGGAAATTTGATTACTGGAGTTGTTCTGCATAATCAAGATAGATCCATGCAAATAACATACGAGTTGTACTTGTATACAATATAGAAAATTAAGTTTCAATAGATTTACCTTTGGGAAAATTTAAACATATTAAGAAGTGTGCGAGGACAAAATGCCTATTGAAATATTCAATAACCTCACTTCTTAAGCTACAAATATTTTTTTTTTACTTTTTAAAAAGTAAAAAGCTGTTTAAGTTAAAATAGTTTTGATGAAACAGGATTCGAACAAACAGTAATATTCAATTCAATTTTATTGGAATATGATTCTTTATTGAACTTGAACTTTATTATAATAAAAATCCATTGGTGTTTAAATAGTAAAAATGTGTTTTTATTAGATTATCATAATTGTGGATATAGCATTTTCAAATACTCCTCCTAATTTGTATATTATTTCTTATTACTCACAATCGATAGCTCATAACAAATTTAGCCTTTGTAACTATTTTACTGCCAAAATTAAATGTGTCACCCTTTTTAAGATAAAATGCATTTTAAATGATTCTCGGCAAAAAACAAAACAACTTTACTAAATGCTTACTTTTTATATTACAGAATTCTGGATAGACTGCTTGGAAATAATATGGCTTCCCAAGAATCTCACCAACAGTCTTCTACAATGATTATATTTAAAAAAAAAACATTTCTTCAATCAGTTTATTTTATTCTAATACTGATACAAAGACAATAAAATACCAAATCACTGTAAAAAGTGATTTCTTGAAGAGTTGACCTTAATACTTCTGAGAAACCTATTTAAGTGACACATCCAATAAAACTTTCCCTAGAAGAATAGTCGAATAACTCATCTCATGGATCGCAAAGGAAAAAAGCTTCACACTTGTGATGTGTGCAATAAAACATTTTCCAAAACAAACTACCTCATTAGACATCTCCGAACTCACACTGGCGAAAAGCCCCACACCTGCGAAGTGTGCCTTAAAGCGTTTTCTGAACATTCAAATCTCGGGACACATCTGTTGATACACACCGGAGTAAAACCCTACATCTGTGAAGTGTGCCATAAATCATTTATCCGAAAGTCAGATCTCGAGCAACATCTCTTGACACACACTAAAGAAAAGCCCCACACATGCGAAGTGTGCAATAAAACATTTTCCCAAAAGTCATCGCTCAGGGTACATCTCTTGACGCACACTGGTGAAAAGCCCCACACATGCGAAGTGTGCCGTAAAGCATTTTCCCGAAAGTCATATCTCGGGCAACATCTCTTGACACACACTGGCGAAAAGCCTCACACTTGTGAAGTGTGCCATAAAGCATTTTTCAATAAGTCGGATGTCAGGAAACATCTTTTGACACACACTGGAGGAAAACCCCATACCTGTGAAGTATGTCATAAAGGATTTTCCCAACTTTCAAATCTCGGCCAACATCTCTTGACGCACACTAAAGAAAAGCCCCACAACTGTGAAGTGTGCCATAAAGCATTTTCCCGAAGGTCAGACGTTAGCCGACATCTTTCGACCCACTCTGGAGGAAAGCCCTACACCTGCATAGTAAAGCCATGAAGCATTTTCCTGTAAGTCAGATTTCATGAAACATCTCTTGATATACACTGAAGGAAAATCCCACACCTCTGAAGTGTGTCATAAATAATTTTTCCAATATTCAATTCCCAGCCAACATTTCTTGACACACACTAAAGAAAAGCTGCATGCCAATAAGCCGACACTTTTTGCAGTGGCGAAGAGTTATGTCATCAGTAGATTTGCCGATGAATAACCACAAAAAAAAAAAAAAAAAAAAAAAAAAAAAAAAAATCAATTAAAAGAAGTTTTGTTTATTATTTTTAATTTTTCTTTTCTTAAAACATACCAAAAAGTGAACCCATTCTATCAATTCAAATCGAACACAGAAACAAAACCTGCACTTTCTAATCCTGCCAGTAAAGAATCTTGCGATTAAAGTTTTGCCAAGTCATCGCTAAAGAAGAGCGAATCCTGTTTATGCGTGTCAACCAATTAGATTACTAGCATCTCCCGGTCGCAGTGCCTGTGTGAGGAAAAGCATCTTGGCGCGATAATTGTTTGGCGGTGAGGGGATGAATTGCCAAATGTTGCAACCTTGTATTGCGTTCAACCCATTCACACCCTTCCCGTGAGATTCAAGCATACAGCAATGGTTGTTTTAAATGTAAGTATTTTTTAAAAAAATATTTTCAAATGTTTGGCATAGATGTGTCGGGGAGGGGGGAATTTTCTGCTTATTAATGAAGAAAGAATGGGCGTGCGACAATAGACTAGACTAGACTCTTTTTTTCAAAAAGTCAGAACTAAATCTTTTGTTCGTGGATCAGATCGTTTTATTCGCATCGTGTGATTTGTAAAAAAAAGGCATCGAAACTTCCCATTTTGTGTTCTCACTGTGCAACTACATTCATAGCTGCACAAAATTTATATGCACATGAAATTCGCATGAAATTCAAAACTGTAAAAAATTTACACGAACGTTTTCAGACAGCACATCCTGATGTCGCATTAGAGTTCATTACAAAAACTTTCGAGTCAAAGACTGACTTTGAAATCTGGAAAAGTAAACATGAAAAAGAAACGATCTCCTACTTTGTGCGCTCTAATTCTGCAATTCAACTTGCTGATAATTCAACTATTCAGCATTACCGATGTCATCGAAGTGGTTTTTCAAAAGTGTAGGAAACAGACAGAAAGCGTCATCTTAAACTTGGCGGAGTCAACAAAATTGGTGCTACCTGTCCAGCAACTAGGAAGGTAACTGAAAAATTTACCAATGGCTTAAAAGAAATTGAGGTACAACTACAAGCAAAACACGTTGGCCATAATATGGAAGTGGGTCGACTTCCTCTTTCGAAAGAAGAAAGAAATAATCTGGCTGCTTATCTGAATATCGGAGTGCCGAAATCGAAAGTGCTAACCAGTTTACGTAAAAAGTATTCTCCAACAAAACGGTTACAGTCGGCCGAAAAAATAGTGGAGCACCGTGACCTCATCAAAATTTTTTCAAATAAGTAAAACGACACAAGTGGAGGAAAATTATTTTTATTTAAACGACAAATCGATTGGTTTTACAAATCTAATGGCCGATGGTTGTATGACGTCAGGGAAACGTCTGGGGGTCGTCAAGTCCAAAGGTTCATCTTGGGGCGGTGGTACGAAACCCAATTCCATTAACATGGCTTCATCCAAAATCGGAATTTCATCCTCTTCATGTCCAAAAAGGAGTTCAGTCATATCAAATTGGGTCGCCGTCCAATCTGGCATGGATGGTGCCGCCACTGGTTGCACCCTTGGTGGGGACACAACTGGTGGTGGCTCCATGAATAGGGGTTCCACGGCTGGCGATTTTCCCCGTGAATCGAGTGTCTGAGGAGTTGGAGCCTTTGTATTTTGATGCAGATGTGTGGGAAAAAGAAATCCGGCAACATCGGGTGCAGGCCTTCATTTCATTCATGGAGTCCCACGAAAATAAAAGGATTTATCACAACGCCCTGCCAAAGGACTGGTTCAGGAAATTTCTGGACAATTTCTTGAGGTGCTTGGACTCGGCCAAACATTCCGGTTATTTCGATCCCAACGAAATACAGTGGGACAGGATTGTGAAAAAACTCATGAAAAATCCTAACCGCAACATGAAGAATGCGGATACTCGACTTGGGTTTCGATTGGATAACATGTACTTGGTCAAGCACGGATTCACGTTTGGACACCGGATTGTGGATCCTGGAATGCATCACGTGTTCCAAACATCGCTTGCGCCCATGGTGTGCTACGAACTGCCAGCTGCCAGTGTAAATTCCCGGTCCCAGCCCAATACCGTTCGCAGAAGTTTGAGTGCTTATGATCAGATGCTCTACGAGCGGTACGTGTTTCAGCCCCACTCCACGTACACCATTCCTTCGGGCACGCGGTACGTGGTGATGGCCGTTCAAAAGACACTCTTTTCTGTGGACGTGGTCCCCAATAGTGTGGTGATTCCTGGCATGGAGCCGTTCAAGACCCACAAGTCTTATGGCGCGAGTGCGTACAATGTGCCACCCCCGACCCCTGCGGCCCATCGACCTGAGATGGTCATGCCTCGAGAGCGGCAGATGAAACGAAAACAGCAGCCTGTGCAGAAGAATTGGGGTAAAAATCCCAAGCGTGTGCCTGTAGAACCACCGGCTCGTGTTGTGGAGTCACCACCTTTCCACAAGAATTGGGGACAGTTTAAAATTCTCAAGCGTGTGGAATCTCGTGGAGCTGAGCCAGCTGCTTCACCTGTGAGCATGTGGGTGGACACCACCCCTGTGGACTTGACAACATCTCCTGTGCCGCCACCAGTTGTGCAACCCCCTCCAGTTGTGCAACCCTCTCCAGTTGCTGTGCATCAACCCCTATTCCTAGAGCCTCCAGTGGTGCATCAACCGCTATTCATGGAGCCTCCAGTGGTGTATTCGCCAGCCCCTCCAGTGGTGCATCAACCACTATTCGTGGAGCCTCAACCCCTATTCCTAGAGCCATCGCCAGCAGTGGTGCATCAACCCCTATTCGTGGAGCCTGTGCAATCGCCAGCCGTGGAACCCCTATTCATGGAGCCACCACCAGTTGTGTCCCCACCAAGGGTGTAACTAGTGGCGGCACCATCCATGCCAGATTGGACGGCGACCCAATTTGATATGACTGAACTCCTTTTTGGACATGAAGAGGATGAAATTCCGATTTTGGATGAAGCCATGTTAATGGAATTGGGTTTCGTACCACCGCCCCAAGATGAACCTTTGGACTTGACGACCCCCAGACGTTTCCATGACGTCATACAACCATCGGCCATTAGATTTGTAAAACCTGTGGTGTGCGCCGACTGGGCGATAATTCGCCAAGTCTGTCTTCGCACCCACGGGGTTACCTCTAGGAGGAATAGCACTTCGAGCTCGGATCTCGCCTCGATCGGTAAGCAAGCGAAGCTCCGTTATAAACTTCATGTAAACAACCTTCTGATATATTAATAAACCTAAGTCACCTCATTGGCGACCCGGACGTGATGTGAATTAAATTAAAAAGGAAAAAGCGAATCCTGATTGAGAAAAAAAATCAACGATTCAACGGAGTTCTAAGCAGAGTTTTAGAAGCCGTTCTACGGGGCAACAATTCTGAAAGAAAGGAAAGAGTTCAGTTCGATTCAAGAAGCGATGCAGCAGAAAAATGGAACTAACCACCGGTAATCCTATGTGTATATGAAATTGATGTTGTGTTCAGATGTTTGTGGAGTGCATAAACTGATGTATTGATTTATTCATCAATTATATTGATCATTCACCACAAACAAATTCGAAATGACTGAAGGAACTGTTAACGCGGTGAGAATACCGCCATATAATCATGGTGATCCTTCGTTATGGTTTATCATGGTCGAGAGCACTTTCGAACTGGGAACACCCAAGGCAATTACGGATTCCAAAACGAAATTCAACTACGTGGTGGCACATTTACCACCGGAAACAGCGTCACTAGTTCGTGACGTGTTAATGAAACCTAAGGAAGAGGACCCATATATTCATTTAAAAAATGAACTAATAAAGAGAACCGGTGAATCATCGCAGCAGGCCATCCGAAAACTGCTCACTGGTGAACAACTTGGCGATAGGAAGCCGAGCGAGTTGCTTCGAACCATGCAGCGCCGTGCTGAAAACCAAAAGGTTCCTGCAGACCTCATGTTGGAATTATTCTTGCAACATATGCCGGCGCAAGTGCAAACAGTGCTAGCGGCTATTACACCACTCACGGTAGATAAAGCAGCTGAAATAGCCGACAAAATGTTGGATATCACGCCAGTAGCGGTAAGTGCTTGCTCTGCTCCTTCTCTAAGTTCCATTGAAGCTACGTTATTGGGAGAAATAAAAAAATTAAATTTGCGTATTGACAATATGTCCCGAAGTAGGGCTCCTAACCGCAATGTAAACACAAGGTTTAGGCGGCGGAGTAAATCTTTTAATGGGGATGTTGATATGTGTTGGTATCATCGCCGATTTGGGGAAAAGTGTTTGCCCGAAAAATGCATTCCGCCCTGCAACTTTCAGGGAAATGCAAACGGCAAGGAGTAGATGCGGCGAATTCTTTGCCTAAAATTTCACGTCGCCTATTTATTCGCGACCGGACAACAAATGTATCCTTTTTGGTCGACACTGGCTCTGACGTTTCAATTCTTCCGGCAAATAATTTCCAAAAACGAAATCAACCAATTCAAACCTTAAGTGCTGCAAATTCATCTCCCATACATGTCTACGGACAAAAGAGTCTTGCTGTTGATTTTAAATTGCGCAGAAGTTTTTTATGGACATTTCTAATTGCAAATGTAACAACGCCAATTCTTGGAGCCGATTTTCTCCATTATTTCGAATTGGTACCAGATCTAAGAAACAAATGTCTGTTAGATCTAAAAACTAAAATGCAAAGTATTGGTCAAATGAAAACAGCTAGTATTCATTCGGTAAAAGCCGTGATTAATGAATCCGATTCTAATTACCACAAACTTTTGTCGAAATTTCCTTCGATCACCAAATTACCTGATCCAAATAAACCGGTAATGCATAATACTGTGCATTTCATTAACACAGTAGGTCCTCCGGTAGCAGCAAAACCTAGAAGGCTTGCACCTGACAGACTTAAAATTGCAAAATCAGAATTTCAAAATATGATGCAATTGGGTCATTTAAGACCGTCAAAAAGTAATTATGCTTCCCCACTGCACATGGTACCCAAAAAGGGGACTTTACAGTGGAGACCAGTGGGAGATTTTCGATCTTTAAATTCTCAAACTGTAAAAGAAAAATATCCAATTCCATGTGTACCCGATTTTACTGCTGAATTGCATGGTACCCAAATTTTCAGCCATATTGATCTTATCAAGGCATACCATCAAATCCCCATAAATCCTGATGACATACACAAAACTGCTATATGCACACCTTTTGGTTTGTTCGAAAGCACTCGCATGCAATTTGGGTTGTGCAACGCAGCATCAACCTTCCAACGGTTTATTGATGAAGTCACGCGAGGATTAGAGGGAGTATATGCTTTCGTAGACGATATATTAATTGCATCTAAAGATGCAGATGAACATATTCAACATTTAAAGGCATTGTTTGAAAAACTTCAAAATTATGGACTTTGTATTAATGTTGACAAATGTACTTTTGGCAAAAAAGAAATCGATTTTCTGGGATTTAAACTTTCAGGGAACGGGATAGAACCACTCTCAGACAGAGTTAAATGTATCCTTAACTTTCCTCAACCTACAACGTTAACTCAACTTCGTCGATTTTTAGGAATGTTCAATTTCTATAGACGTTGTGTTTCCAAAGCTGCGCATATACTTTCTCCTATGGTTAAACTTTTAGAAGGGATTAAAAATCAAAAATCTAAACGTTCAACAAAAATCAAACCTGGGGATTTACTTCAATGGAATGAGGCAGCGGAGCAGTCATTTACTGATGCTAAGCAAGCACTAGCTTCAGCCACTCTTCTGCATCATCCAATTCCTAGCGCAAAATTAAGCGTGTATGTTGATGCCAGTGATTTAGCCGTCGGTGGTTCTCTTCAACAACTCAACCAAAATAAATGGGAACCTATAGCTTTCATGTCAGTTAAACTCACAAAGAGTCAAAAAAAATGGTCCACCTATGATCGAGAACTGTTGGCCATTTACACATCTGTAAAACGTTTTCGTCATATGCTCGAAGGTCGTGACTTTACAATCTATACCGATCAAAAGCCACTAATTTACGCCTTTAAGCAAAAGTCAGACAAATGTTCACCTCGTCAACTACGCCACTTAGACTACATCTCGCAGTTTTCTACTGACATTCGACATACGAAGGGTACAGATAACCAAGTAGCAGACACATTGTCACGCATCGAAATTGATAGTGTGTCTTCGACTATATTAAACTTCGAACAATTTGCAATCGACCAGGAACACGATTCTGAATTAAAATCACTAATTCAAGGAAACTCATCACTAAAACTGGAATCAACATTTATTCCTATTCTAAACGTGAAACTCTTCTGTGACATGTCCACAGGACAACCTCGTCCTTTTGTTCCTGAGTCATATCGACGTATTATTTTCGATCAACTTCACGGACTTTCCCATCCAGGAATTTCTGCAACAAAAAAGCTGATCAGTGCACGTTATGTTTGGCCCAACATGTACAAATACATCCAGGAACAAGTCAGATGTTGTGTTCCATGTCAACGATCGAAAGTTCACAAACACACGAAAACTCCACTAGGCACATTTTCATTGCCTGATTCACGCTTTTCACATATTCATCTGGATCTAGTTGGCCCTCTTCCACCTTGCGATGGTAACACTTACTGTCTAACAATCATAGACCGTTTTACCAGATGGCCAGAGGCAATTGCCATCCCTGATTCAAAAGCTCCAACTGTGTGTAAAGCCCTATTTTCGGTGTGGATATCACGTTTCGGTTGTCCATCTATCATCACAACTGACCAGGGTAGACAACTGGAATCTGCATTATTCCACGAACTTCAAATTCTAACTGGTACCAATCGAATTCGTACCACAGCTTACCATCCAATTGCAAATGGTATAATCGAGCGTTTTCATCGACATATGAAGAGCTCCTTGAAAGCTCACGAAAATCCAAGATGGACGGACACCTTGCCCATCACCTTACTTGGTATTCGAACTGCTTTCAAGAATGACTTACAAGCGACAAGCGCCGAACTGGTCTACGGAAAAACTCTCACGTTACCAGCCGATATGTTCAACTTATCGGACAACAAACAATCGTTGGATACCACATTCGTATCCAATTTAAAAGAAGAAATGAGAAGGCTGAATCCTATTAGTGTTTCACGTCATGGACAAAGCTCTATTTTTGTGCATCCTGACTTAAAATCATGCACTCATGTGTTCTTACGCACTGACTGCCATCAACCTCCTTTAAGTCAACCATACACTGGACCCCATAAAGTGTTTCAGAGATCCAATAAAACCATCATAATTGATGTAAAAGGTCGTCAATGCACAGTTTCACTAGATCGTGTAAAACCAGCATTTCTTTTGCATGACGACACAGAGCCACTTGCCACTGACTCAAATGCTTCGGAAAAAGTATCTGATCAGCCATCACTGAGTAACTCTAAGCATACTACAACCAAAAGTGGTCGCAGAGTTCATTTTCCAAATAGACTAACCTATACTTAAGTTTTGTCATTTTATAGGCATATTAACTTCATTTTCTATTGTTAACATTGATAATATACTAGTGCAATTATGTTAGACATTTTCGAATTGAATTGTTACACGTTGCTATATTTGTATACAGTGTGATGTTATGCATATGCTTCATTGTTATGTATCGTTCGGGCTTCCTCACTGGGGGGATACTCTGTGGTGTGCGCCGACTGGGCGATAATTCGCCAAGTCTGTCTTCGCACCCACGGGGTTACCTCTAGGAGGAATAGCACTTCGAGCTCGGATCTCGCCTCGATCGGTAAGCAAGCGAAGCTCCGTTATAAACTTCATGTAAACAACCTTCTGATATATTAATAAACCTAAGTCAACCAATCGATTTGTCGTTTAAATAAAAATAATTTTCCCCCACTTGTGTCGTTTTGCTTATTTGAAAAAATTTTGATGAGGTCACGGTGCTCCACTATTTTTTTGGCTGACTGTAAGTTTCACACATCGTAAAGATTTGCACAATATTGCGACAGATTTTAATATTACTGAAGGTGGTATCTGTGATCCAAAAGATGCGGAATCCGTCAAAATTAAAATTAAAAAAAAGCAAAAAGATGGGAATTCAATTTTGCTCTACAAAGAAAAAGGTATTAGAAGAATATCCACATTTGCAAAAGGATGATTTCTTTCTTGCCATAATGAATGATGCAAAGGAAAGGATGCTTGAGCTTCATGGCAACTCCGTTATCATGATCGATTCCATGCGCGGAATAAACCAAAATAAATACAAGTTAACGAATTTAATGGTCAATGATGCTAACGGGTTTCACGCAGCTGTGCTGCTTTCATTGTCTGTAAATACGGCATCATTCTTGTTTTTTTATAACGAAATAAAAAAACGGCTGCCGCACATTAGCTCTAAGGTATTTATGTTGGATGATGACATAACGTTCTATAACGCGTGGTCACAAGTGTTTCAAGAAGTTCCATTCTATTTACTGTGTTCTTGGCATGTTTTGAGAGCGTGGGGAAGAAATTTAAAAGAAAAAAATTAAAGATACTGATGTAAGGATGAAAGTGGATCAAGATTTGAAAGACATTATTCGTGAAACTGATAAAACAACATTTGACAGGAAAATAGAAACCTTTATTAACAAGTAAGCAACTGAAGCCGCAACAAAAGATTTCATTTAATATTTCCAAGTATATTACCTAAAACGTAAGGAAAGTTGGGCCTACTGTTTCAGGGTAGGTTGTACCATAAACACTAATATGAAATTGGAACGCTGGTTTCAACATCTAAAACACGGCGATGCTGAAGGGAAGGTTATTTATCGCTTGGATAAAGCTTTGGAATTAGTAATAAATGCCATATCAAATAAACTAATATCGCAACATATATCTCTTGAGAGATGTGAATTAACCAAAAAAATTTGCACAATAAGGAAGCAGCATGTAAAGATTCACGGAATGGAGGGAAAATATTCCTTTTGTGGAAAAGAAGAAGAAGGAAAAATTTGGATAATTTCAAAACTTGATTCGCCACAAGGAACAATAGAAACCTATAACGTAAAAAGGCCAAAAGGTGAATGCAATTGCAAAGTTAAATGTGACGATTGTAAAATTTGCATTCACCAATATTCTTGCAATTGTATTGTTGATGCAATACAGTTCGTTATATGTAAACATATTCACTTTGTATGTTCCAAAGTTGAAACAGACCCTTCGACTATTGAAGCGGTAGAAGGAGAAGCTGATGCAGGAACCTTGGAAATTGATGACCAACTTCAGGAAGAACACCGAGTTCTAACGACAGAGGTCATAACTCAAGTGCTAAAGGCAGACTCATCGTCTGAGACAAACATGCCAGAAAGAAAAATTGCACTTCTTAATAAAGTGAACAATTTAATTATGACATGTGAATCAGCAGACGTTTTAAAAAAGTTCGAAGAAACATTTGCTATAGCTGAAGCAAAAAAAGAAATTATGACTTCCCCAAATGTTTTATCTGCTGTTCCCCAATCAGTTAGACAACCTGCTAATAAGAGGATAAAACATCAGAGTAAAGGTACACGTGCAAGAAAATTCGCACGATATTCGTGCGAAAATCTCGCTTGACCGTTTACACAATAAATATTATATATCTACTTACACTTAATTCTGTTAAAATTTAGTAGTTAAGTAATACTCACTTTTTTTAAAAAATTTGCAGCAATAAAGGAAATAATATTTTTACTCTCAGTTATGTATTAATTATATTATATACATGCAAGGATAGTGAATATATAAAAGGTGTGCTGGTACTCCCGCTTTCTGATGGAGGGCGGGGAAAAGTATTATTTTGACGTCATAGTGACGCCTCCGACTTCTGTGGGCGTATCTAATGATCTCGTTTGTGCAGTCGTTTTAGGAGTGTACTTAATTTAACAAGAATTCTTGTTTTTAACTAATCATGAATTTATTTAAAAGAAAACAGTTAAAATTTGCTTCAAAAAACAATTTGAATCGATTTGCAAATATTAGGAATGAATTTCGTTCAATTTGAACTAATGGTTCGTGAGGTGCCATCTATTAGTTTTTTTTTGCGAACTATTTAAAAGTGATTTCGCTAACTGAATTTAGTATTTGCTGCATTTTATGAGTTTAAATTTTATTTTAAGGATTGCATTTAGTATGTAAAAATTGAAAAAGATTTGCTTAATAAATTAAGCGTATTAAAATAATATTAGCTGCATGCCCATGAATTTTGAAAGTGTAAAAAGGGGGTTTGGAACCATCTGGTCAATGCATTTGTATTGGACATATTAAATGAGTTACAATTTCATCAAGTAATCAAGTAAAATACGGGGACATAACGAAATAAGGACGGATTAGCAGTGAAGCTATCTGAACACAATTTTTTACAGATATTTACATTATTTTGCTTATTAAAAATTAAATCACCAGTTGTTACCCAACCGGGGATCGAACCTAAGTAGCAATGCTTGAAACATACAGCCAATGAGAATGATCAAAAGCTCATAGTAAGGCGGAGCTAAAATGACGTCAAAAGAATTCTTTCCTTGCCCCTTTCAAAAAGCGAAACACGAGCACACCTTATATATATATATATATATATATATATATATATATGGTCTTCACTATCCTTGATATACATGTTACTTTTCAGTTATGTATTAATTATTCATTTATGTATTAATTACATAATATACATGTTTGTATTAATTATTCAGTTATATATTAATTACATAATATACATGTTTGTATTAATTATTCAGTTATGTATTAATTACATATAGTGGCGGCTCGCCCACTACATTAAGTACAGCCGGGCTGGGCCTAAATTCATTAGTGTATTTTAAAACTAAAGTCAAATATTTTACTAATTTTCTTAAATGAAGATTAGATTTGAAAATGAAATTTCTACGGTAGTAAACAAAATCTCTGATAAATAGCACGCATGTTACCGTAATGCACAATTCAGGAGGGGAAAAAACTCCATTCAATCAAACTGCAGCCAAAAAGCGAAATCGGCTGCATCGTTGCCATGGCAATCGCTAGGTAGTATGGAGATTCCCCCCATGCTAATGCACTGCATTTTGTGAGAAGGTACAGCCGAAATGAGTTTTCTTGTTTTAGCTGCACTTGAGGTTCGATATGCTGATTGGCTAATGGGTGAAACGAGAACTTACGAGACTATATCCAAACGGAAATGGTTTTCGTGATACATTTACTGTGTGCTGTTGTTTCAGGACATGGTCCTGCTGTTGTTTCGTTATGTAAGTTAATATTTAAATTGACCGATTCGCATGTTTAAAAGAAAGCAGGATTGCTTTAATTTTCAAAAAATAAGTAAGTGTTTTCTATTTTTTTCGCATGTTATCATTTCTTAAAAATTGAAAGGAAACTTGATTTGAGTAGTGAATAATAAAGAATTTCTGTTCATGTAAGAAAGGTTTTTGGAAAATAGGGGGGGGGGGGGGGGAATTCACATGATTTCGGCTGCTCTAACATTTTAGACCACGGGCCGCCACTGTTACATAATATACATCTATTATACATGTTTGCTTTTATATTTTCCAGATAAAACCTAAAAATACATTACTTATTTTACAACTATGGATACCAATTAGTTTGATATATATCTTTTCAAATATTGCAGTTGGCATAATTATAGTATCTCTCAGTATTTATAAAAATATAAAATAAATTTTTTTTATTTGCTTTTGAAATCGAAATCATGGGAATTCACATGATTTCGGCTGCACTAACATTTTAGACCACGGGCCGCCACTGTTACATAATATGCATCTATGTTTGCTTTTATATTTTCCAGATAAAACCTAAAAATACATTACTTATTTTACAACTATGGATACCAATTAGTTTGATATATATCTTTACAAATATTGCAGTTGGCATAATTATAGTATCTCTCAGTATTTATAAAAATATAAAATAAAAAAAATATTTGTCAAAATTTTTATTTGCTTTTGAAATCGAATAAGAGAAAAACCTTTTAATGCAGTAAACAACAATTTGGAAAATTAAACGAATATCACACTGAATTATATTTATAAAAATTCGTTCTTTAATTTTATGCTGTCATAAATTAACATAAAAAAATGAAAATAAAGTGTAGTATTTATTTAAAAAATAGTCTTATAATTTCATATTAAAATTTGAAATAATAAACAAAGTATAATATCTTGAATATTCTGTAATTGAAGTATTCTGTAGAAAAAAAATTAAGAATAAGAAAAAAAAAGCAAGTAATTTATGAAGATAAATAAATGTAAATATAAATGTTTAATGTAATTTTGTGTATAATCACCAAAGTAAATTTACTTTTATATTTATTAAAGTTCTAACAAAATGAAAGTTGTAAAGTTTTTTTTATAATAAAAATATAAGGTTAATTTGAAATACATAACGAATGTTTATAAAGAAATTGTATTTGTGTAAGGAGTATTTTTGATTCACATAAGCATTTCTTCTCATAACAAAGTTAATGTTACAAAGGTCTCGGGGGTGAATAAATGGCCAACCTGGTTGACGCAGCTCGCTTATGGTATGTCTCACTATGGTATAATATAATTTCTTAGATATTCGTAAAATCATTTTTATAATTACAATAATATTAAAATTGCGAATTACAATCACATAAATAAATAAATAAAAAAAATTATATCAATAAATCGAATCCATGTTCTTAAATCAATTTATTGCGAAAAAACTAGCTCTTCTCCATGCTACAATTACAATGCCATTTAAAAAACAAAACAAAAAAGGTTAGTCAAAATGTCGAACGCCGTTCCTTCCAAAGGGTTGCGAAATACTAAACTTATCAATATCGCCAAAGCTGGAACAATTATCGCGCCAAGATGATTTTCCTCACACAGGCACTGCGACCGGGAGATGCTAGTAATCAGATTATTGCTCAAAAAATCCCTGTTCGTTTGTTTGTTTTTGTGTTTAGGTTTTTTTTGTCTGTTCCAAATTCAAGGAATATTTTAAAAAAGTTCTTGATATATTGACAGAAAAGCAAGTTAACTTATTTTTACGTTGTACACTGCTCAACTAACAGTTTTGTTTTAAATGAATATTATTTTTACGTCCTAAAAACTCATAAACTAATGCTATTTTAAACATGTATTCAGTAATACAACGAATTTCCTTTGTTCTTTATTAATTTTGCAAGTACTCACACTCCCCTCCCCACACTTATATAAAGCATTTTCCCGAAAGTCAGTCGTTAGCCGTCATCTTTTGATCCACTCGGAAGGACCTGCAAAATAAAACAATAAACCATTTTCCAATAAGTCATACGTACGTGCGAAGTTATAAGTTATTTCATAGCCACGTTATTTTTCCGAAAGTCAGATGTCGTGAAATGCCTTTTGACACGTACTGGCGAAAAATGACAGTGATTGTGTCACAAAGTATTTTCTTTAATTTCTAACTTCAAAAGCCTCATCTCCTGACATGCACTGGAAAAAAGTAGGGATGTACCGAATACCAAATTTGGACAAATTCCGATGTTATTTAAACAGTAACATTTCCATTAAAAACCAAAACTAGTTTCAATGGAATCTCACATTCTGAATTGAAATAAAAATTACTATTTCCTCCTCAAAATATAATAAATGATTTAGGAAATTAGTTTCTGATTTACTTTCTGCACCAAATATCAAATGTTTTATTTCCCTCATGTTTTCCCCTATTTTGGTTTCTGCACTGAGCTCAAAAATTACTTGAGTGGAGCATGGATGACCGCATTACACTCTTTCAACCCTGTACGGCAAAAAATAGTTCTTTCGCAAGTTCTGAGCTAAATAAGAATTGGAGAGTAGACTAAGCGTGCGACCTCATACCGTAGGTTTCGGAAATGTATTCATCCGCGCCCCTCTGTAAAGTCCATTTGAGAAGACAGTATGTTTTATACGTCTTTATAAATGCGACTTTTATTACATGTGCTTTTGTTAATTTAATTTTTTGAAATTTATGGATAAAATTTACAGCTCGAGTAACAAAAAATTTTGTTGAAGAAGAAAACAAAGATCTTATTTCAAACCAGTAAGTAATATGAATACAGTAAACATCCAAGAGTGAAATGGTAATTCCACAGAGGCTATTTTACTAATATTCGTGATTACAACAGTGCTATATGTTACTATTGGATTCTACTTCCTTTCTGTTAAACTTTTTGGAAACCAAGGCAAGTACATGATTTTGTATAATGTTTTTGTTTACAAATTCAGCAAATTTTCCTTCTGGTAAATGAAACGCAATTGATATCAAGACCTAGTGTAAGTGTTGACTCTTTATTTCAATAGGGGTTTGCGAGCTAAAAATTACACGATAATTTGGTAAAGACTTACAATCATAGGCGGATTTGGCTGTGTTTTCAAGTAGACGCCAAATGAACCGATACGGAGCGCGCGCCTCTTTCTTTTCTGATCTTAAGGGTTAGCAAAGGTGCTAGCAAATGGTTCAATTCACTAGTTTTAGAAATTGTAACCCCAGATTTTTTGTAAATAAAGTTTAAATCAAAAACTGTTGGGCAGAGTGTCCCTCTATTTTGTTTTACCCCATCCTAAATAAACTGCAATTAGAACCCATTACCTCTAGTTCTATCACCTGTATCCATGCCAAGCTCTGAATACCATCCAGTTTGGTAAATTTAAGTAGCTAAGTGCAATACGCAGATTATGCAGCACAATTCCAAACATTACATCTTAATAAAGGTATTGAATTGTTGAAAATAGTTCAACACAGTGCTATCAAAATAGTTTGATATTGTTGGGCATGAAACACGGTGAAAGATGAGGAGCATAAATATGTGTATATGTTGATTTCACTGTGTATGTGTTTTGGAAGTTGGAGGTTCAAGGCAAATGTGCCATCATCGATTGGTGTATGAATGCTGGTGAAGACTTGTCATTGATCGAAGGGCGAGAAAGGCATGGAGCTTGATCCGTGGAAGATATTTCTGACGACTTTTGACTGCTTGGAGTATTGCCTGTAAGCACCATAATCGACTGCTCAAAGGGGGTAGCAGCATTGATTCTTAGTAGTACATTAGCACACATATTTTGCAATCACTCAGACTTTTGATTTTGTTGTATTTTTATTGATTAATTCCATAATTTTCAAATCCAAACCATTGCCAATAGACCATTGCGGAGCTTTAGTGCAACATTATTTAATCAACCATCCAGCCATTATTGTTTGCCATTTTGACTTGATAACAAATGAAAAACACATAATTTTGGCTTTGAAGCTAATTTTCAGGATCGCACCAAGCCATTCCGTGTACTGAAAATTTGCCAATTACTTTTACTCTAGGTTAAACATGTCAATGAAGGGAGATAGATACAAGTTTTTACTTTAAGAATTGAAAAAGCTCATTTTGACCCAATCACTGGCACATTGTATTCTCACAACTTTAGGAACTTTGCTTTTTTTACTTTGAAGGTAATTAAGAACCTATTCAATTCACTCATACAAGTTTTAGTCAGATTGGTGTTCTTGACGTTCAGCATTTGGCTAGCAATCAGAGAATTGCAAGTTCGAATCGGCATGAGGACTTGATGAAAGTTAAGATGTTGCGGTACCATGAACGTAGAGTTGGGAGATTCATTTAAATTTGTGGTCAAAATAACAAATAACTTGTAATAGAATTTAATCTCTGGCATTGGTCTAGGAAAGGGCTCAATCCTACAAGATTTCAATTCTAAACATTCTACTAATATCTCGCATAAGATCTTAACAGCAAAAAAGCATATATATGTCATAATGTATGAAAGTTATGTTAATTCTAATTTGAAACAATTTCAAAATTGTTAGTTTCTTAAGAGATTTACGCAAATAGGTAATTAACAAAGTATCGGAAATTATTTAAAGAAAATTTTAACAAGTACATTCCAATTAATTTCTAACCTACATATCCCACTTTCCCTATTCTCTCATACCATCCAATACCCACCGTGGTGGATTCTTCCCACCCAGAAAATCTGCGCACCTTTACTTTTATATTTTTTAACCTTGTTCTAGCAGTAACAAATACCCCAAGAGCACTGTCCTTCAGGAGTAAGTATGCAAAGCAACTTTTTAGATGGAAGAGTAAGGACCATAAGGTCGAAGTTTTGAATGGTTATTTCAAATTTCCTAACATATATATATAAAAGAGCATCTTTGGCAAGTTTCTTCCAAAATGGATAAAACTGTAAAAAAAAAAAATATGGAAAAATTGTCCAGAAAAAACTGGTTTTCTTTAAGAATTCAACTTTTAAGTTGCAACTTTGTAAAATACAATGAATGCATTTTTCTTATAGATAACTTCTAAGTAAATTTAATTAGAACTATAAAAATTTAATTAACTATATATGCTAAATTAATAATTACATAATTTATTTTAGCTAATATTAGATTACACATGTTACTAAAGCTTTTTTGGGTACCTGAACAAAATAAATTTTATTCAAAATATACAAAATCATTTATATGTTATCCATTTTAGTTTAATCAGCATAATTTTTTAAAATTAAAACTTCTTTAACTGGTATTAAATAGTATGGATCAAATACCTACTGTAGGGTTGTAGCCCTTTACAAATTCCTAAATTCACAGTCTGTTTTTATATTGCAATTATTTCTGTAGGGATTTTCACATAATAGAAGCAATTTACTTAAACTTTATTATCTTTAGAAATTGAAACTGCTAAGTAATTTCAATAATTTAAAAAATAACTAATTTTAAGTTAATATCTGCATTTAAAAAAACAGCTTTATTAAATGCTATTTTTTTTATATTACAGAATTTTGTTTGGACTTCTTGAAAGTTGTGCTGTTGAAACACCAACAATCTTTTGCATCTAGCATATATTTTTCAAAAATTAATTTCTTCAATCAGTTTCTTTTCTTCTAACGAAACTCTAATAGAAAGGAAAAGAAATACCAGATAGCTATAAAAAGTAGTTTTAAGAGTAGGTCTGCAGAGATCTCTGTTAATGTAACACATTCAATAAAAGTTTTCCTGGAAAACTACTCGAATATCATCTCATGGATCAAACTGGGGAAAACCCTTACACATGTAATGTGTGTCACAAAGCATTTTCACGATTTTCAAATCTCAGTGCACATATCGTGACGCACACTGGAGAAAAGCCCCACGTCTGTGAATTATGCAATGCAACATTCTCTCAACGTTCGAATTTCAGCAGGCACCTTATGACGCACACTGAAGAAAAGTCGCATAAATGTGAAGTCTGCGATAAAACTTTTTTACGCAAGTCGGATGCCAAGACACATCTCTTGACACATACTGGCGAAAAGCCTCACAGCTGTAACGTGTGTCACAAAGCATTTTCACGACTTTCGAATCTCGGCGCACATATTTTGACACACACCGGGGAAAAGCCCCACGTCTGCGAAGTATGCAAAGCGACATTCTCTCAACGTTCAAATCTCACCAGGCATGTGTTGACGCACACTGAAGAAAAGCCACACAATTGCGAACAGTGCCATAAGACGTTTTCAAATAAGTCGGATGTCAAGACGCATATCTTGACGCACACTGGAGAAAAGCCCCATACCTGTGAAGTGTGCCATAAAGCCTATTTTCATAAGTCTGCTCTTAAGAAACATGTCTTGATGCACAAAGAAAAAAAGCTCTACACCTGTGAAATATGCCATAAAACATTTTCGCATAAGTCAACCCTCAAGATACACCACTTGACGCACACTGAAGAAAAGTCCCACACCTGTGAAGTGTGCCGTAAAGCATTTTCGCACAGGTGCACCCTCAAGAGGCACCTCTTGACGCACACTGGGGAAAAGCCTCACACATGCGAAGTATGCCACAAAGCATTTTCTCAAAGTTCAAGTCTTAAAACTCACCTCTTGATTCACACTGGAGAAAAGCCTCACGCGTGCGATGTATGCAGCAAGGCCTTTTACCAAAAGAAACTCCTCATCAGACATCTCCAAATTCACACTGGTGAAAAACCCTACGCCTGCCATTTGTGCAATAAAGCATATGCCCGACATTCAAACCTCAGCAGACATCTCTTGACACACACTGGTGAAAAGCCCCACAACTGTGAAATATGTCACAAAGCATTTTATCGAAAGTCAAACCTTGTACAACATCTCTTGACACACACTGAAGAAAAGCTCCATCCACACCTGGGAAGTGTGCCGTAAAACATATCCCTTGATTTCAAACCTCAAGAAGTATTTCTAAACGCATGTGATAGCTCAACACCTGGGAAGGGTGCCACAAAATTTTGCCCCAAAAATGAAATCTCGTACAACATCTGTGGACACCCACAGAAGATAAACCTCACACCAGCAAAGTACGTTGTGAGGCACTTTCCGATAAGTCAGATGTCACGAAACGTCTATTGACTATTGACACACACTTAGGAAAAGTGTGTGACACCTGTGAAGTATATCATAAAGCATTTTCTTTGATTTCAAATCTCAAAAAACACTTTTTGATACACACTTTTGAAAAGTCCCACAGGGGGAAAAATATATTTATCTTTCACTTACTGAAATTTGAATAGTAAATCAGCACATTTTGCTCAAACTGACAACCGTTTTGATTTGGTTGAATCAACGTCTCACTAGAGCTACACAGTGAGCTGATGACAACAGTGTTCAGAATCTGCCCTGAAGGAAAGACCAAGGAAAACTGCCTGGTAAATTAGAATCGTAATGAGATGACAAAGTTAAGACCTGAGCTGGTAACCCACACAACCTAAACAGATGTGACGAGATTGGAAACGCCGAATTAACGTACATCTGTCCCCTCTACACAGATTTTTTTGGTGGGCCAAAGAAACAAACCTGACAACTTACAGATAAACAGATTTCTACACACATGCTAGGAATCGAAACCACTCTCTTCCGAGTTGAGTCTAAGGCTAAACCACCTAAACTTTGCTGGCTCACTGAATGCTGCTGAAAATTGTTAAGTTTGTAACATATAAAAAAATCTATAAGGAACAAATTATTCAATTTATTTATAAACAAAGTATAGGATTTGATCCTTGTTTTTATGCTCAGTGACGGAGATGCCAACCTTCCCCCACTGGGGACTCGAGTGCCCGACGATGAATAAGAAAATTTTAATTTTTTCAAACCTAAAATTAATTTAAGTAACTTTCCAAAAGAGCAATCAAAAGATAATTCAGATTAAAAAAAAAGGTAAAGTTATGAAAACAAGTTTAAACTGTAGATTCAACAATCAAAAATAAATAATGATTCGTAAGCAATTATCCATGTTTAACTTTAGCAGAGAAATATTAAGTAATATTGAATATAAATCTTTTGGTGGGTCTGAATAGGTTGAGATATAAATATTAAGTTATTTTTCTCAGGTAATAGTATTTTTATGTTATGCATAATTCAAGTATTAAACAGTCAAAAGGGTGTCATTCATCAGATTATATATAGGTAGAGAAATAGGAATTGTTCACCTATATAGCCCTTGCTAACAGGAGTAAGATAAGCAAGCTGTTCTGTCTAAGGGGGCTGGTGCATGTTAATTCTGTCATGGCCTGTATGTAGTTCGTGGTTGTGTAGTTTGAAGTGGGGTGCCACAAATATTTTGGGACTGTTGCATTGAAAAATGAAATGTATAATTTACTTAACATCAACAAATAATGTCAAGAAAAATAATACATGTAGAAACAAAATAATTTGAATAATGTATGATTCCAACTTGTTACAACAGTTTAATGAGTAAAATAAATTTCATACATATACAGAAAATATGTTCACTGTCTAACATTACAAATATATTTTAAACATACGTAATGACACAGTCTATTTAGTTCACATGAAGTATATTCTTATGCAGCTGTTAATTCTTTTTAAATAAGATCATAAATATTTTAATACAAGTTTATTAAAAATGAAATGTATAATTTACTTAAAATCAGCATGTAATGTTAAGAAAATAATAGGCACATAAACAAGAATATATTTATTATGTATGAACTCATCTTGTTCTAACATTTAGATGAGGTAAGTAAATTTTATACATAATGAAGTTATTTTTAATGTCTGACAATACAAATAATTTGCATATACATTACACATACTATATTTAATTAACTTGAAGTCATTTTCTATGCAGCTGTTAGTTCACTCAAAATATTACAACAGAAACTATAAAAATTCTATTATAAAATCACATCCATATTTAGTTTTGAAATAATTAATAATACAAATATGCGGTTAATTCTTCCCAAATGTCAATAAAAATATCATATAAAAGGAAAAAAAGTTTTTTAATTTTATTAATAGATCATTTTGAAAGCTCCTAAATCATTAAGAATTAAAAGTATAAAAATAGTTTAAAATCACTTTTACTTTAAAAAACATCCATAACAAAGAAGCCTTTAAAAACAGTGAAAACCATTTAACTTACGATTAACTTTCTTAAAATTATTCATATCAATAGAAATTCAAGAATATAAATACACTCATAATGTTTTAATGTTTTTTTAAAAAAATATTTTTAGTTTAACAATTTATTACATTAGTTCTCATTCTTCCCAGGTCTTTCCTTCGAGATAGGCTTCGAACCGTCGCCAATAGCCCAATATGCAGCTTAGTGCGACGTTAATTAACTAAACTAAACTAGAGGGACCTTTTGGAAATCGTATTAGAAATGCATTTATTTGACAATTGCAACACCTAAGTTTTTAGGTGTAACTTGTTGTATACATATACAAAAACTCGCTTCGGAAATACGCATTTCTAATGACACTCTAAAAATATGATGTAAAACTTTTTTCGAAGTCTGGCATAATTAGGAATCTGACTCGCATATTTACTTGCTAAATATTCAATATACAAACACCCTTTGTTAGAGTCGATTTTGTTGGTTAAAATTTATTTGGCAAAATCTTTCACAAGTACAAATAACATTTTTATCACAAATATAAACTGTTAAAAGGAAAGTAACACTGGAATTTTTTTTTAAAAATCTTATTATAAATACTATAAATTTTATATATATTTATATTAACTGTATTTTCACTTTTACAAATATCACAAAGTCGGCACCAGAGCTTGGTTGTGAATAAAAAAAAAAAATCAAATTCTAACGAGCTATTTCTCAAATTTTTATGAATTGGAGAAGTGGTTCTACGTTTTAGAAATTTTATAATAATACATCTAATCAGGCCCTTCAGTAGCAGACAGACACTGGCTAATATAAAAGCGCTAGGAATATATTAAGAAATGTAAAAGAAAGTTAAACTTCTTTTATTAGTTATAGCTTTCTCAACTTGGAAGTCGAAAAGCATTGATTTTCACAAATAAGTTTTATAACTACACTGTTAAAAATTATTACGATCTTGCACTAAACTTTGGTACCCATTTAGCGGCAACCGACATTTGGTGCTTATTTTTACCATTTTACGTGCTACCACGAATGGTTTAGTGGTGAAACGTTGCACCAAAACTCATAACGTTGCATAAAACTCAAAATTCGAGTTTTCTTAGTATTGTAGTAGTATTTTTATAGCAAAGCTGGAAACCCTCCGATCGCATGATGACAACTTGTCACCGATAGGGCAACCGAATCCTCTGATTCATAGTTGAACGCCTTTATCCACTGGGCCACGTAGGCCCATGTTCGTCGTTGTCTTTCTTGGACGTGCTTGCTGATGTAGCGACAGCAAAAATTTCGTTTGCAGTTAAGGAGGTTGAACCAATTATCGGTGAAACCTCCGCTTTTTTCCAGGATTTTTGGTTCAACCTAGATTCCAAGTGTAAACCTCTTTTTTGCACCAAGATATGGTACATCGTTGAACTGAAATTTTTAACAGTGTAGTTTTTCCTACTGAAAGAAGATTATCTAATAATTTTACAGCCTAACCATTGACCCTTAACCTGAAGGGCCTGTGCATATAATTAACATCATATAGTCAACATTATAACTTTAACGTTATCACTTCAACATATAAACAACACTATACCATTGTACACAAGATACCTGACATCAACACAACTTTGATATTTAAGAAGTATTTAAGTGGCATTTTTAAATATAATAAATCGATTTACTTTTTATGTAAGTACCATTTACACATATATCGTTACAACGCTAAACTAGCACATTAAAACACGATACGTGCTCAACAAAGTACATTTCATTTTAAGTATTTCTGCCACTGTTAGTTCAGACTTGTTATGTAAAAAAAAAATTAAACAAAAGTATACTAAAAATGTATTTTTAAGGGACTTTGTTTTTTAAACAATATTTAAGTTTTAAAACCTCAACAACTTAGGACTTTTAACAAAAAACAATATTTAAGTTTTAGGACCTCACAGCCACCAATATGAAAGGTTTAAAAGCCCTCTAAAATGAACAGAAATGTCAAAATCAGGCAAACGTAATAAAACGGTAGTCTCAGGCTTTTAAGTGCATTGGTATTGACTCAGCTGTGCATGCTTCATCAAAGGCTTTTAACTGCATTGGTATTGACTCAGCTGTGCATGCTTCATCAAAGGCTTTTAACTGCATTGGTATTGACTCAGCTGTGCATGCTTCATCAAAGGCTTTTAACTGCATTGGTATTGACTCAGCTGTGCATGCTTCATCAAAGGCTTTTAACTGCATTGGTATTGACTCAGCTGTGCATGCTTCATCAAAGGCTTTTAACTGCATTGGTATTGACTCAGCTGCGCATGCTTCATCAAAGGCTTTTAACTGCATTGGTATTGACTCGGCTGTGCATGCTTCATCAAAGGCTTTTAACTGCATTGGTATTGACTCAGCTGTGCATGCTTCATCAAAGGCTTTTAACTGCATTGGTATTGACTCAGCTGTGCATGTTTCATCAAAGGCTTTTAACTGCATTGGTATTGACTCAGCTGTGCATGCTTCATCAAAGGCTTTTAACTGCATTGGTATTGACTCGGCTGTGCATGTTTCATCAAAGGCTTTTAACTGCATTGGTATTGACTCAGCTGTGCATGTTTCATCAAAGGCTTTTAACGGCATTGGTATTGACTCAGCTGTGCATGCTTCATCAAGTTTGGAATTGTCGGAGGCGTGCTTTGCAGTTGAATTAATTCCTGCCTCATTATCATTTGACTCGTGTGCAGAACCACAGGCAAAGTTATTCCAAAAGCTATTTTGGGAACAGTTCAACCGAGTATAGGAATAGTATAGACAACAGACTCGATAATACTTTCCAGTATAGATATAAATATAAGGGTTTAGGCATGTGTTGGAAACCGAAATGATTTCTATTATGCGAACTATATTAACGTCAAAGAGATTCGGGGCGATGTATGTAGTGATTATCGCTTGTAGGACAAATGGAACATTCGTAACGATATACGCAGCTGCCAACGCAGAACCCATCCGTATCATTTTGCTTTTTGCATTAATCAAGTTGAATACGGTTTTATATTTTGGTCTGATTTTGTATGCTATTTCAGAGAGAATATTCAACATAACAGCTATAGGAATTATATAAATGAGCAGAAGCGTCAACGCCATGCTATAGGGTCCAGCGTACTGCCCTTGGGTGGAGGTTGCGTGGAAAAAATAAGGGCCGCAACCGGGAACTTCGCCATCGAGGTAGTTGCGAGCCACTGCGATTAAATGGGCAGGGAAATAGCACAGAATGTAGAAGCCAAAAGCACACAGGAACACTTTAGATTTGGCGCATGGATATTTAAAGATGGGTTTAACAACCCGATTGTAGCAATATGCGAGGAGGACGACAAGAGAGTACGAAGAGAAAGTAAGAAAGTAATTTTTTAAGTTTTTTATACTTCCGCAGTCAATCCATGTCGAGAAGGGAGTGGTAGAGAAGCCAGCTTCAAAAATAGCCTGCTCCAGCCCTGGGACAAAGCAGATTAAGCAACCAGCACATATTATATTGATCGTGCATATGCTTGACATCCGTTTTATTTTGAGATAGTTTAAGTTGTTGCCGAAAGCCACGAAGTTTCCGACAAAAGACACTGAAATCAGACACATTAGGAGTATTTCTCGAAATGAGCGAGCAACCGCGGGGGCCAAAATACTCGTATGGTTTGTAAATGCGAAATTTGATACATTGGTATAGTTAGCATTGTGTAAAATGTCATCAACCACAAATGAATCGTTGCTGATTAGTATCGTTAGCATTGTGCGATTTGCAGAATCGTTAGCATTTTGTAAAAAATCCTCATCTCCGAGAGTATAGTTAGTGATTTCAGGAACAAACATGGCAAATGATGTACGGGTGTAAAAATTTCAAATTAAAATGTCAGATAAATTTTTGTTGAATCTGGTACAGAGAGTCCGGAACATGAGATTTGAAACTCTTACTCACTTGACGCCTGAATTTATTACCTGAAAAAAAAAAGATATTGAATTTGTACATACTTTATATCGTGTTGTTTATTTCGGATAATATGTATAGGAGTATATAGTTTAAATTTCTTACTTCCGATCGTGTAATTTTGAGTTAGGATCTTTAACGAACATTGAAGCATACAAATTACAGTATTCTAAAAGAAAAAAAGATTTGTAATGTTTTTCTTTTTATAGCTTCCTTTTAGTTGAAGCTTTTTTAATAAGGCCAATCATGAGTTCCAATATTGTCTCATCACATATTTGGTCTTTTAATAGAGGCCTATTTAAATTTCCCTGTTAACTCATGTAACTAATTAATACTAACATTTAATTAGATACTTCATGTTCTAAAATACGGGCTATTTGCTTTAAGATATGTGGTAATTAATATTTGTTATATTCTCTAAATTTTACATTAAAAAAAAGTGTTCTTACTTGTCAAACAATTATTTACCCTATTATTTGAACATGGGATGGATGTGACAATCCATTCTATTGGTTAAACTCATTATTTGGCAGTCGCAATGCTAAAAAGCTATAAAAATTTACTTTTGGTTTCAATTTTTTCCACATAATGAGGAAGCAAAAATCATTATTATTTGCTAATAAAATGAGTCAAAATATGTTATATACAAGCACATCTAGTTATTATTATTATGAAAGTTTTTTGTGATTTTCTCAAAATAGTTAAAAATGCATATATCAAGGTTTGGATCTGGGTTACTGTAACAGTGTACCAGCGTAATATATATTTAAAACTACAAAAAAGAATTATTATTACATATACTTACTGTGATTTCTATAATGTCTGTTGTAACATATGGGGCATAGCGCAAGTTTTATCAACGGCACCCAATGTCTGAATTCCTCCTTGTTTACTATTCGGTACACAAACTGCCTGTTAGACCTATTTATTTGATAGATTTAGTTTCTTCTGAAAGAGCTGAAAAATGTAAAACACAAATATAAACTTGTACAGGTAATTATATCAGATAATAAAAAAAATATCTTATTTTCTTTTACATTGTTGATATTTTTTGTTAATTATTTTTCAGTTTTTGTGACATAAAATATCACAAAAGGGTCAATTATCATTGAATATATTTCATATATTGGATGCAGTTTTCTGCTAATCCTTTATAAGTTTATAATGGAATTTAAACATTTAATATTGCACTAGTTGTAACTTTGTACATGTGCTATTTGTAAATCGCGTCAAAAGAGTAAACACGAATGAAATAAAAGGATACCCATGTATTTCGGCACAAAAACTGAATGATTGCTGACTTGAAAGAATTTGTAAAAGCATCACTGCCCGGTGATGAGATTTATGTATTTCAAGTTCATTTTTTTAAATTTCATATTTGAGTGTTTGTCGTTGGCATATTAAACAAATTAAGACTGTTAATTTCAATTGGTACACTATTTTCCAACTAAAAATGATAAACAGAAGTTGTAACATTTTCTGAATAGGTAATTATAACATTTTTAATAACACATTTCTTCCTAGCGGTATTTGCCAAATCACAAGCTGTTTGGAGGTGGGAGGGGGAAGGTAACTGACTCCCCTCCCCCCATTCTGTTGCCAATAGCCTACTGTACAGTTCTAGTGCGGCGTTTTTTCAGACAACCCACCGTTCCCCCCCCCCCCCCCCCCCCCTCTATAAGAAATACATTACTGTCAGTCACTGAATAAAAATCAGAATGTTTATCTCTAAATATTCTACAATTCTCCTCAAATCATTCTGTGTAGTGTGTCCCATTTGAAAATATTTAAAAATTGAATCAAATCAAGTGTCATGAAATTTTTTTCTTGTGGAGTGTAAAGGTGGATTCAAATGCATGTTTACTATATTTCAAAATACATTCTTTACCTCGTTTCAATAAGTAGAGATAGTCGGAACAAACCTTCAGGTACCTGGGTGTATTGCAGTTTAATTCAGCCGTGGTACACTTCTGTTACAGACCGAAGAAAAGTGCGTCGTCACAATGTCTCTTCCTTCAGCTGCTGTTTGGTGTCATTCGCCGGCCGGCCGCATCATCATCCACTAGTTGCATCCCTTCCCCCAGAAGATGCAGAGCAGGGGGAAGAGAGATCGGATGCTTTTCCTGCGCAGATGCTCAGAAAAGAAGAAGCCATCGGCGCATTCCAGGGGTGCAGTGATGCTTTAAAACGCAACGGGAAATTTCTATTTCTCAGTATAGACATTTTTATTCTTCTTATTAATTGATATATTTTTGCGTTTTTACGGTTAATGGTGGATCAGTTAATTATAATTAGAGACGTTTATAACATTTCTGTAGAGATATGAGAAATATTTAATATATAATTTTTATTCGAATGTAACTCTTACATATTAATAGGGGCTTGTCAATTTCACAAGTTTCTTGCGAACGACCCTTCTCTAAATTGAAATTTATTTTAAATCGTTTGCGTGGTTTTTTGTCCCAACTCCATTTAGAAGTTTTTTATGCTGATGGCAGTGGAAAATAGAAATATTGTCCCACCGACGCTCACGCAATTTTTTGCATTTATAAAGTTGTTTTCTTTCCATGCATATTTAAATTATTTTTCCATATGCATGCGATTTTATGTTATTTAAAAAAAAAATTCATTATAAAGAGATAGCTTGTAAGTTTTCCTCAAACCTTTAAATTAAAAAAATTGTAAAATGGAGAATTTTTATGAATTTTAAACTTGGGAGCATTTCTAGAAAGACTGGGGATCCCTGGACATAATATCACGTCCATAAGTATAAGAAAATATTTTCAGTTGAAATTATAAGCGAAATTCGTAAAAAATGCAGTTTATATAGGAATTTTTTTACTAATGTATATAGTATATTTAATGTAAAATTTGTATACTAAATATATATAAGTGTTACAATTCTCAAATGCCTTAGCCCTGGTAATCTCCGGGTTGCTTTAATGTGCTAGTACACCCTTGCTCGCGGGCCTCGGAGGCCTAGAGTACCACTCTGAAGGTTAAATAATGAAATGTATTGTGGTGTCTGGTTTTATAATTTCAAGTAGCTTAGTTGTACAATAATAATATGTCGCACATTTATCAATTGACATGAAATCGGATTTTTTAAAAAAAAATATTTTATATTTTACTTTTAGTATTATGCAATTGGAACACACAATGGAGAATTTAACATCCTTTTTAACACTTCCTTCCCCGCACTCCATACAAAAGGGGATGACAGTAAAATCCTTCAACCCCTTTTTCCAGTCAGTGCAGTGTGCACTTTCTCCTTTCTAATTTTGCGAAATTTTTGTAAGTTCTAGGATAAGTCCTAGTTTATTTAAATATTTATCGGGCTTTTAAATATTCTAAATAAAGCTTAAATTCGGCAGAATTGAGTGCACTTTAGAGAACAAAATATATTTGGGTTGTTTCAAAATATTTATAAGAAATTGCAATGTATATTTTAAAAAAATCATAGTATCGTAAGGAAAACTGGTGTGCAATCTACATAACGGTTTTTCAGAAAAAATTATACTGTAGATTCTTTTTTTTAATGTTATTTCATTAATATAATCAGAAAGTTTTAGTTATATATTGCTGTTTAATTCAATCAAATGTGTGAAATCCGAATTTAAAGTAATATAGCGTCGGTTAAGCCTGATATTTTTTGTTTTTGTTTTGATGGATTAAATTTTATTATGCTATTGATTGAATTAAAAAATAATATAGGTATATACAGTTATTAATAATAAAATAATGTTTGAATTACTAGCGCATTTTTATTAGAATATTTGTACACATTAACTTATTTAAGATACGAACACAAATTGAAAATTGTGACAGATTTTAGCCAAGAAGAAAAAACAAGCTGTTGATTTATGTAACATAAAAATTACTTTTAATTATTTTTAAAGTATATCATTGTTAATTATTATAATTCCCATACTTATAAATATATGTGTATAAAAAAAAGAGAAGTAATTTTTTTTGCACTCGTCTTATAACTTATTTTCTCTTAAACTTTTATGGATTCTTGATTCAATCAACTCAAACTTTACAAGTTTGTGTGCTATTTAACTCAAGACAGAACACGTTTAGAATATGTTAGTTCGATATTTCTTTATTTTTTTAAATAAATTGTATGACCATTATCTTAACAGACATAGGAAACAAATTCTAAAGACAAACGGTACGAAGAAAAATAGTGTTAAACGTTGCATTTTGTTGGATAGTATAGGACATTGCTAAATATATACAGAAAAACTATTTTTGTCTGGAAAACATGCAAATTCACTCTAATTCCAGTCATCTTGATACCTCAAAATACTACTTAAATTTTAATTATTTCATTGTGATAGAACATCTAAAGGCAATAAAATATCTTCGGTAAGCAAAAGAAAACATTGTGTGCGTGCGTATGTGTAACATAAAAAATTAAATTGTTTCATACTTTGATTTTCATAAATTGATTGAGTCATACGTTGAAAAAAATTAGTTTCATACTTATAAAACTATGTCCAATAGAAAGATGTTTATGTGACAAGTGTATTAAATTACGACTTTTTTTTTTGATTTTTGGGTACTCGTATAACATTATCCAGAGCTCTCCTAAAAATAATCAAAACCTGTCCATTAAAAATCCGTGTCTTTTGTTGAGAGAAAGAAGTATTTCTTGTAAATTCTGTTAAATAGGAAACGAAAGTTTTTTTTTTTGACAAATAAAGAACTTACGGAATATGAAATGGGTACTGTACTTTTCTAATTCCAAAATTAATTTCATGTACTATACATGCTTTGATATAGGGTTTAGGATTCAGCTATTCCCAAATGTTCTTCTCTTTCACGATTTTTCTATGTCTGCTAACCCTTTCTTGATGAAATAAAAATTCCTTCTTCCCATCATAGTATGCCTTATATTTGTAAAAAATTCCAGCTGATGTGTTATTTTATCAGCCAGTCATTTTAATAGACGAATTTGAAGACTTATAAATGTAAAATTTCTTGATTTAAAAAATATTTTTGTATTTCCACTAATGCCTGTTTATAATCTGAGGTAGACAGCGGAAAATGCTCCATTCGATGAGCGTAAGACATAAATTCAAAAGTATAAAAAGAAAATTGCTACATATATTGTTTATTAAATAAAATGTCATTGTTGGATAAATAGCTGGGGATTTGATTTTGGAGATTCATTGCTTTAGTGCAAAAACATTGAAGTGTCGTGCTGCCATCTATCGGACAAACTAAGATACTCATACTCAATTCGTTCAACAAATAACAGTTCTCAAAAGTTTGATCAATAAAACACTTTGTTTTAATAGTTATTCTATTTGAGTAAATCAGATGGGGTGTGCAATATGGCAAAAAAAATATTAATTATAAATATTATCTTTTTGGATGTAGGAAATTTACTGCTTCCACGTCGCATTTGAAATTTCTCAATTCGTATAAAAAGGAAAAGGCGTGGAAAATTAGAGCAACACAATGGCTTTTTTTCCACGATTGGGACGCTAAGGGGACTAATGCCCGAAGCGGCAAAGTAAAGGGGTGACAGATTTTGTTTAAATATTTATATTAAAAAGAGTATCGATTGAAATTCGAATGCTGTTTTTGTTTGAGTTATAAAAAATATTTTGATTGAGGATATATTTTCTATTTTTTTAAATTAGTTAATTACTATGATAAGAAAAATACATTAAACCCTTATTTCAACGACCATTTTATTCAATTCGAATGATAGAAATCAGTAGTATTTAAAATACTTTTATGCCACTACAAAAATAAAATATTCGCAAACCCCCCCCCCAAAAACGGAGGTACCAGCTCATATCCTAAGTAGTCGGAGGCCGAAGGTTGGACAATAGCCCGGGACCATAAATCGTTGCCAGGAGTCTGTGGCTTTAGTGCACGGTTTGTCAATCGTTTTGTCACTGAAGCTTATTTATTTGATTTTAAACCCGAGTTTTGGGAGAAAATTTATTTATGGCACCTCTTTAGAATATGATGGGTTACAGTACATTTTCTATGCTAGGTCCTCGGAATAAAAGTAATGTACGTGAAATCATCGCAAGTAATCTGTCAAACCTAGAAATGAAAAAAAAATATCTTAACTTACACAGTTTCGCAATTCGATATCTACGCTGGAAATGGAAATGGATTTATTTACGTATTTATATCACAATTAATGAAATTTGATAGAGTAATAAAAGAAAGATAAACATTATCTGACGGTTTTAAATAAATTATTTTTGTACTTTAAGTTAATCAAATGATATAAAATTAATTTCCGTAAACCAGTACGATTTTTTTTTCCATTAAAGTTCTATGAACGCATTTACGAAAGATTATCTTTATTGAGGCTAAAGTTATCTTTATACAAATACATTCTTATATCCCTATACTTTCCTCTGAAGTACATCAAATCCTTACATCGCACATAAATGCGATGTAAGGATTTGAGATACTATTCAGTATTTCTTGTTTTTATCTTTATAAATGAGTTAATAAGTTGATTTCGTGGTTCCTTTAATGACACGAAATATTGTTTTCTTTTTTTTTGCAAAGACATAGTACGAATATGGATTTCCGTGGTTGTATTGACAGAAATATTTCGTATCAATCTCAGCCGGATTTCAGGAAGTTTTCTTCGGGCACTTATTACTTACCCAGAGTAGTTTTCTGTTTATGGTAAAATAAATAAAACTCTATTCGAAGAGATGTTTTTTGATTAATGTGATGTCATATCACACTAATTTATTAAGACATGGGACTAATACCAAGTGCTGGTTACCACTGAAAGAGTTATGATGTACAAAAGTATTTTTTCTAGTATAATCTGCCTAATATTCGTAATATCTACATGTGGATAATTCGGATACATTATAAAGGGGTAAAACTCTTGAAAAATATGCTTTTTAGATATAGTTTTATATGATGTCTCAAATTTTTACCATTAGAAAACTGTTGATGATTTGTGAGCATAAAGTTGAAACTATGAATTAGCATTAGATATTTAAGTAAATTTTTTTTTTTGAGTTATTAATATAAAAATATGGTTATCGCCAAAACTTTGACCTTTGAGTTTTCTGTGACTTTATAAATATCACAATTATGTTAGCATTACACGCACTTAAACCATTAAGTATTAAGTACTTAAACTATTAAGTATTAAGTACTTAAACCATTAAGTATTAGGTACTTAAACCATTAAGTATTTAGTACTTAAACCATTAAGTATTAAGTACTTAAACCATTAAGTATTAAATACTTAAACCATTAAGTATTAATTACTTAAACCATTAAGTATTAAATACTTAAACCATTAAGTATTAAATACTTAAACCTTTAAGTATTAATTACTTAAACCATTAAGTATTAAATACTTAAACCATTAAGTGTTAAATACTTAAACCATTAAGTATTAATTACTTAAACCATTAAGTATTAATTACTTAAACCATTAAGTATTAAATACTTAAACCATTAAGTATTAATTACTTAAACCATTAAGTATTAAATACTTAAACCATTAAGTATTAAATACTTAAACCATTAAGTATTAAATACTTAAACCATTAAGTATTAAATACTTAAACCATTAAGTATTAAGTACTTAAACCATTAAGTACTTAAACCATTAAGTACTTAAACCATTAAGTACTTAAACCATTAAGTACGTAAACCATTAAGTACGTAAACCATTAAGTACTTAAACCGTTAAGTATTAAGTACTTAAACCATTAAGTATTAAGTACTTAAACCATTAAGTATTAAGTACTTAAACCATTAAGTACTAAGTACTTAAACCATTAAGTATTAAGTACTTAAACCATTAAGTATTAAGTACTTAAACCATTAAATATTAAGTACTTAAACCGTTAAGTTAACAACCAACTGTTACAATTTTATTCTTTCCAAAATCGATAAGTCGAAATTATAAAAAAACATGTTTGCTACAAAGTTTTAATCAAACAATTATGTTCAGTGTAATTACTTGACAATAATTTCTCTGTCAATATTTCTAATTATTGGAACTGAAAGATTTTGTGCAATTAAATGTACTTAATTTTTGAAATTAAAAACTTGATTAAATAAAGTTTTAATTTCGTGGCTAGTTTTATTAATAATATCGTTGCAAACACTTTTTTTTATTATATCAAGAAAAAAACCCAACTTGCAAGTATAATCTGATTTCTGCTATTGAAATGTTTTAATTAAAAGTTATATCACGTTAAATTAACATACTATTCTTTAAAAGAACAATGCAATAACGTTCCTCTACGAAACAAACACCAAGAAGAAAGTTCCCATTTCCCTTGTTTGCATTGATCTTGTTTCATGTCATGTGGGGGCACTTTAATTAAACAATGGCTGTCTTTAGGTTTGTAATTTATCCTGTAATCCTCCGAAGACCAATTTATCATCATTCATCTTCAATTGATAAAAAGAGCTTAAAAGAATGGAAATGCCATAATCAGTAAATTGTAACTTCCATTAAGAGTGATATACTCTGAGAGAAAATTAACTACACGGTTTTTGTATGGCTTTGCTGGAAATCTCGTTGCTTAATGTGATAAAAGTAATATTTCACACACTGTTTTAAAGTGTATAAAGTTGTATAATTGGTCTTCTTAAAAAGAGGGTTCATTTGTTTTTAAAGTTCAAGAATCCATACACTGTAGGAATATAGGTACCTAAAAATGAGTACCTGAATCAACTCGTTTTTCTTTGAGTACTATTGCATCGTTAATGACCGATGACGTACTCAAATTTAAGTTATAATCAATAATATATTGTCCCCTATACGTATACTAAATTATATACGTAACACTGTATTTTTGTGATCGTAGATTAAATGTTAAGAAAAATAGTTTAATAATAAAAAATTCACAGTTTTAAGAGCATTAGACTTTTTCCTTTTGAGATAAAAATTCCGGTTTACCTTCGTAGGTAACCCAATATTTTTATTGGATTTATTATTTATTTATATATAATATTATTTTCAAAAATATATTAATTAAACAATAAAAATATCCGTAAATAGTTTTGTCATTTAATATATCAACTATTATAGTATGACAACATGTATTTTTGGAAACAATCACTGTAAAAAAAGGTACTTTAAAATGAGTACCTGAGTCTACTCGCTTTTCTTTGAGTACAATTGCATCGTCAATGAGCGATGACGTACTCAAATTTAAGTAACCGTACTTTCTAAAAAAATGAGCCGTGTCATATAATACTGCTAATATCAGCTTTAATTCAAGCTATCTTAACAAAGCGACCTTACAAACTTAAAATAGTTGTTCAGAAGATGGTTTTCTACATTATTTGATGTCGATTGCTTAAATGGAAAATGGAGTTATTACAACTCAATTATCTTACTTTCCATTTTTGCGGCACACCTTTGTAACATTTCTTCTGTTTATAATTTCTTCATTTCGCCTTGGTAGTACAACGGATAAGGCATTGGACTGCGGTGCCTAAGGATATGGATTCGATTCCCGGTAAGTCTTGGTAAATTGTTGATATTTATTGAAAGTGATTTATGAAGGCAGCTTACGTATTCAAGCAACTGCTCTTTTTAATCATTACATTCATTTTTGAGTATATGTCTTTTTCAAAAATGAATCTTATACATTCGGATCTATGATAAGCATCGAATAAAAATGAGTACATTATACTTATTTTTGTGTATCTATTTTTATTAGTGTAGACAATTAAAAAATTAAATTGTTTGTTTTTCAGGAGTCGGTGCATTTATCTCAATTGGTTGTTTAGAGGTGTTGGATTCGACCAATTTTGCTCAACTTTTAACATGTTCGCCATGAACGCCATTATTTGTACTTCTAATCCTTCACAATTTTTCTGTTATTTTATTCTGAATGACAAATTTATTAGAAATGTTTCCAAACTTATAGGTTTACACAAATATCTATATATAAAAAAAATCGATTCAGAATTTTAAAATTGTTTAGAAATAAGCTAATAGAAATGAAATCCTGAATGTCTAGACATTCCATTTTGACAAGAAAATCTCGAATATAGGTCAAACGAAACAAGACATCTCAGCCCCATAAATTCTAGATATTTCGTTTCAGCGAAACATCCACCACTTCAACAGGCGCATCCATAAAAGATCCAATCTTTGATGTTTGGTTTCCACACCAGTGGGCGCTTCATGAGGGGGAAGGTAAATAGCAAACAACATTTGCCAAATGGGGGGTAACGACATTCATCAGAAATAACGATAACTTTTGTTGCATTAATTTATTACCGAATTCTAAAAAAATTATTACAGGAACAAGAACAATATTTCATTTGTAGGTTTTGTGTCTACTTCATACCATCAAAGAAATGAAATGAAGTAAATGTAGTAAGTAGAGGGCACATGGGGCATATGTTCGACAGGGATGTCGCCAATAAAATTGTGCATCAGTTTATCGTTAGTTCAATGGAAACGGAAGATTTCTAAGTCATTGAGTCCTCTATTCTGAACAAGCAAATTCCATTCATTTTAAACGCATTACAAAGATTATTAAAGTCTATCAATGTTTATTCATGCATAACCCGAAAAATATGTTGGTTATAGTATAACCAACCACTAAAGCTTATACATGATTTTTTAATGATGGACGAGTTAATAAGAGCCAAATATTATGGTGCTTATGTTTTAATGTTTCACATCTGATTAGGATTTAATAATACAAATACAAATATACAAATACAAATATTGACGACCAACAACAGGCTCAAGGCCCAACAAGGTTGGTCCATCTAGTACCTCTTAACTATCCCCCAATGCATATCTAACTTCTTCGTGAAATCGGTTACTCCTTTACAATTAACAATATTCACTGGCAAGTTATTCCATTTGTCTATTACCCTATTATAGGAATAGTGTTTTCTCCCTTCCCGATTAAAATGAGATTTGTGTAACTTAAACCCATGACCTCTAGTTCTATCACTCATATTAAAATCTAAACCCTCCACATCTCCTTGCTTGATAAATTTGAATAGTTAAATCAAATCTCCCCTAACCCTTCTCTCTTCCAGAGTATACATATTCAAATTTCTTAATCTATCTTCATAATTCATGCCAGAAAACCCTTGACCCATTTTAGTAGCCCTGTGCTGAATTTTCTCTAACAATTCAATGTCTTTTTTAAGATATGGTGACCAGAACTGTACAGCTATCTGTCTGTCTGCCTGCCTGCCTGCCTGCCTGTCTGCCTGTATGTCTGCCTGCCTGCCTGCCTGCCTGTCTGTCTGTCTGTCTGTATGCCTGCCTGCCTGCCTGCCTGTCTGATTTGTCCAATCTGTCTAATTTGTCTAATCTGCCTAATTTGTCTAATCTGCCTAATTTGTCTTATCTATTTTATCTATCTAATCTATCTATCTAACACGAAGGGAGATAAAAAAAATATATACTTTCCTATGAATTTAAAGTCCTAAATATATATGCAAATTTAATTGGAAATAAAGGTACAATAATGAATGATTAAATCAGCAGCAATATATTCGAAGCCACCCGTTAATTTTAAAATAGTGCGTCGGAAGAAAATTTCAACGTAAGCTTTCAGTGGGAATACAATGGAATAAGAAAAATCTGATGTAATTTGTTCACATTCGATCGCTCCTGTTCTCGCAGTGTGTCCCATTCGCGAGTATAACTTGTCGAGTGAAAGTAATTAACTTTCTTCCAGTTGACGCGTTTTTCCTCTATGCTCTACAATAAATTCCTTAGCCCAGACTTTCATTACCGGAATTGCGATTTGCGACAAGGTGCAGTGAAATAGGGTGCCCGGGCGCTTCCAATCACCTTTGAAAAGGAAATTTATTTACTCAAGGAACAGGTGAATCACACGCTTTCATTAAACTGACATGTGACTATAGTTGTTATTTTATAACATCGAAATTACTACAAAATTTTCTTTTAATGAATTGCAATTTTCGAAAAGGGTACATTTCAGAAAGCATTTCCATACTACTCCTTTAAACTTCCGATATTATAGAACATTATATTATAGATATTATAAAACAGTCCAAAAAACATGTTATCTAAACGAATTGGTAAATGTTCCTTTTCCACAATTTCGTTGCAGCAATTTTACTACAAAAACAAGACATTTTATTATGTTTACAGTTGAAAGTATCAAAAATACAAGTTTTTTTCATTGGGTTATTTAAAACTTAAATAAATAAGCCTATGTCCTAAGTAGTAGTAAAGTAGTTTTAAAACTATTTTAAAAAAAAGTATGGTAATGTGGGAAATTTGGATCTTAAAACTCGATTTTTGATTTTTAAAGTCCGATTTCTTTCAGGAAAAAAAATTGTAAAATTACAATGGTTTTACAAAAACGTTTACTTATTTACTGGAAACATAATCGTAAATTTTTATTTAATTCTAAGGTTTATAAATATTTTTAATAATTATTTTTCTAAAGTAACCTACTGCAATTCATAGATGGAGTAAATTGGGTCACCAGTTGGAATTACGGAACCTTTCGAATAAAATGGCGTTATTAGAACAAATTTATGTCAAATTAGTAATTTGGATGAAATAGAATAAATAACCTTCAAATTTTAAAAATTCAATACATTTGATTATTAATGAAGTCTTTTTCTTCCAAAAAACAAGCTGTAATCCGCCATTTTGAAAAATAAACTATTTTATTATTTATTTCCTTCGAAATAGAACACTTGCTAATATTGCCAGGGCAGTGGTTCCCAAAAGGTGATACGCAGGGTCACATAGAAAAATTGGTTAAAAATTATTGGTTATTGAAATTAAGAGTAATAATATCAAGTTTGCAGCCAAACTTGGACGAGATTATGAACCAAAAAGAAAGATTTCACTCATCCTATACAGTTCGAAAATTAATGAAGTAACTAACTTTAGTGATTATTACAATGCGTTCCTGAATTGTCAATGCACAAGTAAATGACTAAAAGTAATTAAACTTTTGATTGTGGTTTTATCTTTTCTGCGTATTTGTCGGGTAAATTTGCGTCCTTATTTCTGCTGTGTAAAATTAAAAGATATTATAAAAATAATTTAAGAATGATTTTTTTCCTTAAAAGTGTCAAAAAAATAAATAAAAAGTTAAAAATTCCTTTTTTAAATATGAATTTGCTGTATATTTTTTCTATATTTTGTTAATAAGTTACTTTAATAATGCAATTACAATTTTTTTAATTAATTTTATATTAAAGAATATTATGTAAACGAAATTAAAGCCTATAATCCATTTTGCATAGCTCGACTACACATTTAGAACATGAAAAGTATTAGAACAAAGAACTTATTAAATAAACAAATAGGAAAGAAGTGTGTAGAATGGATACTAAGGGAGAAATCAGTAGACCGTCAGACGAGATTTTTTGGGTTTAACGCTTGATGTACCCTTTTTAAAAGCCAAAAGTTCGGTGTTTTAACCTAAAAAAGTGAAAGAAGTTTTATGTCGGGGGAGGGGGGTGGGGGTGGGGGGTTCTGTGTTTGATGAGACAAAGTTTTATTTGTAAGGATAAAAATGAACTTTTGTTCTTTTGTGTGGCATTTTGCATAAAAGTTGTGAACAATGGAATGCATAACATTCTTTGTTATTTCTTTTTATATAAAAGATTACTCGAGGCTTAAACTTCAATAGACAAGATAATTTCCGAAATAAATGGAATTAAGATTCTAGAACAAATAAATAATATTACATAGACACAATTAATTAATTCCATATTTGAATCGCCCAATTCTAAAACGTCTCTCGCCTGCTTTGTAATTTATTTTTATTATTAAATTTTATATCTACACCTTAATTTAAGCAAAGTATTTTTAAAACGAAAAAAATTCGATATGCCACAAGTTTTACAAAGTGAATAAGAGAAATATAGCGACACTACAGTTCGTTCAGCTTTCTTTCTGTCTCAAGCAATTCACATAAAGCATTTCTATTCCTTCAGTGTCTATAGCCCAGAGCCAATGAGAGATCGTTAACATTGAGACCCTCTGAAAAGAGCAGCCGATTCCGATGAAAACTGACTCAACAGAACTCATTCCTAGACTGGCAGCAAACAATACCACAAGCGTTTCTTGCGTGCACCTGATCATAAATGTATCGTCATTAAATTTTTATTTATTTTCTAAATATCTTTATATATATTTCTCTTACGCGGTGATTCAAAAACACTGTTTTTCTCTATGCAGAATGGCAACAGTTACTTTGTTTACGAAATTCTGTTCCGCCCGCATTTTTATTTTGCCATTATGTAAGCCATTTTGACGATTAACCCCTTCAATTCATTGTTAAATAATTATTTTGATGATGTCAGCTTAAATTAGGAAGAATATAAGTCTTATTAAATTAAAAAAATAGAAGTTTTGAAAAACGCTTTTCCGAACTTTAAATGAAAGGAAATTGAGATGGCTCCATTTGTTGGCAATTTTGAAAACTAGATTTCTATGAGCTTTATTTTTATGACGTATAAACTCAATAAATTACAGACTTCCGGTAGGCAAGATTTATAGTAAGTTTAACGTCAATTATGGCCAAAACAAACTACCAATAATGTTAGAAATTTAACTGAAATGCGGGAAAGGTGTGAAAATAACGTGGAAAATAATAAATAATGGTAGGCTTGCGAGTGGTACCATTGTTTTCATTTGAAGTTAAAAAGAAATTAGTTTAAATGATTTTTATATTGACCTACATGGCGAAAAAATGTAGTTGACACATTGTTATTGTGTCCTACTTTTTAGTGAGCGAAGCAGTAAACCTATGAGGATTGCGTAGCAATACTCCGGGGGTTGGCGGAGCGTAAAGGGAGCCTCCTACTATATATATACATATATATTATATATACATATATTATATATATCTTATATATACATATATTATGTATATATATATATATATATATAATATATATGTATATATATATATATATATATATATATATATATATATATATATATATATATATATATATGTATATATATAACATGCTGACTAATAACAAAACAATGCACTGAACAGTATCTTTGACTTAGAATTCTTATTTAATTCTCGCATAACAAGCAATATATTATATTACTTGTGACATTTCAGTGTTAATGCACCGGGTGACAGTTTCTTAAATCAAATATAAGAGGCAGACAGAATAATTATTATTCCATCACAGTAAGCAAGATTTACTGTTCTTAGCCGAAAATCAATCCATACACTTTTAGAAGGAAATACTTCATTATCTCCTATCCCTGAGGACAAACTGGTTATTTAAAAGCGATTTGGACACTGGCACGGGTTGTTAAAAAGGAATTCTCTAAAAGAATGGTATTTGTAATTTTCTGCTTTTCTTTTACAAGCCAAGCGTGCTTTTAATTTTTTGTACTTATCTTCAGATTAAACCAATTGACGCAAGAAATTCTTTTCTGAATTAATGTCTTTTAATGTAGTTATTATAGTATTTTAATGTGATTATACGAATTTGATATATGTCATATCAAGTTTTTTTTTTTTAAATTGAATAAAACTTTTGTAAAGATTTGCACTTAATGTATTTCATTTTATTGATTTTAGAGTATTAACATTAGTCAAATAAATAAGTTTTAATAAGTATTTAAAAAGTTTTGCTTAAATATTGAAAAAAAATGCATTTAGTAATTAAAAATTATAAAAATCTTAAAACACATTCTTCCACATTCCTTAAATACCATTAGTAAATCGCTACCTGATTCTGGCTTAAATTCAGTGAATAAATATTGAAGTTAAAATTTGAGAATCTTAGTTTAGAGTAATTAATGATTTTCACAGCATGTTTTAAAGCATCTTGTTTATACGACTCCGTTTGACGATATTTTCACTTCGTCGAGTAGCCAAAAACAAAATGATAGAAAATGGGAAAACGATGACGTCATGTAGGGCTTAGCTGGAGATAAAAATGACGAATTTTATCCCCCCCCCCAAAAAAAAAAAAAAATCAGCAAACTCCCCTTTCCGAAGTACCCTCGACCGATTTCGTAGCCCTATGTTGAACCAGTTCTAACAAATCAATATCTTTTTTAAAAAAAGGTGAGCAAAATTGTACTTCATACTCAAGATGAGGCCTAACCAACACTTTATACAATACTCATAGTACATCTTTGGAATTGGATGATGCATTCCTTTAATTAATTCCCAGCATTACTATCTCATTTTAAAAGCCCCATTAACCAAGACACCCAGATCCTTAACAATATCACTAGCATTGATTTCAGCTCTTAGTATAATAAGTAGCGTTTGTATTATTGTGTCCCATATACCAAACCCGACATTTATTATTACGGTAGAACTCTAATTATCCGAACTCCAGTTATCTGAATCAAACAAAGCGGATCGCCAAATGAGGGGTTTGCTGTAAAAAGGAGGTAGCTCCAATTATTCAAATTTGCAGAAAATCGTAAAAAAAGTTTGGAAATTAGAAATTCCAGGTTGCGTGAAGATATTCTTTTTGATTTTTCTTCTTAATTGTTCCTGCATAATATGACAGTATTTTCACTCAAAAATATATCTTTCAGATGACGTGGCACATGTTGGATTGTTGGAGCTACCTCTTTCTTGCAACCAAATAGATGCTCTGTCCACCTCTATGAAAAATATATCACAAAAAATACAATTTACTACAATATTATTTTATTTAAAGACAACTTCGACTGAAGTATAGCATATTACTTGGCTTTAAAAACAGAAAATAACATTTCTAATCATCACACCGCCTCTGTAACGTCCGGCTCATCTGCTGCGTTGTCTGGTTGTAGTTCATCATAGAATCACAAAACGCAAAATAACCCAAAACTACTGTTTATAACTGCTGTATAACCTTCCTGTAAGCAAAGCCCGTCAGTCGTTTGGGGAAAAATGGCGGTAGCTCCAGGAGCTACCTCTATATTGAAACAAACTAATGAGACAGACAGCTCTATTTCTTGAGTAACGCGAGAACTAACGATTGGAGCTACATCTTTCTGGTACCAAACGAACAAGTTTTTTTTACCACAAGAAAGTACATGTAACTCCAAATTCCCCTAGGTTGGAGCTACATCCTTTTTGCAGCAAATCCTTTAATTATCGATATCGTTTTGAGAAGAAGAAAGAAATTAACAGAATCCACAATATTTTAAGAGTTTATAATAGGTGAATGATATTGTTTTTAATTGTCATTAAATTACATTACATACTAAAGCAATTTTTGTTTAATAAGAAATAAATTATTTTCGTGTATTATTCCCAATTGATCCGGATAATTGGAATTCTACTGTATTGAAAACATATCTTAATAAACAGCCCATTCTGAAATTTTAATTTAATCTTCCTGTAACTACTGAATTTGTTCCCTGCAATTGACTGAACCCATAATTTTTAAATCGTCCGCAAAGATGCTGATTTTACTTGTAAGATTCTTACTAATTACATCAGTAAAATTAATAAAACACTAGATCATAGATCTAGTATTTTGTATACAAAATTTAGCTATTGTATCCATTCTTCATATATTTTGCGCACGTAGACATTGAATAAATAATCGTTTTAAAAAATATTTCTTTTAAACAGTTTTGGGGTTTTATAATTATTTAAAAAAAACTTAATTAAAACATTTTCAAACCCACAAAAGCATTAGTTTACACAAAGGTTATTTAGTTTTTACAAAAATTAGTTTACATTTACATTTATTATTAATGAAATGACTCCATTAATAATTTATAAATTGTGAAAGAAATGAAAAATATGAAATAAAGAATCGAAACATGATTGCATCGTTAAATTTAATAAATTAAGTCTGATTTTCTTTAAGAATCTTATATTCCAAAAGTAAAATTCAATTCGTCTATCCTTTCTGTTGTTTTCTTAAAAATATATTTAAATTTTAAAGGAACATAATTTTTTTTATATAATTAAAGAGCTTACATAGAATGCAAGAAAAATGGATGATCTACGTTTAGTAAAACTATTAAATTTGCTTTTTTTCCTATATAATGTAGATTATTTATTAGCGACATTAGATTATGAATTATTGATGAATCAGGGTAGATATTAGGGTTAATAATCGTATTATCAATTTACTTACAAGTAGTCACGATTGATTATAAAATGTTAAAGTAAGGTTAATATGATTACTTACTTCAACTCATTTTGTACATTTTGATTATTATGAATTGTGCATATTTTGGATGTTTTTCGTTTAAACTTTTTAAAGTAAAATTTAAACAAGCTTAGTTTATGAGCAAAGTCGCTATAAAAAGTTCTTACTATTTGTTGCCTAACAAATAGTAAGAACCCTAATAGTAAGAAACGCAGTAAATTAATTCAATTTGTTATTTTTTGAGTACTATTTGCATATAGAAAACATTATTTGTTAACTGTGCAAAGGAAAGTTAAAAAATTTGCTCATAAAATCTATATTAAAATACATGAAACATATTAAAATTAAGTCTTTAATAATTTTATATTTAACTTTGATGTTGTAAGAATTTTAAAAACAATTGTGATTTTCTTTTGTTTGTGCTGTATTATATAGGCTTTACGAAATAGTTTTCCATGTTGGTTAGATCTTTATTGTCTTGTGTATACCAAAAAAGTAGTTTAACTAAGAATAAAGGCAATTAATTGTCGATTTTCTTAAAGAAATTTATACACTGGTATCATTTATAAAAATCTTAAAAAACTAAATTCACTTAGCCCTAAAAAATATTTATGAAAATAATTAATGTTATTTATAGAAGCTTATAAAGCATAATGTAGATAAGTTCAGCAATAAAACATTGATACATAATATTTTTATTAAATATTTTTTTGTTGAAGGATTACTTGGCTTTTGTTTGACTCTTGAACGACAGAGTATTCTTTTTCCTATGATTTATTTACTTTTGTTGGTACGAAAGCTATGAGAATTATATAAAATATAAGCCAAGTAGTTGGGTAAAAATAACGTCTTGTTAAGCCAATAAGACGTTATTTTTGCTTAACTACTACGCTTACATTTTATATTAAAATTACAGCTAAATGTGACGCAATCAAACAAAGACCATCACCCAACAATGTGTGACCACTCTATATATCACTTTCAATTAAACAATTACTGTTTGTCTATTCTATCAAAAATTATGTAATTTTTAAAAGAATTTCAAATGTTACCTTCACTATTATATGGATGGTGCAATTTAAAAAAAATTACGTAAAAAAAATTATATTCGAAATAAAAATCTTTTGAGGTACAAAAAGAAGTCTTTCAAACCTCAAACCACAGTTTTTCAAACCATTTTCATATTAGGTTGCTATTCAACGACTGTCGTACACACATTTTACGTATTGACAACTTCAAAAATAAATCATTTTATACATTATACATATCACCTTTGAGTTCCTTAGAAATCATCTCATATTTAATTGTTATCTGTAATTCAATTATGCAAATTTTAATGAAATTCTAAAAATAAAACTAAAAATACTTCAAATAAATAGTTATAAATCGAGGAAAATTTTGTGTGTAGTTCTGAAACGCGATAAAGATAAAAAAAAATGGATGTTATGCTACTTTTTTTCCCTGTCCAAATCTTATCGAAAGAAGACGTTATAATTAGTAAAAAAAATCGTGTCAAACATCTGATAACAAGTTAATGAATTCCTAGAACTCGTGAAATGTTCATGATCCGTTAAATTGTCATTTCGGCTAAATCGATGCATCAGGATAATTGTCTTTCTTGTTATCCATTACGGTGTCAAGTCCATGACCTGAAGCATTGTCATTACGTTCTGTTTGATTGCGTAAATCAATCAAGAAGGACATCACACTAAACGCAAACAGATTCGCGTATCCGTTCATTAGTATATATAAAAAAAGGCTGAGCATTTTTTTGGTCAGAGAAACATTCTATTCGGAGTTTTATGGAATTATGCGCATAATTTATACTAATACAATATTTAAAAAGATTTTATGTTAAGTAAATGTAAAAAGTGTGTGTGTGTTAAAAATAGAAACTAAAAAATAAAAAAAATGTAATAATTTTTGAGTAAATTCGATGCTTATCATGGCTCCGAATACATAAGTTTCAATTTAAAAAAAAAACATGTACTCAAAGATGAGTAAACATGAATAAAAAAAGAGTAGATGTTGGCCTACATAGGCTGCCTTCACAAATAACTTTCAATAAATATCAACAATTACAACCAAGGCTTACCTTGAATCGAACCCAGATCCTCAGGAATATCTTTATCCGTTAAATTAACTACCAGGACAACTTAAAGAAGTTATAAACGGAAGAAATATTAAAAAGGTGTGCCAAATGAATGGTAAGTAAGATTATTGAGTTGTAATCAATCAGTTTTCATTTAAATAATTGACATAAAATAATATGAAAAACCTTCTTCTGAACAACTATTATAAGTTTGTCACGTCACTTTGTTAATATGGCTTTAAAAGAAACAGAAATTAGTAATATTAAATAACACTGTTCATTTCTGAGAAAGTACGGTTATTTAAATTTAAGTACGTCATCGCTCATTTACTATGTAATTGTACTCAAAGGAAAACGAGTAGGTTCAGGTACTCATTTTCAAGTGCCTTTTTTTTAAGTTAATATTTCCATAAATACATTTGGTCATACTATAATAGTTGATATATAATGACAAAACTATTTACTAAACTAAAACTATTACTTACTAAAAACTATTTATTTTATTGTTGAATTAATATACTTTTGAAAGTAATATTATATGTAAATAAATAGTAAATCCAATAAAAATATTGGGTTACCTACGAAGGTAAACCGGTATTTTTATCTCAAGAGAAAAAAAATCTAATGCTCTTAAAACTGTGAATTTTTTATTATTAAACTATTTTTCTTAACATTTAAGCTAAGATCGGAAAAATACAGTGTTACGTATATAATTTAGTATACGTATAGGGGACAATATATTATTGATTATAACAGTTTATAAGAAAAACAACAACAATATTTAAAAGAATTTCCTCATTCAACAAAAAGGTACGGAATTTGAAAAAAAAAGTTATAAAAAAATAGATAAAATATATTACTAACTAGTTTTTAAGATTATCGTAAATATATTTTTTATTTTTTATATTAGTGAAGTATTATCGTTATTCAAATTTATCACAAATCGTTTAAGATGTTTAACTAAACAGAACAACTAGTTGGTCTGATTTTTCAACGAAATGTAAGGTTATTTATTGTTAACAGCTTATTACTGAAATATACATAATATATTAAATGCGCAAGAGTTAAAAAAAGTGTACACATGTCCTATCAAAATTTTAGTGCTTTATAAAGAAATAAAATTAAAAATTTAGTGATTAAAAATAACCTCTTATCGAACTCACAAGAATAAATTGAAATAATATAAAACTGAATGACACAAGCCAAAAAGTCATTATTAAAAAACTTTATGACTTAATTAGTTTTGAAAGTTATTGAAGGCCAATATAAAAAATAATTCTCCACCTTATTGAAAACAAGGGCTAATTGTTTCATTGATCACGTTTACAGAAGCTCACTTAGGGGGCCAACTGTTTCATTAAGTGTAGACGTCGCTTTACAACTCTCAAGCCTTTTCGCACCTCGTTAATGGCACCTGTGCGAAAGATCATTTGAGGAATGAGCGATGAACGAGAAATGTCAATTTTGGAAAGGGGAAAGTCAAGGTTCTTTTCTCCAATTATCGTTATTTGCTCTTCAACCTCTTCTTAAGTATCGATTCGGTCATCAGTTTAGGTAAGAGAGATAAGAAAAAAATGTATCGATTTTAGTGATTTGTTATTTTCATTTACACATAGATGAAAATTCTTTAAAAATAAATTATTTTGTACTTAGTAATTGTAGACGTGAGTGCAAGAACCAGGCAGCTCCAGTTTTCAAAATTGTTCCGGTAGGACGATAAACACTTGAACGTTTCTTGTATCTTATAATACAAAAGTACAACTCCTTTTCCTTTATATCTCTATAATCATTTCTTAGAGTTGTCTGTGTTTTTCACTAATTAATAAAGCATTTTTTTTTTATTTATTGGAATAAATGAAAAAGTATAAATCAGAAAAAAGCGGAGCTATCTTGTTCTTGCACCCATGTCTTAAATTAGGCTTAAAATTAAAGTAGTTCATTTAATAAACTTTTGTATCTTTATTTGTCTATCTCTAAAAAATTGTCCCTAGTGAAACTATATTTCAAAATTCAATTTGTTCAGTGTCCATCATAAAACTCAATAATTATTTCTGTAAAAGAATAAAACTTTTAAAACTAAAAAAATATCAAAACAGCAATAGAATAACATGTATCTTATTATTATGCAATCTAAAGTTCAATTATGCAATGTTCTGTCAATTTTGATATTAGGACAAAATCTTTCAGATTTCGAGAGTTGGAAATTTGAATTTGATATAAATTTGCATAAAATATTCAATCTTTCTTGACTTTTCTAATTATTTTATTGTTATGACATCATAACATATTTTGAAGTATTCTTATACGTTTGATTTAAAATTGAAGTGGCATTCTCTGAAGAATATATTTTGCTAAAATTATTCAATTTAGGGCATAATTTTTAAGAAAATGTGCTAATATTTCAAGCGAAACCATTGTTTTATTATATGTTATTTGCATATATTTTACCTTTCATAAAAAATTATAATTATATTTTATTATAATAGTAATCTGATTAAAATTAGTATTTTATTTTATTCAATACTCAAAAAAATAAAAATGACTTCGTTTGTAATTATAAATATTTATAACTTATTTATATTTATTTTGTAATAATACCTATTTAATGGTATGTAAACACTATATGAAAAATTACTACATCTGAAGATTAGTAAACCAAAATGAGTTTTATTCCACTTGGAGCCGTTTTGAGCAACTCGGGAACACCTGGAAAAAAGCTTAAATAAAAGAAAAATGAAGTTATTTAAGAGTCATTACTGAAAAGTGACGATTTTAAAGGATATAACGAAACTTATTTATTTTACTGAAAAATATCCCCGCGGTTTCATCATAAGTAAGCTTTTCCCAAGATATGTATGATATTTTTTTTGCCATCGCTAATTTTTTACCAATTATTGCTATTGTTGTTATTATTGCGCAATATTAACTTTATGTAAATTGTAAGGCCATGAAATTTTTGTTTATTATTACTGGTGCTGTAATGATAATCTATTATTTTAGTTTCATCATATCAAACGAAAACATTTTTCCTCGTAGTTAAATGTAAATTGTCTATTTTAAATTCGTCTTATTTCATAATTCATATATGAACAATTTAAAGTATATTTTGTTTGTAAAGCTTAAAATAAATCTAAGGGTATATAATCTTGCCATTGTGAAGAGGTTCGGTAAGGGCTCATCTTGAGCATTCTACATTTTTTGTCGCCATATCTTAAGAAAGACATTGAATTGTTAGAGAAAATTCAGCACAGGGCTACTAAAATGGTCGAAGGGTTTCCAGGCATGATTTATGAAGATGGATTAAGGAATTTTGAATTTGTATACTCTGGAAGAGAGAAGGGTTAAGGAAAATTGGATTCAACTGTTCAAAATTATTAAACAAGGGGATGTGGAGGGTTTAGATTTTAATATGAGTGATAGAACGAAAGACCAAGGGTTTAAATTAAACAAATCCCATTTTAATCGAGAAGGGAGAAAACACTATTTCTACACTAGGGTAATAGACAAATGGAACAACTTGCCAATGGATATTGCTAATTGCATAGGAGTAAAGGATTTTAAGAACAAGTTTGATATTCATTGGAGGATAGTTAGGAGATACCAGTTAGACCAACCTTGTTAGCCCTTGAGCTTGTTGTTGGTCGTTAATATTTGTATTTGCTATATTTTGACGTGTAATGTTTTTAACCCACTGACAAATGAGTAAAATATCAAACCTGTAAGTTTGTGTTTACTGCAGAAGAGTTTAGTTTATGTTTTCAACACACTCTTTTTATAAAAAAAAATAATGTAGTACAGAATGTTTTTAAAAACTCCTCCAATGCTTTAAACTAAAAAAATGTTTCAAAGTAAAAAATTTGTAATTAATTTTTATATTATGTGTATTTCTGACAAAACTGGTGATACTCGAACGGATAAACACGTGCGTATCCGTTAGGTGGCTGACCCTCTAACACTCCCGCGATTTTGGCAATTGTAAAGTGTTTCTTTTAACTGTTTGGAAGTTTAACCTTTACAGGGCGGGGCCATAATAAGGGGCTAAAAGGTTAAATAATTTTCCCTAGGAGTGCATTTTTATTTTTTTATCAAAATTTTTAATTCACTGTTAATATATAATTTTTAAAGTATACCTCAAACAATTATATTTAAAAAAAAATGGTAAAATAGTGTATTTTTATGAATTTAAAAATTGAGTGCATTAATGGAAATACTGGAGTTCCCTGGACGTGATATCACGTCTATGAGCGTCAGAAGGTTAAAACGGTTGCGAATAAAGCATATACGTAGCGCGAAGTGGACCTTTGCGTTGGACAACAGTGTTGCCGCGGTTGTATTTATTTATTTATGTATTTACGCTCTTCTGAGGATTGCAAACGTCGGACTATGAACAAGATACAATTCAGAAAGCGTGAAGAGGTTCATTTGGAATCCAAAAAGTTGCCATTCACTTGAATTTGTCTTCAGACGTCTTAATCTCTGTTGTCAGTTCTATAGACACAGCCTAGCTTAATTTATTTTGAAAAAAGTTATAAATTATAATTTTTGTATCATAAGTATTATTTTTTAGTCTGTAGTAATAACTGTACCTAAAATCTTTGTTTATATATTAATAGAGCTATGGCAATAACTTAAGAAACTATAAACACAAAAATTAAAATAGATTTAGTTACTTGCTAACTAAATCACTAGATTTTATATTCAAAAATGCCATGTTGCATGTTAATTATTATTTAACTTAGATTGGATTTTCGATAAAAATAATCGGTCACTTATTAAAACTTCAAACGTTCCAGCAGGGTTAAAATGTTTAGTAATCTAAGTTTACAACCTCAGCTTGATGACTTCAGATAAGTTGCTATCGTTTACAAATATAGTAAAAATGTATCTTGTACGTGGAAAACTACTTTTCTCATCGCTTCCACACTGTTAAAAATAGGTATTCAAAAATAAGTTAAATGTACTCATTTTTGAATGCATTCTATGCTTATTATGACATTGAATACATAAATTTCAATTTTGAAAAAGACATGTACTTTAAAATGAGTACAATGGTAAAACTGAATAAAAGTAGCAGAGGTTAGCCTACATCGGCTACCTTCATAAATCACTTTCAATAAATACCGACAATTACAACCAAGACTTTCCGGGTATCGAAATCCACATCTGCAGGCTCCGCTGTCCAGAGCCTTATCCGTTAAGCTACCAGCGTGATGTGAAGAAGTTATAAGCAGAAGTAATGTGAAAAAGGTTTGCCCAAAGGATGGGGAGTAAAATAATTGAGTTGTAATAACTCAGTTTCCATTTTTAAGCAATCGACATCAAATAAAATTGAACACTATCTTCTGTACAAATATTTAAATTGTTTTCACAGTCGCTTTGTTAAGATGTCTTGAATAGAATATGAGATTAGCAATATTAAATCACACTGCTCATTTTTGCGAAAGAACGATTAGTTAAATTTGAGTACGCCATTGCTCATTTACGATGCAATTGTACTCAAAGAAACACGTGTACGTTCACCTACTCATTTTTAATCACTTTTTTTTACAGTGCAATGATGTTATTATGAAAATCTTTTCGAATAAAGTACGCTCATATTCAGAGGATTGTCGTTTAACTAAACATTACCGTGTAGATCTACATTAAATCTGCAAGTACGGTTACTTAAATTTGAGTACGTCGTCGTTCATTTACGATGCAATTATACTTAAAGAAAAAGTAGTTGGTTCAGGTATTTTTAGTTCCTTTTTTACAGTGATCGCATTGTGGAGTTCTAGTGTTACGTAAATTCAACCATATACCAAACAGCAATGATATTTAAAACTTTATAAGTATATGAATTTTATTGTTTTGATTATTTCCACTTTGCAATAACTCTTGCACCAGTATCATTAAAACTTCAAGTATTCAAATAATAAAAATAATAATATATAGTTATTTGATAAAAGCTAATTATATTTTTAATACGTGGTAAGAAAATAATTTTTTTGGGGGTTTTCATGGATTTTTATATACTTTTCGTATATTATTTTTATGATGACTATTTAATAAGTTACATGGTATTATATCGTTAAAAATAAATGTTTCCTAATTTAATAAGGTTTCTATTACTCAACTCTCATTTCTCCTTTTGCTAATAAAGATTAATGACAAGCAATTAAAAGTTTTTTTAAAGATAAGATAAAATACTCTGGGTACTTCATCGAGGTAGCTGCCAACAGCACTTTGGATAAATTCCAATTAAATAAAAATACTTTTTAAATCACATCGCTTAGGATATAATCTAAATTTCCGAACTTTTTTTTTATAAAGTTTTGTGTAACGTTTAGTTAAAAAAATAATAATCGAATTTAATCTTTTATTTTTTCACTTGAAACTGAGAAAGAAAATATCAGAAATCTTTTTATTGTTCTTAACAAAAATAAATTGTAGGACTATGGAATATTAAATAAATTTTGAAATATCGTTAAGAAAAAAACCATTTGAGACTTATGCTATATTGACTGTAATAGGCATTGGTATTAAGGGGAAGAAAATTTTGACTGTATTTATTCCTTTACGTTGTTTTAGTTTAATTTTTTTTGTCTTTTCGCAATGCATAAAATGATTTGGCGTTATACAGCTCTAGCCTGTAAAAAATTCTGATCATGTGTTTGCACCATCTTTTCATCTCACAAGTCAACAAACATTTTAACAAAACATTTATTTCTGTTGAAACGAAAGCAGTTGCGAATAACATATTTTGATAAGAATTGGTATTTTTTTTTACATTTTATATGTGACTAATAGCATAACAAACATTTGCAATAAATATATTTTTTCCATTTCCCTTTATATACTACTTTTCTGAGAACAGTAGACCTCGAGACAAAAAAATAAATAATAAAAAACAACAACATATCCGCTGCCTTTATTGACTTCAAAAGATATTTATGCCAAATTTGAAGAAAATCGAACAACGAGTTTGATCGTAACTGCGTAACAAAAGAATTTACAGAAATGCTAAATTCTGAAAGGTCAAGTTAAAACATAGACCGCGTTAACAATCAGTCAATAAATCTTTGTTAGTTTTCGAAAATACATGATTGCAAAATCCAACAATATTTTTAAAATAACCCTGTATTTTAATCACGAAGCCTGCTAACCTCTTGAGTTGTAGATGAAGTATAAACTTAAAAAAAAGTACTTAAAAATGAGTACCTACTCGTTTTTCTTTGTATAATTAATTTTTTAATTGATTGATGATGTACTCAAATTAAAGTAACCGTACTTTGTCAAAAATGATCAATGTGATTTAATATTGCGTATCTCAGTTTCTGTTCAACATATCTTAATAAAATCTGACAAATTTCAAATAGTAGTTCAGAAGATAGTTTTCCACATTATTTGATATCGATTGCTTAAATAGAAACTGAGTTTTAACAACTGTTTTTTTAACAACTCAATTACCATTATCTTATTTACCATTATTTTGGTAGACCTTTTTTAACATTTCTTCTGTTTATAACTTCTTATTATATCCCTGGTAGTTTAACGGATAAGTTATGGATTGCTTTGGTGAGGTTCTGGGTTCGATTCCCGGTAAGACTTGGTTGTAATTGTCGATATTCATTGAAAGTGATTTAAGAAGGCAGCCTATGTAGACAAACATCCAGTCAATTGTACTTATTTTTGAGTACATGTTTTCTTTTAAAATGATAGTTATACATTTGGAACCATTATGAGCATCGAATGTACTAAAAATGAGTACATTTTAAGTTATTTAACATCATACAAAAATGTTTTTAAAAAATATATAAACAGTTCTACAGTGTGTACAGTTTATTACAACTTTCTGCTGCGTCTGCTATCAAACAGCGTAGTATGCCCTGTAAAGCATTTTTTATCACCTTGCTATTTTTGTGTCATTTGTTTGCTAATATTTTTAATTTTTAATAAAATTTAATACACGTTATATATTCACATTTTATAGATTTTCTTTAATTACTTAATGTAATTTAATAATCCTTCGTCGAATCTTAACCGTATATATCGACTTGACCCAATTTTCATATTAAGCAATTCTCAATGACGCAGTAAAAGGCTAGACGATAAACTTTGAATAATTCATGAAAGTTTCCGTAATGACGAGAATACGATTTTAATCTTATTATACCCAATTAATCTCACTGGGTAAGCTATCCTCTTGGGTTAAGTCTTAGATCAATGTCGTCTATGTATCAATATCTTAATTCGGTTAATACCTTTCTATTGAAAATTAAATTAAAATAATGCTGGTCGATTTATGCCATTTAAGAATTTTATTATTTTTATTGATACAGGAGGATTGTAGTGTCATGTGTATGCGAAATTATTGTTTGGTTTATGATGTAAATATCCGAACTAATAAGTTGCACTCCATATCAAAGAAAGAAACAATAGATTTTTTAAAAAAAATTATTGAGTCTTTAAAATTCATTTTAATAATTTTTTTCTTCTGAAAAAATATATCCAAATGAGTATTATCAAAACATATTTTAAATTTTTTTGTTTTGTTATTGTTCAACGAAATTCGTACGTGTTCCAGGTATGACGTTAAAAAGAATCTTCATTACCAACATAAAGTTATATAATAGTTTTATAGTTTGATATTATCTTGCCATTGTACAGAGGATTGGTAAGGCCACATCTTGAGTATGCAGTACAGTTTTGGTCACCATATCTTAAAAAAAAACATTGAATTGTTAGAGAAAATTCAGCACAGGGCTACTAAAATGGTTCAAGGGTATTCAGGCATGAATTATGAAGATAGATTGAGAAATTTGAATATGTATACTCTGGAAGAGAGAAGGGTTAGGGGAGATTTGATTCAACTGTTCAAATTTATCAAACAAGGGGATGTGGAGGGTTTAGATTTTAATATGAGTGATGGAACGAGAGGTCATGGGTTTAAGTTAAACAAATCTCACTTTAATCGGGAAGGGAGAAAACACTATTTCTATAATAGGGTAATAGACAAATGGAACAACTTGCCAGTGAATATTGTTAATTGTAAAGAAGTAACAGATTTTAAGAAGTTAGATATGCATTGGGGGATAGTTAAGAGGTACTACATTGTTGCACCAACCTTGTTGGGCCTTGAGCCTGTTGTTGGCCGTCAATATTTATATTTGCATTTGTTAAAAATAGGTACTCGAAAATCAGTAAAATAAATGTACTCATTTTTAAGTACATTCGATGTTTATAATAGTGGCTCCGAATAGATGTTTCACTTTTGAAAAAGACATGTACTTAAAAATGAGTACAACGAGTAGATGCTTGCCTACATTGGCTGCCTTCATAAATCACTTTCATTATCGACAATCACAACCACGTCTTACAGGGAATCGAACCCAGATCCTCAGCATCGTAGTCCCGTATCTTATACGTTAAACGACCAGGACGATATTAAGATGTTATAAACAGAATTTTTTTTAAAAAAGGTGGGCCAAAATAATGAGATGTAAAATAATTGAGTTGTAATAACTAGCTTTATATTTAAGACATCATATAAGGCAAAAAAATCATCTTTTGTTTAACTATTTTAATTTTTTCAGGTTTGACTAAGATCGCTTGAACAGAAGTATGAGATTAGTAATATTAAATCACGTAAGTAATTTTTGAGAAAGTATGGTTACTTAAATTTGAGTACGTTATCGCTCATTTACCATTTAGGATACAATTATAATTAAAAAACGAATAACGTCAAAATAAAATGTTTGTATTTATTACATAATTTTTAATTTCACAAATATGTGTTATATAAATAATTTATTATTTGAAATAATCTGCGACAAACATGTCAAGAATCCAAGTTAAAAAAGAGCTCTTGTTTATACCGGATTCAGGTATTGATTTTAACTTGTATTTTTATTTGTAAGGAACATTAAAGCACCTCCATTTTGATATCGACAATTCGCTTTTCTATTATGAGCTGGAAGTTTGATTGAACAAGTTTCGATTTTCGTATTAGCGTCGTTACCTGGATGCTGGAAAATTTCGCCAAGGTTTGCTTGGCTTTTTTTTATCGGAATTTATATTATGCTACCGCTCTCGTTTACACCGCCAGGAACTTAACTTTCTTCGACGAAGCGTTAAATTCGCTGTATATCGCCTTTATTTGACACTCCATGTCTAAAGTTTATAAAAAGATGAAGTACAGCGAGCGTACTCTGTTTTAAAAGATCCGTTTGAGAGATGGTGCTCTTAAAATTGCCTTTTAATGGAGATGTAGTTTAACGTTTTTTTGGTGAAAGCCAAGTTTATAAGTGTTTAAGTAATTTACTTAAAAATTACGAAACTTTCATTCTTTTACGAAGATATCTTTCGCAGAGTGATTTACCAATAAGTAAAAAGATAATTGAAACTAAGCATTTTTAATGTAGGGTGTAAACTTTTAGAAAGGTATTCGAATCCTTAAAAAGGAAGTTACGAGGTTAGATATCGCATATTTGCATATTTGCAATGCATTACACTGTTAAAAATAGGTACTAATAATAAGTAAAATTTACTAATTTTTTAGTACATTCGATGCTTTTAATAGCTCCAAATGCATAAGTTTAATTTTTGCAAAAGACATGTACTCAAAAATGTGTACAATGAATAAAAAGAGCAGTTGTTTGTCTACATAGGCTGCCTTCATAAATAACTTTCAATAAATATCAATAATTACAACCAAGATTTTCCGGGAATCGAACCCATGTCCTAATGCACGGCAGCCCCGTGCCTTATCCGTTGTACTTCCACGGCGACGTGAATAAGTTATAAACAGAAGAAGTGTTAAAAAGGTGTGCCAAAAGAATGACAAGTAAAATAATTGAGCTGTAATAACTCAGTTTCCATTGAAGCAATCGACATCAAATGATGTGGAAAACTACCTTCTGACCAAATATTTTAAGTGTGTCAGGTCACTTTGTTAAGATGGCTTGAACAGAAGCTGGAATTAGCAATACTAAATTCCCTGCTTATTTTTGAGAATGTACGATTACTTAAATTTAAGTACTCGCTCATTTACGATGCGATTGTACTCAAAGAAAAACGAGTATGTTCAGGTACTCATTTTGAAGTGCATTTTTTTATAGTGTACGAAAAAGTTGAAGCATGAATGAACAATTATTTTCGAAATGGTTATGGACCACGCTCCTCGTTGGGAGGCGAGGTGTTCAAGCGCATTTAAGCCCTTGGGGTGCAGGATGTCAGCTTCCTGGTAAAAAAATAATCAGGTATATAACAATTAAGATATATATAGTGTTAAATATATATTCCTTTTTGTATAACATATTATAGTTAATTCTTTTTATTTTATAAGGTTTGTAATTCATATATAATTGCATTTTTTCAAAGATTGTTAATTTTTTCCGAATTTTCTATTCTTTAGCGTTAATAATTTGGTTACCAATTTTTCCCACTTTCCAAATCATGGAATGAAAAGCTAAAGAAAGTAGATTTTTTTTTAGAATATTTAAAAAAAAGCTAAATAAAGTTAAATTTTTTTATTGGAATGTATTAAATGATTTATTTTTTATACAAAACCGAGAAATATTTGTAAGTAATTTGACTTTTTTTAAGTTTATTTTTGGAAGTTTTCATGCATAAAACTACTACAGGTGTTTGTAAACTCGAACAAATTAACGGTTGAACTTGAATTAAATCACTCGAAAACTATTTAATTATTTATTTAAATGTACTCATTAAACAAAGTAATTAAAAAAAAAAAGAACAAGATTAAAGCACAAGTTTAACACAATGTGTAATTTATATTTAATTTCAAAACACCCATTTTACCCCATTTCCTTACCCTACCAAAAATACAATACCAAAAATTACAGTTATTTTGACAAATCAATAATTATTCAACAACTGAAACAGAATGTTTTCATATATGATTATTTATTATTAAATATTCCTTGGCGCCCATTCTATTCCATGCTATAAAAGATTCCTTAGAACACGGAAGTTCAATATTTGCCATAACGTACTTCATAAAGTGAATCTTATTTGCGATGTGACATTCTATTTGGAAAGAGAATACGGAATTGCCAGTTCTCTCGAACTCTTTCACTGGAAGTTTTGTTTTTTACTAGTATAGAAACTACGATTTTTCTGTTCTTCAATTTATGCTTTATTAGATTCTGAATCTGCAATGTAAAGCGACGAAATTGTAGATATGTATAGTAAGTTTCCATAGTTATTTTCTTCTGTAATAATTCGGTGGTTATATACTTTTACAAATCGAAATTGAACACATGACTGGATTTCTAGTTAACCTTTTAAAGGAACACTATGGATTACCTGGTGTCGAGATCAGATGCTGAATCTTCAATGTAAAGCGACGAAATTGTAGATATGTATAGTAAGTTTCCATAGTTATTTTCTTCTGTAATAATTCGGTGGCTATATACTTTTACAAATCGAAATTGAACACATGACTGGATTTCTAGTTAACCTTTTAAAGGAACACTATGGATTACCTGGTGTCGAGATCAGATGCTGAATCTTCAATGTAAAGCGACGAAATTGTAGATATGTATAGTAAGTTTCCATAGTTATTTTCTTCTGTAATAATTCGGTGGTTATATACTTTTACAAATCGAAATTGAACACATGACTGGATTTCTAGTTAACTTTTTAAAGGAACACTATGGATTACCTGGTGTCGAGATTAGATGCTGAATCTTCAATGTAAAGCGACGAAATTGTAGATATGTATAGTTTCCATAGTTATTTTCTTCTGTAATAATTCGGTGGCTATATACTTTTACAAATCGAAATTGAACACATGACTGGATTTCTAGTTAACCTTTTAAAGGAACACTATGGATTACCTGGTGTCGAGATCAGATGCTGAATCTTCAATGTAAAGCGACAAAATTGTAGATATGTATAGTTTCCATAGTTATTTTCTTCTGTAATAATTCAGTGGCTATATACTTTTAAAAATCAAAATTGATCACATGACAGGATTTATAGTTAACCTTTTAAAGGAATACTATGGATTACCTGGTGTCGAGATTAGATGCTGAATCTTCAATGTAAAGCGACGAAATTGTAGATATGTATAGTTTCCATAGTTATTTTCTTCTGTAATAATTCAGTGGCTATATACTTTTAAAAATCGAAATTGATCACATGACAGGATTCCTAGTTAACCTTTTAAAGGAATACTATGGATTACCTGGTGTCGAGATTAGATGCTGAATCTTCAATGTAAAGCGACGAAATTGTAGATATGTATAGTAAGTTTCCATAGTTATTTTCTTCTGTAATAATTCGGTGGCTATATACTTTTACAAATCGAAATTGAACACATGACAGGATTCCTAGTTAACCTTTTAAAGGAATACTATGGATTACCTGGTGTCGAGATTAGATGCTGAATCTTCAATGTAAAGCGACGAAATTGTAGATATGTATAGTTTCCATAGTTATTTTCTTCTGTAATAATTCGGTGGCTATATACTTTTACAAATCGAAATTGATCACATGGCAGAATTCCTAGTTAACCTTTTAATGGAATACTATGGATTACCTGGTGTCGAGATTAGATTATTAATCTCCAATGAAAAAAATCCCGGAATTGCAAATGTTTAGAGTTTCCGTAATTATTTTCTTCTGTAATAGTTTGGTGGCTATATACTTTTGCAAATCGAAGTTGATCACATCATAAGATTTCTTGTTAATCTCTGAAATGAACACTATGCATGACCTGGTGTCGAGATTAAATGTGCGAGGATAAACAATTGAAGTTGAATTTTGTGAATAAATAACCACATGCCAAACATTCACAACCGATATTTTTTTAATCCAAGTTTACTAATTTTTCTTAGAGTACAATTGTATCATCATAAATGAGCGATGACGTACTCAAATTTAAGCAATCGCACTTTCTCAAAAATGTGCAGTGTGACTTAATATTGCTAATATCAACTTCTGTTAAACCGACCTGACAAACTTAAAATAGTTGTTCAGAAGATGGTTTTCCACCTTATTTCATGTTTGTTGCTTAAATTGAAATTGAGTTATTATAATTCAATTATCTTACTTCCCATTCTTTTGGCACAACTTTTAAACATTTCCTCTATTTATAACTTCTTCACATAGCCCCGATAGTACAACGGATAAGGCACTGGACAGCGGTTTCTGAGGAGCTAGGTTGGATTCCCGGTAACTCTCGGTTGTAATTGTTGATATTTATTGAAAGTGATTTATGCAGGCAACCTATGCAAGCAAGCAACTGTTCTTTTTAATAGATGAACTCATTTTCGAGTACATGTTATTTTCAAAAAGGAAACTTACGTATTCGGAACCATGATAAGTATGGAATGTACTCAAAAATGTGTACAATTTACTTATTTTTGAGTACCTATTTTTAATAGTGTGACGTCGTCACGTTTATGGAATCCATATGTTTTCTCTTAAATACATATATGAAAAAATCAAATATCAAAATAAATTATGAAATCCCAGAATCGAACTATCTAATTATATCTTCTACCATTTTGATACATAGGAGTAAGATAAATATCTATTGTTGTAATACTTCTATAATTCTTCTATAATTATATAATAGGATTCTAATAATTTCGAATAGTTCGTTTTAATTAAATGTTTCAAATGCAGAACACTAAAACATATTATATCTTTATATTTACATATTGTTTTTAACGTCGGATTGTAATTATTTACATGCTTATTAATGTATCTAATGTTGTGTTTTATTCTTGAAATATATACATTATCGGCAAAGTATGAGATACAGGCATTCTGTAGGATGAATACATATACTTTAAAATTGATCATATATGGACAATAAAAATTAATATAATATTATAGTTATCCGTAGAGTTGATAGACTGGGATAACTCCAATAAAAATTGAACTAAAAGAGTTTATTTATTTAAAATAAAATGTTTTCCTTCAATAACAAGTAGGTTTATATTTCATTTTCTCTTGTTTTCCTAAATAAGAAAGTCATCTATTTTATTATTTTGTATTTCTTCATTTTCATATACGTCTTTTCAATAAAAACCTTTTTAAGACTCTCATTTTGTACTTCGTCGAAATAGCAATAATCATTTCACAGAAAGCATATACTTTAAAATTGATCGTATATAGCAATAAAATTAATATTATATTTTCGTGTAGAGTTGATAGATTCGGATAAGTCTAATAAAAATGGAAGAAAATGCTAATGTGAAATTTTTAAAATATAATTGAATAACAAGTAGGTTTATATTTATTTTCTCTTGTTTTTCTCAATAAAAATGTCCTATGCTTTATTATTTTGTATTTATTTCATTTCCTTTTTATATATATTTTCAATAAAAGTACATTTCAAGAATGCTATTTGACACTTTGATTAAATAGAATTTGGCATTCTGTTGGATGATTGGGCATTCTTTGGAATGCCTAGGCCACGTATATGATAGATGAAAATAATTTTGTTTATTTCCCACTTTTCCGGAAAACATTAGGCATTCTGTATTTCATATTTTGCCATTTTTATATAAACTAATCAAAATTCTAACTGATAATATAGATAAAAATCGGATATTTTGTTTAAAAAACTCCGGTTAATCGAAATTTCCGGATATGTAACAGCCGGATAACCGATTTTTTAAAACAAATTTCGCCTATGTGGATTTTTCTCTATCCAACAAAAAAAGAATTTTCAAAATAGGACAATATTTTTTTAAAAACTGTCCGGTTAATTGAGAATTCCGGATACTTAAATGTCAGATAAACGGATATTTTGTTTAAATTGCTCCCAAGTAAAACATCCCTTATCCAACGAAAAAAAAAAAAACGAAATCACCGCGCGAAAATACATAACGATTGAATTGATAACCTATCAACTTGGCGCTCGTTGGTGGTTTTAATTTAAAGTTTCTGGCGGTTTTATTTTGGAGTCGAAACGAAAATATTTTATTTGTGTTCAATACTCGAAGAAGCGAAACTCTTTATGTTTCTCAGGTTTTATTGTTCATATTTTCTTATTGAAGTATACAAAATAACAATTGAAAGAACTTCGCTTATGGTAAATTTTTTACATAAAAACATAATGCAATTATTTCAAAACTACAAAGTAAGAAAAATCTCCTCAATATATCTGTTAAACTCCCTTAAATTGTGCCACTCGTTAAAAAAAAATATTTAAATACAAAATTAAACACAAAACCATATTACAATATTTCGATCTCGTTTAGTTCTTAAAGTCGCCAAGGCCTGCCAAGTAATATTGGCGCATGAATGAATTGGCATTTCCACATATCACGTGGTTTCAATGATGGACACACGAAAATCAGCATTTTTATTCCTCTACTTGTATCATTACTCTATGGTTTGAATATATTTGCTTATGTGTAAAAAATATACTTTATAAGTTGTGTTATAGTCGGGGCTTAACGTGATGGGTATGGTCTGCAAAAAGACTCAATTGTGAAATTATTTGACTCTCTGATTGTTTACAAAGTAAATCAAAAGTTGTCTTTAGAAACTAATGAAGAATGTGTATGCATTAGAACCGTCATATTTAGCATCGTTGTCACTTTATGATCGAAATCGAAACAATTACTTTTAATTCTCGTTTATTCTCGAGAATTTTCGTTTAAGTCGCCAAATTCAAGGCTTACTGGACATAGACAAAACGGAGTTTTTTATTCGCTAAAGCCGACGTTACGTCATCATATTCTTAAATACCAAAATAGGCATATATCATAAGTAAAAATATTTTAACGTCACAATAATATTAAGAACTTCTAATTCTATAGAAAGTTTTATTCATTTTCCTTTCTTTTCAATCCACGAATTGCTCTTGCGATATTAAACACCAACCAACCTTTCTATTAGATGTTTTTTTGCTTTTTTCAGAACTATATTTTTCGGCGGAAGGATAATCTATACAGCATCAATGCTTAGGATCAGGATAGAATGCTCCAAAATATAGTTTCTAAGATCAATAAAGGGAAAACAGTCCGGACCGAATTGGTAGAAGCTTTCGAAATATTATTGAAACTTCCCTTTGATACTTTGGCGCATTCAATTTAATTGGTACATCGTATGGTACTTGAGAGTTATAGTCTTGATATGGATTTGAATTTGATAGATTTTAGGGCTATTGGGCCGACTTTGGGAATTTACATTATTAAAAGAACTAAAAAATAAAAATTCTTAAATTATTAATTTAGGAGTAAATATATTTATTACGACTATTCTATATTTTGTAATTCGAAAATTAGATATTTTATAATTGGCACATTCTTTCTTCAAAATATTAAATTTATTACAATAAAATTATAAATACGCATTACAATAAATATATGTAGAAAATGCAACTAGCTAACAATAAATTAATGTAATAAAATATTTTTATTACGTCTAAGACTGATATAATAAGTTGTGTTAATTTGCATTTATTACGCGTATGAATACATATTTATACGACCCTCACGAGAGGCAAAAACTATTAAATCACATAATCGCTCGATTAATTTTTCCCCAAAACTCTCAGTAAAATTCCCTAACCATTCCAATTAAGCGTAGAAACTTATTTACTGATTTCCTGGGGTAATAATAGTCTGTATGGTTAAGCTAATATATTTACGAATAATGCACAAACACGGACTTTTTCCCCCCCAAAATTGCCCTCATGAAATAGAAATTCCTTTTTAATGTAATTATTCTAAACAAGACAAATAAATACACATTATCTTGATTTCTTAAGCAAGTGCTCTCTTTGTTTCAAGAAAACTGAGGATCGTTCTGTTGATATTTTCTTGAAAAGTTTGAGAACAGGCGTAATTTGATGAAAGGAATAAAAACACATAATTAAGTGAACTCCTTATGAGAGTGAGAAAATTTGCGAAGGTGAGTTGTATATAAAAGTTCAAAGTTGCTGTTTTGTAAGATATATGATTCTATAACATTTGTTCAAGTAATTATAATTTTCTTGTGTCTAGTCTATAATAAGATTAGTTTATTTTAGAAATATAAAATGAGTCTTTGTTTTTGATACGTTAGTAATATGACGTTATCAAACCTCCACAGACCATACACTAATAATAATTGTGCAAGTGTTTTATACTTTGAATAACCGGTTGGGAGCTACAAACTTTTTCATGAATAAAAGTGGGCCGATTAGATAAATTAAAATATATTCATTTACTTATTATAGTATATACTTTTCTATAACGTTATGGTACTTGTACATGATTTGCACATGGTTGACACAGATTTACCTTTGTTTAAGGATTAATTTGTTAATTTCTAGTCTTTGAAGTTATTTAAATGAAATTTGAATATTTTTTTTTCTTAAAAAGCTTGATTTGTTATCTTATTAGGTTATTTAATTAAACACACTTCTAAATAAAATGTAATTTTTTTCTAGGAAAACGAACAGTACAGTCAGACCATGGTACTTGCCCTACAAGCAAAAATGAGGGGTCAAGTGTAACCACGGCAGTCAATCATAAACCATTATTCCAATGCCTAAATAAAATGTATGGCTGAAAACTACATATAAAATTAGAGAAGTATATAAAGTTTTGATATTCTAGATAGTAAGATAAGCAAATGACAAACTTTCATTTCCAAACTTCCATTAAGATAAAAAATATAAGTATTTTTAAAAAAATTAAAATAAATAAATTTTGAGATAAAAAATAACAAATTTTCAACATCAAAAAAGAAGGTTCCAGGTTCCAAAATTGTATACGCGGTGACATTTTTTTTGCTGAAATATTATAGTTTTTTAATAAAATAACCAGCCAGCCGTCGCGCACATTGGCAATAGCCCAATTGCGGCCGAAGGGAGCCAGGTTTACCATATTCTCAAAGAAGAAAACAATTGTTTATCGCCCAGACAAAAGGTTGCCATGGGCCGCAATTGGAAACACACATTTACTTCGTGGTTGCACTTACCCCACTTCTCCCTACATTTAAACACATTTTTAAAAGACACATTTCAGAACCTGTTGTTATTTTTAACTTCATAAACATTCAATAAATAAATCTTGTATTTTCTAATGCTTTTACTATGGTGATCATATATTTTGAACGGTGCATTTGACGCTCTAACAAAAAGGACCTTTTGAATAAAAGTAAGGTAACATGATGAATTCTTCTTCTGATCGATACCCTTAATTGCTTTGTTATGATTTACGCTGTCACTTGCAAACATGAAACAAATATATGTTATTTATACACATGATGACATCAAACGATAACAAGCTCTTAAAACTTAAACTATTTAAAAACATGGTACTGGAAGTTGTCATTATGTAAGAATTTTTAATAGCGCGTATTTTTATTGAGATGGTTTTTGTATCCATTTGTGATATATGTGAAAAGATGGGTTCGAACGCAAAACCTTCTGTCTGATGCGTTACACTTCTTGATCGAAACACTCACCATGGTCGTGTAATCGGATATGCTGTTTAAAGTGACCAACTTATATTTATATCATGTGCAATAAAAAATATTTTTTGCTATAGTGAAATACTTTAAATTTAGAAAGACTAATTGAAAAAAAAACGAATACAGTTTTATTTTTAGTTTTGGTTTGTATAAAATGGGAGAATATAAAATAATGTTATCAAGTGAAATAAATTCTGTACAGTATAGTGAGTTTTAAAAAAAGATTGTGAAGTTTTCTTTTTTTATGCAATCAACTATAAAAACTTTTTATCGGTTTTATATTTTGAAATACTTTTATTGAGAGATTGGAAGGATTAACTTTTATCTATTTATTTATATGCAAAAAACGTTCTTGAAGTAATATTTCTAATAAACTAATGCATAAACATTTGTACCAAGGTGAAAATATATCGTCATAAAATATAAACTTGTATTTTTTCTTAATATGAAAGAATCGTTCTCAAACTGAGGCTTTTTTCTATGTAATGATAATGACTTCCATTATAAAACACAAATACCATATAATTGGAATTTCATTTGATGAATTGATGCAAAAAAATTATTTGATTGCTCACCTTTATACGCAAATTCCAAGTTATTTCATTGTTATATATATATAAAGCATAATGTAAGAGATACCTTAAAAATATAAGATAAAAAAGAATAGCTTAAGCATTTTATTTCCCAGTTTCTTATCCATATATGAGTTACAATTTTTTAACGTTAATAATTAGTAAGGTTTTTATAGTAGGGAATTGCGACGTGAGATTTACAGTTTCTTTTTAATTTTATAACTTATGTAATTCATACATTTGAAAGTCTAGTTTCGACATTTGATAGACAAAGTTATTGGTTCTAATATCGAATAAGTTTGATGAAGAATTTTATTGTCTGTCTTTCACACTTATGCATTATGTTTTGCATTGTTAAAACTAGATTAAAGTATCGTGAAACGTTTAAACTTTTATTCTCAGAAATTCCGATTTGTCTGCAAAGAAAGTAATTTTCCAAAAAAATTTTTTTTCATCGAATAATTTTATGAAAAAGCTGCAAAAGTAATTTTTTTTTGTTTTAATGAAAAGGGAATTAATTTAAAGTTTAAATTTTAAGTTTCGAAGAAATTTAACTTACCCATTTATCTATCATATGGGCACAGAAACAAAAGTTAATTCGTGTATTTTTAAAAATTACTAATGGTATGTTTTTTCCATTTATTTTTTAATATAAAAATACAAATCTTGCCCTTCTATTGAAAAAGCTATGTGCAAGAAAATTATATTATATGTGTACCTTAAAATTCGTGAAAACTATGATAATTTATTCATGCGAATATTTTTTGTTCGTTTGACAACTCTCAATAGCATTCAAAACTATTTTTAATGAAAGTTTCTATTCCTAATATATTTTTTGTTGATAAATATCCACAATACTCATCCATCAAAATGTCTGAAAGTTCTCATTATTATATTCTGAACAAGGAAAAAGATATATCAAAAAGATACATTAATATTTCTTATTCACTCATAGCTCTGCTTTTAAAAGCGCGATACATTTACATCTTACTTTTGTATTTACTATAACTTTAATAACGTCTTCAAGGACAGTCTTTCATAGGGAAAAATATGTTTCTTGTCTGCTATGTCCTATATTAAAATATTCCTAGGTAACATAAAGGAGTCCCATAGAGCAGAACCGTTTATAATAATACCCAGAAGTTTAACTCTAACCTTTTCACTAATATGACACACATATTTTTTAGACTTTTGAGAACAAATGATTTTATGCGAGAGATTTGTATTTGTTTTGTGTGCGAAACTCTTAAACAATTGTGTACCTAATATAATAATCGGAATACTGTAATTATTTTTGCATAACATTTCGATATTTAGGTTATTCAATTACAGATGAAGCCACTTGTTACTTGTTATGGAAAATTAATAACTTGTTTCTTATAACTGTTTAAATGTGTCTATATATTTTTTTAATTTGCGTTTACGTATAAAATATGAGCAACATTATTGCTATAATTATTATTTATATCAGCAAGTATGAATACTTTACAAAAGAATTCCATAAAAGACAATACATTTTTAATCGTTTTATACAATAATTTTGTTCTTTTTATTAATCTACTAAAAAGCGCGCCAACCATAACCGCCAATGCGCGCCAAAAGGAGACATGTTGATGTTACCAATTCGACTGTTATGTATTTTTTTTATGAATGTTCGTGCAAGATTTCTGTTCTAATTCAGATATTTGGATTTTTTTTGGATAGGGGATGTCTCGCTTGTGCACCTTTTAAAAAAATCCGGTATTAATTATCCGGAATTTTCAATTAACCGGAGCGTTTGAAAAAAAAAATATTACCCGATTGTGAAAAACCTTTTTTTTTTTGGTTAAATAGAAAAAAAAGTTTGTGCAATTATTTTTTATAATTTATTCGATTCCAAAGTATTTTCATTGTTAAATAAATATTGTATAACAATGATAGTTCACCCGGCGTTTATTAGCATGGATAGGGATTGCATACACATTGATGAGACAATATAGCTTTGTTTACCCTTTGTTATTAACCGTATCCGAGACGTGGAAAAATGTGAGCAACAACTTAAATTTCTTGATGAATAATAGCAGGGGTCGAATCCTTACTAAATTAAAAACTAAATAGGAAAAAAAAAATAACCATTTAAAAAAAAACCTACTTTAAAAAAAAAGTGTGCTAAAAAATAAAAAAAACAATTTTTAGTATTATAAAACAAATTGAAAAAATTGTATTATTTAATATTAATTTATGGTAATATTATAATAGTTGGTGCCAATTTACAAAAAAAAAAAAAAAAAAAAAAAAAAAAAAAAAAAAAAAAAAAAAAAAAAAAAAAAAAACATCTTAATTTTGACCCGATTTAAAAAAAAGTTGTGATAAGTATAAAATTGATACTAAATAATTCAATTATTTCAATTTATTCGTAAACTTAACAATGACTTTTTAGCGGCGCATTTTTTTTAAAGTGGGTATTCTTTTTTTAAAAAAAGATTATTTTTTTATTTAGTAAGTTCATTTCATAATTAAGAAAGTATGTAAGCGAAATAACAGTTGTTTAAATAATATTATGATACACAATGTTTAATTTAATGCAGCATCAATAATATATATGTTTAACGTTCCGGATAAATCTTAATAAAACAAATTGCCTAAGCCTAAGTGTACAACTTAAGTGTAAACCAAAATGTGTCTAAGTATACAACACTATATTTATCTCTCAAAACTTTCTAAAATTAATTCTTTCCATCTTATACTTGCATGGCAACACTCATTTATAATCTTTGAAAGCTATCGTAAATAACCTTTAAAGATTCTAAATGTATGTTGTTAAGCATCCAAGGGATGGAAGGCCCCCTGCCGGGTAAAATGGCGTTTTGTGTACCCCTATTATCGCTGTAAGTATGATGGTATTTAAATGCCGAAAATGAATTAGCTATTCTCATTGTGCATAAAACAGCCGTGGAAGTGTATTATTAACATTTAATGCATCCTAATTGCTTTTATAAGGATCAAAAAGCCCTGGAAAATTTCGTAAACATTTTAAGCGGGTGAGAATAATGTACTGACTGGCAGCGACGATATGTTACAAGTCTAGATTGCGACATGCTAAGCTTTAAATGAAGTCTTTGTTGTGATGAGTCGTGTAGTCTTTTCTATTTATATATTTGAAGGGTATACTTGAGGTGGAATTGTGTTAGGGATTAGGTTAAGTATATTTATGATTCTTAATTAATACATATATATATAAATGGAGTTGTCAGTCTGTAGATTCAAAAGAAACCATTCATTTCGAGTATTTTGCACGAATTAGGATACACTGATTGAGATAATCATATATTTTGTGTTTTTTTTATGTAACGTTTTAACTGAAAAAGAACTCAACAGAGTTTTATGAAACTTGCACCATTTTATCAATAATCTCCCAATTTAACATCTGCACTTTGTTTCATGTGAAAATCTGCACCCGGTTTAACGGTATAGAACTTTCTCCATTTTTCCATATATTATTCCTATTTGAAATTTACATTATACATCTTCCCTTCAAACATTAGTGTTAAAAGTCATCTGGGAGAACTAAAATAATTTTCGACAATACTGGCTACCTTCTATTATTGTGATTTTTCTTTGAAAAATACATTTGTTAAGCAACAGATAATAATAGGAATCGGTTAATAATAAAAACTACTCCAACTGAAGAAGGAATTTAAACCAGATGTTTCGTATGACGATATGGGTTCATGCCACGCTTTGTTTGAAGATCTTAAAATCATCGGTGACTAATTTCCTGCCCAACGTGATTATATTTATGATAATAGTGCTATTTTTCAGTAGTGTAACAGTGTTATAGTGTTGGATGGACTACTCTAAAAATTTTACTTGAGGTTTCTATCTTCATACCTCCATGTAGAAGATAAACGTTTCACCACGAGAACATTTTATTGAATTTCAAAATTAAATATTTGAAAATTCATTTTCAATAGAAATGTTATTAGTAAACATTGACACAGGCATATTTAAAATTATATTTTACAATTATCTGAAACTGTTAGGAGAACAGTTATAAAATAATTTCTAATATATTTTCCTCAGAAAGTGTTCAAAGACTGATATAAAGACTTCGGTCGCCAATCGGCATCCAAAAACACTTCGCCAAGTACGATATCTTATTTCCAATTGGAAAAATGCAGACATTTTTACAAAAATGAAAATATATTGATATTTCTGAAGAACAAAGTTTGTTAAAAAGACCAATGCATGCAACATGTTTTAAGAAGGATCAAAGCATTTATAATCAAAATTTGCTAATATATACTGAAGAAAATTATTAACTTTTGTAATTTGGGAAAGTAGACATCACATCCAGATATTAACTTCTTAAAAGAATTCAAAAATGTAAACGCGTTTTTTATTATAATGCAATAAAATATGAGCTTCCCATTTTGTAAACTAAAACAAAAATGACTTCATCCATTTGAATTATTAAAGTTTGTTATAATAATGAGTTACAATATACAAAATACTCAAATATCTATAAATTAACATTGTTCGGAGTAGAACACTAGCATAAAATACATATACTCACCCAGAAATTATATATCTTTATACCAATATATCCTTATTGTATTTTTCATAGAACATGGTAGTCCCAAAACGTGATCCTCATAACGAAGAAGGTTAAGTCCAAATTTTATATCGAATCTTTAACGCTGTTCACGTTGTTGAGCAATCAGCTGAAAGCAGATACACAGGTAGTAATTCCCTAGCAGACCATCTGCTCCAAAGCATTGGGCACAGACACATTTCTTAAGCATCATGAAGAAAATAGTATTCAGGGTTCGTTGGAGTTGTTACCGTATTCAATTTTAAGAGAAAAATACAACGCACATAAAAATGGGATGGGAATTTTAAAAAAACACTGTTTTTATTATTAAAGCCAAATGTTAAATGAGTTGTAAAGTAAATTTTTTTTAATGAATTGAGTTCCACAATTATTTAATTACAAAACTAAATACAATTATTTCTATTCTTTAAGTCTATAAGATTTATAAAACAAACAGCATAGTCACAAATTGTTGGGTGATTTGTAATCATCATTGTTTATCTGTGTAACTGCACATAATAATTTATTATTTTTGCTATGCCATACTTTTTTGCTACACTGTTAAAAATTATTACGACCTTGTACAACACTTTGGTACCCATTTAGCTACAACCAACTTTTGGTGCTTAGTTTCACCATTTTACGGTGCTACCACGGATGGTTTAGTGATGAAATGTTGCAACAAACTCATAACGTTGCAGAAAACTCAAAATAAAAGTTTTCTTTGTATTGTAGTAGAAGTATTTTTGTAGTGAAGCTGGAAACCCTCCGATCGCAAATGACAACTTGTCACAGATAGGGCTCGAACTAGGAAACCTCTGATTCACAGCTGAATGCATTGATCCACTGGGCAACGGAGACCAATGTTCTTCGTTGTCTTTCTTGGAGCTACTTGTTGAAGCAGTGACAGCGAATATTTCGGACACAGTTAAAGAAGTTGAACCAATAATCGGTGAAACTTCGCTTTTTTCATAAAGGATTTTTGGTTCAACCTAGATTCCACCATAATAGGGTGTAGACTTCTGATTTGCACCAAGATATGGTACATCGTTGAACTGAAATTTTTAGCAGTGTATTAACGCTAAGGGACATGTTTAACATATAAGTAAAGTAGTTAGACAAAGGTAACGACTTATTTTGCCAATAATGCTAAATGTGATAGAAACTAATAAGAATCATCTCCCAACGACTTGTGACCACCCTGTATGTTTAAAAAAAAAAAAATATTAAATTTCCCTCATTAAATAAGGAAATGTAATTTTGAAAAATATCTGAGCTGAAACGAAGTCAAAATTTAACTCTAATGTGCCATAACTTTAAAACGTCTAACGTTAATAACATTAAAACTCATATTATAATAATTTAGAATTACTTAATTTACTTACAATACTTATAATTACTTATAAGTACTTACAATACTTATAATTATTTATAAGTACTTACAATACTTATAATTACTTATAAGTACTTAAAATATCTAGAGTTCTAAAAATGTTGTTATTACTCTTTTGTATTTCTTTATTATAAATTGGAGAGAATTAAACAAATAGCAAAAATTAGAAAAAAAAAATTATCATAAAAAAGACGTTTCTAAAGAGACAAATTTTCATTTAAAATTCTTTTACCAAGTCTAAAAACTTCAATTGTAAAAAAATAATCCAACTTTGCTTTAGTTAATTAAATTAAATTCACAACTGTTAAAACTTGACGGAGTTATTTGTTAATTGTTAGTATTTCTTACTGTGGAATACAGAAGAAAAAATTATTATTATTATTGCATAATAAAAAAAAATGAAAAACAAATACATCAATCTACAAATGGACGGCTTAGCAGCCAAGTGGTCCAATAACAGCGTATCGAGATCAGAGCGTTTATTTACAATTATTGCTTGGTATAATGTTGTTTTATAACAAGCTTTTCATTATTAGTCAACTTATCAAGCTTGAAACAATACCACTTCACCAAATGATACATTTATTTGCCTAGTATTGAAAATGGCCGCCGTTCAAATAACAATTTGTAAAAATTAACTTGTATTTTACTTGTTAAACCTCAATTTAAAAATATCAATCTGTATGAACTTAGTTTTGAAATATACAAAACATCTATTGGATTGGAGCCTGTTAGATTTTCCGTCACTTAAATGTTCTCACGTTGCACGTGTATGAGTGTTTGGAGACTAGAATGCCTTTTAAAGATAGATCCTGAATTTTGGTTGTTGTGTATATCTAGTATGATCTTACCAACCTTCTTTTATTTGAGCTATTATATCTAAAGTTAATTCATGTAAAAAAAGTATAATTTTACGAGTTGAATACAAAATGGCTCAACCTCGTTCACGTAAAAACTTATTTAATATTTGGAACACATTAAAGCAATTATGAAGTGTCTTACTATTAATTATAGTCAACACTATACAGTATATAATAGCATTTCAAAATAACCTATAAGAAACTAAGAATTAAACCTTATTCATCTGATTTTTTTTTAATTGTTCATTAAATAAAATCCGCAAATTCTTTTCCTAATTCACTTTTATTTAATATAACCTCTGTACAACACTGAAATTCTTTCTAAAAAAAAAAGTTTAGAATGTGACAAAAGTTAATTAAACGCCATTGATAAATATGCATTATAAGAAAACAATTTATAAGTTCGTTGATTCACTTAAATAGTTTAGTTTTGTTTTCACTTTAAAGTAAAGTTCAACAACATGAATGAATTAGCATATATAAATAATGCTATTTCAATTAAGTTGTTTTATGTTTCTTTTTCACTGAAATTGAGATAAAATATATAACAAAAGATAAAAGCAGATAATGTTGACTGCAAAATTGATAAAAACGTTGAAGTTTTGAATTAGCATAATAAAACAATTTAAAGACTTACTTGCTCTTCTTTTAAGATGTTTACCTTGTGTGCTTTAAGGCAAAAACATGTCTTGTAGGGATTAAGCAAACAACGAATATTTTATTTCTATAAATATTTATTGAATTACATGCAAAAATGGTAGTGGCAAAAAAATATAAATATGTCTTGTAAACAAAATGTAAACGTTTCCAAAAGCAAGTTTTTAAAAATATTGCATTTTGAATGCAATTGTTTCATTTTAAAATACATAAGATGTTAGGCCTGAAAAACACATCTATATTTTAAAATGCTATCTTAAGTTAACATAAAAGTGGTTACTGGGAAAAAAGCAGCTCGCGGCTTCTGTCAGAATAGATTGTCTATTTTCTTTGAATTGGCGACGTTTTGTTAGTGAGTAATACGCATATCTATAACTTACTAGTTTAAGTTTCAAGTTTCGAATAAAATCCTTCTAGCCCTGAATTTTTTTTAATACATTATTATTTTTCAATGAAATAAAATTACTCAGTTTAGAGATGGGAAATAAGCGAATTTATATTAAAAGAAATTTAACTGAATATATTTCTAAAATTGTTCGCCATTTATTGTAAATAAATTTAAAAGACACACTGTAAAAAAAGATACTTAAAAATGAGTACCTGAACTTACTGTTTTTCTTTGAGTACAATTGCATCGTAAATGAGCGATGACGTACTCAAATTTAAGTAACTTTACTTTCTTAAAAAGGAGAAATGAGATTTATAATTGATAATCTTTGTTTTAGTTTAACAAAGCGACCTGACAAATTTAAAATAGTTGTTTAGAAGAACGTTTTCCACATTATTTGGTGTCGATTGCTTAAATGTAAAGTGAGTTATTACAACTCAGTTATTTTACTTCTCATTCTTTTGGCACACCTTTTTAACACTTATTCTGTTTATAACTTCTCCAAATTGCCCTAGTAGTTTAACGGGTAAAGCTCTAGACTGAGGTGCTTGAGGATCTGGGTTTGATTTCCGGTAAGTCTTGGTTGTAATTGTCAATATTTATTGAAAGCGATTGATGAAAGCAGCCTATGTAGAATATCATCTGTTCTTTTATTCGTTTTTAATCATTGTATTCATTTTTGAGTACATATCTTTTTCAAAATTAAAACATATATTCGAAGCCATGATCAGTATCAAATGTACTCAAAAATGAGTACATTTTCTTATTTTCGAGTACCTATTTTTTTAAGTGCATGCGAAGAAATATTATAGTAAGAATACTTACGAAATATCTTATCTTTATTCAGACGAAATTGTAATTCGAATCCTATTACTAAAATCCTAATTCTACAATCAGCTCAAAGATATTAGCTCAAAGATGATATACATTTATATAATAAATAATCTTATAATAAAATAATCTTACTAAAAGACTTTAACCTATATATCAATAGTTTCATAACTATTAATAGAATTGTAATAGAAGATTTAATAAAATACTTATTAACAAATTCTAATTCAACATATGAATATTTATACCACCAGAAAGTTTAACGGCTTGTTCAATGAATATTACCTTTATTATTTGAATGACTATTAACTTATTTATTGTTTAAATATATATGAATCGTATACTCTTATTTTCTTTAACTTTAATATTTTTGTTATTTTTGATGAATTTATTCATTTTTAATACAAATTAAATTTTTTATGTAGAACATTGAAGCAAAATTAGAATAAAACTATTTTATAGTAATTGTTATTAAAACTCGTTTTTAACTATAATATATAAACTATTTCACTTGACTTTTTAAGTATATCCCAAATGGTTATATATGGTTATAGATTCAATTTCTTTCAAAAGATTATTATTATATTATTACCATGGGATTATGCTTAAATAAAATCGGAATACATGCTCTCTTAATCATTTAGAGCTAAGCCTAAGAAAAGATTTTTGAAATCGCATTTTAAAGTATTAAAGTCAAATGCGTACTTACTCTCTTCATATATTGAGAATATTTAAATTTCCCTAGAGTTCTTTTCAATAGGGAATAGTCAATTGCATGGTATAGTAGTAACTATTATTTAATACTACTCCAATGCCTGTAGGTTGTTCCTTGGAACTAAATATATTTTAAACAATACGAATTGTTTTGGTTTTTACGAATTTATATGCATAAAATGTGTTATGTATTTTTTAAATAGCGATATGAAATCATTATTTAAGCTAACTCGTATTATTTGTATTCTATACATATAAAAAAAAGGTTTGTTTCAAGCACATTTATAAGCTCAAACCAATTTTACTTATTGTTTTGCATCTTATATTTATCCTATATGAAACATACAGAAAAGAAAGTATTTTGGTTGGGATAAAAAGTATAATTGGTGTTTCTACTCGTTTTAAATCCAACTGAGTTCAAAACTTTAAGTTTTAAAAATTTGTTTATATATATCTGTAGATATAGTACCTCAAAAACAGATACTACGATGCCAGACTAATTTAGAATACAAGTTATTAATTTTACTTATGTGGGATGCGACAGCGACAAAATAGAACGTTAAAAAAATGGACTGTCATTGTTTGAATATGTGTTTTTAGAAACTATTTACATGACAGCTAAAGGTTTTCTTCAAAACTGTAACGTGTTTCTAGGTCATCTAACAATACAATGAAATATTAGGAGTTTAAAACAACTTAATATTAGGAGTTTAAAACAACTTAAAATTAATACTTTAAAAACTTTTAAAGTCCTTACTTACCACATAAACTTTTTTTCATAAATTTTGACTTATTGAATAAAATATTTAATGTATGTTATTTAAATTTATATCAGAGAACAATATTCCACACCAAAATTCCGTAATTGTTTGTATTTTTTTCGACGTTTAAACTTTTTCAATTTTGTAAGCTTTTTTTTAAACGCTAAAGCTTTTTTTAATAGTTTTTATTTTTTCATATGTACGTTTTTTCTCAGATCATTTGAATTATATTATTATTTTTTACTACATAAGAATTTATTACTACATAAGAATTGGCATTAAAATTTTGTATACTGAATGTATTTGATTTTAATATAAAGAGTTATTTATAATATCGCAATTTGTTTTCGTAAAATTCGATTAGACCTAATTCACATGCTAATTTATAATATACACATATTTTACAATATGTTTTAAAAATTTTACATTTCTTCAATAGTAATTAAAAAAAAACTAATATCAAGGAAAAGGAAACACTGAGAAAAAAATTGAATGTTTTCGTTTTGAAAAGTATTCCTGTCAATCCAGAATAAAATCTCAAATAACTCATTCAAAAACATTGGAACAATTCTAGAAATTTGCAAGCATATTTAGAAGATTCCAAACTATAATTTTAGCAACAAATCGTGAATATTACATTTTTTTTAAGTAAATATTTCGTCTTTTTTAATGGTAGCTTTGTTCTCTTAAAAGAAATGCACTCGCTCATTTAGGATTCTTTGAAGTACACTGTTAAAAATTATTATGACCTTCCACCAAAATTTGGAACCCATTTAGATGCAACTAACATTTGGTGCTTAGTTTCGCTATTTTACGCTGCTACCACGGATTAGTGGTGAAATGTTGCACCAAAACCGATAACGTTGCATAAAACTCAAAATTCGAGTTTTCTTAGTATTTTAGTAGTAGTATCTTTGCAGCCAATCTGGCAGCCCAACGAACGCAAGATCACAATTTTTTTCTTCTTTTCTTTGTCAAGTCTACCGATCGGACGAGAACTAGGAATCCTCTGATTCATAACAGAACGCCTTTATCCACTGGGCAACTTGTTCGTCGTTGTCTTTCTTGGAGGGGATTGATTCCCCGGCTTGTTGATGTAGTGACAGATAAAATTTCGGTTGCAGTTAAAGAGGTTGAACCAATTATCGGTGAAACCTTCGCTTTTTTACGATAAAGGATTTTTGGTTCAACCAATAATATGGTGGTTCAACCAATAATTCATAATATGGCGTAACTTGCTGCAGACCTCTGTTTTGCACCAAGATATGGTATATAGTTCAACTGAAGTTTTTAACAGAGTGTTATTGAGTAAAAAATGACAATACTTGCACATAAGATTACATTGAGATATATGTCATTTTAAAATGGGTGTCATTTTAAAATGACATATATTCTTCATTATTGACAGCATTCACAATAGATTAACACTTACACTCTGTTCTATACATGATTAGTTAGTATTCCAAATTATGTCTGAAGTAATAATTATAAAACACGAAACAGCAGCTATCCATGAGAATATTATAACTGTTAACAAATAAAATAAGGTACTTTTTCCAACTTTTCTCGAATTTCAAAAGTCGATCAAAGTGTTGCATGTTTTTCGAAGCTCAAAGCGAGCCGAAATAACTTAAATTGAAATGGATTTTCAATCGATCGGACGAAACACACGTAAAGCAATTTTCCCCCAAATAAATTTCCTTAAATTGAAATGCTTTCGGGAACTTTTACTAATCGATCAAAAAAGCTGTAAAATATACTTGTAATAGTTATATACCAGCTGCGGTTTCTGTTCTACGCACAAAATAATCAGAATCAGGCCCTGAAGATTACCCAGGGCATGATTTTGAAATATTCAATGCTATTTGCATAGCATCACTGTCCCTCAGTCTTCTTTTGCATAAATGATCCCGCATACGGAAAATCACTGCATATTAAAGTTAGTACACACATCCAAATAGTAATGTCAATAAGATATTATAGGGGTTGCATAAACGTTTAAAACATTGTTGAAACAATTCATATTATTTTTAAGAATAGGCTATTTTAATGCGCATTTAAATAAGAGTTTAGGTCCTTAGACCTGTTTGTAACGTGTCTTATGGAAAATTAATATAGTATAATGATTAGAGCAGAAAAAAATACTTTTATGGTTGTTTGGATGATCTGGAAACACTTTTTCAATACTATTTCACGTCAAAACGACAAATATTGTTTGTTTAATAGTTAGATAGATATCTAATAGTGACGTTTGGAGATTTTGGATAGGGCATGCGTGGCCTGGTTGGAAGAGTGTTGAGGTTGTAATCGAAGGGTATAGAACTCAATCCTTGTCATAGGCTAGACTTTCACTAACACAATTAAATTACAACTTTTAATCAACTGAGTAACTAAAAAAATCACACTGCTAGTACTGTTGATAATTTAATTTCATCCAACTCACGGCTTTCAAGCCCAGATTTCTCCATCGACAAAGTGAAGCTAAAAATTTGCCAGACTTGCTTTACAGCAATCCATTCAAAATTGACAAATTGTCTATTATTTGCCAAATCTGTTAGCGCAGTAGCGAACGAAATTATGTTTTGTCCAATTAAAAAGTTGCTCAGAGAGAGGATATAATTTGAGTTTTCCAGCATTTTCGATTGTTTCCAGTGCTTAGCGAGCCTTACAACAAAACATATCTGACTAGATCGCTGGTGCACATTATATCTGGCCCAAATATTCTCATTTTGCTCGAGGTGTGGACGTTTAGACGCGCTTGTGCCACCTCATTTCTTGTCCTCGTCATTTGAGAATGCTTAAAATTTACGAGGAAATGTTCACTGGTCTTTTCTTCGGAATGTATCCCGATCCGTCACCAACATCTCATTGTACAGCTTTAGTGCTAGTTTGTGGATTGCATGTGTTGAAAACTAGTTAAACGTAGGGACTTGTTAATACGTAAGTCTCATTGGAAAAACAAATATTCCAAAGGTTATTATTGTAAATAATTATCCGTCCAACAATGTACTAATTCTGGAAATGTATTGTAGAGTCGAAAACTCTTTCGGTAATAAATCTTTAAGGGGATTCTAAGATTAACAATTTTAAAATCTTTATTTTTCTATTAATTGTTTTGAAAGTCTTTTTAATGATTTACGTTATAAATTTTTATTTACAAAAGCTAATTTATATTTTGTAAGGTATAAGATGTTTCTAACTGCATCTTTAAAAACTGCAAAACTGTGTCTATGTTAACTTTTAGATATGGAATATATTTGCATTAAATGAAATTTTTTATGTATTAGTTTACTGACAAGAAGATATAAATTTTCTTTGGGCAGCATACAATATACCATATAATTTTTTAATGTAGTAATTGGACCGTATATAGGAATATATTTTTCACTTAAAACTTCAAAAAAATGTCCCGTACCAGCCGCTACAAATAAAATGTTAAGATAAGGCTTATATGAAATAATGGGAAAAATACTGTTTAGAGGAACTAAATAGCACTTTTAAAATCTTGTTTAATACAGCGATCGAAAATAATAGTGGATTGCTTGTTTTACTCTTGCACATGTTTTTATTATTCATACATATTTTTAATCGTTTTCAATTTTGTCTTTGTACATACACATTTTTGTTAAATAGGAACTTGTTAGGGAAAAAATTTAAATTTGAAATGTCAGCAATGGAGATATTTGCTGTCTCTTACCTTATGATTTTCTACCAAAAAGGTATTCATTTAAAAAAATTATGCTATACCATGGTGGGCCGAATGCAGTAAATAATTATCTTTAAGAATAACGTTCCATTCTGTGTGTGCACTGTTAAAAATTATTACGACCTTTCACCAAAATTTGGTACCCATTTAGCTGGAACCAACATTTGATGCTTAGTTTCACCATTTTACGGTGCTAACACGGATACCATTTAGTGGTGAAACGTTGCACTAAAACTCATAACATTGCCCATAAAACTCAAAATTCGAGTTTTTTTTTAGTAGTATGTTTATTTTTTTAAGAGTATTTTAAGAGGAAGCTGGCAACCTCCGATTACAAGATCAAAACTCTTTTACTCTTCTTTGTCAAGTCCACCGATCGAGCTCGAATTAGGAATCATTTGATTCATAGCTGAACGCCTTTATCTACTGGGCCACGGAAGCCCTTTTGCGTCGTTGTCTTTCTTCGGGGGATTCTCCGGCTTGTTGATGTAGCGACAGCGAAATTCGGTTGCAGTTAAATAGATTGAACTAATTATCGGTGAAACCACCGTTTTTTTCCGATAAAGGATTTTTTGTACAACCTAGATTCCATCATCATATGGTGTAGTTTGCTGCAGACCTCTGTTTTGCACCAATATATAGTACATCGTTGAACTGAATTTTTAACAGTGTATAAAAACGCTTCAATTCTTATTACGTTGTTCTTATTACAATATTCGCTACGAACCAACACCATTTCACACAAAAGGACATCAAACATCAGGATTTTAATCATTTAAATAATCACAATCTCCCATTGTCTTGCTCGACAGGATAAACTGATGAACGATATTTGAAACTGGGAATCCTAAACGTGACACTTGCATACTGTCCCGTCGCATTATTAGGACGCAAATGCAGTCACACTCTTCCATTCTTAACGCTTCGGAATGGAACGGAAATATCCGTTGGGACTTCAAAAGCTGTCACGGTCCTAATCGAATCAGTAAGAGGACCGGGCATTTTGCCACTTCAAAGGACATGTGGGTGAGGTTAAGATAATTTTATCACCAGAATACTTGAAACATTTTCGAAAATGACGGTTAAAGATGGCCTTAATCCTTAGGGTCGGTTTCAATGGCTATTTTGGAGTATGCTTTGGGGATCAATTGTTGTAGGAATGGTAGGTAGTGTTATATATTGAGCAACCTGGGCATTATATTTTTTGAAGATTTTGTTTCAATAAATGTTGTTGATTGTTTTACTGATGTTTCTTACGGTGACTGCACTGTAAGAAAAAGGGCTTAAAAATGAGTACATTGTGTACAATTGAATCGTAAATGAGCAATGACGTCGTACTCAAATTTAAGTAATCGTACTTTCGCAAAAATGATTAGTGTGATTTAATATTGCTAATCTCAGCTTATAATAATACCTTAATAAAACATGACAAACTTAAAATAGTTGTTCAAAAAATGGATTTACACATTATTTGATGTCGATTGCTTAAATGGAAACTGAGTTATTACAACTCGATTATCTTACTTCCCACTTCCCATTATTTTGGCACACCTTTTTCACATTACTTACGTTTATAAATTCTTCACGTCACCCTGGAAGTTTAACGGATAAGACTCTGTACAGCGGTGCCTGCAGATGTGGGTTCGATTCTCGGTAAGTCTTTGTTGTAATTGTCGGTATTTATTGAAAGTGGTTTATGAAGGCAGTCCATGTAGGTTAGATTCTGCTCGTTTTTATTAATTTTTATTCATTGTACTCATTTTTATGTACATGTTGTTTTCAAAATTGAAAAACTTATGTTTTCTGAGCCATGATTAGCATCAAACGTATTCAAAAATGAGTACATTTTACTTTTGTTTGAATACCTATCTTTAACAGTGTAGTTCTTGGATATAGTGAATAGTGTCTAAAAACGGAAATGATTGTAGTAAGTTAATCGACATTGCCATATGTGCTACCACCATAAAATTAAAAATGGTGCCCATATGGCATATCTTTTATTCTTGATTTGTTTTTTAAAAAAAATTAAATTTATTAACATTTGTCGAAATTTATAAAATAAATCAATTTTCCTATGATTTTCGTTTGTGAGTTGCATATAACTCACGGAGCGGTCGGTGGCAGCTCAGCGGTAAATTCTGTGCTTGGAGTTGCATTTAACTCATGAAACCTCTGGGCCAAAAAATAAGTTAGTTAAATACAAGTCATATGGCAGCGAATGTGTTACATTATTAATCAAATTATACTTGTCATTCAATGTAATATGAACATTAAATAAACAAGGTCTTAAATGAAATCCTGCGCTGCAATCGTTAAGCTATAGTCGTTCTTCAAAGAGTTTTTGTGTTCGGCTTATGTTGGTAAAGATCTAAAGAAACGTTTTCAATAATTACATGAATGGATTTGTAAAAAATAATTAGCCTGTTGTGTTCTTTCAGTAACAAGAGCACATTTAAATTTAAATAAAGAAATATTTAAATATTAAATGCAAGTTTAAAATGTATATATACAGGGTAAACTTCACAGGTGCATAGTGCATATGTAATTAAAAAACTGATGTGTAAGATACCTTTTTTTTAAAATTCTTTCAAAAATCACATTTGGTATAGGTTGTCAAGTTTTAAAAAGGTAATAAGATTCCTGCTACCTTTGTCAAATTCGTCCCCCCATACCAGATTATAGACCACACAAAAAAAATATCCAAAAGCAGAATTTTGAGTCACATTTATGCAGTAGTTTTAAAATAATATTACGTAGTTGACATTGGTAAAATATAGAGAAAGATGCTTACTATCAAGTTGATTTTGAAAGAGGATCTAACAGATTTTTAAATTTGATTAAAAAAAAAACTGTCAAAGTAGTACTTAAATATAATATTGACGGAACACTAAAACTAAAAAAAATATTTTTTTTACACATTGTAAAGATACTTATTTTCACAGATTGTAAGGATACTTTTATGCAGGTATGTTGCCTGAATATAACGCTAAAACAAGTAAAATTTTGAAATGATTTAGCATTAAACCTCCTTGCCTGTGTTATAAAACTTAAAAGTTATGGTTATTTTTTTTTAGAAATACCTTTTAAATAGTTACTTATTGATTATGAAATATATATAATTTTTGACAGAAACAATCTATTTATTTTTGTCAAACTTAATATTAAGTCTTCATGTGACATTATAAATGGCTTGTTACATAATTCAATTGTAAGGTTGAAATTGATCTTCAAATAGAAGATTAAAAATGAATGTAATTTATCTATCGAAAGGATCCTTTGGAAATATTATCTTTAGCAATCAATGTCCTTAGATCAATATTATGAAAAATGATGACTAGATGCACGACTGGTAAAAGGAAAAGTAACTGATATAGTTAGTTAAAATGATATTCAGGTGACTTTAAAAGAGTTAGTATTTTATAAAAGTTACTATAAAAAAAATATTTCAAATATATCACAATCCAAGTTTTAATTGAAAATAATTCAGTTATAAAACGAAATAAAATTTTGTTTAAAAAAGAAGGTCTAGCTTTTGAAAGATCTTCGAAAAAATCTTAGAATTTAATTTAATTTTTTTCTTTACAAATTTCGAGCTAATTTATAACATTTGTTTAATTTTTGAAAATAATTTAAATAATTAATTTTGATAAAGTATAGTACTTTTTAATTTTTTATCAAATAGTCTGCGATATAGTACTTTTTTGCCAAACGCCTTTAGAGAATAAAGTAGATGTAAAGTATAAAACTGATATAAAAATATTCCAATCACACTATGCAAAATATATCAATTTTGGGTAATCCAAAATTGTTGAGTGATAGTCATTGTTGTGGCTGTAACACTTTTACCTATATTAACATAATTAAACATTAATTTTGCCCAATTACTTCACTGAAACTAGGCGACTTATTTGATAGAAGTCGCTTAGCTTCTGTATCAACAAACGAAGTCGTTAAAGTACGAAAATAACGATTTTTTATGTGCAGTTAAACCGCAAAACAATGATCATCATCCGACAATTTTTTACCACTTTGTATATTAACACCTATTACACAAAATTATTTAATAAATACTACCACATAATGTTTTTAAATATTATTCTTGTAAATATAATTTATTATTGATTTTACGATACCAAGTTTGGCGCTGTTAGAACAACTATACCACTTTAATTAGAAAACTATCTTATAAAACTTGTTAACTAGATATAACTAGACCTCCAGAGGACACATCTCAATTTGTAAGATATGCATGAATAATATATGCTTATCTCGTAAATTAATTAGTACCTCAGACTAATGAAAATTTAGTAAGCTTTGTCGAAAGAGACAGTGGAAAGTTTATTATGTCATAAAATTCTGCTGCAAGCTAAAGAAGACTTCCTCTTGGAGGAAGTGTCATTTGAGAGTTGTAACTAGTAGGCCAACTAGGATATTAAACATATTATTATTCTTGTAAATATAATACTGCTATTTTCATATTTCAAGAAAATATCGTTATTTGAACGATGTTCAGAAACAATTTAATAAACTAGATCTAATATAGACACTTTCTACAGGAAATTTAAGTGAAAATAAATTTGAAATACTTCTGAATTATTAATTGAATATTTAATTTTTAACTGTCAGACTTTTGTAATATCTGCTAGATGATTTTTATATATTTCGAAATCGGCCATTTTATTTTACTTGGTGCTTAACGTACCACTAATAAATCGGCGTAACTAACGAGCTATTAGCTAAAGTTTGAAACTCATCACAAAGGAAAGACCGCCAAAGAAACATAAATGCCACAAATATTTTTAATACATAATCTTTTTACTTGTGTCTAAAATGGTTTCTTTTGCCATTCAAATTTTTATAAATTAAAAAAAAAGTGACGTTATTACATCAAAGTATCAAATAAAAGAATATTAATTATTTTCTTTAAATAAAATTGATAATGGTGTTTTGAGTTATTTTATATCGCTATATATACTTTAAACACAATATTTTTCATTGAACAGTTATTTTTTTTAAAAATTCTTTTTAGCATAAATGCTATAAAGCTATAAATGTTCTCTGATATAAACGGTTCAATCATTTTTTTTCTTAATCTTATAATCTTTATTTCTTTATCTTATAATATTTATTTATCTTATAATCTTTATTTTTTATCTTATAATCTTTATTTATTTATCTTATAATCTTTATTTATTTTATCTAATAATCTTTATTTCTTTATCTTATAATCTTTATTTTTTATCTTATAATCTTTATTTCTTTATCTTATATACTTAATCTTATGATTTATTTACCTTATATTTGTTAACATTATAATTTATCTGTATAATTTCAACTATTAAGCGTACAAGCACAGCACTAAACAATGTTTATGAAGGAAATTTCCCGTAATTTTATGTTTTTTTAAATAGAGATCTAAAGAGAAATTGATTAAAAATTCCAAAAGTAGGAAAAATTAAAATTGTTTTTAATACTTTTACCTCAGACTAGCAAAAAAGACCTTAATTTTCATTATGAGCCAAATAATAGGGGAAGTCTTTTAAAAACCTCTGATGATAACTTGGAATGGGACGTTGTTCTTTTGTAAACAAAATTGTAAAAATCTTTTCTTGGCGTCTCGTTTTTTGATTGGGGTACCAACAAATAACAATCAAACTTTTTTTTATAGCTATAGCTTTTTCCATTTTTTCTTCTGTTTAGGTATTAAGTAATTAACTGCTATATAGTAGGCAGATACTTATTTACAACTAGCTGAAGTGTACCCGACGTTGATCAGGCTTTACACAGACTGTTGGCTGAGTTTTTCACCGTGGCGTTATCTGACTTTTTCTTAATAATAAATCATTTCTGCTTTAAAGGGTGTGAAGGAGGATTATTTTATCGTTTTGTCACTAATTTGATCATTTTGCTGTTGTTTTACCATATTTCCTCCATTTTGACATTAGTTTTATCATTTTGACACAATTGTCGCAATTTCGATAATATTTGTTTTACATATATGACCATATTTTTATTCATTTGGCAATATTTTTATTCATTTGGCAATATTTTTATTCATTTGGCAATATTTTTATTCATTTGGCAATATTTTTATTCATTTGGCAATATTTTTATTCATTTAGCAATATTTTTATTCATTTGGCAATATTTTTATTAATTTGGCAATATTTTATTCATTTGGCAGTATTTTTATTCATTTGACGGTATGTTTTATTCTTTTTTGTGATAATTTTATTCATTTGGGGAATTGTTTTTTATTTGGCGTTAAATTAGAAATCTTTATTTACTCACCAGCCAATCAGAAAGCATCATATAGATTAAATTGTTACATTATATTAAAAGGTTACATTGATACAATGATGCAATGTTTTATTGTTACAATATTGAAATATTGCACTGTTAAAGTGGTGGGGAAAAGAGGGATGGGGTGCTTTTCGAATTCTCATGTAGACAGCTTTCCTTTGATTTGAAGGTGAAGTGTGCAAAATTTCATCAAGCTCGTAATAAAACTATTAGATTTGTATACAAAACAACTGTACGGCCACTTTTCTTTATATAGAGATCCTTGATAATAGTTTATAGAGCCTTAGCAACAAGGTAACTTTAGCATTTACAAACCTTACCCTGGCGCTCCATACGAAGGCATCCATCATTCTGAGCTTGTGGTGTATCATTATTTCTCTCGAAGGATCAGAGAAAAGCTTTGAAGCTGAAGTAAACTTTTAAAAAAATGGCGCTTCTGAGCATCAAAAGGGTCAACAACTGTCACCTTCGAATGACTAACAGCCTATGAAACGCCTTCATTGCGGGAACCACGATTGCTCAAATCGATGAATAATGGAGGTGAATAACACAGATACGCATATCCGATTCGAATTTGAGCATCGGAGGGGGAGAGTATCTTCTTTGCCGGCAAAGCTTATGAAATATAGGTCAATGGAAGAGATATTTTTGGACTGTGGAGATATATTTAGAACAAAATGATTTTTTATAGTAGAATGGGGGCTTTTCTGGAGAGTTTGATTGGCATAAATTGTGGAAAATGACGTATGGAAAGTAGATAATACGCAAAAGAGATTTTTTAGAAATAGTTTTTTTAGTACTTTCAGTAATTTTCCATTGCGACTTTTGCATATGTTACAGCAAGATACTTGACTAATTAAGAAAAATATGGAATGATTAATTCATAAGTCAACTTTTATATCAACTAGTAATATTTACGGTAAAAGAGAAAGCTAGAAATGACCTTTTATGACATGAAAAATCTAATACATCATCCAGCATAAAATCTCAAATAACACATTAAAAAACATAGATACAGTTTTAGAATTTTGCAAGCATATTTAGAAGATTCTAAACTATAGTTTAGAAAATAAAAAAAATTGAGAATTTTACAATTTTTTAGGTACTACTGTTTTTTAGGTACTACCTTTAATACTTTAAAATTTTTAGAAACAGTAAACAATTCACAAGCTACAATTTGCTAGAAAATAAAGCAGTTCACTTACTAGAGTCTAAATCTAACCTAACGTGGTTATTTACTATTTAAATTATTTTAATATTTTTATTTCCACTAAAAGCAAAAGAAGAGTGAAAAATATTAAGGAAAAAAAATGATTGACATAATAAATCGTAGAATTATTTCTTCAAAAGAGGTTTATAATTTCAATTTTTATTTTTTATACATCGTTTCATATTTCTTTAAAGCTATTTAATATCTTAGTCAATCATTTTTAAGTAGCTTCTAAATTTTTTTTCTAAGCTTGAATATACAATAAGTGTTAGATAAAATGCAACTAGTTTAAGGTAAGTTATTTGGTACTTTTTATGAAGATTCGATCAAAAATAGCCTAAAAAGGACCCTGATTGTAAATTTTTGTTTGTTTGCATTTATGCAACTGATATTTTTTATATAATTGAAGGTGTAGTGCTAATTAGTGTATTATTTTCTTTGAATACAATTGAGGAGTATAATTTAAAAACTTGCCATGTCCACATCAGCCGTTTTTTAGAATTTAATGGGATAATGATTATTTTTGATAATATAAGTATTGGTACTGCACACCAAATAAAATTTCAAAATAATATACTTTAATTGGAGTTGACAAAATTTAAAGTATAAAAAACTCGATTTGACGAACTTTAAACGAAGGATGATGATTTATGAGTGCTTAGAGTCACAGTATGAGCAACAGCTAAACCGCTGCATTTGTGTATTGTTCAAGAACTACTGTAGTAAACGTGTTTAAAGACAGCTGTAGGAAAGCTGAAACATGGGTTTCAACATGCCTCCCGTTTTCTTCAGCGGCTACTAAACGCTGCTAATTAAATGGCTACAAAAGCGGAAAGAAGAATTTCCATATTAGTAAGGGACAACTGAAGGTATACAGTGCAGCAAATTACAGTAGATTTTAATTAAGGATCCTCTCAAAAGACCTCTGAACGTACTATCCGTCGTACAGTTCAACGTCCAAGAGGAAAAATATAGATTAACAAGACTTGGCTATAGCTCCCCTTCACGATTGGTACAGAGGTACCCATCCGAGGGCTTCATTGGAGTTTAAGGGAGAAAGAAACGAACAGTCCGTCCTAACAAGATTTAATAGTGGACATATGAGGTCACTCTCCTATGACAGGGGATGTAAGACATTCGCCGTGTGCACTAAATGTGAGCAAGTACAAGTTGCACCCGAGCATATTCTGTCTAGCTTGGGGCTGAGTCGTGAAGATCTTGAGAAGAATCCTGCTCTGGTGATTGACTTTCTGAGAGGGAATGCTTTGGTGGACCTAGTCTAGTACATTCTAGATTGCGATAAGTAACAACAACAACACATTTCAACGTATGGGTATGGTCACACTATTTTGACCACTAAGTGTGCTTTGGAGATGATTTGATATATATCGAAATTCCGAAAGTAAAAAAATCATTGTGATTTTTATTTTGCAATTTTTGATTCGAAGATTAATCAATTTGACAATTAATCAATTTTACTATTAATCGAAAGTACAGAAGAACTCAAGTTCGGGTTGACAAAAGTACACTTTTATCTCCAGAAGAATAGAATTGCATTTGTTTATCGACAAATGTTGGCGAGCCTGCATAAAACACAAATCTCGACTTTTCTCGACTTTTGTTGTAAAGAATGATGTCACTAAACTGATACTACTGAACTGTATAAGAAAATGGAAGTCCCTAACAAAGCAATATTTTTGCTTTATAAGCCCTTCATTAAAAATAAGTTGCCAAACCAGACGTTTGGGGAGCGCCCAAGCAGACGGAATGGTTTTGGCTTCAGGAATATGTCATTGTGTCGCTGTGTCGCAAAGGGAAGTTGAGGATGTCATTAAGAAAATTGCATCTTAAAGCAAAATGAATTATTATTCATTTACTTAGAATACGTAAATGCGATTATTTCTTTGTTTTTACTTATTGCTACTGTACTTATTCTACTTATAAAATATAGATATACATCGAAAATATAGATATATTTGAAAAATCAATTAATCAGAAACATCGATTAATCGCAAAATATGGATTATTAGTTGGCGATTAATCGCGATGGCAAAATGTCATCATCGCCCAATCCTACCACTCAGTACTTACTGAACAAATCAAATATTGATATTACGACTTAGTAGAGGAAAAGAGCAGTTTTTGAACATACCAGTCATATGGATGACAGGATTTGGAATAGTGTTGAGTGATATTTGAATAACAGTTAAAATAAAATCATTATTTCAATTTCGGATAATTTAAAATATTATTTTTGAGAAATAACAGTTCTTCAAACCATCTAAAAATTAATTTTTCGAAATTCAATAAAATAAGTTCTTCATACGATCAATAGATGGCGCTGTTTAATTGTAGCAGAAGAACATTTGATAAAATGAACAGGTTAATAAAAGAACATATTAATAAAAGAACTGGTAAAGTTATGAAGACACTGCTCTTTAAAAAGAACGGGAACAAACAGTTGCTTGTCAACGTTGTGAAGAAGGCGGCTTTGGTTGAAACCTGTTCAGCAATAACACATAACATTCCGATTTAGATAGGAATTTTATCAGTTATAACTAACAACCGGTTGATTTGATTCTTTTACCATTATATTCAATATTAACGGATCGATCGAATGATCGATGATCATTAACGGAGTATCGTGGTAGAAATATTACGATAATCAACTTCCAATAATGATCGAAAAATATTCCAATAGCATATATATTACGATAACAGTTTTATTTTAGATTAAAATTTATAATATTCTCGTTCCTTGTCGACTGATGTTTATCGAAGGAATTGCATGCGCAATAACGAACCAAGAGGCCGACAGTTGCGCAGAAAATTCTCACCCCCCTTTAAACATCCCATCTTTTAAACCAGTCGACTGGTCAAGTTTCATAACGGTCGGACGCTCGGACAAAAAGTTTTTTTTTGAAATCGAATAGGTTATTTTTTTGAACATGTTATATGTTAGTGAACAGATAATTTGACAAGAAAACGGGAACAAGTTTTTTTCTTCAAAAGAACTGGTTGTTTCTTGGTGAAGGTTTTCCTTACCTCGTGTGAAGGTTAGAAGTTTAGTTATAGGTGGGGGGGGGGGGGGGGGAGGGGGTGAGGGGGGGAATGACGGAAGGAGAGGAGTTGTTAATCTCGACGTTTGGGGTTGAGTGTGGTGAATCATCTCGAGCTCGGGTGTTTATGTTGGAGAAATTTTTCGGCAAACTAATTATTTAGTGGGTGGGAGCTTGAGTATTTCGTAATCGGGTTTGGCGGGGAAATTACGTGGATGGAAATACGATTGAGCGAGGATTTTTAAGTGCAGGTAAGTCATGCTTTTACGTTAAAGTTGGTTTGTTGTTGCCAAATTGTCGGGCGTTTTAAACGTTTAAAAGAAATATTCGCATTGTTTGAAGCGTTAATATTTTCGAATTATTTGAAATAGTCGTTTACATACCTTATTTGAATGCATTGAATATAATTTGGGGTAAATAATTCAAGCAATTTTTTTGACACAATGTAAAGATCTTTAAAAGTTTGCTAAAGACTAATAGAACCAACAGCAAATATAAAAATTAATTTAATTGTAATTATATAAGTTATTTAAATATTGCCGAGTGAAAAAAATCCGATATTAATTTTTTAAAAGATTGTTCAGGGCTATGTCAAAATTTTAATTTAATGTTATTTTGTAATTTATGTATATATTTTCATACTTTTTCTTAATACTTTAACCATACTTATATAACATTTATTAAAAATAGAGCATGAAACAATGTTCTATAAGACGAGTTTTTATCTTATGAAACAATGTTCTTAAAATCATATTATGTTGTACTTTTACAGAGCAATTTGACATGAAATTTTGTTTGTGAGTAATTTGAATATTTTTCTTGTCCCCAACTTTCTCTGAAATAATACCTAAATAACGGTTAAAAGTAACTGTTATTTTTCAGTAATATCGTAATAACTACTGTTATTTCAGAATAACTGTTAAGCTCATCCCTAATTTGGAACAATTTCTATTATTATCTACTCAATTTGGATAGGATGCTGCCAGTTATTTAACTGAAACATTATTTTATTGCATTATAAGTAGTTTTGGAATATTAAAAACATGTTCTTCTCAAAATATAATATGTAGGACACCCAAGTTTCGGAAATTTACTACTTAATTGATCGGTCTACATAGTATACAAATTAATTTAAAGAAAATTAGTGGTTTTTCTTCTATTAGAATTGTTGCAATGCAAAAAAAGTTTTAAATTTAAAAGAAATTAAAAAAATATTTAAAATTATTTATTGAAAAATTATTTAAGTTATTTATTTAAATTAAAATTATTTATTGAAAAATTATTTAAGTTATTTATTTAAATTAAAATTATTTATTGAAAAATTATTTAAATTATTTATTTAAATTAAAATTATTTATTTAAATTAAAATTATTTATTGAAAAATTATTTAAATTATTTATTTAAATTAAAATTATTTATTTAAATTAAAATTATTTATTTAAATTAAAATTATTTATTTAAATTAAAATTATTTATTTAAATTAAAATTATTTATTGAAAAATTATTTAAATTATTTATTTAAATTAAAATTATTTATTTAAATTAAAATTATTTATTTAAATTAAAATTATTTATTTAAATTAAAATTATTTATTTAAATTAAAATTATTTATTTAAATTAAAATTATTTATTTAAATTAAAATTATTTATTTAAATTAAAATTATTTATTGAAAAATTATTTAAATTATTTATTTAAATTAAAATTATTTATTGAAAAATTATTTAAATTATTTATTTAAATTAAAATTATTTATTTAAATTAAAATTATTTATTTAAATTAAAATTATTTATTTAAATTAAAATTATTTATTTAAATTAAAATTATTTATTTAAATTAAAATTATTTATTTAAATTAAAATTATTTATTAAAATTAAAATTATTTATTTAAATTAAAATTATTTATTTAAATTAAAATTATTTATTTAAATTAAAATTATTTATTTAAATTAAAATTATTTATTTAAATTAAAATTATTTATTTAAATTAAAATTATTTATTTAAATTAAAATTATTTATTTAAATTAAAATTATTTATTAAAATTAAAATTATTTATTTAAATTAAAATTATTTATTTAAATTAAAATTATTTATTTAAATTAAAATTATTTATTTAAATTAAAATTATTTATTTAAATTAAAATTATTTATTGAAATATTATTTAAATTATTTATTCAAATTATTTTTTTTAATTAAAATTATTTATTGAAAAATTATTTAAATTATTTATTTAAATTAAAATTATTTATTGAAAAAAATATTCAAATTATTTATTTAAATTAAAATTATTTATTGAACAATTATTTCAATTATTTATTAAAATTCGAATTATTTATTTATTTAAATTAAAATTATTAATTGAAAATTATTCAAAATATTTATTGAAAAAATATTAAAATTATTTATTGAAATTAAAATATTTTTAAGTTATTTAAAGGGTGATTATAATTAAAATATCTCTGTTTAGAAGAGAAAAAACAGCAATGATAATAACTCTAAATTTTTGAGGTATGCATTTCAGATTATTGGGAAACGAACGACGCGGAAAAAAATAGTTCTAAAATTGACAATAGGGGAAAAGATGGTGCTGCGAACAGTCCCTAGCAAAAAATATAATTAGATGAAATAGTTTGGCAGTCTGGAGGCATATTAATTGCGAATTATAAGTTATGTAAGCTTACGATTGGCACTGGCAATATTCATTCCGGACCAGTAGTTCCCAACCCATGGCCTGCAGACCACTGATGGTCCGTGAGAGGGTCTAAAGTGGTCCGTGGTGCATTTATCCACTCAAGACGTTTTCATGTTCCTCTTTTTTAAAATAAATAATAACGCATTGTTTTAGAATGTGTTCTTTTCGTATTAAAAATATATAAATAAGAAATCCTAACTTAAAGAAATACAATTTTATGAATTAAAATTCTGCTTTTACACTTTTATAAGTTTGTATTATTTCTTTCTCCTTGTAGCTTTGAAAATATATATTTTGTTTTGCTGTATTTTTTAAAAGTATACTGTATCACCCAATAATTTTACTCTTGATGAAACGTATACAGTCTAAAATGTAATTTTTATTATTTCATAATTATGATAAATACATTGTTGAAAAAACAAAAAAACTGCTGCCGTATAACAACAACCTATTCAACAGCTGAATTATGTTTCTGCTAGAGACTGTTCGTAGCTCTATATTCCCCTATCGGTGATTTCTGGAACTAATTTTTTATGTCATCGTTTTTCATATGTTCAAAAATGCTTATCCCGAAAATTTGGCATTCGTACGATCACTGGTTTTTTCTCCACAGGTCTCTGCACAGGGGTACTTGAATTATAACCACCAAGTAGATAGAATGATTTTTAGCTTTTTCGATATATTACTATTTACAACTGTAAAATTCTAACAATTTTTAGCTTGTCTTCTTAGCATTTATTGCATACAAAATGCATGTCTGTCAAAAAGACACTTTTTGGATATCCTTGTTAAAAAGAACATATTATTTTCTTTTATATCCCTACTGGAGAAAACTCCTCCTTGTTGACAGTTTTTTCTAACATAGCCAGGTTTACTTTATTTTTACATATTTTATTTAAAACTGGTATAGTGAATATACCTTTTAAACTGTTAAGTAGGTATGAATTCAATTTCCAAACAATCAAAGCTTGCCCATATCTCTTCATCCCAGTTGAGGCGACGATGGCTCGCTAATCAAGCGCTTTCTCATAACAGGTCACCATTTACCTCGACGTGTTACGGACGAATGCTGCCATTTCAACATCCAGCTGAGCAAATGCGATTGTAAAATGGATCATTTAACGGACAGCTGCAGGCGTTTCACAGGAAGAATTTTAATGTGTTATAGTAATTGTGATAAAGGTATCCCCCTATTACAATGTGAATCCTTTAACGCAGAATTCATCAATTATTCTGCATGTTTGATGTTGCCAGCAGTGTCGTAGCAGCTAATCCCTTTCGAGCATTGATGTCGTCATTCCACTGCGAAGCTTAGCATTAACTTAAGTCAGTTTGCCCCTAAAGTAATAAGATCACACCCCTTCACCTTAATTCTCCCATTAACTATTTTAATGTTAATGTTAACCTATTGTAACACAGCACCTTTAGTTACATTTTATGTGTATTTGATTATTGCCACCAACAGAAACAATATATATATATATATATATATATATATATATATATATATATATATATATATATATATATATATATATATATATATATATATATATATATATATATATATATATATATATATATATATATATATATATATATATATATCATTAAAACATTGTTAATTCAAATACATTTTCTAAATTTGAATTTTGTTAAATTTGGATTTATATATGAGTAGGTGAGCGCAAGAATGGCCCAGTTCCCAAATATACTTTACAAAGAAAACGGAGCTTGAATATTTTTGAAAATTTAGTTAATTTGGTTTTAGTTAATTTGAGTTAATTTGTGTAGAACATATGTAATCTGTTATTGTTATTATCCATTAAAACCGCCAGTAATGTGATATTACTGATTTTTTTTTTTGATTTTGAATAGCGTTCAAGTCAAAAACGAACTATGAACGCTTTTAGCGGAAATTACGGGAAAATGGATTAGACCGATATTGCTTCAGTAAATCCGTATAATAAAGTTTAGTATCATAAAATGAGTTTAAAAAAAATGTGGGTTGGGGTATTTTTGCGCTCATTTACTCATATTTTATTTTCATTCATACATTTTTGTTTAGAAATACTATACTTTCTTTTCACAAAATATGAACAGAATATTCAATCGCATTTAAATTGAAATGCAATGGTTCTGTTTTTGAAACGTTTAGCTAATAATAAAGTTGTATAAACAATAAAAATAAGATAACCAGAGACATAAAAGTTTTATTACAAATTTTTTAAATGAAAGTTTGAATGTATTTTTTAAATATTTACAAACATGCTATATTTTCAAAATTCTACATATCTAAACATTTCATAGAATTCAAAGTATTTGTTTTAAAGTATTTACTATATTCACACATAGAAATTTGATAGCAAATTCTAAAGCGCAGAGCACCATTATTTAAATTCATGCATACACTAGAAATAAAGCACATAAAACTATAAAATTGAGACAGAGGCAATTGAAGGGATTTTTAGTTTAAATGTAATTTGTAAAAAGCGTATCTAAATTAAATGGTATAATCAAAAATATAGTAACGGATAACCTGGAATATTTCAGCACTAAATTTTAACATAATAAAAATTACACTTCTTTATTGATAAATGTAATTTATTGAACTGAATTAAAATTTTAATCAAAAACAAAATTATCGGAAAAATAATATTTAAAAATTATTATTTATGAATTTATATAGTCGGGAATGCTATTAAATATTATGATTGAAAAAAGAATTTGAATTAAAGTAAACAAATAATATTCAGTTGATTAATATACATACAAAAAGTAATAATAATTAAATGATACACAGAAACTAATAATTAATAATAAAAAAATATTCTTGTTTTATTTAAAAATATTTAATTGAAATAAACTTTTAAAAGTATTTATCATGTCTTTTTCATTTATTCTGCGTATAAAAATAAAGTTCGTTTTAAAATGCTCGTACAATGTTTCAATAAGTATTAAAAATGAAAATAACAAATTCTAAACTATCAAATTTAGTTTATATTTTCTAAAACAACTTTCAATGTTTAGAAAGACAATTATTTAATATGATTTCTTCCGCGTTAACTCTGATTCAATTATAAAACAATAAAATTAAAATGGAAATATTAACAATAGAGCTAAATATCAAATAGATCTACACAAAAAGAAGTCATAAAATATTAATTTATCTTCGAGGAAAAGAATCTTCAAATCGGCACGGCAGAGGACAATTTCCATTTGGCTTCATCACTTGAGTTACAGATTGCTACTCCAGCTTTATAAATCGAACCACAACATCAAGAACAGATGCTGGAAGGTGACATTGATCTATTTAATCATAACCTTAACGAGCGCCATGATGTTTGCACTTACCAAGGCTGCTACTGAAACGAATATATTTCACATGAAAACTTATAAAGGATTTAGAGGACTGTTATTTTAATCCTTCCTCCGCCAATGTTACTTTAAAGCCTCACTGATTTTAAACGATCATATCTTCTTGGATTAACTAGTTTATAACGAATTTTTTAGTACACAATTCTGGTAACACTGTTTCTTCGATATTTGGTACCTAGTGGTTTAGGTTAGTGCTTCTTAATTTGTAAGTAATAGAAAAAAAAATTGAAGGGTTGCTTTATTTCGACTAGAAATTTCATTCTTACATGATTGTCGAATCTCTAAAAAAAGAACAAAAGACCCGGGAACTCATTAGACATGGAATACACAATTGTTTTTAAAACTTGATGGTTATTATTCATTATTCAATTGTTGATTAAATTCAACTGTTGGGAATTGTATGGAGAAATATTTTTTTAATGGTGATTTTTGTTAAAATATGCAATTATTTGACCATTTTTGCTAATAATGTAAATATTATTTAGCGCGACTAATTTAATTAAGCCTGATGGTTTAAAAATAAAATTGTATGCTTTAAAAATTTCTCCAATGATTCTTTAATTGATTTTAAAGCAATAACTTTTTATGATCAAAAAATTATTAATTAATCGATTATTATCAATCGAAAAATTATGTGATAGAAAAACTCTAAAAAAACATCGTATTTAGATATTTGAAACTAAATTTAGAAGATTTTTTTCTTCTTTACTACGATAAATAGTTGGGATTGAAAGGAGTTATGCTTAAATTTGAAAAAATATCTTCTTATGTTTAGTGTTTTGTTGACAATGCAGTCTTTTTAGAAGAAGACGCAGTTTTCCCATCTTTTAAAAACACCATGTATCAGGAAACCCCATCAGTACTCAATGATAATTTTTGTCTTATATTATCTTCCTAAGAAAGTTTAAATATTAAAAAAAAAATTGCAAAGCTGTATCGCTGAAAAGCATATTAAAATTAATATTCATGTGCGTTGCAAATTGTAAACTTATGAATGTTCAAATTTATTCCGAATAGTTTATTTTCAGCGTGTTTTCAGTATAATTTATTTAAAAGAATTATAAATAATAGTGCAATTTTTAGCGTTTGTTTCATTTAGTGAATAGTAGTAAGGTAATTATTTTCATCTTAGCAATATTATTAAATAATAACTAAAATATTTTTTATTAAAATTATAAAACGTTTTTTAATGAAAGAGAAAAGTTCCTCGGTAAAAAGCTGAAGCAACAGTCAATGCGTTTGCTGCAAATATTTTAATTTAATGGTAACTAATTAATTTCGACTTATAGTTTATTAAAAATATTTAACATGCAGAAAATTTTAACTTATTTATATGATGTAAATTTGTTTTTTTATGGACAATTTTAGTGTACTAATTATACACTTTAAAATTAACTCAATTTGTTTTCTTATCGTTGGCTTTTTAGTTACTATAAAGTATGTCTGTAAGGAAAATTTCAAATGAAAAATAATAATCGTTTATTTAAAACAATGTTTTTTTTTTAAAATTTAATTTTCTTCACTTTTTCAGATCATTTTCTTATGATGAAATATTATGTAGATATGAAGATATGATAAATTTCTGAAAAATAAGGATAATTGTTGTTCGTAAGTGAATTATTCTTCACTCTTGATAATCATTTTTTAATTTTGAATTTAACAAACTTAATTAAAGATTTAAATGGGGTAAGGTTGGCGAAGAAATTGATTGCTGGAATGGTTTGAAATAAAATAAAAGTCTGTTTCATAAATATTATCCTCTATTAGTATAATAAATAATTTATTAGTTTTAAAATGCATTTGCCGATAAAAAAACATCTCTAATTAAAATGTGTGTTGATAAATATGGACTTCGAATTTCTGGATAAATTTAACTATAAGCAGGTTTAAGAAAATGATCAAACATATACGAATGGAAGTGAAGAAGTACGTTAAAAAATGTTCATTCAGAAGACACAGAAGTTCTGATATTTCAATAAATATTTTTGAGTAAAAAACAATCTTTCACGGATTGATAGTCAATAAATACTGCATGAATGGTATATTTATAGTGAAAACAATGTTAGAATGTTTATCTACAGAAAAGTTTCTTCATCCTGCTTCTCCCTATCGATAATCGACGAGATTCTGGCCACCTGCGACGGCGGAACAGCTGTCACCAGATTCATGTGCACTCTGGACGACGTCGAGGCAGACAAGAAAGACGTGTCCTTTCTGTGACTGGACATGGACCACTGACTGGGCTTGAAGGCGTTCATGAAATTGCTGCAGCACTTCTTGATCTTGGTGTTCTTGGACTGGAACACCAAGTAGATGTACGGGTTGACGGCACTGTTGCCGGCCGATATCACCCCGCCCAGAGCACTGAACGTCTCGTTCAGAATATCGGCGTAACCGATGGAAATGATGATCTCTTGCGCGATGTACGGAAGGCTGGAGATGAGGAAGCAGCACAATATGGTGTTGGTCATCCTCAAAGTTTTGATCCTGGCCTTTGGCAGCGAAGACGCAGTCTGTTGATTGGCTGAGAATACAGAAGAACGTGTGCTTATTTCCCTTACTATTATGATGTACAGTATCGATAAGAGTACGAAAGGGACGATGAACACGCTTATGAACACGCACATCAGGTAGACTTGTCGCCACATTTGACTCTCGGGCGTGGTGTAGAACTTCGAAACGCATTTCGTGGCGTCGTCGGAGATCTGGACCGCGTGGAATACGATGAAGCAGGGGAGGGAAGGTATGAGGGCGGTGGTCCATGCTCCAATTGCGTACCACTTAGGTTCTGGGGAAAACGAAAACGGTTTCACTATGGCGCTGTAGCGATCTAAAGCGATGGCCACCACCATGAAGGTCGACGCGCAAAGCGAGTAAGTCTGGGTGAACTTGAAGAACTTGCAGAAGAAATCGCCGGCTATCCACTGCTGGTCCAACAGCTCCCAGATGAGTTGGGACAGCATTGATCCAAAAGTAACGAATAAATCGGCAGCTGCCAAATTCAGGAACATGACCTTGGACTTGGGGAATCTTCCTCGACGTAAAGGTAGCAGCTGGCGAACAACAATGGTGTTCCCTATCAGCGAAACCACAAACATGATGGCTAAAGTCCACACTCGAATGGCTCTTTGATACTCTGGTCCAAAATTGTAAGGAGGGACTTCCACGGTATCTGAATTGGTGAACGTTATTGGTTGCCGTATCCCTTGGGTGGTGTTGATGAAATCTTCCAGCATATTTTTCATGTGATTGCTGTTTTTAATTTCTATTTCCATAGTTTATTTATTGAACATTTATGTAAACTGTATACTTATGCAGTGAAATGGACAATGATCTAAAGGTTACTATTAATATGTAAAACCATTAAAACTTTATTGTTTAGTTATTTTTAATGTTTGTTATAATTAACTATTGAGGTTACCAATTTTCATATGTAAACATCTCAGGACTATATACCATGAAAATACGAATCAATTGTCGAAATTCGAAGGATAGGAAATCTCCGACTAGTCGTTTTCTTGTGTCCATTTTAGATTGAAATATTTATTCTGCCTGGAGTTCTAGAAAGAAAAGAAAACAAAGTATTAAAAAATGTTTATTTTAATATAGCTATTGTTTAAATATATTCTGTGGAAATGAACAATAAAATAATTATATTTTACCCTAGTTAGATATACATTTAATCCAATTATGTGTCTCAATGACAGCTTCAATTACTAATATATATGTATAAGAAATACAGTAACAAAATATCTGATATGTATTGAACTGAAACTAGTTAAAATATATTTCTTTGCCACTTTCTATGAATTTCTATTGATAGAGTTCAGACCATTTTAATAAACCACAGTTGAAAATAAATAAAACATACAAAAATATTCTTCGAATTTGTATTTCTTTATTAAAATCATTACTCCACAAATTATGAAAACACATTTTATGAGTTCAAAATTAAATTTTTTTAATATTGCACTTAACTTATTACAATTGAGTCTTACAGTTTCAAAACCAGATAGATCCACATTTTTCGCAAAATCAATATTTTTTATAGTTTTGCAAATTCAAAATAATCTATATCACATTGCAAAGCTGTATTGACCAAAAGTATCATAATCCAGTCAAAAATAATGCATTCAAAGTCATGGGTTTAGGTCTAAAACTACGTGGCTGTCAATCCTTTTTGGCGTCTTCTGTAAAATTTATGAATTTTATCTGGTTTTGACACTAGACCGCTCAATTCATTTATTATTAATGGAGCAGAAACAACTTCTTGCTGTTTGTGAGTAAAATTTCAATTTATTTATATCATACATATTTAGAATTATTTTAAAGAAAAGAATATAAAACTTCCTAACCTATACAGCAAATTTTGAAAAATATTTTTAGAAACGTATCGTATTAGAAGAATAAGATGTAATGCCTTGTAGGCATTTAAATTTTTTATCAAAGATGGATAATTTATACATTATAAATATTTTCGAATTTAAGATTAGATCTCTATAAAAAAATACAACTCTTATTAATAGTCATATAATAAAAAAATAATTTGAAAGAATATGTATTACTTATAAAGCTTTAAAAAAATCATACTGTGTGTGTGAATATAAAAATGGATATTTACAATTAAACTATCTTTAAATAGGAAGCAGCAGGCAAGTTACCGATACCTTATTTAATTTAGAGACAGCTCTTAACGGTTCGTTTGGCATAACATTCTTCCAATAAGGTTTTTACGTAGCCGAGGTAATTTCCCTCATTCCTGCTGCAAGTCGCATTTCTTGCATCGTAGGCATTGCTTCGATGTCCAATATGGCGCTTCTAATACATATCTCAGAGGAATCTATAAAAGATAATTCAATTAGTGGAAACATCTTATATGTTATCTATCATGTAAAATAAGTCAATATAAGTCAGAAGTACGTTATAGTGTGGTTTTGATTAGTTGGATCATTGATAATACCCCTCAAAATTTCAGCCAATCAACAAACGAGAGCGAGTTGTCCAATTGATTTATATAAACCCTGTAAAGAATGTGACGTCAGAGTGCATTTAGATAGAGATGCATTATATCGATTTGAATACTTTCGCCCTTTATAATAATATCCATACTTAAATGCAAGTTCCATATGGATGAGGACCTACGGAATATTCACACCGTTAAAAATAGGTATTCAAAAGATACCAGAGTGACGTGAAGAAGTTGTAAACAGAAGTAATGTTAATAAAGTGTGCCAAAAGAATGGCAGGTAAGATAATTGAGTTTAGTCACTCAAAATTGGAAAACTCAAATATACACATTAAGTATACACACAATAATAATAATTGGTAAACTCAAATAATATAAACATTAAATATACTCAAATAATATAAACATTAAATATACTCAAATAATATAAACATTAAATATACTCAAATAATATAAACATTAAATATACTCAAATAATATAAACATTAAATATACTCAATATACACATTAAATTATAAAGTCCCCTAAAATAAATATTAATAAATAGCCTTAATTTAATAATTAAAAAAAATTACAAAGCCATATACATTTGAGAAAAGGATCTTCAGTTGTAGTTTCCCTCGTTCATATCGAAGCTCACCATGGCGCTACTAATTATTGGACATCTAACTAAACAGTTTAGTCGCTCAAAATTGGAAAACCCAAATATACACATTAAGTATACACAATAATAATAATTGGTAAATACAAATATAAACATTAAATATACATAATGTACACATTAAATTAAAAAACCCTAAAATATATATTAATAAATTGTCGTAACTTAATAACTTAAAAAAAATCCGAAGCCATATACTTTTGAGAAAAAGGTACTTCATATACATTTTTCTTCACTTATATTAAGTCTAACCACAAATTGTCAATTATAGGACATCCAACTAAACTGTTTAGCCACCCATAAATGGAAAACTCAAATTGTATCTATTAATTTAGCAACTTTTTAGTTAGAAAAGTTACCTATCCTTTCGTTCTCTATAGTTCTAACAGTTTTGGCAAATAATCGACAACTTGGCAATTTTAAATTCACTGTGGTAATAAGAATTGTACGATGTATTCTTCAGTTTGGAGATTGGGGATTGTCATCCTTGAGTTGAATGCAACTAGGTAATCAATGGCATTTGGCGTTGGATTTTTTTAGTCGGTCAGTTGACTAAAAGTTTAAATTTATTGTTTATAGTGCAAGACTAGCTTAATACTGTACTCCATGAGAACTTTATTTGTTAGAGAGATATAGAAAGATTTCCCATATATTTAAAAATTTCCTACGTAAATTAAAATTACACAGTTACTATTTTTTCGCTTTTCTTCTTACTATAGTTAAATATAACCACTATATATAATTTTTATATTTTGGTTTAAGAAAAATCAAAATGAAAGTTTGGATAACCAACAAAAGACCCAATTCCCAACATTTTTAATCAAGTTTATTATCACTTGGGGATTTCCCAAATTGATTATTTAATTAAAATTATTTACTGTAGAATAATTAATAAGATGTACTTAGAAGATATATTAAAAAATTACAAAAAGTTTCTCTGATATCTTTAAACACAATCTTAACATTTCATTTATTCATATAACAAAGAGTAATTAGTCTTAACACCGAATACACACACACAAAAGAGCTTATGCAAGTCATAAAAGTAATTGGAATGAAAAAATACGAGACAAACTGTGAAATAAAAATAATAAAATAAAGAAAGGCATTGTCTAGACGCCTTTATTCAAATCAAAAGACATTCCTTTACCTGACGAGGGAAAGCGCGATTATTAGCCCGTCAGCACTTGCGCCGTATTCTTTATGTGAAGAGATTTTCAGAAATGATATATGTCATATTTCGAACTGAATGTGTTCATCATTTTTCTAGATGGCTATGGGGGTTGAACAGCTGTTTCCAAAATATGCATGCAAATGCGACTTTCCCATTGGGCACAAAGCATTTCAAAATTTACGTGTAAAATATATAAAAAAGAAGCAAGTTTATAAAAGAAGTTAAGATTTAAAAAATATCAAGGTATTGAAAATATAATTGAAATTATTATATAAAAATACACCAGTTGCGAAAATCTACCTTCAAAATGAATATTTCAAAAACTTTATGAACGTTATAGTTTTCGTGATCATTGGTAAAATAGTTGGCAATCAATGTTTATTTTAGTTTATCGTTTCGCTTAAAACTTTCGAGCATGGATCCCTCATGGTAGAGAAATCATAAGGTTATAATCTCGCTAACATCAAAGGGATGCCAACATGTATGGCCTCAGACACGTGGTTTATTTCGTCATCCATTCATACATTTTTCTTGTTCATTCATAAAAATATCCTGTACTTCATGAAGTAACACATTTACTATTATTTCCAAATCACAAGTCAATCGCGAACATTTTTCATTCATAAATTTTGAAAGGAAGTCACGTGTCTGGTGCCATCAGGTCTGAAATGTTTGCATCACGATGATGACGTCATATTTGCTCTACTACAGTCCATTCATGTTCGAAGCTTAAAACCCAATGACGATCACGTGATTTTTGCAATTGTGAAATTTAAATAATTTCCCTGGGCATGATATTTTTTTATATTATTTAAATATTTTATATTTATTATAAAGAGATAGATTTGCAAGTTGTACCTCAAACCTTTAAATTACAAAAAAATTATTGTAAAATGGTGTGTTTTTATGAAGTAATAAACTGGAGATCCTAGAAAGTGATAATCACATCCATGACTGTCGCGGGGATATCTTTCTTCTGTGTGTCTATTAACTATCTTTTGTGTCTTAACTTTTTATTTTGACGATTGAAACAGAAATAACCATTTAAAAGTATTTACGTTAAATTTAAGAATTATTTACTAAATTTCTAACAATTTAAAGTTTCCAGGAAAATGTATAATTAATATGAATACCCCATTTCAAGATATTGAACTTTTAATTAGTGTTTACTAAGCCCACTGGGGTGCTTTAGAAAGAAAAAATAAATAAAATGCCTAAACTGTATGGATATTATTGAAAACAAACGACAAACATTTTCTAAATTAATTCCCTAATGTATAATTTAAAATGGATTTAAATTCGACAAACTAGTTTTTCGTGGATTTTTTATCTTTTCAGTGATAGGTTTATTTTCCTCAATTAAAATTCTTCCATTTTTTCATATGTGACATATGAAAAATGAACACTTAACTATTAATAAAAAAGAATGTCAGCAAGAGTTTCTGATGATTAAAATGATTGTTTTTCACCCTCTACAATTATTTACTTAATTTGAGAATTTAAATGTGATTTTAATCACAAATTCATGAAAAATCTGTGCAATAAAGTATCGAGATATACTTAACCCAGTGGCGGCTCGTCCACTACAGCAAGTACAGCCGGGCTGCACCTAAATTTATGAGTGCATATTTTACTATAATTTTCTTAAATGAAGATTAGAATTGAAAAGGAAATTTCTACGCTAGTAAACAACCATGGCAACCTCTACGTAGTATGGAGATTCCCCCCCCCCCATGCTAATGCACTGCATTTGTGAGAAGGTACAGCTGAAATGAATTTTCTTGTTTTAGCTGCACTTGAGATTCGATATGCTGATTGGCTCTTGCGAAAAACGCGGAGATGGGTAGGTGAAACGTTAACTTACGAGAATCTCTTCAAACGGAAATTGTTTTCGTGATAAATTTACTGTGTGCTGTTGTTTCAGGACCATTATGGTCCTGCTGTTGTTTGGTTATTTAAGTTAATATTAAATTGACCGAGTTGCGTATTTAAAAGAAAGTAGGGTTGCTTTAATTTTCAAAAAATTAGTTAGTCACTTCTATTTTTGTTGCATGTTATCATTTTGTATGACACGTACTTTGGAAAGTGTGGAAAGGAAACTTTGGGGGGGGGGGGGGGGGATTCACATGATTTCGGCTGCACTAACATTTTCGACCACGGGCCGCCACTGACTTAACCTAAACTCACATTTGTAGAATGTGAAACGTATGCAACTTATAATTGTTACTTGGTAATAGTATTGGTCACAAATTTACGTATATTGGCATGATAAATATTATTTTCGCCAACAGCTTCGTTTATATTTTAAACAAGTCACTTAGCGTTGTTAGCAATAAGCAAAGAAGTTAAAATATCGAAGAAAATGAATTATTACGTGCAGTTAAACAGCCAAATGTTGACTTTTGTCCAACAATTTGTGACCACCATATATTTTAGTTTTTAACTGATATTTCTGATTATTAAAAAAAATTATTATACTTGTTAACACCGCTCGAAAATATATTAGACTGTAAGACGCTGAGACATATTTTTGGTTAAGTTGTATAAATAATTCTCAAATGGAGGGCCCAGGAAGGAAACAATTATCGTGTATCTTTTGCTGAAATCGAGATTTCGACGTCTTATGTGTAGTACAATGAACTTTCTTTGTACCAAGTTGTGAAATGGGAAATACGATGGAAATACGTAATACGCACTCACTACACGGTCAAAACCTTCGAGCATGGATCCCTCATAGTACATAAATCATATGGTTGTAATCTCGCTAACATCAAAGTGAGGCCAACATGTATGGCCTCAGACACGTGGTTTACTACGTCATCCATTCATAAATTTTCTCAAGTTCATTCATAAAAATATCATGTACTTCATGAATTAAATCACAAGCCAATCGCGAACGTTTTTTCAAGTCACGTTTCTGGTGCCATCGGTCTGAGATGTTTGCATCACGATGATGACGTCATATTCGCTCTACTACAGACCATTCATGCTCGAAGGTCAAAGCGCGTATGTCAATGAGACATATTCAATCTACGCAACTGAGCTAGAATATAATATAACTATAAACACTGGAGCGAGGACTCCCATTGAGAGACAATGTACCTTGCCGTGCCGCGCGGATACATAGAATTCGGAAGAAAGGTTTAGAAAAAATTTGTCCTTGGTCATGCGGGAATCTCCCGTGATGTCACTAAAATGTTTAAAACTAGTTTTTCCGATGCCTTTTGTCTTCTTTTTCTAGTAAGTATAGAAAAACATTAAATGTGCAATATTTAATGTATTTTTAAGCCAGAAATGGTTTTTAAATCTACGCAAACCTATGTGAAAGAACTATTTTTCTACCTTCGTTCAAAAAAGAGTAAAGTGGTCCAGTGCTTGTAGTTTTGTTTTTCTAACTGAGTGATCCAACCAGTCAATTCTGATGGGTCATTATTGTTGTTGCACATGATCATTCATATATAAATTGCATAAATAAGCTTCAAAAAGTAACCTGAACACTTGAGAATTTCTTATTTTTAAAACTTTAAACTTGAGTTTAAAATTTCTAATTAGATTTCGATGAGAATATTAGCCATTCCAATTTAATTAAAATAAAATTAATTGCAGTAGAAATATAATAAAATACAGTTTTTTGTCGGATAAAGCTAAATCTTTCCAGAATCGGATGCTTTGTTAAGAAAAGTCATTAAAATAAAATGTAAAAATCCTGGAGATTTAAATCGCCATTAAAATTCCAAGTATCCAAGGAAAGTAATATATGTGATGGCCTTGAAGTTTAAATGGTTTGCTGACTTTGAAGTCCAACTAATAGTTAATGTGGATGATTTTTTTTTGTGAAGTCAAAATTCATCAACAACAAAAACCCCCGACATAGTTAAGCTCTTTGTCATTTTAAAAAAAGAAATCCTAATGACCGGTTTTCCAATCTCTACAGGAAAGTAAATTGCTCATTTCATATTAAACCTGAAAACCTCGTTAATCTTCCACTTTTTACTTAGTGGAAAAATGACTTCTTAACAAAACATTGCACTTGGAACTGTTTCAAATACCCTTATAATGTTTAATGTAATCTACTCTATAAATAAAATTGGATTTTTTTAATCATAATTCAGGTATTTTTTTTTGTTTTGATATATTTAAATTTCATCATCTTATTTTTTTTAATAAAAAAATATTCTGATTTGTAGTAGCAAAGATTATTAAATATTCCGGCTTTTCATGTTGATTTTATGGAGTCCAATGAGTTCAAATATGTAATAAATGAATAAAATAGCAGTAAAAAATAAAATAAAAATATTAATTTATAAAATAATATTTAAAAAAAATTAAGGAATAAGTTTCTTGAAATTAGTTAATTATTTTATTCGAACATTGCTAACTTTTAATAATTAATATTATGTTTACAAAATTTGTTTTATTAATTTTTATTTAAAAATAGTTTCGCAGAAAATTTTGATAACAGCAAACTGTGTCATTTTCATGTTTTAAGCGCAATTCGTGAATTTAATTTTTTAATGATAAAAAGTAAGTGATAATAAGTTTTCTTTTCCAACGGAAAAATCGTTAAAATTTAAATTATATTTTACAATTTACTCTATAATTTAGCTCTGTTAATAATAGTTTTTATAAAAAAAATTACCAAAGAAAAATATTTGAGTTTTGAGGAAATATTTTGTGTTATTTTGAATAACTATTTTTATAAAAATCAAATACATGTAGTATACAAAATTTTAATGCTTTTAAATTATAGTACAAAGGAACTGAGAAAAGATTTTGTTTTAAAAATTTAAATATTTAATAAAAAGCTTTAAAAAATTAAAAAAGTTTAAATTTTGAAAAAATACAAACAAATATGGGTTTTGTGTGTGGAATATTGTTATATTATGAAAATTTAAATAATATACATTAAAATTTTGAAAATTGAAATAAAAGTATAAAAAAAGCAAGTATAGTGTTATTTATTAAAGTGCAATTACTTTTTAAAACTTCGCATATTTTATTTCTAGTAGACATTGCTCATAAATTAAAATAATAGTTTATAAAAATTATAAATACGTTTTAGTATTGTATTTCCAAACTTAAAAGCATATTGTTCTTAAAATGATAAAGAAATAATTTCCAAACTTTAAAGCTTGGACCTTCCCCCTCCCCCCTTCCCTCAATTTTTTTTGAGGGAAACCCCAAGTAATCCCAAGTTATACCTTTGATATTTTCATAAATAGTATACATAGGAGGAATTTTTAAAGTTATATATTTGCAATTATTTTTTAAATTCTTCGTATGTTTTATTTAAAGTCTCACATAATAACAAAAGTATGTTAAAGTTAAGCTAACTCTTATACAAATACAAATACAAATACAAATATTGACGACCAACAACAGGCTCAAGGCCCAACAAGGCCCAAAATAAACAAGATTTTTTTACAGTAAAAATCGCTCGAAGGGTTATGTAAAATATTATAAAATAGAGACTTTATTTTTAATATCACCCTATATTTCCAATAATCGAAAAGCTTAGCTTTTAATAATTTTTTTCGTTAGCTTTTAATATATTCCCTAATACAAATATCAAAAAATGAAATATTTTTATAAATTTAAAAATGAATTGCATTAATCGAAAAACTGTTGACATCGACTGAAAATTCAGAGACAATTTTGAAATAAATTTATTATAATAACGAAATTATTTTTAAAGAATTATCTTTTAATTTATTCTTAAATAAACTTATTTAAAAAATGGTGTGTATTAATCGAAAAACTGTTGATATCATGACTGAAATTTCCAACAAAAAATCAGAGCGAAAAAAACAATTCCAGAAATTGTAAAAAAACAACCTATACACTATGCACGGGGACAACCTAAGTTGAACCTTTTTATTTATTTTTATAAATTAAAAAATGAATTGCATTTATCGAAAAACTGTTGATATCAACTAAAAATTCAGAAACCATTTTGAAATAAATTTATTATAATTACGAAATTATTTTTAAAGAATTATCTTTTAATTTATTCTCCAATAAAATTATTTTAAAAATGGTGTGTATTAATCGAAAAACTGTTGATATCATGACTGAAAATTTCGAGAAAGAAAATCAGAGCGAAAAAACAATTCCAGAAATTGTAAAAAAAAAACCTATACTCTATGCACGGGGACAACCTAAGTTGAACCTTTTTATTTATTTTTATAAATTTAAAAATGAATTGCATTAATCGAAAAACTGTTGACATCGACTGAAAATTCAGAGACAATTTTGAAATAAATTTATTATAATTACGAAATTATTTTTAGAGAATTATCTTTTAATTTATTCTCCAATAAAATTATTTTAAAAATGGTGTGTATTAATCGAAAAACTGTTGAGATCATGACTGGAAATTTCGAGACAGAAAATCAGAGCGAAAAAACAATTCCAGAAATTGTAAAAAAAACAACCTATACACTATGCACGGGGACAACCTAAGTTGAACCTTTTTATTAATTTTTATAAATTTAAAAATGAATTGCATTAGTCGAAAAACTGTTGACATCGACTGAAAATTCAGAGACAATTTTGAAATAAATTTATTATAATTACGAAATTATTTTTAAAGAATTATCTTTTAATTTATTCTCCAATAAAATTATTTTAAAAATGGTGTGTATTAATCGAAAAACTGTTGATATCATGACTGAAAATTTCGAGACAGAAAATGAGAGCGAAAAAACAATTCCAGAAATTGTAAAAAAAAAACATCTTATACGCTATACACGGGGACAACCTAAGTTGAACATGAAGCGGAAGCTATAATATGTATAATTATTAAATTGCTTTAGAGCGACTTTGGTTGTCCCCAAGTTTACCCAAATCTTTTTTTACATAAACGCATTTATCCCACTCTAATTCTCTAACAAACTTCAGAAACAAAGCGTACCTGTCTCTCCTGCATTCCTTCTAATCCATCAAAATAACCGAAGCCGTGTTTCTAATTGTGAATACCCTCATCACACGCGCATCACACCCTTATCACAGTCCACATAACAGATCAAAGCGCCAACCCGCAATGGTTCAACCATGCAACAAATGTTGGCAGGAACTCAAATCAAGGGGGCTGTTCAAGGTATTTTGCCACTTGCCGGAATCACTCACACGACGAACAGTTGCGTACTTCAAGGTGCTTCGTTTGACTCACTCATCAGGCATTTACCTTCCAGGAGTGTATCCGAGTGGATGGTGTGAAGATGATGAAATGGCGAGGGACGAAGAAGCGCGAAGTTTGTTTGTCTTTCAATTAGGTAGTGTGTATCTGATGATGGTTGTTATGTAATGAGTTACGCATGGGAATGTCTCGTGTTTTGTATTTAATACAAGAACTTGAAGTTTGATCGCCAAACTTTTAAATTAATGTGAGTTGAAGCGATTCTTTTCGCTTTAATTGGTTCAGGATATCACGTGTGCAGTAAGTCTTGAGTTTTCAGTGGGGAGATCTGGAGATGTGTATTTGTTTTCTCAAATCTTTAAATAGACGTTTCATGTTTGTTAGAAAGCCAATGTCACTTCTGGAAGTCTCAAAACTTGTTTCCTCAATGGGAGAGTTGAAGCCACAGCTATACTCTACCCCGACATTTTTTTAAAACTGATTTAGTGGTGTTTTTTTTACCACAGTATTGTAGAAATATTAAATGTATTTAAATATTATATTTTTTTTCTTACAGAATTAATTTTTGTATTGCCAAAAACGAATAGTATTTGCTCTTGCTTTTTAACTACTTCGACTTGCAAATGACTTTCTATTTTAATAGCAGATTGAATTTAAAACGGCTTTCAAAAGAAAATAGAAAACACTTATCCAAAAGCAATACATGTCGGTTAATTTTAACATGAAAAATATACGAAATATGGCGGTAGCGATGAAAGTGGGGTACAGAATGGCTGCTTCCACATTGGCTTAAAGCAACAAAATGTCTTGCAAAATCCAGAAGTTACAGTTAGAGATCAGTGTAGAAAACTTAGTTATTACTTTAATGTTGGTAAATAGTTTTATATTACATTTCTCAAGTTTTAATACCTCTGAGTTCGCGCGTACTGTTTTATTCCCAGTGTAATTCGAAATGGGTCTAACTTTGTGACTAACTTAAAGCGACACTATTCAAGAAAAGTAGAAAATATTAAAATATACGATATTTTTTAACAACTACATATTCGAAAATAGATATATCTAAACATAGATATTATAGTTAATTATTGTACAGATATAAGGTTAATTAATTTTCTTTAAAGTAAAACGCAAATATTTAATAAAATCGAATATTAACTTCATACTCTATGGTGCTGGCAGAATGTTCTGCGTTTAGTCTGGAGAGTTTATTTAATTAGAAAAATATGCAGTATTTTATATGCAGTATGCTTTAATCAAAATGGTCAGATTGAAGGTTTTTTAAAGTTGTATAAAAGATATTGAAACAAAAATCTGAGGTTGTTTGATGTTACTTTTCCTGTATAAAACCTTTAAAATAATTTTCCCTTCATGATAAAAAAATTGAAGTTTTTTTGCAGGATTTGTTTTGAAGATAATTTACAGTTTTTATGAAGGATATTGAAACAAAGACTTTTAATTTCATAGATCTTAAAAAAAACTGCCGTTTTCCTGAATAAAACATTCAATTTCAAAATTTTGATGAAGACTCTATGCTGACTTTTTTGCTGTGTTGTTCTACATTAACAAGCAATTTTTTATTATTAACTATTTTACTGTAAATGCTAATATAAACATATTACACAAACTTTGTAAATTACTTCCCAACCTTATTATTTTCAGTTTAAATTTAAAATGTACTCCTAGAATACAAAAAAAATTCTTTACATAGCTACTCACCCAGCAAAAAAAGTCAGCCTGAAACCTTCATTAAAATGGTCAAATTGAAGGTTTTTTGAAGGTTTTAAAAAGAATATTGAAACAAAAAACTACATTTTTTTAAAGTTTTTAATTTTCCTGCATAAAACCTTTAAAATATCTGCATTTTCCCTTCATGATTAAAAATTGAAGGTTTTGCAGGTTTTTATGAAAGTTTTTTGCATTTTTTATGAAGGACATTGAAACAAAAACCTTTAATTTTATAGATCTTCAAAAAAACTGCAGTTTTCCTGCATAAAACCTTCAATTTCAAAATTTTGATGAAGGTTTTATGTTGAAATTTTTTGCTGGGCTGGACAAACTTATGGGCATTCATCTCCTAATAAACCTTTATTAATAGAAATATTTTTTTTATATTTCTACATAAACAGATTTCCCCAATCCGTCAAACTAACCATTTATCTTAGCCACATAAAACAATACAATGTGATTCCATGTCCGTTCCTCTACACAGAGACCATTAGTTGCCTCAGTCACGACGCGTCTTACGTTCCCTTCATCAAACAACACCTCCCTCAAACATTACACATTATCATCATCACGTCACGTTACTTTCCACATAAAGACCCGCGTCGGTAATAGTGCATCAGATTTTATAGGCCTTATTCCCAAATAAATGTCACTAACGAAATCGCAATCGTCTCTGGAATTTGTTCTGTTTCCTTTTACAAGGCAGAATGAACGGGGAAAGCTCTCCGATCACAAAGGAAGCCAATGAAGTGAGTCGTTCGGTTCGCTTTTACGATTATGATGCTTTGATGTTGGGAAATGGTGGGATATTGAACGGCGCGAAAGTTTGCGGTCTGTGTAATATCGATTAATGATTTGATCGTGTAACTAGTTGGAGATATTAGTTAAATATTCGATTAATTTCACAAAGTTAAGTAGTCGTTAATTACATTAAAAGGGATAAAGGCCTTTTAGTACTGGATTGTGGGAAGTCTGTTGGTTAAATTCGGTTATGATTCAGCACCGACTACGGGATTCTATTAACTTTCAGGTGTAATTCGAAATGGGTCTAATTTCGTACCTAACTTATAGTACACAACACTGAAGGTATTTAAAAATGAGTAACTGAAAATACTCGTTTTTCTTTGAGTACAATTACATCGTAAATGAGCGAGGATGTCCTCAAATTTAAGTAATGGTAATTTCTCAAAATGAGTAGTGTGATTTAGTATTGCTAATCTCAGTTTCTGCTCAAGCCATCTTAACAAAGCGACCTGACAAACTTAAAATAGTTATTTAGATGATGATTTTGCACATCATTTGATGTCGATTGCTTAAATTTAAACTAAGTCATTACAACTTAATTATCTTACTTCCCATTCTTTGGCACACCTATTTAACATTACTTCTGTTTATAACTTCTTCACGTCGCCCTGTTAGTACAATGCATAAGGCACTGGACTGCGGTGCCTTAGGGTATGAGTTCGATTCTTGGTAAGTCTTGTTTGCAATTGTTGAGATTTATTGAAAGTGATTTATGAAAGCAGCATACATAGGCAAGCAACTGCTCTTTTTATTCAGTTTTACTCATTGTACTCATTTTTGAGTACATGTCTTTTTCAAAAATGAAATTTATGCATTCGGAGATATAATAAGCAACAAATGTACTAAAAACGAGTACATTTTACTTATTTTTGAGTACTCAAGTGAAGTAGAAAATATTCAAATATGAGACAGTTTTCAAAAAATATAAATTCTAAAATTCCTCTGAAACAGATATATTTAAACTAAGATATTGCAGTTAATTATTGTAAAGTTATAAATTAATTAAAATTTTCTCTAAATTAAAACAGTAATTCCAAGCGAAGGTTCACTTTGTAGGATCTACGCTTACAATATTTTCCTTTGGGAGGGATTTTATGCTTAAACATAATCCTATCGTGTAGCTCTAGTACAACGTAATTCCAACTAAACAATCAAAAAGGCAAACAACCAAAGTGGCAAAAGAATGCAATGAAGATTATAAAGTATGAAAAGTGTGCAGTTAAATATTAAATTAAATGCACACAAAGAGGTGGAAAGGTTAAATTCCAGCAAAGTCCATGTAATACCAATAAACTAAACATTTATTGAAACATTTAAGAAAAGGTTTTAGCTTAATATTAATAAAGTTCATATATCACATTGTCAATCAAGCTGTAAAAAAAATAAAGCTTTAAAAAACCAATTATTAATTGTTAATGACAGACATAGCTAACAAAGTTCTGTATTTGTTTTGTAAGAAACCTTTAAAAAATATGTCATTTGCTATCATAATTACTTTCAGGATTGCAATTAAAATGACCACTTAATTAAATTTTGATTTGACAAATAAATAATAAATCAGGGTAAAATAACCGCTTGCGTTTAATTAAATCTTGATTTGAGAAATACAAATTAAATCAGAGTTAAAATTCAATTAACTTCTAAGGATAATGGAAACAATTTAATTGGTTTTGAAGTGAAAACGAAATGTTTAATCTGTTAAGTAAATTAATTTTATTAAAAATTTACTAGAAATGTTTCATTGACTTCAGCATTTAATCCTTTTTTAATACATTTTGTTATAATGAAAGTCTTTGGTTTAAGTACATATTTTCGACGAATTTTTTGGGGTGTAGAAAATATTCGAAATTTAGGTAACAAATACTCTTAGAAACTAATGCTCGAACTAGTTGCATATAAAAAAAACTAAGGGACAAACAATGACGGAAGAAGTGATTGTGCACCAAAAGAAAAGTACCAAAGAGTGTACCAAAGTTTTATGTCTCATGGACATACACATACTTCTAAATTGTTTAAAAGAATCTATCGTCGTTCTTCTCTTATCATAACTTGGGGCAATGAAAGTGAAGCTCTCACTGTAAAAAAAAAGGTACTTAAAAATGAGTACTTGAATATATTCGTTTTTCTTTGAGTACATTATCATCGTAAATGATCGATGACGTACTCAAATTTAAGTAACAGTACTTTCTCAAAAATTAGCAGTGTGATTTACTCTTATAATCTCAGCTTCTGTTTAGCCATTTTAACAAATTGACCTGACAAACTTAACATATTTGTTCAGAAAATGGTTTTCGACATTATTTGATGCCGATTGCTTAAATGAGTTATTACAACTCAATTATATTATTTCCCATTCTTTTGGGACTCTTTTTTTAAAAAAACTTTCTGTTTATAACTTCTTCCCGTCGTCCTGGCAGTACAACGGATAAGGCACTTGGGTGCGGTACATTAGTATAGGGGTTTGATTCCCGCCAGGTAAGTTGGTTGTAATTGTTGATAGTTATTGAAAGTGATTTATGAAGACAACCTGTCTAGTCTAGCACCTGCTCTTTTTATTCATTTTTACCCATTGCACTCATTTTTGAGTACATGTCTTTTTCAGAATTGGAAGCATCTAATAAGCATCGAATGTACTAAAAAATGAATATATTTTACTTATTTTTGAGTATCTATTTTTAAAAAGTGTAGAATAAAAATAATAAAGCACGATTCTAAATAATGGCTTTTATACGCTATTTCTTTTGTAGGGCGATTTTTCAACGAAATTTCGATTGGTAATATCCTCCTCGGTTATGGAAACATGCATAAAACATGAGGTTTTGAAAAATCCTCAGATTCATTGAAGGTTGAAGTCAACGGACAGAGAATTTGAGATACCAAAAAAGTGTGCTCAGCTCAAATAGAATATTCTTTATTTCAAATCATAGACTGTTCCTGGAATCTGAGCTAAGCAACTTTTTTTAGGTTATTTATTGATTCTTACAAAGCTCTTTTTATTAAACTGTATATAGATAAATCTACTCGCTATATCATTACTATGAAAAACAAAAACTCTATTTCTCTTGTTGGTCAATCTGGACTCGTTAAACAACATCTCGTTGTTTCTGTCCAAAAGCCTTTATATTTTCGCGAAGTTTAGGAAACTTCTTTAATTGGGTAATTATGTGTTCTCTTGTATCAAAACAAGATATTCCTTTAGGATACTTTAATCTTATAGTTTGAGAAAAGTGATATAGTCATGATAGCAAATGATGTAATGAAATGAGCAAATGTAGCTCAGGGCCGCGTTTTGCTTCCGTAATCAGTGCAACAAGGCTTGCAATGGCACAACAATAGCAAACAATTGCACTGCAACTTTTAATCGACTGAGCAACTAAAAATTCACACGGCAACTGATTATGATTATTTAATTATTTCCAACACAGGGTTGCCAGGGTTACTCATCCTAATTCAGGGCATCGTTAAAATGAAGGTGAAATATCCCCAAACTCGTGTTATCGCAATCCATTAAAAATCGCTAATTATTGATTATTTCCAAAGCTGTTAGCACGGTATCGAGCAAAATGATATTTTTTCCAACTAAAAAGTTGCTCAGGAAAGGATATGGGTAGTCTTAGTTTTCTAAATGTATGCAACTAAACAGTTTATTTGTATGTCCGATAGTTGTCAGTGCACTGCTAGACTGCACGACAATTCCAGTTAAACTGGAATAGTAGGCTTTGATTAATAAAATTATAAAGCATTGGAGCCGAATTTAAGCATTTTTAATTCAATAAAATATGTTTGCTAGGTTAAAGAGGGAAAATGGGTTTTAAAACTCGATTTTTGACGTTAAAGACTCAAATTAAAAAAATCATTTTGCCGTAACGTACCCTATAATATACATATATAAAAAAAATATAGTGTCAAAAATGAGTTGAGTCACATTTTGGTTAAATTGAGTAAAAATGTAAATTACAACACACACATAAACTTCGAGCATGGATCCCTCATACTAGAGAAACCATAAGGGGTTAGAATCTCGCTATCATCAAAGTGAGGCCAACATGTATGGCCTCAGGCACGTGGTTAACTACGTCATCCATTCATAATTTTTTTTCTAGTTCATTCTTAAAAATATAATGTACTTCATGAAGTAACACATTTACTATTATTTACAAATCCTAAGTCAATCGCGAAAGTTTTTTTTCATTCATAAATTTTGAAAGGGAGTCACGTGTCTGGTGCCATAAGGTCTGAGATGTTTGCATCACGATGCTGACGTCATATTCACTCTACTACAGTCCATTCATGCTCGAAACACACAAAGAAGTAATATCCGTAAAATATTTTCAAATCAGGAAACACAGTAAACCATATAATTCCCAGATTCCTCAAATAACATGTATTTGAATATAAATAAGCAATAGCTTTGCCTTGTCCTTAAAAAATATAAAAATTGGATTTATTCAGCTCGAGCCCAATTCGTTAAATGTTTAGTGTTTTCTTAACGTACGAAAATTCTTAACCATATGTTTAATTTTAAACGGTAATAAAATTACTTACTTTTAACTAAAATAACATAGTACTTAGATACATTTTAGAATAATAAATGTAGCATTGGTCGAACTTCTTTAAATCTAGATTTTTCGAAGAGGATGTATCACATACGCAGCGGCTTATGAAATCCTTTGCAGCCATATCTAATACTTTCGACTCTATGAGCTGCCTGAATATTTTCCTTCCAAGAATATGGCCTCAACAGCAATACATATATACATAGAAGAGTAAATATTCAAACCCAATACGGGGAGTATCACGAAGATCATAAACACGGTTACGGCTTTCAGTGGTATTCAATGATATTCGATAAAAGTAACGATTGGAAACTATTCACGAGTCGATGTGATGCTTAATATGCCATAACATATCATTGAATAGTACAGAGATAAAAATATTTACAATAATATTGAGTTTTAAGTTATTCTTAAAATATGAAACTTGTAAAAAGGAACATGTCAAAAACTTTAAATACCGTGGAGTCGTGTGAATTAAAGCAGTTTTTAAATTGAATGTCTTATTAAGTCTTTTTCTTGTACACTTAAAATAATGAGTAAGACGTTAAAAGTTTGGTGGCGGCCGCAAATTACCCTCAAGGTAATTTTTTTTTAATTTTTGACTTTTTCCAAAATATTATAAAGTTGGTAACAATAAAAGTACCCAAAGGCAAGTCAGGATTGCATAATTTCTCCTCCCTCTAAAAGAACAAGTTAATTGACTGGATTTATGCCAAGATACATTGTCATTTAAATTTTCAGTTTTAGCTTTTAGAGTTTTCAGTATTGATTTATATAATTAAAAAAAGTATTGCGATCTTACAAAGAGCGAAGCGAGAATTTGTTAGTAATGCAAACCTTGAAGGATTTAGCAACAATCCTCCGGGGGGTTTGGCGGAGCCCCCTAGTATATAAAAACGCAGGAAATGGAAGTATTTAATCCCTAGTGCTGCAACCCTTCTCTATATATTTGTTAAGTGCCGACATTTATTTCTGTCATAAAAATTTATTACTCAATACAACGCAGTAGAACTTATCAATGCTGTTGAAACTCTTTACAATCGACTCGCTTTTATGGAAAACTCGTCAAACGCATTGTGTAATCAAAGAATGTGCCACTCCGCAATTCGGAGAGAATCCAAAATATTTCATTTTATGTCATCACTGGAGAGGAGCTCTACCAATTGCGACAAAAATGACACTCGTTTTGATAAACGAAGAGGAATATTACACAAACTACGTTAATACTTAAAAAAAAATTCTATGAGAATTACCTGCGGAAACAATCTGTGATTTGATATTTACTACTAGCGATTACTCATATATCAAAAATTCACATTTAATCGAAGACTATTTAATTTTAAATATAGACATCACTATAAAAAGAATTATTATACAAATTCGTTGCAATCAATCACGTATATTTTTTAAAAGAGTTGCTTTCGAAATTTTTCCTAACAATTCCTGTAAATTTTGTAACACAACAGAAAATGAAACCTGGGATCATGTATTTTTAGTCTGTCCAATTTACGATGCATTCAGACGAAAATACTTATCATCAATTGAATCCAGTAACATTTCAACCATCCTAAATTTTTACAAAAAAGATTATTTTTGTTTTTATAGTTATGCAATTTCTGTTTTAAAATTCCGGGAGGACTTGATCAGTGAACTTGTGCAGGAATAACAGATTAAAAACCAAATTCTAATTGTTCATGTAATTTATTTTTGTCTTTTTTTGTATATTTGTCTCAAATTGTGTTTTAAATTTTTAAAAAATCCATTATATTGTATTTTGTGTTATCAAACTTTGTATCCGCTGTTGTTAAAATATGTTGCCAACCTTTGTAAATGGGCTACGGCCCTCTACAATAAACTTGTCTGTCTGTCTGTCTGTCTGTCTGTCTGTCTGTCTGTCTGTCTGTCTGTCTGTCTGTCTGTCTGTCTGTCTGCCTGCCTGCCTGCCTGCCTGCCTGCCTGCCTGCCTGCCTGCCTGCCTGCCTGCCTGCCTGCCTGCCTGCCTGCCTGCCTGCCTGCCTGCCTGCCTGCCTGCCTGCCTGCCTGCCTGCCTGCCTGCCTGCCTGCCTGCCTGCCTGCCTGCCTGCCTGCCTGCCTGCCTGCCTGCCTGCCTGCCTGCCTGCCTGCCTGCCTGCCTGCCTGCCTGCCTGCCTGCCTGCCTGCCTGCCTGCCTGCCTGCCTGCCTGCCTGCCTGCCTGCCTGCCTGCCTGCCTGCCTGCCTGCCTGCCTGCCTGCCTGCCTGCCTGCCTGCCTGCCTGCCTATCTATCTATCTATCTATCTATCTATCTATCTATCTATCTATCTATCTATCTATCTATCTATCTATCTATCTATCTATCTATCTATCTATCTATCTATCTATCTATCTATCTATCTATCTATCTATCTATCTATCTATCTATCTATCTATCTATCTATCTATCTATCTATCTATCTATCTATCTATCTATCTATCTATCTATCTATCTATCTATCTATCTATCTATCTATCTATCTATCTATCTATCTATCTATCTATCTATCTATCTATCTATCTATCTATCTATCTATCTATCTATCTATCTATCTATCTATCTATCTATCTATCTATCTATCTATCTATCTATCTATCTATCTATCTATCTATCTATCTATCTATCTATCTATCTATCTATCTATCTATCTATCTATCTATCTATCTATCTATCTATCTATCTATCTATCTATCTATCTATCTATCTATCTATCTATCTATCTATCTATCTATCTATCTATCTATCTATCTATCTATCTATCTATCTATCTATCTATCTATCTATCTATCTATCTATCTATCTATCTATCTATCTATCTATCTATCTATCTATCTATCTATCTATCTATCTATCTATCTATCTATCTATCTATCTATCTATCTATCTATCTATCTATCTATCTATCTATCTATCTATCTATCTATCTATCTATCTATCTATCTATCTATCTATCTATCTATCTATCTATCTATCTATCTATCTATCTATCTATCTATCTATCTATCTATCTATCTATCTATCTATCTATCTATCTATCTATCTATCTATCTATCTATCTATCTATCTATCTATCTATCTATCTATCTATCTATCTATCTATCTATCTATCTATCTATCTATCTATCTATCTATCTATCTATCTATCTATCTATCTATCTATCTATCTATCTATCTATCTATCTATCTATCTATCTATCTATCTATCTATCTATCTATCTATCTATCTATCTATCTATCTATCTATCTATCTATCTATCTATCTATCTATCTATCTATCTATCTATCTATCTATCTATCTATCTATCTATCTATCTATCTATCTATCTATCTATCTATCTATCTATCTATCTATCTATCTATCTATCTATCTATCTATCTATCTATCTATCTATCTATCTATCTATCTATCTATCTATCTATCTATCTATCTATCTATCTATCTATCTATCTATCTATCTATCTATCCATCTATCCATCTATCCATCTATCCATCTATCCATCTATCTATTTTTATTTCATTTAGACCATTTTATATTACTTATAATGAAACAAGTAAGCGGCGGCCATTAAAAAAATAAGAATAAGTTATTTTATTGACATTTTATTTAAAAAGAAAAAAAAGGTATGTAACTTCCTTATAGTAACAAATAAACATTGCTAAATATATTGCAAACAATTCTTGTTATTTATAATCCGCGAAATTCATATTTTTGTACTTTTGCTGAAGATCGTTATATTTTTACGAATTTCCTATTCTTTAGCATTAATAATTCAAAACCCTAGTTTCCCACTTTGTAAAGCGTTGAAAACAGTTCAAGAAATTAATGTTGGTTATCAAGTAAAAACCCGTCCTCTCCTTCCTCTCTTTTATGAAGAACATTACTATTAAAAACTATCAAAAGACAGGAAAAAAATTAAAATATGAAGAAAATATTATATGCTGATGGAATTGGAATTTAAAATTGTAATTTTAGTTATAGATTGGTTTATCTAATTAAACTGAAATAAAAGTGAAATTTCTACAAAATATAAGTATTTAAGCACTTAAATACTTTTCGGTTAATTGGAAATATATATTACTTGAAAACTACTTATAAAACATTCATAATACAGTACACTCAAACCTGTTTTTGTGCGGTCTTTTTGTGAGCAATTTTTATTTGTGTGATTTTTTTTGTGCGGTACATGAAAATTTCAATCAAATTGGAACATAATTGATTGTCTGGTACCGAGACATATACAAGGGTTTAGTGAAACAACAGTCGTCGCAAAAACTGATCACCGACCACATGGTAACTGAAAAAAAGTCAACTCTAAACGAGTGCGTTGGTAGTATATCTTCAAGTGACGAAAGCGATTTTGAATAAGTTTACCACAAGAAAGTTTGCGTATTGTCAGACTACAAAGGATAATGGTTATACGTTTTGAAAAGTTTTATATGTGTAAAATAAGTACATATGTAAATCAAATATTTTAAAACGTTCGCATTTGTATTTTCTTAATCAGATTCCAAAAGGTTTGGCGAGATTACAAGTAGCTGCCAAGCCTCGTGTCTTGATTTCGTTTAAAAAAGCAATTCCTAGTTATTTCGTAAGTTATTTATTCCTAGTTATTTCGTTTGAGTTATTTTCTACGTGAGACTTTTTTTATGCGGTCCCTATTCACCACATAATAAAAATTAATTGTGTTGCAAAAACTATTTTTTATAGCAACTCGTGAAGTTTTGCGCAATTTTTTTTATGCGGTCCCTATCCACCGCACAAAAACAGGTTTGAGTGTAATTCATATATCGTAGAATTCCAACGCTTTGGAAAAAAAAGTAATCCAGATTTTTTCAAAGTTTCTTATCAGTGAATGGTTTTGCTTTTAATAGTCATTAAATTACATTACCTTTTAAAGCAACATTCTTTTTTTTACTCAGAAATAACCTCTTTTTTATGAATTATCCGATTATCTGATTATCCGTATGGGACATGGTCCTAATGGATCCGGATAGTTGCAGTTCTACTCTATATGTGTTTACAAAAGACAATCCACATCACCTATAAATTAATTTATAATATAAACGAAGAAATCGTTAATCAATAATTATTAGTTTCTATTGAATTGATAGATCTCTTGATAAATGCCTAAGTAATATTTTTGTTATTTAATATTGAAGGACATAACCTTCTATTTTTTTCTGCAGCACTTTTTAAAGAAATCCATCATGAAAGTTATGATTAAAAAAAACTACGATATTGCTTTTTGTCTTGGACTCTGTCATCTTAATGTTAACCCTTTCCACCAAACTGTATTTATCTTCTATGACATGTGTTTTCTTAAAGATATAACTCAAGGCCATACATTACTACGTAGAAGACAGGTCGACATTGTCTGCGTCATAATTTATTAAAAATAACAGGAATGAGAGACAATTAATGTTTTTCAGCTCAAAGCTTTCACTAAGGTAGATAAGATACCTTACACACTCGATTACAGTTACACACTGTAATCGATATTTTCTGTTCTTTATTTAGAATTATATAATATTGAATTGAGCTTTCGTTTATAGAATAAAACATTTAAGCTTTTATAAAAATTCCGAAATTCATATCGGTTTTGGGAGTTCTTTAAAAGTCTAAATAAAATGTAGGATTTGCCGAAACGTTTGATAAAAATAAAGTTCAATTAATAATAGGCTACAAAGCATTTTTTAACTTTTATATCTGATGTTATAGAGAGTTTATTTTTTATTTTTTATGTCTATATGAATTTTTCTTAATGTCTCTTATATTGTTGGTATTTTAAAGAATTTTATTTTGATCTATTGTGATCAGTTATTAAGATTGATTACTTATCAATCACTTATTAAGTAATAAATCATCACTTAACAAGTAATTAATTCAAGCAATTAACAAGTAATCAATCCAATTAATTAACGAGCAATATATCACCTATCAAAAAAATCAATCATTTATCAAGTAATAATCAACTAACAAGCAATCAATACAAGCAATTAACAAGCAATCTATCGCTTATCAAGTAATCAATCATCACCTAACAAGTAATCAATCACCTAAAAGTATTCAATTATTAATTACATATTTCAGTTTATTGAATTATATAAAATTAATATGGTGGAATTACAATTGTAAGCAAAAATAATTAATTTAAAGAAATGATCTCGGAAAAGATTTATATTACAAATTATTATCTCTAATATAAATATATAAAACGGTAATTCGTTTATTTTGTTTTATAAAAAATCTATATCAAGTCTTAAAAGTCTTACAAAGAATCTAAAATTATTTTTTTTAAAAATACCTTATTAATTTTAATAAATCAATAAAAAAATAATTTATTTTCGAATACCAAGATAAGGTAATGAAGAATTTAATTACGTACTTTATCTAGAAGATTAAATAACTTTTCTTAATTAAGAAAATTAACAAAATGAAAGTTTTTTTTTTTTTTTTTTGTAAAAGATTTAAAAAGCCATGAGAAATTAATTTCCATTTTTAAAATATTTTTTTTTACCAAATATAAAATTGTTGTTTTAATTTTATTATGGTTAATTAGGGATTTGAGGTCATTATATTTAATAATTTTTTTTTTAATGTTGATCCGAACTTTTATTTGAGGAAAAGAAACACACGATCGTCTTTAAGTTTTTTTTTCGGGATTATAAATTTAAACAATCTTTTGATCTGTGATTTAAAACATAAATTTGGTGGTATATTATTAGTTGACGGCATAAATGAAGCGCTTTATAAATGTTTGTTTGTGCTCTCTTTTCCATCTCTTAAAAAAATATATCATAACTTTATTGACAAAGTAAAATTATAATAAAAGTATTATTATTAATTATTATTTTATTATTAATTTTTATTATTATATTATTAATTTTTATTATTATATTATTAATTTTTATTATAATAATATTAATTTTTATTATAATATTATTAATTTTTATTATAATGTTATTAATTTTTATTATATTATTATTAATTTTTATTATAATATTATTAATTTTAATATTGTATTATTAATTTTTATTATTATATTATTAATTTTTTCTATTATAATATTAATTTTTATTATTATATTATTAATTTTTATTATTATATTATTAATTTTTATTTTTATATTATTAATTTTTATTATTATATTACTAATTTTTATTATTGTATTATTAATTTTATTATAATATAATACTAATTTTTATTGTTATACTTTTAATTTTAATATAATATAGTATTAATTTGTATTTTTATATTTTAAATTTTATTATAATATAGTATTAATTGTTATTATTATTATTAATAATTATTATTATTAATAATTATTATCATACGCGTTAATGATATATGATAATTATTATCATACGAGTTAGTGAAATATAATAATACTTATCGAGTTACTAATTAAAATAATAATTATAATATGAATCATTCATAAATTTATAACATCTTACATAATTATTCACTAAAAAAATTCTCACTTTCAACATACATGATTCTTATAACTGCCGAATTACGCATAACTAATTAAAACTGCTTGTAGAATATATTGGTCAAAATCGAAACTTTTAATAATGTTTAATCGAATTAGTTAAGCATATTTGAAGTACTATCAGTTATTAAATTGAAATATAATAAATAATCTTGGTAACTAATGATTATACCAAAAATAAATCAGCACATATGTGTCATACTTGATAAAGTTCGAATTTGTCTTCTAATAAAGGTTTTGAAATTTATTCGTCCGTTAAAGTTTCAATACTTGTCTTCTATATTTTAAAGAAACGAAACATTCGGAATGAAATACTACTCCTATATAACATTCTGAAGCCTTTCTGTCGAAAATAACTCTTCAGAAGAAAAAGTAATATCCTTTTTTTTTCATTTTCACGCATCAGCTTTAACTTCAGCGAAATCCATACGGCCATTGCCAGTTCCAAATCCGTAATAAAATGCATTCAACACATTTATTTCCCCAAAAGATACTCTCTATGTAATGTTTAGTATTTTGATATCTGTTCCATTAACCATGTAGCTTTTGACCCCATTATAAATCGTGTGCGGCTGTATCAAAGCACGGGCAGAAGGGTTTTAAGTGTAACCACATTTCAGCAAATTATAAAACTAATAACTGATCGCCAACAGAATAATTTTTTTCCCTTTTTGATGTTTTTTGCCCCCATCCGCATCCCTTAATATCTTCGTTTTATTTCGAGATATTACACTTAATTTCTATAGAACGAGGCCAAATTTATGTCAATCCTGTTATTTTTCACAGAACAGTGCCGCACTAAAAACTTAACATAGTGTTTTTATTAATATATCCCACATGGTTGATTTTAAAGACAATTCACGTCAAAAGTTATTTACCAATCACAATGCTAAAATAATAAAATAATCTTTCTAAAAAGAAAGGAAAACCGACTTTAAGAAAAATGCGCTAAAAAGTAAAAAATAATTTTTAATTTTAGGAACGCATTGAAAAAATTGAATTATTTAATGTCAAGTTTATACTTATTACAACTGTTTGAAATCGGTGCCAAAATTTGGGTATGATTTTTGTAAATTTGCACCAACTTCAAAAAGTTGTAATAAGTATAAAATTAACATTAAATAATGCAATTATTTATATTCGTTCGTAAAATTAAAAACTATTTTTTACTTTTTAGCGCAATTTTCTAAAGTCGGTTTTCCTTGTTTTAGAAAGATTATTTTATTTTTCCGTTTTTAGTTTTTAATTCAGCAGGGGCTTCGCCCCTTATTCACCAAGAAATTCAAGTAGCAATTTGTGCTCAACAATGTATCTCTCTATTTTAAAAAAAAGTAAGCCCTAGGGGGAAAAAGTCAGCCCTAGGAGGAATTTTCAGTTCTTTCAATGTTATTCAGATCGTATCTCAAAATGTAAAAGTCCTAAAATTACGAAATTAAGTAAATTTAATAAGAAATGTTTGATACATAAGAAGAATATATTTTTGTTTCAATGCTGTTATTAGTTTATAAGTTATTTAATATTAAAGTCGTCGTTGATAAAATTTCGCTTACAAGTAATTTTGTCCGTCGAGTTTCTGAAACACTATTAAGAGGAGAGATCCAATTTTTTTAGGGAGTGTACAAATAGGTTTGAACTGGAAATCCAAGTAAGCATTTTTTTTAAATTCGAATTAGTTTTGGATTTATAAATTTTTTAAACATTTAATCACGCTCCACTTTTTGAAGTTTTTTCACCCTCATTTTTGAAACGTGATTTCTAAATTGCTATAAGTCATTTAAAATGACATATTCTCTTATTCAAAAAAATATATTAATGTTCGCTAAAACTTCCTCTTTCTGATGTTATAAAGATTATATTTCTATCTTTACAATTAAATTAGATATGGTCAATTAAGATAGGTATAAAAAATAGCGAAGAAGGATAAAAAGGTCGGATATTTCGAGAAAATTTTAATTTGCGACTTTTTGTCTCATTGTTCCGCTTGCATCTCGAAAAGTAAATGTCCTAAAATTATGAAATTATGCCAGTTTATTAAGAAATATTTGGGTAATAAGATGAATATTTTTGTTTTTCAATACGATCAGTATATTAGACGTTATTTTATGTTAAAGTCATAATTTTAGAAAATTTTGAAAACAACTCATACATTTTTGTATACTTGTCTTCCAATTTTCAACAAAAAAATAAATAATAAATTAGGGGTATAGATTAAACTATTGGCTACAAATGATCCAGAGCGTTTGTGAAATTTCGATTTAGTTTTATAGTTATAAATTTTTAATTGATTGACAAAATGTCTGAAATAATCGTCAATTTTACGCGTAACATTTTAAGGGATAAATTAAAACTACTCTAAGTAGTTAAAAACTATACTTTTTTCCCGTTAAAAAAATATAGTTATATTCGTAAAATCTTCCTTTCTTAAATGGTATCAATACTGAAATTCTATCTTAAAAAATAAATTAGTTGTAACTATTTATGTGAAGTACTATAATTATTATTAAAAGATATTTCGGAGCAAAATGCCAACGTTGGCAAAATGCCAACATGTATGTAAATCTAAATCCTGAGACATATATTTTAACGGGGAATTATTATTAGCGCCAATTCTCAATAATCTTACTGTATATAAATAAAAGTTGGCGTACTAGGCTTAATTAAGATTGGCGCGTTTATGCAGCTGCTTGTTTACACATGTTTCGCTTTTCAATGAGTAGAAACAATTGTGTTGAAGCAGTTCTACAGTTGAGCTTTTCCAGTTATCAAGCCCACGGCCCACAACAACGGCGGCAACGTGTGTGTGTGTGCGGGGGGGGGGGGGGGGGGGGGGGGGGATTTCGAGTTTTAAAAATCCCTGAATTGGGAAAATTTATGCCTCAAGAAAATTAATATTATTAGCAAATGAAAGCGATGGAAGACTAGAAATTGCCCAGCTATTAAGATGAAACTTAAATTAGACCTCAAAACAGAACACTGCATTGGAACAAGCGTGCAATAAATCAATACTTTCGAGATAACTGTTTAATATTACCTATAAAAAAGCTGACAAATGTCTATAAGTTGGAACTGGGAATTTTTTTAGCACTGTTGCGTTGTGAATTTCGAATCGTTAAGTGTGGTCTGGTTAAAAAACGTCGCACTAGAGCTGCACATTGAACTACTGGCGTTGGTTCGAACAAAGCGCCCTTGATGGGTTTTTAGTACGTATTTACTTACTACATCAAGGACGCTTTGGTTCGAGGCCTTTCTTGAAGAATAGACCCGGGAACGATGTCTCATATTTTTAACAATGGTCAGAAAACGAGGACAACACTAGAGCTGGTACCCGACGTCCTTAAGTTGGGAATTTTGAATCATTCACGTTCGGAATTTCGGATCGTTAAGTTGGGAAATTTCTTGTCTCAACATCCCAAAAATAAATTTGTGTGACGGCACTGCCGGTAATAATTTATATAACTAAAAAAAAGTATTATTGTTAGGACACATTGTCATTGTCTACAGTGTATGAAGCCGGTATTGGTTTGCGAAGCAAACTAAAGAGGATTGCGTAGCAATCCTCCGGGGGTTGGCGAAGCGTTAGCGCAGCAGGGGGCGGAGCCCCCTAGTATTGTAAAACAATCCCTATCAATGCCAATAAATGCTAGTTAAACTAAATATCATTGTTGTACAACTTTTATTAAGGAAAGGAAATATTTTTTAATTGGATACATTGTTTTAAAAAAAATCCAGCTAATCGACATTTCTGGATATATAACAGCCGGATAACCGATTATTTTTTTGCAGCTTTTGCCTAAGTGAATTTTTTTCTATTTAACAAAAAAATAATTTTCGAAATCGGACCATATTTTTTTTCAAACGGTCCGGTTAATTAATAATTCCGGATAGTTAAATGCCGGATAACCGGATATTTTTTTCAAATTGCTCCCAAGTGAAACATCCCCTAACCAACAAAAAAATTGTGCAAATATCTGAAGTAGAACCGAATCCTGCGCGCACATACATAAAAAAAAAAGTACATAACAGTCAATCTATAACCTCTTGACTTGGCGCGCAATTTGACGGTTTTAATTTAAAATTTCTGGCGGTTTTATTTTAGAGGTTTGGTTGGCGCGCTGTTAAGTCGGTAAAAATAAGTAGCATTTAATTATATGAAATCAATTGTGCTGAAACAAAGTAATCTTCATTTGTCAATGAAATTCAAATACTTCAACAGTGGAAACTAGAGTATTGATCCAAATAAATAGAACAGGATGGAAAAAAAGAACGTAGACCATTTTCCGCCATTCTTGTGGTTTAACGCTTGATGTATTTCTGTGGGTTTCGTAAGTAAAACGTTGGTGTTTTTTTTTTTTTCGAACAGAGTAGATCTTTCATTTCATGTCTCGCAGCGTGTGATCAGAGGAAGTTCTTTTGTTGAAATATGAAAAGAAAAAAAAAAAGACCGCAGCAGATTCTTTTATTCGAATTTCTAAAAATAGACAAGGTTTATAACAATCGGATATGCTCACTCGTTTGCAATGTTTCATGGTTGAGATATGACTTAAATCATGAAATGCAACAGAATGTGAGACACAAAGTGAATATTATGGTTTGATAGAATTTTTTCGTTAATGCAAATGTGTCTTCTTGAAAACGCTTTTTGAAAATAAACGTTTTTATTCTCGAACAAATTTAGGTGTTTGAATACTTATGCTAAATGCGAAATTTGCTTATTTTCAATAAAGTAAGAAAATACATTGTTATATGCTTCATAAATGTTTTGTCAGGTGATACTTTTGCATCTTAATTTAGAAAGAATAGATTTTTCTTGTCATTTTAGTACAGTGATTCCAAAAAAAGACAGAATTGCGAAAACCTCGTCAAATAAAGTGGTCAAAATGCATATACATGTAATGTACTCACGTTTTTTTTAATTTTTATTTCCTGATCCATTCCTAAATTTCTTCTCATTTTCCCATGATCTCCTAAAGTAATTAAATTTCAATTACGCATCCATCCCACGCAAATAACATTCCATTCTTCAGAGCTCCTTATATGGTCACAGGAATGCATGGGAACCTAACTTTATTTTCATGTTGGCAACGACCCCATTTGGGAATTCCTGATATTAAGCACATTCCTAACTCAACCTTACTAAGATATAAGAAGTGTATTCAGTGAATACATTAACTAATTCAAAAGCTTATGACAGTTAGGAAATAATCCCTCTTAGACTATTTTCCGACTTTTCTTCATCTTACTCCAACAGAATCAACTCATAGGAAAAGCCATAATGGATCCAGAACTTTTACTTAATTAGCCACGACATTTTACTAAAAACTAAACCAAGTATAATATAAATAAAATTAGTAATTGTTTAAAGCTCGAATTAAGCTGAGGTTATTAAAAAAATATTTGTGTAAATGGTTGAAAAAAGCGAATTAAAATTCAGTGAATACATTAATTAATTAAAAAGTTTATGTCAGTTAAGAAGTAATTTAACATAAATTTGAACAGATCTATTAATTGTAAAATTAAATTTCACCATAACATATTAAAATTGTATAGGCAGTTCATTGAAAATTAAACTCGTTGACATTTTAATATATATTGGAGCAAAAAAATTGAATATACCAAACTGAATATATTTAAATTTAAATGACACTTATAAACTAATTAATTTCGAATTTACATGTCAATATTTGAAACGTCAATTCAAAATTAAGTTTATTTATATTAAATAAGTTTTTTAGGCTTACCATATAATGTCAGGAAAAATTATTTGACTAAATATTCAAAACTATCGGCTAAAACTTAAATCGTGATTAATTTTGTTTTTTAATTGTTTAGTATTAAGTCTAAGCAGTCAAAAAATGATTTAAATTATTTATCTACTGGTTGACCTTTATTCAGTTATTGATTTGTATGACAATTTATTATAATTTTTTTTGGACAAAATGAATTGTGATTTATTAAACACAAGTATTTAACTAATAGTTATCTTTTATTGGAAATAAACATATAAACTTTACAAAGTTTCATCAAAATATCTTGAAAATAGATGCATTTACCTAAATAACTATATTTTATTTTTAAATGAAATATCAAGTTACATTTGCAAAATATTACATTTATTTATATAAACAATGATTAATTTATATACGCTTTTCTATAAATACATTGTTTGTTTAGGACGTTTCCCAAAACTCGTAATATCTAAATTGAACACAAGAAAACAGAGTAAAGAAGGGGAAAATGTGTCTTAAAACTGGATTTTTAGACACATTTTCTCATTTCTCATTGGAATACTTTTTATAAAATTACAATTGTTTTATAAAATTGTTCACTTATTTATTGGAAATATAATGGTAATATTCTTATTTAATTCTGAGGTTTATAAATATTTGTAATATTTTTTTCTAAGGTAACCACTACGATACATAAATGAATATAATGGGTCCCCTGTGATAAATTCAATTTATATATATATATATATATATATATATATATATATATATATATATATATATATATATATATATATATATATATATATATATATATATATATATATATATATATATATATATATATATATATATATATATACATATATATATAGCATTGAGTAATCCAAAATTTATTTAAAAAAAATCCATTTTACCACAGGACAAATTTTTCAGCACCTTACCCCAAGAGGATTTTAAATAACACTTCACTACTTTTATTTGGGCCTTTAATTATCTTTTGAAGTGATGCAAACTAACATAAAACTACCGAAAGTAATTTTAAATTCAGTTCGAGGGTTGTTAAATTACTTCCAAAGAACTACTTCGGCTGGTTTTAAGCCGAATTTTAATTATCTTTTCTTCAATCAAAAGCGATTTCTCGATAATGCGAAATGAAGTGAATTCAAGACAAGAATAAGCGAACCAATCAAATGCAGTCATTCCATTATGAAATTTTAGCTTTATTCCACTATGTACGATATAAAACTTTTTTTCCTCGCTAGTGTCAAAATACATGCATGGTGTTAATCAAATATAAAAGTTAACATTTTTATCTAGCAAGATAGATGAATTATCTTCAAGTCTATCTTTTGATTATAAGGAAAATATATAAAAGAATCGTAATCTCTATGAAAGAAATAATTTATTCTATAAAAATAAATTACTTTAGCGTCGATATACATTTTAAAAAACATTAATTTGATATGCATTGATTTATTAACGGTTTTTTGCAGTATATCAAAATTACACTGTTAAAAGAGGTATTCAAAAATAAGTAAAATGTACTCCTTTTTGAATACATTTGATGCTTATCATGGCTTCGAGTACATAAGTTTCAATTTTGAAAAAGACATGTTCTTAAAAATGAGTACAATGGGTAAAAATGAATAAAATGAGCAGATGCTAGCTTAAATAGGCTGCCTTTATAAATCAATTTCAATAAATATCGAGAATTACAACCAAGACTTACCGGGAACCCAACCCAGAACAACCGCTGTCCAAAGTCATATCTGTTCAGCTACCAGGGCGACGTGAAGAAGTTATAAGCAGAAGATATGTTGAAAAAGTGTGCCAAAAGAATGTGAAGTAAAATAATCTAGTTGTAATAATTCAGTTTCCATTTAAGCAATCGACATCAAATAATGTAGAAAACCATCTTCTGAACAACTATTTTAAGTTTGTCAGGTTTTATTAAGCTTGCTTGAACAGAAGATGAGATTAGAAAGCTTAAATCATACTGTTTAGTTTGGAGAAAGTACGATTACTTAAATTTGAGTGCGTCATAGCTCATTTACGATGCAATTGTACTCAAAGAAAAACGAGTATGTTCAGGTATTCATTTTCAAGTACCTTTTTTCTTACAGTGTATACTTTTCGAAACGCATTATTTCGCTATGCATTGATTTATTAAGTTTTTTTTCTGCATTATTTAAAGGGTACTAAGTGTTAAAAATGTTAATTATGATCTTTTTAATATAATGTTTTAATATGTGTTAATCTATTCAGTATTTACATTCAAGTAATATTTGTATTAATTTATAAATTATTCAAAAACAAAGTAATGGAAACCATACACTAAAAACAAATGTGGAAATACTTTATACGATACTAAAAAAAAATTAACAATTGTGCAGGATTTTATTTTAATGACATAAAAAATATAATCTCATAAAAAAAATCGTCCATTAAAAAAAGGCTAATGCTGTTAATGTTTTTTTGGTGAATTATCGTCCATTAATCAATCTTTAATTACACGTCTAAAAAAATTTCTTCCGACATAAGACTAAAATGAAATTCGTTCCTCTAATCCCGTACTAAAAATAGAATTCAATAATCTTGTTGACAGCAGTTAAAAAATGAGAATAGAAGAAATCCCATTTGAATTTAGCTGCGAATTTTGCAGCTTGTTTTGACTGGGGTAAGCAGCAGCAGGAAATTATGATATTCAATTTAATTTTGCCTTTGGCGATGGAGCTCCATTCGATGCATTATGCTTCTATTTATAATGGAATCCTTAAAAGGATGGTATTTATCAGATAATTAGTTTCTTTCATTATTTTCTAAGTACCAATAATCGCAACCATATTTGGTTTCAATACATTTTATCAAGATGAAGATTTATTTGAAATTTTTCATTCACTTTATAATTGACATTTAGAAATTATCAGTAAATAAGTTTATTTTTCTAAATGATTTAGAAATGCATATGGCGGACCACTCTATTTTTTTGGATAGCTGTGAATTCGAACAGTGACTGATAAAAAAAATAATTAATAATGTATTATCAATGTCTCTGAGCATTAAAGTCTTGATGTTTTTATATAGATAGTTTTCAATTTCTACCCAAATCAAATGAATTCGAAAAATATTGAAAAATAAAGTATTCGTTTTAATTTAAAAATTATATGTATTACTAGGAAAATGGGTGATTGTAAAATTCCGGGACTTACGATCAGATAATAAAGAAGATAAGTCAACATGATTATTTTTAATAATGGATTTCAGTTTTTCGTGTCACATATTCCAGATCAGATTCCAGAATTCGTGTCACATATTCCAGATCAGATTCCAGAATTCGTGTCACAGATTCCAGATCAGATTCCAGAATTCGTGTCACATATTCCAGATCAGATTCCAGAATTCGTGTCACATATTCCAGATCAGATTCCAGAATTCGTGTCACAGATTCCAGATCAGATTCCAGAATTCGTGTCACAGATTCCAGATCAGATTCCAGAATTCGTGTCACATATTCCAGATTAGATTCCAGAATTCGTGTCACATATTCCAGATCAGATTCCAGAATTCGTGTCACATATTCCAGATCAGATTCCAGAATTCGTGTCACAGATTCCAGATCAGATTCCAGAATTCGTGTCACATATTCCAGATCAGATTCCAGAATTCGTGTCACATATTCCAGATCAGATTCCAGAATTCGTGTCACAGATTCCAGATCAGATTCCAGAATTCGTGTCACAGATTCCAGATCAGATTCCAGAATTCGTGTCACAGATTCCAGATCAGATTCCAGAATTCGTGTCACAGATTCCAGATCAGATTCCAGAATTCGTGTCACAGATTCCAGATCAGATTCCAGAATTCGTGTCACATATTCCAGATCAGATTCCAGAATTCGTGTCACATATTCCAGATCAGATTCCAGAATTCGTGTCACAGATTCCAGATCAGATTCCAGAATTCGTGTCACAGATTCCAGATCAGATTCCAGAATTCGTGTCACATATTCCAGATCAGATTCCAGAATTCGTGTCACAGATTCCAGATCACAATATTAGGTGCAAAAATGAAAACGTGCTTTGTCACATTAATGTGATTTGTGGGAAAATGCAAATAAGTTTTCGCAAATGCTCATTAAGAAATTCCAATACAATACCGCATACATTCCAATAAATTTCGTACAATAATTTAAAAGAGACCGAAAATATTTTGGACGAATAAAATATTTTAGTTTGATAGAAAATTCGAAGGCGAGTTCAATGATGTAATAATAATATTCTAAAGAAAATTTGGATACAACAAGTTTTAAATATTTGTTTTTCGTATTAGGATGACATTCAAGTATAAGTTATGTTAGTGAATAAAGCAGTTTCTCACACATTGCATATTTTGCGTTTAATGAACGGAATTTTTCTAAATTTGTTCATAATGTTTTTTAAATATTACTCAAATATTTTTAAATTTTAGGAGCAATAGAACCAAAATATAATTTTTTAATAATGCACAATGTTCACTGCTTACGTTTGTATTTCTGTGAGATTGTATGCCTATATTCTTGATTGGGGATGTGGCATATTTGGGGAAAAAAAGTAGTTTAAAAAGCAATAAAAATATACTATCAGAATTTTTTTAAAAAAAAATTTTAAAAGAGTTTTTTGTAAAAGCTTTTAAGATAAATATTACCATATTGAGAGAAAGATGCAATTTACATTTTATAAATCATCATTAGTTTTTAAATCGTTTTAAAAGACATCTTAAATACGAATTATCTTTGACTGAAATGACAACTAAGATCTAAATATGTGTAATATCAGAATAAAAAGTTAACTGCATATTTTTTGATTCTTGCTTCCATATTTAAGATTTAAATCTGTGGAAATATTAACAGTGAAACGTTAGCCAAATACAACTAAACTATGAAAATCTTTAATAAACTTTCAAATTTGAACTTTATCATATTTTAAACATAAGATAAAATCTGTCGACATTTTTACTTTAAATTGAAACTATATTTTTAATTCTATTTTATCTAATATTTTCCAGCCTTTATGAGTAAAATAAAAATTTCATGCAAATATAATTTTTATTTTTTAAATATATATACACCGGTGTTTATATTACTTACTTTTAATAGTCTCAGAAATAACGCTCTCATTTTTGAGAATTTTGCGATCGTCGCGGCTGCTTTCGTTATATTTGACAATCGTTTCTTCATTGAATCACGTGACTTTTGACGAAACAAGAATAAAATCTTTCGAAGAAACAAATTACTCAGATTCCTTTACAACCTTTTTCTGAGCCATCAGCTCATGTTTGGTTCTTATGTTGTGTGTTCTTTGGTTCTTATCCTTGTATTGTAAAAATTCAAGCGAGCCTTTTTGGCCAAGTGAATGGAGTTTTGGAATCTGGAACGAACGAGAGGTCTGCGGTTCGAGTTAGCTTTTCGATATTGAATTATTGTATTATTTAAAACTTTTGACGAAATAAAGTTCGTTAAAAAACGACAAAATGAATATCCCCAGAGTAACGAAATATGTAATCAGAGCATATGGAAGGTGTCCGTTTCGTCAAAAATAACATAGTCAAAAAAGGACAAAAGTTTCGCAAAAAATAACTAAAGTTTCGTCAATAATAACAAAAGTTTCGCCAAAAATAACTAAAGTTTCGTCAATAATAACAAAAGTTTCCCCCAAAATAACAAAAGCTTCGCCAAAACAACAAAAGTTTCACCAAAAATAACAAAAATTTCGCCAAAATAACAAAAGTTTTGTCAAAAGGGACAAAAGTTTCGCCAAAAATAACAAAAGTTTCGCCAAAAATAACGAAAGTTTTGTCAAAAAGGACAAAAGTTTCGCCAAAAGTAACAAAAGTTACGCCAAAAATAACAAAAAAGTCGTCAAATAAGATAATGCGTTCTGAACAGTGCATAAATGGGAGATGGTCTTTAAAGCTTACCTACTTTAAATGGAAAAACACGAAAACGCTTTTATAGAAACATTCTTTATTGTCCATGAAAAAAAAAATTAACAATATAAAGAAACGAAAAAACATAATATAAACTAAGAAGAGTTAATTGTTTTCATTGTCTTGCAATAAAAGGAAATATCTTACTAAATTGGAAGTAATTAGTTGTTAAAAACTTATGTATGCGTCATTAACTCGAAAAGACAGAGGTCTTAATCACTTTGGTGCTTCGAACGAACATTTTGTTTTGAAAAACTGCAATGGGAATGTTTGGTATGTAAAAAAAAAACTTTGTTACTTTGAATACATTTTTAGTGGTAATTGAGAAATTTAGATATTTTTATTGACAAGTAAAAAATAACAGTATTGAATTATTAAAATTAAAAAATATGTATAGTTCAATTAACTGCTAAACAAAAATATAGTTACCGATATATTCAGATCAAAGGCAGTTTTTAACCGAGCGTTAGTAAGGTAAAAAACTGTCTTTGTCATTATGTTTTAACTCGACCTGTAGGTACTTTGTTTCATTATAAATTTGTGTGTTATGCAGTTACTACCAAACGCGTTGTTCAGTTTTCTTCAAATTGTGCATGCATGTTCCTTGAAGTCATTAAAAACGACGTTTTTTTAAAGAAGTTATTTATTGGGATTTGCAATCTTTATAGAAAACTAGAAAAGCAATTTATTTAAATATATATTTTTTACAATGAAAAATTTGAAAGGATTTGGACGCATGGTAGTGAATCACTAAGTGCGTCAGCAGTACTATTCTTCGTTGGAAGTGCTTCGAAGTGACTTTTGGCCACACCTTTCCCACGTTCTATAGATCACAAGTACAAGTAAATCCTTTTTCCTTTGTCTCTATGCATTTACTAAACTTTAAAAAAATTCTATCTCTCTTTATCACCGTGAAAATCGAGCTGAGAGTATAACCAGTATGGAGACTGACTCACTGATCGCCAAAACACATGGGGTATTTCCGGTTTCTCCAGAATATAATTTTCTGTCATTGTATTTCATAAAATTTCACTTATCTTATATACATTTAAATTTAGTTTATGCTGAGATATTTAGTTCGTATTATTTATAAAAATGTTATTGGAAACTCTCAATTTGCAATTTAAAACTGGCAATTTTAACTTTTACGTATGGGCTAGGACAACATGTGTCCCATAGAGTATACATAGAGTATACATAGATCATACATAGAGTATACATAAGGTATACATAGAGTATACATAAGGTATACATAGAGTATACATAGAGTATACATAGAGTATACATAAAGTATACATAGAGTATACATAAAGTATATAGAGTATAGATAGAGTATACATAAAGCATACATAAAGTATACATATAGTATACATAGAGTATACATAAAGTATACATAGAGTATACATAAAGGATACATAAAGTATACATAGAGTATACATAAAGTAAACATAGAATATACATAAAGTATACATAAAGTTACATAGAGTATACATAGAGTATACATAAAGTAAACATAGAATATACATAAAGTATACATAGAGTATACATAGTGTACACATATCGAGTGGTGGATGTGGGGCACTTTTGATACATAGTATGGGAGAATTTTTTTTTAAAATGCGTGTGGTCTGCATTAGGCTGTTTGCGGCATAACAGGTAATTACACCTGTTCGGACAGGTGACGTTTCTCTAATGGTTCCTGCAGATCGTTTCCGGTTGCGCTTTTCAGTTTTATGACACCTGAATGGTCATACTCTGCGTGCTTTTAAGATGGAAGGGTTTTTAACGATCCCTACGTTTGACAGCTACACGCCACTTATTATAAGCCAAGTTGTCCTTATACAAAGCTTTGAGGACTCTTTTCTTGTTACGGACCCCATGTGAAAAGGTTAAAGCTGTCAAAACTCCACAGTGAAATCTCAAATGAAGAATTTAATTATTGGTAAGCAACAAATATTACATGGGTAGACCTTTCAATTTGATTTATAACTTCTAGTACTTAGAAACAATATATCTTTGCGTTTAAGTAAGAATTAATATTTAAACCCGAGTATTAATGTTAAGTTATTTTTAGCATCCACGTTTCTTTATTTACCTTCAGATTACAAGTAACTGCCTTCGTGTGTGCGCACTATAAATAGAAAAAAAAGTAACGAGCTTAAAAAAAGATCTCTGTCGTGACCCCGAACTTCGACTTTCTAATTAAAGAGACTGATGTTCAGAATCTCATTTCGTATTTAGAATCTCTCTTGTAAACTCGCAATCACGGAAAGCAAACGAATTCGGTAAACAATAGTCGGTCGCCATGGCAACCGCATTCGTTAAAACCTGTTTGAGTAACCTATCGAAAACAATCCCATAGAATTTAATCGGTTTTCAGATTTATTGGATTTGTTTGCTGTCATGGGCGGTAAACCGCACATTTTGTCGAGTAAAGTAAAATGTTGAATGTGCTTACTTTGGTTTATCGATTTTGCAACTAGAAAAAAAAGGGCACTTAAGTACACATAAAAGTTCGAATGAACGTCAGCCATTTTGTGTAGATATATTTTGAAAGACTGGTATTGTATTTAATGCTCACGTAAATATTCAATTGGAAATATTAAGCAATTCAATATGCAATCAACTTCAATGGGTTGGTGCGCACGTAAGTATATTGAGATCAACAAGATTTAATAAAAAAGGGGTATTATTAATATATTAGTCGTACACGCAACATTATAAGTAAAGTTGACCATACATAACAGCCTATTTTTAACTCATTGTGTATTAAAATTTATGGTTACAAAACATGTAAGATAGTCATTCTATACTTGACATTTTTTAACAAAGAGTAAGTTTATTTAAGGTCCTGACCTCTCCGTTAGGATATACAGGATTTCCTTCAACAACCATACGTGGGATACAGAGAATATACACATATAATGTTTGTACAGGCCATTTGAAGTGGTACACATTAGTGAAAATCGAGCAACACGCTCGGAGTTTGTTGCACACATCTTAGGGTACGTCCAAGATGCACGCTGGTAAAAGCAGATAGTCAGATTCAAATTCTCGGTGGTTGTTAGCGCAGACCAGACAGAGCTGCCACCAAAACAGATTAGTGTTGTATGGAACTTACAAGAGAAAAACATTAAACTCCACGAAAAGGAATTTCAACTATAGAAAATCAGTTGAATATACGTTCGGAATTATATACGCAAAATGGAGAATACTTTCAAAAGAACTAGAAACGGATGTCGAATTGACAGAAATGATTGTAAAGTGCGTATGCATACTTCACAACACCATAAGTAGTTGATGGTTCAAAAATACGAGGCATCGTTCCCTTCGAGATAGGCCCCGAACAGTCGCCAAGCAGAGGATTGGTGGTTCGAATCCGTGCGATGGACTTGACAAAGAAAAGTAAAAAAGTAGTGATCTTGCGATCGGAGGGTTGCCAGATTCGCTACAAACATACTAGAAAGTCGTCCAGAACATCCAACAAATTATACTGGCGTGTACGCGGGACTAGTGCACGATAAATCTGATCGGGGTCCAATGTCCTGACGCCTATTAAGGTTGTGTCGGGTGCCAGCTCAGGTGTTGTCCCCGTCATCTGACCATGGTTCAAAAATACGAGACATCGTTCCCGGGTCTTTCCTTCGAGATAGGCCCCGAACCTTCGCCAATAGCCCACTGTGCAGCTCTAGTGCGACGTTATTTAACCAAACCAAACCATTAGTAGTTGATTTGGTTAAAATAACGTCACACTATAGCTGCACAGTGGGCTATTGGCGACGGTTTGGGATCTATCTCGAAGTAAAGACCCGAGAACACATACACATTCATACAGGCACCTCGTTATTTTAGAACCATGGTCAGATGACGAGGAAACACCTGAACTGGCACCCAACGCCTTCAATAGACGTCGCGACTTTGGACCCCGATCAGATTTATCGTGCACCAGTCCCGTATACACGCCGGTAATTTTTGCGGATGTTCTGGACGACTTTTCTAGTATTTTGTAGCGAAGCTGGCAACCCTCCGATCACAAAATCGCTACTTTTTTTACTTTTCTTTGTCAAGTCCATCGCCTAGGATCCGACCAGGAATCCTCTGATTCCCAGCTGACGCCTTTAACCGCTCGGCCACGGAGGTCTCGAAAGACACATGACTGAAGTTGAGGTGCAAGGAATTAATGAATCAGCGGTGTAGCGGATGGAAGGCAGACAACAGAATACAGCAACACAAGTAGGAACACATTGTGGCCATCCATGTTCATGGAAAAATACCTACTCTCATACAAAGATAATTAAATAAATTGAGGATTTTGCACCAATGGAAGTGCCTATTTTTTAAATGCAAAAACATACCTGACTCATTGTAAACTATTTATCTAAAATAGATTTATTAAAATGTGAATCATAACAGTAATTTATTTTAATTAATACTTCCTTTAATCCATAACTTCAACCATTTTGTAAAAAAAAAAATCATTAGTAATTTCACTATTTATATTTTCATTGGTTAACTTTTTTTCTAATTTTTGAGCCTTTTTATAAGTAAAACAATATTGTTTTTTTAACGGAAATAAGTGTTGTTTGGTATGAACACTAAATGTTAATCTCTCGATATTCATCGTAAAACACTGAAAAATACTCAACACACAAACGAAAATCAACGGTCTGAGCGGCAGGTTGTCTGAAACCAGAATGAACAATTCATTCCGGTAAACATCTGAGGCAGACTGCCAGTACGCAGGAAGTCATCGCGCAGGTGCATTATGGCCAGTCCCGCTTACAATAATGGATTTTTATGCACGCCGACTCGACGCCGAGCGGCGCAGACTGTCAGACTCAGAAAATCAGCGTGCATCTTGGACGTACCCTAAGGTGGTAACATGAGTATTTGTCTCTATGCGGGGTGCATACCTCTCAGTTTCGTATATAAAAACTTATAATCTAACTTAAAATCTAAAAAAAAAAAGGAAAAAAGAAAAGTTCTGTGAAACAAAATTTTCTTGAGAGTCTCTTATGTAAATAATTTGTATCTTGAATCAATACGAAAAGTTTACATTGTGTAGTTTTTGAGTCCAGCAGATATTGATATGAAACATACACTTTGATAATTTAGGTTCAATTTTTTTTCCCTTAACAAAGAGTAAAGTTTTTTTTTTTAGCAGTAGTAGATCATTTTTCTAGAGATTGCATACATTTTCTATGCAGTTTTCTCAGATAATTAAATTATACAAAGTAAATAATATTGATAGATCAATCATTTCGAATTGGAATGGAATATGAGCAAATCGATTATTTTTTAATAGTATATGTTTAATTAGTTCCTTTTTCTGTCAATTTTGCCATTAATACTTAACTTACTATATTAATGTGTTAATTTATTTATATACCGAATTAGTCTCAATTACTTTTTTTTATGTCAATATAATTAATTTGAATGTTTTTGGTCGTCCCCTTAGGGCAGAGATAACCAGAAAAGTAATCAAACATATTAATTATGAGACATTTATCTTCTAATGTGTATATTCTTTATATATTTGGATTTTTCTTTATTTTATTTGTATTTTTACTAATTGCGCCCGTATTTATCTATAATTTTGTTAGTGAGACAGTGATATTTTTAGAGTACAAATGGAAACATGCTTCTAATTTTATGCAAAAGGAGCTTTAACAATTACAAAAATATCGTAACAGTTCTCATCTCTGCTTAATAAATTTGAATTTTTTTAAAGTTATGTCTAAGCAGAATATTTTTGCAACTAAATAAAATCACTAGGTACTAATGACGTCTATCTTTTATCTAGTTAATTTTGAAACCTGTATAGAAGTAATTACTATATATCACTATTTCATAGCGCAACTTGTATTCCCAAGAGTGAATGTTATTCCATTAGATTTTTCCTAGGTGCATTTTCTATAGTATAAATATTGTACAGACTTTTTACGTGAAAGGTTAGTGCGTTAATGATTCAGACACGATACGAGATACCTTTAGGAAAGTGTGTGGCGAAAACATACAAAACGTGTTTTGCCCGAAACTTCTGAAAATTACTTAACAACATCCCTAAATATGCCTCATAATTTGTTATCGAACTAAACTATTTTATTAGTTCAACAACACGTTTTACCCTTATTGAAATTAAGTTGTGAAAAATGGAATAAGAATCAATGTATTTCCGAAAAGTTATTTGCGTTTTTCCACAAACACACATTGAAAAGAAAGAAATGAGTAGCTGAACATACTCGTTTTTCTTTGGGTACAACTGCATCGTAAATGAGCGATGACGTACTCAAATTTAAGTAACCGTACTTTCTAAAAAAAATAATCAGTGTGATTTAATATTGCTAATCTCAGCTTCTGTTCAAGTTATCTTAGCAAAGCGACCTGACAAACTTGAAATAGTTGTTCAGAAGATGGTTTTCCACATCATTTGATGTCGATTGCTTACATGGAAACTGAGTTATTACAACTCAATTATCTTACTTCCCCTTCTTTTTTACGCCTTTTTAAGGCTTCTTCTGTTTATAACTTCTTCACGTCGCCCTAGCAGTACAACGGATAAGGCACTGGGCTGTGGCGCTTTAGGATATGGATTCGATTCCCGGTGAGTCTTGGTTGTAATTGTTGACATTTATTGAAAGAGATTTATGAAAGTAGCCTACGTAGGTTAGCAACTGCTCTTTTTACTCATTGTACACATTTTTGAGTACATATCTTTTTTTTTAAATGTAACTTATGTATTCAAAGCTATGATAGGCATCAAATGAACTCAAAAATGAGTACATTTACTTATTTTTGAGTACCTATTCATAATAGTGCGTTTAACACAAATACATTCGCGACAAAAGACGTTCTGAATGTTTGTTCCTAAACTATGATTGTCAGATAAAATAAAGCAATCACTAGATAACAAATGAAATTTTGTGCAATTAATTAACTTATATGCTACACCGTCATATCTTGATCTACAGAAACAATGTCTCATATTTAATTTCACGAACCGAGAAAATAACTACTTCGCAAAGTGTTCTCCGAAACTAATTATCTTATATCCTTTTCAATGGATGTGGGAAATCTCTATACACCCTTCGAAAGGGGATATTTGAAAAGCTGACAATTAAGTTTCAACGCCACTGTTCCATTTTCCAAGGAACAATGAAACTGCCACTCGGTCTCCTTCGGGCAATCTTCGCCACTTGAAAAGGGATCATGACAAAGTTCCCCAGCAAATGGCAAAACGACACGATGGAGGCAAGATAAACAGCGAGACTCAAGAGTGCTGTGATTTTTCTAGGAAAAGGGGGAGGGAGGGAGGAGCCTTGTTTATCGGGAGTTTCTTTTCTCTTGCAAAAAGTCGTAAATCACAGCGATTTTTTTTAAACATCCATTGCAAAAGTTTTTCTTCTCAGTGGAGATTCTAGGTTCTATCTAAAGACTCGGAATCCGGTGATTTGGATGGTCAGTTGATTGGTTTTTTTTATCCAGATATTTGAAAAAGAAGCTGTTTGTCCAAATAAAACTTTGTTTTGTTCAACTAACAAGGGATTTTTTTTTACCTTTTTTGTGATCAAGAATTTGTTTGACATGGCAAGTTAAATGGATTTGATTTATTTTTTAACGTAGGATAAATATAGTTACGTGAAAATAAATATTAATGGTAGCCCATCTGAGGTACATTGAAAAGTTTATTTGGTTAAATACTTCGTTACAGCTTGAATGCACTGTTAAAAAACAGGTTATGAAAAATAAGTAAAATACGAGGTGTGGCTAGAAAAAAACCGAACTGATGATATAAAAAAATTTTATTTTCCATTATTTACAATTTGATGTTATCTCCTTCAATGTACTCTCCTCCTCGGTCTACACACCGCTCCATACGAATTTTCCACTGTTCATAGCAATGCTGCAGATCATTTTCGGTAAGTCCATACATTACTTCCGTCGCTTTTTCTTTTACTGCTTCAACACTCTCAAATCTAGTTCCTTTCAAAGCTGACTTGACTTTAGGGAAAAGAAAAAAATCACAGGGGGCCAAATCAGGTGAGTAGGGTGGGTGGTCTAAGATCGGAATGTTGTGATTGGCTAAAAACGTCTTCACTAACAACGCATTGTGAGCTGGGGCATTGTCTTGGTGCAGGATCCATGTCTTTTTTTTCCACAAATCGTTCCGTTTTCTCCGTACTCGCTCACGTAGGGTAGTCAGGACGCTAATGTAGTAATGCTGATTCACTGTTTGTCCCTCTGGTACCCAATCAATGTGTACAATCCCTTTGACATAAAAAAAAACAATCATCATTGCCTTGAATTTCTATTTTGACATTCGTGCTTTTTTTTGTCGTGGAGAATCAGGAGATTTCCAATGCATCGATTGGCGTTTGGTTTCGGGATCGTAAGTAAAAAACCACGATTCATCACAAGTAATAACATTTTGTAAAAAGGTGGGATCACGTTCAATGTTTCCTAGGATGTCAGAACAAATCATTCTTCGGCGTTCCTTCTGTTCAATTGTGAGACACTTTGGAACCATTTTTGCACACACTTTGTGCATGTTGAAACTTTCATGAAGAATCTGCCTAACACTTTCCTTGTCAATTCCTGTCAACTCAGACATTGCTCTGATTGTTAAACGGCGATCTTCTCGAACAAGTTTACCGATTTTTTCAATGTTTGCATCAGTTTTTGCTGACAATGGTCTGCCAGTGCGAGCGTCATCACTTGTGTCTTCGCGGCCATCTTTAAATCGTTTAAACCACTCAAACACTTGTGTTCGCGATAAACAATCATCGCCGTACACTTGTTGCAACATTACAAACGTTTCACTTGCAGATTTTCCAAGTTTGAAAAGAAATTTGATGTTAACACGCTGTTCTTTCTGTACACTCAACATTTTTCCGACGCACAGACAAAACGTCAACTACTTAGAACAGACGCCACGGGCAGACTGAGTGCAGGAGGCAGATAAAACTCGAGCAGTAGGCGGAGCAAGAGTCACGTGACAGGCCAGGCGACTTTCAGCCTTATTGCATTCGTTTTATTGTTTCACCTGTGCTAGTTCGGTTTTTTTCTAGCCACACCTCGTATACTAATTTTTGAATATATTCGATGCTTTATCATATCTCCTAATACATAAGTTTTATTTTTGAAAAAGACGTACTCAAAACAATGAGTAAAAATTAATAAAAAGAACAGTTGCTTGACTACGTAGACTGCCTTCATAAATCACTTTCAATATATACGAACAATTACAACCAAGACTTTTCGGGAATCGAACTAAGAACTACCGCAGTCTAGTGTCATATCCGTTAAACTACCAGGGCTACCTGACGAAGTTATAAACACAAGAAATGTGAAAAAGGTGTAGCAAAAGAATGGGAATTTAAATAATTGAGTTGTAATAACTCATTTTCCCTTTAAGCAATCGACATATAATAATGTAGAAAACTATCTTCTGAACAACTACTACAAGTTTGTCAGCTTTCATAAAGATCACTTGAACAGAAGATGATATTAGGAATATTAAATCACACTTATCATTTTTGAGAAAGTAAGATTACATAAATTTGAATACCTCATCGCTCATTTACGATGCAATTGTACTCAAAGAGAAAAAGATTTGGCTCAGGTACTCATTTTTAAGTACCTTTTTTTACAGTGTGCTTTGTAATAAATAAAATAATGCCAATCTTAAAATATATTTCTGAAATCAATATAAGGCAATCTTGCGTGGGTAACTGGTTCTTAAAAATAAAAAAATAAATGAAGTTTAAGTGTAGAATTGAATTTCTAAAATAAAATTCGGTAGAGCAAAGTAAAAATGTCCGGAAATAGAAAACGAAGGATGAAAACACGATTTCGTCTAGACTTTAAGCTATTCTTATTTTATTAGATTCCCTTTTTTTCTCCTACCATAAAAAAATCTCTCATCGATTTATAATATATATATATGGAATGGTCATAAATTCTTAGACAATTGTCATTGTGTTGGCTGTTTAACTAAACATAATAAACTATTCTATTCAGTATGGTTTAACTACTGTTCTTTTTTCTATTAAAGCTAAGCGTTTTGTTTCAAATAAAAGCTAAGTAGTTGGGAGGAAACAATTTTTTATTATGCCTATACAGATAAACGTGATACAACGAATAATAATTCGATGTTTATCATGGCTCCGAATACATAAATTTAAATTTTGAAAAAGACTTTAACCCAAAAATGAGTAAAAATTAATAACAAGTTTAAATGCTAGCCTAAATAGTCTGTCTTCATAAATGACGTTCAATAAATATCAACAATTACAAACAAGACTTACCGAGAATCGAACCCATATCCTAAGGCACCGCAGTCGAGTACCTTATACGTTGTACTACCAGGGCGACATCAAGAAATAATTATAAACATAAGAAATATTAAAAAGGTATGCCAGTAGAATGGGAATTAAGATAATTGAATTATGTGGAAATCAAATAATGGGATCAAATAATGTGGAAAACCATCTTCTGAACAACTATTTTAAATTTGTCAGGTCGCTTTGTTAAGATGGCTTGAAAAGAAGCTGATATTAGCAATATTAAATCACACTGCTCATTTTTTAGACAATACGGTTACTTGAATTTGAGTGGGTCATCGCTCATTTACGATACAATTGTACTCAAAGAAAAACGAGTAGGTTCAGGTACTCATTTTTAAGTATCTTTTTTCAGTGTAAGAACATTAAAAAAAATTGACCCGACATAAAACTTTACCTAGAATAATACACAAGTTTTTTTAATCTACACTAATATGGGGTTTATAAAAATAGACTTTTTAAAATCTATAACAATGAAAGAAAGTGTCTGTCTGTCTGTGTGTACGTGTGTCTATGGCACACAAAACATTATCTTCCACTGTTCGGACATGAAAATTTATATATATACACACATATATATATATATATATATATATATATATATATATATATATATATATATATATATATATATATATATATATATATATATATATATATATATATATATATATATATATATATATATATATATATATATATATATATATATATATATATATATATATATATATATATATATATATATATATATATATATATATATATATATATATATATATATATATATATATATATATATATATATATATATATATATATATATATATATATATATATATATATACTAATCAACCTTTAATTGTACACCTGAGGCTTAGAATTTTAAAATTGTGCTTAGTTTTCCCTTTTACAACGGTTTTAGAAGCTAATTATCTTTAATCGCCAATTTAAAAAAAATAGTATCTACATTGTTATATAATCATAAGGTCTTGACAACAATAAAATACTTTAAAATAAAATAATATAATTAATATAAATAAAATAATATAATTAATATAAATAAAATAATATAATTAATATAAATAAAATAATTAATTATTATAAGCAATTGAAAGTCGACGATTAAAAAATCGCCTTGGCGAAATAAATATTTCTTACAATTCTGCTTCATACTAACATTTGGAGATGAAACCGGAGATGTCTGAATAATAGATCGGTTACTTTGCCTTCGAGAAAATAAAACAGAAGGAATAAACACAGAGAACGATTCAATGGAGTAGCATTTTTTAATGCATGCAAAACGAACGGTAACAGATAATTTAGTTATATAATAATATAGAAATAAAATATTATTTTTAAATCTAATATCGCATAAAAAATTAGTACAACGACACATACTGTGCACAACAAATCTGCAATTGCAACACAACGTTTTATCGCCCTTTCTAACCTTCTCAAACACGGGTACAGTTAAATCCTTCGCGTCTTTGTGCAAATGTTCTTGACCCTCGAAGCATTCGGTCCAAATAATTGATGTGTCCGGATAATTGCCTTTCTGGCTGCAACGTTTCCGTTAAAGGTCCATGAACAGGCGCAACGCCATTACCGCTCGCTTCTACGGCGTATATTGATCAAGTAACTTGACGTTCTTAGAAACAAAACCAAGGCACTTTACTTGGCTGTAAAAAACAGCAACAATCACGCAGAGAACTTTCTAAAGAATTGGCGATAAAAAGTTTTATTTATTGTTCGGCGAGTAAACATTATTTATTAAAAGGGTACTCTTTCAGACGATATCCGGTGTTTGAAGCATAAAAACTTCCTCAAAGTTATAAAATTAAAAGATTTTGGAGGTTCTATAAAGGAATTTGGAACAAAAAAAGTGATTTTTTTTTTAAGTTTCTGATTTTCCTGTATAAAACCTTTTAAACAATCCGCATTTTTCAATGAGTCAAACTATAATATTTTTGCTGGTTTTATAAAGGAATTTGGAAAAAAAACTGCATTAACTATAGAATTTTTAAATTTGAATAGAACTTTAAAAAAACTGCAGTTTTTCTGCATTAAATCTTCAAATTCACATTTTTGATTAAGTTTTTATGCTGCCTTTTTTGCCTAGGCTTGCACCGCTTTAACGTGAATATGTCTTTAAAATCGGTTCATGTACAGCATTCAACTGTAGAAAATATTGTACAATATAAAAAACATTGATATTTCAAAGCTCCATAATCGCATAAAGATTTAGTGTTTATAAATAACTGCTCTACCATAGAGAAAAGGAGGCCACGTCGATCAGGTTTGCCATTCATACACACACTCCTCTCTGACCTTTTTATTTAGACATTTTTGTACCGAGTCAACCATTAGTTTGAAAATTGTATGGAGTGTAAAGTGACGATTTGTACAAGATTTAACTATGCAGCAGACATATTTCATTAAAGTGCAATTGCGGGCATAATAAACTTAATAAAGAGAAGTTTAAACGAAGAAAACATTACTAGAAGTTTAAACAAGTGCGGTGAGATCTAGAGCTTACCTAAGACGCAAAAAGAAGCATGCCGAGCAGGCGTGCATAGAAAGTATTCACGAACTAAAACCTTAATGTGCATTGACAACTGTACCTGTCAGAATATTTTTTCAATAACATCTTTGTGTTCCGTTATTAACGATATACCTTATTAACGACTCTAAAATATTTAAGTTCAAGTCGTTTTTTTGTTATGGTAGTAATGACAATTCATATGTTAAATTTTGTCAAATTTACAATGCATCGGTGACACGTATTAACTAATGATTTTTAAATAAATGTGCATTATCTATAAGTATTATTTAATTTTCAAATGTTTTAGACCTTTATAGATCTGCAATCTTTAGATGTGAAATACAATCCTATATATTTCTTTCTTTGAAACAGTGAAAGCTATCAAAAGCATCTAGAAAGAACATCGTATTTCATCCGCTTCATACAAACAATGCTGTACTCATGTTTTGTGGTAGATATTTATAATCCCCATTCTGCTGAACTATTATTGGAAAAGCTTTTTTCTATTAAGTCTCATATCTCTAACTGCCTTCCCTTCCCGTAAGTCAGTCTTGTTATATTTTTTTATTATTTGATTTTGCTTCTTTGAAAACAAGTGCAATAAAAAAAGATGGATTTTTTGTTGCATTTTTCAGTTTATCTTGATTAATATATATTTATAGTCTTACATCAAACTTTTTTGAATTTGACAAAAACCAAGGAATATTTGTAATTGGTTTAAATTAGTTGTATTCTAGAATATTGTTGGACTGACATAATACATTTTAATTCCATAATTGCACATGTTAACATACTTAAATAAATGCAAAAATTTTATATGAATTTTAAAATATTTTACTTTTAATATATTCACTCTTTACTTTAATTACCTCAAAGTTTAGAAATATAAGCGAACAAAGTTATTCCAAATCTTACACGAAATTTTCAGGTAAACGTATCAAGCGTAGTTGAACCGTTATAAACTTATTACTTACTGGCGGTCATGGATATAATATATACAACTGACACTGTAGATATATAACCACTAATGGTCATAGACGACCATGAATATACAGTTTTTGTAGCAGTACTCTCAATTTTTACATTCATATAAATACTTTATTATATTTTTCAGATATGATGGCTAGAGGTTTAACTTAAGATACATCTCTTTAAATTTTATTGACATTTTTGAAAATATGTCAAATAGTTTGCATATGAAATATTATTTATACTTTCGAACATAGAAAATAACTTAAATCGCTTGAGGGTCAATGGATTAAACTAATTTCCAGTCATAAAAAACAAAGTTTTATCTAAGGTGAGAAACCAGGTAAAATAAATTACTTTAATATACGTTTTAGAATATTTGAAGCAAACGAATTGCAATACAATTTTTTATCATTTTCCATAAAATTTCTTTTGAAAAGAGTTGCTATTTCTTAATGAAGCACATATTTGAAATTAGACAATCTTTTTGAAATAAAGCAGTCTTTTAAGAATGAACGTTTGTAAATAAATTACTCTTTTGGAATAAAGCAATCTAAGTGCATAAAACATTCTTTTTGGAATTAAATCTTTCTTTAAAATAAAGAACTACTTTGGATTAAAAGTTATTTCAGAATGAATATTTTCTTTCTTCTATGAATATTCACTTTTCTTTAACTCACACATTTTTAAGATACTTTGTAAATTCTTTTTCGCAAAAGCAAAAAAATATACAAAATATTTATCAATATTAAAATATCGTTGAAATTAAAACCTTTGGAATGAAAATCTCTTGGAAGGAAGCATTCTTTTGGAATGAAAAATTCTTTTAAAATTAGGCATTCTTTTGAAATTAAGCATTCTTTTAAAATGAAGTATTTCTTTTGAGATGAAGCATTCTTTTGAAATGAAACATTCTTTTGAAATGAAACATTCTTTTAGAATAAAACATTCTTTTGAAATGAATAGTTCTTTTAGAATGAAGCATTCTTTTGGAATGAACTATTCTTTTGAAATGAAACATTATTTTGAAATGAAAAAGTCTTTTGGAATGAAGCATTCTTTTACACTGCATCAGTTTTTTAATGAAGTATTCTTTTGGAATGAAACATTCTTTTGAAATAAAGCATTCTTTTAGAATGAAGAATTCTTTTAGAATGAAGAATTCTTTTAGAATGAAGAATTCTTTTAGAATGAAGAATTCTTTTAGAATGAAGAATTCTTTTAGAATGAAGTATTCTTTTAAAATGAAGTTTTCTTTTGAGATGAAGCAATCTTTTGAAATGAAACATTCTTTTAGAATGAAACCTTCTTTTGAAATGAATAGTTCTTTTGGAATGAAGCATTCTTTTGGAATAAAATATTCTTTTGGAATGAAATATTCTCTTGGAATAAAGCGTTATTTTGAAATGAAGAATTCTTTCGGAATGAAGCACTTCTTTAGAATGAAGCATTCTTTTGGAATTAAGCATTCTTTTAGAATGAAGCGTTCTTTTGAAATGAAGCATTATTTTGGAATGAAACATTCTTTTGGAATGAAACATGCCTCCAAAATATAAATAATTCATTTAAATCATTTTATTGAAATGAGCAAAGTTTGAAGTTACTTTGAAAGTTTCACCTATACATTTATACATAAATAGAATTCAACATAAACTAAAAAGACATTATATACATATCAATTACCTAGTAGTAGGAACCTCCGGAATCGGCCTCAATCCTACACACATTTGCGAACTTGTTACGCTAAATGACTCCAATTACGAAATACGGATGTAACGATACATTTGCATGGTTCAAGTATGTTCGAGAAGTGTTTAGCATATTGATGAAAGCGTTTCGTGTAAACTTCTCGTTTAGATTTCAACTGATAGTGAATTCAAAGAAAAGTTGTTTCAAGCGTAATTTAAAAGGTTGTCTTAGAAACACGTTATTTCGTCTGCAGGATGGATTATTAAAATACAAGTCGAAGTGTTATTTATGATTTAAGAACGCTTCGCATTTCTTGATGGTTTTCATTTTAGAATGAAATATAAATATAAAGGTAAAATTTTTAAATGTTTTTTTTTTAATATTTACTGTTAGATATTAAATATAGTATATACGCTAAGAGTGATATTTGTTTTTAATTGTTTTAATATATGATTTTTGTTTTAACTAAAAATAATTTGTATTGATAATAACTTGATGTGTTGTAATTGCTTTAAAAATTACATTATTTAATTTATGATAAAATAGTTAATTTATTTTTATCATAAATCTTGTTTATATAAATGTTTAGTTCGTATGCAATTTCGTTCGGTCATAATTATTAAGATTTTTAAAAATAGAAAATTAAATATTTGTATTAAAATATTATAATATACATTTAAATACTATTAGAGTATCTTCGTAAAAGTAACATTAACCTACATGATAATAATGAAATAAATAAGTTTTTATTAAAATTTTAAAGAAAATACCCAATGAAAATTAACACATACGTCCATATAATATTTTTTGTAATTGCATGTCGTAACAGCACAAATTAAAAAAGTTAATATTTACTTAAAAATGTAATTAATTTAATAGTAAATTTGTTATTTAATGTTGTGCTTAAGATTTATTATTCTAGCTATTTATCGAATATACATAATGGTTAGGTTTTCATTCAAAACTATCAAAAAAGAAAAGTTGTCCTTTCAAAAACACCACGAGGCATTGTATCATTTTCATCGAAACTTTTTTTCTTCTAATGAAACACTTCAACGACGAAGTTAACACAGTTTCTACTTAATTACACATACTAAACTTCAATCAAGAATGATTAACTTTATACGAGAAAAAAAAGGAACATATATCACTGGTTAAAAAAAATCATCTTTTTAAATATTCGAGTGCTCTAAGAAAAAAAACGAGTTTAGAGCGTCGATAAATTTAAAAATTAAAAATACAGTGCTTTTTATATATAGCTATTTATCATATCAGAAACTTAATATCTGAAGATCTCACAAACTGCTGTTAATTGATGTGTAGCAGTTTTTTTTCTTCCGTACTATGTGTCACATCGACTTTATTAATGATTCTATAAAAGTAATGATTTGCACAAAACATATCATGGAAAATTATTTATCACCTATCCGAATCAGATTTTTACATTATACTCGTTACAAGTTTTGTTTAGAACATAAATGTATAAAATAAATTTATAATAATTCAAATAAAAAATTATTTTTACTTAAAATTATCTAATTTAGTTTTATCAATTCTTTAATCTAATTATACTCGTATTCTATGCATTGTAAAAAACGAGAATAATGTAGTTTAAGTATTTATAATAAAATCAAATAAGCGGTTAATATATTCTTAAGTAGTTTATTAATCTAATTTTCTTTGTTTTTTTCTTTCATAATAAAATTATTGTTATAATTTATTTTTACCAAAATGTTTCAAAACTACTAACTTTGAATAATTCATGAAAAATATTAAGCAAGCAAGCTATTAACCTCTGTTCTATAAAAGAAAATTTGTTCGGTATGTAAATTGAAATGGTGTTAAAAAAATACGTAAGTATTTAACGCTATTTATTTTATTATAAAGGAATTTAAACGATTAAAAGTTTTCTGCAAAATAACCGTGCTATCAATATAACTAGATTTACATGATTCAATTTTCTCCGGACATTAAACTAATTAGATTTTTATGTTACTTTGAGCAAAAAACTTGATTAAAAGAAACACATTTCTATCTTACTTTCATTTCAAGCCCAAAGAATCCAATTCCTTTTTAGATTAATTTCTTATTAATATCTGAGTTTCATGTGAAATAGCATCAAGCTCAAATTTCTTCTTCAATTTTAAATAAATCGAAATTATTTTTAAACGAATAGTTTGATTGCAAATGTTTAAGGTTTAAGGAAAGTCGCATATGATTTATGTTATGATAGAATTTGGGCATGAAAATAATTTTAAAGGTCTAAATAAGCTGTAAGTTGAAGCTTTAGTTGAGCTCGAATGAAATAGCTCTTATGTTTTTTTCTTTATAGAATGTGTATTTTTATTGGCAGTGAAGCTTTAGGACTTACTTTTAGATTGTTTATCCCTTTTACGCGTTGTAATATTTGACATTTTAATACAAATAAATCTTGAAAAAACGTCTGAGCATAGCATTGATGACTTATTTATCAGACTCTACCTACACTGTGAAAAAAGGAATTTGAAAATGAGTACCCAAACATACTCGATTTTCTTTGAGTGCTATGGCATCGTAAATGAGCGATGACGTACTCCAATTTAAACAACCTTTCTTTCTCAAAAATGAGCAGTGTGCTTTAATATGAAAAATTTCAGCTTCTGTTCAAGTCATCTTAATAAAAGACATGACAAACTTAAAATAGTTGTTCAGAAGTTGGTTTTCCACATTATTAAATGCTATTTCAATTCAATTATCTTACTTCCCATTCTTTTGGCATACCTTTTTAATATTTTTTTTGTTTATAACATCTTTCCGTCCCCCTGGTAATACAACGGATAAAGCACTCGACTGCGGTGAATTAGGATATGGATTCGATTTCTGGAGTCTTATTTGTAATTGTTGATATTTATTGAATGTAATTTACGAAGGCAGCCTACTCACACAAGCAACTGTTCTCTTTATTCATTTTTACTCATTGTACTCGGACCTATGATAAGCATCGAATGTACTAAAATATGTGTGCATTTTACTTATTTTTGAGTACCTATTTTAAACAGTGTGTTATTCAACCTCTAATTGTACACCTGAGGCTTGAAATTTTAAAATTACGTTTAGTTTTCCGCTTATAACCGTTTTTCATTGTTATGAAATCATAAGATCTTGACAACAATGAAATACTTTAAAATAAATTAATGCATATTTATTGCTTTAAACGATTGAAAGTTGGCGATCAAAAATTATTTGTGCGAAATAACTCTTTCCGACAATTATGCTTCGACGGGGAAACTAACAAAAAATCGAACATTCGGATATGTACCTGAAGATGTCTGAAAAATGGAACACTTATTCTGCTTTTGAGAAAATAAAAGAGAAGGAATAAACTGGGAGAACGAATGGGATAAATAAAATACGCGTGTGAAACTGCGGGTAAAAGCTAGTTTTATAAAAAATAATGTAATTAAGTGTTTTTTCCGGTAGCGTATACAAAAAGACAGTAATTGTCCCATTGTTCTTTCTTAAAAAGTAGTATTATTTTTAGAATTGAGAGTGCTGAAAATTTCCTACATAAAACAGAATTGTATCTTTTAAATCAAGGTAAACGTTTTTATCGACAATAATTTTTTATCAACCATTTGTGCAACGATTGATTTTTTTCTGTAATCCCTGCCACGAAATTTGGGGATGATCCACTTAAGGCTTCAATGTTGGAAACGGTTTTCCATTGCCGTTCAGTAGCTTCTAAAGAGCGTTCCTTCAAGCTTATTTCGAATCTCAAATGGTTTCTTTTGTCCGTTTTAAAGTAACCGAAATGTTTTTTTTATCGTTTAAATAGAGACTGTGAGTCAATTCTTATGCAAATTCGGTTTTCATTGATGTTTAAGGCATTAGACCAATAATGAAGGAATTTAATTTTTTTTCATTCATGATCTTATTTATTTAAGTAATATTTATATGTCATTTGAGATTAACATAAACTTTAAAGTTAAATAAAAAATGTAATTGCAATAGATAGCAAATGATTAGCCTAATAATGAATGAAATAGTAATCACCGTTCAAATCTAATGTATCTACTAAAATTTTATATTATTTTTAGTTTTTTCTAATAATATTTTATTTTTTATGTAAATTCCACAAAACATTTTTTGAAAAATGGTGATATTTTGGTACGTTTAAATCAAATTGGATGATATATATATATATATATATATATATATATATATATATATATATATATATATATATATATATATATATATATATATATATATATATATATATATATATATATATATATATATATATATATATATATATATATATATATATATATATATATATATATATATATATATATATATATATATATAAATATAAATACATGTGTATATATATATGTGTATTTTAGAAATTTTTATATATAAATGTTTCCTGTTTAATGGCTGGCAACAGGTACTTTCCTCTAATTCTTTGTTTATCTTCTTCCAACATCGTATAATACCATTAATATACCAACTTTTATTTTCTTGTTACGAAATGGAAGATAACGTTTCTTCATTAACAGTCGGCGACAGTAGATCTTCCGTGATAGTTAGTTTACTATTTGATTTAGTCAGACAAGATTGATAGTCGCCTGTTATACCTCTCATGTAATAAATCACTCTTATATTCTATTTATGTTACTTATATGTAACTAACACAATTTCAATCAATGTAGTCAAGTTAACGAGTTCGTGTAGTTCTAACAACATAAATATATATAAATATAATTAAAAAGTACTTAAATATATATAAATATAATTTAAAAGTACTTAAATATATATAAATATAATTTAAAAGTACTTAAATATATATAAATATAATTTAAAAGTACTTAAATATATATAAATATAATTTAAAAGTACTTAAATATATATAAATATAATTTAAAAGTACTTAAATATATATAAATATAATTTAAAAGTACTTAAATATATATAAATATAATTTAAAAGTACTTAAATATATATAAATATAATTTAAAAGTACTTAAATATATATAAATATAATTTAAAAGTACTTAAATATTATTGTCTAAGGTAAAAGTAGGGATGGTAAAAATAACTTTATCATAAACTTTAAGGTTTATTATTCGCATAAGTAATTATTGTACTATAAAATATTTGGAATGTTTGATATTAAAATATATTTTAATTTCATGGGAATGATAATAAATTGATTTTGATATATATTAAATGTTATAAATCCAATCGAATGATATATTTTTTAAAAAAAAATGAATCTTAGCCTAAGCAAATTTTAATGAATGGACGTTTTTTCGATATTTAACTTCCTATTAAAAGTTAATATTGAGTCGGCTAAATAATACTAATTAGTCAAAACTATTAAATATAATTGTCTGAAGTCATTTAAAATTTATTTAATTATTTTAATCTTTACACACTGAAAAAAGCTCTTTAATAATTAAACACTATTTTAAATCAGAAAGAGAATGGATGAATTATAAATAGAAGCGTAATTTTAATATAATTATTGTAAAAGTAGAGTATCCTTTCAAAAAGGTTTTTCTGCTTTATGCAAAAGAGGATAGACAGCTGTCGGCTTAAAATTAAACTTATTTTTAATAATATTCAGAATTTAAAAAAAAAATTCATTAATGGGACATAGGAGAGAGATAGAAAGAGTGTGTGTGAGAGAGATTTAACTTATTTTTCTTTAATTTTGCAGATATCGTTACAATTTTTTTACATATGTGTGCAACTCTTAGTAATATGGTCAAACACTTAAAGAAGTCATAATTTTTCAATTTGATCAAAGTTAAGAAAGTCATCATTGAGAAAAATGAGGTCAAAGTTACGTATTCAGGCAATTTAGTACCAAAGCTTAATATTGATTCGAAAAAATAACGAGTTGTACTTAAAAATATATAATTTTGGTATCGTACGATTAAAAATAAAATGAACTATTTTTTAAAACAAAAAAATACTTTTGGTTATTTTTATTATAATGTGTCTTATACTCTTTTAAATGTTCCTTTTAAAGTAATAAAATAAAATAAAATAAAATAAAATAAAATAAAATAAAATAAAATGAAATGAAATGAAATGAAATGAAATAAAATAAAATAAAATAAAATAAAATAAAATAAAATAAAATAAAATAAAATAAAATAAAATAAAATAAAATAAAATAAAATAAAATAAAATAAAATATATATTATATTATGGACACTTCTGTCCAGCTCTTCCATATTTTAAACAATATTTCTACTAGTTAAAGTGCTATTTGCAATTGTCTAACAATTGCTGGTTGCTAGGTTGCTATTTCTTTGATGTACGCGCATCTTTAAAAAAAATACAGGGTGTTCAATGCTCCTCGTAGTATATGTGAAGGAGTAGAATCACAAATACTGCCAGCTTGAATGGGATAGTACGAATGGGGTTTCAAGTCTCTGAATGAAAGGATATTATGAGAGTAAGAAAAAAAACCACCGTGGATTCATTCACACAAAAGACTGTTTCTGATAGGGCTGCTGCTGGTTGTGTTGCTGAAGGAAAAGAAGATATGATGAAAAAATCTAAGGGCTTTGAAATATGTGGGCTAGAATCTTGAAATAGATAACAGCCGCATTCTCATTGTCAGTGCTTTGGGGCATGTGTTTGGTAGAGGAGAAAAATATTCTGAGTTGAAATTTTTAGAATATATAATTTTGAAGTCAGCAACTTTTTTTTACTTGATTTTTTTTAAAGCGAACAGGATCAAACCATATATCTTTTTATAACATATCAAATTTTATTTTTGTGGGTGTTTGAACTGAGGATTATATTTTTACTAGCAAAAGTACCCGTTCTTCGCACGGAAATAAATAAAATAACGACAAATAACTGAAAATATATACATTTCCTCTCCTGCCTGGGATAATCGCATATACCATTTTAGAATTCCTCTTTAAAAAGTGATAAAGCTTTTTTTTTATAATTTAAAATATTTTTATGTTTAATAAATTAGAAGTTAAAAAAAAGTAAAAATATCTCTATACTCCTTGGTTGCTAAAACATCGATAAAAATCGAATAATTTCTAGTTTATCTCTCATAAGGTATGGAATTTTAAAAATTAAATATTCCTGCACAAAAATATTTTTAGAAATTAATATGAATTTCTTTTCGGTATGGTTACATAGTTACATTAAATACCATAATAAAAAACGACGTTTTTAAAATCCTTAACTCCAAGTGGAATAAGTTGATGGGTATAAATAATATACTATTGTGTAGACGAAAGTCAGACGTTTCGTACATGCCGATTTTTAAGCCATTCCCCTTTTTGCGTTTGTACCAGGTGAAAATAAGTGTACCGCTATCATTAATTCAACGTGGAATTAGCCTATATGGATAAATGACATACCATCTTGTAAAGGAAGGAAGGCCGTTTCAATCATTGTAGGCCATTTATTCTCTCCCCCTCTCAACCTTGTACCGAGTAGGGGCCCAATACAGCGCGGTCTGTACATAACCGATTTTTTTTTAACACGATGCCGCAATTTATTTGTGAAATGACTATAATTATATTTTAGTTTACAGTGCTTACTTTAATCGATGAAATTTTAATTACTGTTGTCATCATTATTGAAAGATAATGTGCATTATAACAGGTATTTTATATGAATAATTATTTACATAAAGCTATGATTTTTTTTATCTAAGGAAAAAAATATTAAATTAAATAATAAACTAAGCGCTATGATCTTCATTTTTATAATATTTTAAAAAATAATTTCATCAAGGAGGGTTTTATTAAATTGCAGTTTTAAAGGAATAACTTCAAGCGTGAATTTTGATGAAACTTCTGAATCAATTTCGATATTGAAATGTTCTGAAGCTGTATGGAAGTGAAAAAAGCAGCAGAAACAGATAACATAATTTTTTAAAGCTGACCAAATTAATAAATTTGAAAAAGAACTTAAATGGTTTAACTTTCAAAACATTCCGAATTTCCCTGTTCCCAGTATTGCAATTTTGATTTGATTATTTCCAAATGCCCGTTCCAATGTATCGTTTAGGCTACATCTTTGCAATATCTTCGACCAACAACTTGTGTATCTAATTAATAGTTTGCATTTTTGTCCTCAATAATGCAGAACATAAGAATGTAAATTGCAGCCAGAATAAACCTAAACGTTTTTTGCAAATAAACTGCCTCAAATTCTTTATCAAAGTAAGAATAAAATTAACAGCCCGGCATAAATACTCAACCAAAAATAGTATGTTTTGAAATACTACACAACTTTCTTTTACTACGCCCTGCCCATGTTTTAAAGAATTCCCGTGAATAATATTATCACAGAAAAATAACCACCTATTTTAATTTTAAGTTCATTTTTTTTATTTACGGATCAATTTATTAAAAATTCGGTATTTACTCATTTTGTTAAACAATTTTTCCTAAAATTTTGATTTTGTGATACTGTTATTATAGAATTCGCATCGAAAAATACCTGTCATACAAATATTTAGTAAGTTTCCACAGCAAATTACAGCCAAGGCGCACTTCATCCAAAGAATACACTGTTATAACTTGGCGATAGTTTAGCAAACGACGCAGCATATTATAATCTCACCATGTACTTTCAATAATTTTACATTTAATATTTAATGATCGCCATTCAATGTTTTAAAAGGAAATATTCATTGGCACATTAAATAAAATATTTTCTAAATTATCAGTTGGTATCTGTGAAATTTTATTCTTTAATAACATTAAAAAGTCTAATAGAGTTGAAAATTCACAATGAAACCAAGCTTCGTACATTTAAAAAAAAAATACTTGCATAAAATATTTTTCAAATAAATAAAACGGACGTTCATACACAAATTACTCGCATTTTGGATGAATTGTTCTAAAGTTCGATCTAAGATAATTAAATATACTTACAATAAACCTGTATAAAACAAAAGAGATAAAACAATTATAACATTTTAATACAATTCTAAACCATTTCTTTAAGATAAAATTCTGGTTGTTTTAATTTTTGAATGGTTCCGTATTGTAGCAAAAAGCCCAATGTATATACATTTTTCAATAATTATTAAATCAAACAAAACCTATGACGTCGTTTTTATATTGCCAATAACGAACAATTTTATTTTAAATTGCAAACGATATTTTCATCCGTGTTAAGTCAATGGAATCCATTAAAATAGTTATAACATACGATTGAAACATCGTACAAACTTAAAAATTATCACAAAAAAATTATAATTTTTCAAGTAAAGTATTCTATAAATTTTATAAAGCTACGTTTTGCAGTTATGGAGTATTCCGTGTAAATATCGGAATTCTTATTGGTTTATAATTTTGTTATATTATATTTTCGCTTTTCTCCGTTGATTTTAACTGATTTTACTGTTGCCACTTCGTGAAACTTTGATGACGTACGCTAAAAAATGTCATAACATTCGAATGGAACATCGTAGAGACTTGAAAATAGTCGCGTTCAAATTCTTATTTTTTTGAACTAATTATTCTGTGAATTTCAAATCTCTGCGTTTTGTAGTTACGGAGCCTATAAAGTACTGACAAACAAACAAACAAACAAACAAACCAACATCCGGACAGATTTTGGAAATTTCAGCTTTATATATTAGATAATATTGACTATAAATCATTTTCTTTTTTATCTTTAACTAAACTAATCTGTGCAAGTATATGTGTAGTGGTAAATGAGACTATGGCTCAAAACGCAGCTCCAAATAATCTGCTTATATATTTTGTAAAATGTATTACTATTATGAGTGATACATTTCATAATAGTATTTGATTATGTCTTATGAAACCAATTTCTATAAAATTAATGCAAAATCAGGCCACATTTAGATTTTTCGTTAAAAAAATTGTAAAATTAATATCATATAAAGCAATAAATATAAAAATAATAATAAAAACTGATTTTTCAAACTTTAAATTTGAATTTTCAATCAAAAGCAAATGTTAATAAAAATCAATAATATTTTAATAAATATCATACTTTTAATTATAAATCTAACAACCTATTATAGATAGAAAAAAACCTACCTTATTACTATAGTTTTTGAGAGTAAACAACTAAATAATAATAATATACTTATGTTTTATTTTCGGATTTGAAATGTTGTTATTTTTATTAATTTTGTTTCAATTCCTAAACAATCTTTACCTTAACTACATATCCATCCCTTATAAAAGTATAGTGTTTATTTGTGGGTAATCGTTCTTAAACGAGGATTATTACTATAAATTTTTTAATTTATTCGTTTAATTAGAAAAAAATATGAAAATTTTATTAAAAATTACAATTTCCATAACGTTAAGGACCATTCCACGTTATTTATGTTCTTACTTTCTTATTATTATATTTTTAAAACGAATTATGGAGTAGAAAAAAAATGCATGTGTCATCTGATTCATTATTAGTTATATTTTTACGTACTATTGCTTTTTTTAAATAAAACTTCTTTGTACTATATATTTTATAATATGTTTATTTATGTAAAAATAAATCCACTAGTACTTTTTTATTAGTTTATTCTATTATAAGAACTTTAAAAGAAATCAAATTCTAGATTTTTCCACAAACTTTTGAAGTAAGAAATAAAAAAAATGAGCAAAAATGTCTCCTTCGCGACAAAGCAGTTATCGTGGAATGGCCCTTATTTCAAATTATATTCGAAATTTTTTATTTTCGGGAAATATAATAAGCTACTTTGAAAAAGAGGGGAAACTTTGGAATGAAATGTTAAGAAAACACTCATTTCAAATACCCACATTTGATAAAAGATAAAAAATATTTTCAAATTAATTCTATTCCTGTGGCGATTTTTCTTTTTTAAGTAAAGTACAAGAAAAAAAAGTCGATAAGTACAAATGAGGAAAAGGATTGAAAAACAAGTCTCATATTAGCTTAATATCAATTAATTATTTTTTGGAGTCAAGTTTTCGAGCCAACATCTACGAATATTCAAGATACATTTATAAAATAGCCTTATTAAGAAATCAAAATTTAAAAGCGAATTAAATAAGTTTATCAAATTAATATTTTTACAATGCTAGCGAATTTAATTTTGTTATTGTTCTTTCTCAGATAATTATGACAATAACAGAAAAGGGTGAAATGAACCAGATTGTTAGTGGAAATCATATTTCAGAACGACTACATTATTATTTAATATATAAAAAATACTCAATAAAATAACTTGAAAATAATAAACACTTAAGCCCAGAACATGTTTTACATATTTTAAGATTATGTATGGAAAAAACGCACTGAATGTATATCCACATTTAAACAAACGCTTTTGAGTTTTTTTATTTTAGTTTATTATTTCGTGAGCTATCAGTATAAATCTGCAAGTTAGTAAAACTAAAAAATATGTGTATAATGTGTAAACTAGCTTTTTTCCGTGAAGTAGGTTTGCCGTTTATTTATGTAACACAAAAAGTTTCTGGAAATGTGTGAAATAAAGTCCCTTTAAGAATAATAGCTTACGTTTAAGCCTTTAAAGGCAGTAAATTCTCTGTTAAGTACTCTTCAAAACAATTTCCAAACAACGGTAATTGTTCATTCGTGCAAATGTCTAACTATTCTAAAGAATAATTGCGGAATGCATGTTAACCATTTAAGAAATCGTGACGTATTAAGATTAATGTGGAAAATATACGTGTTAGAGCTAATACTCAGAGTATAAACTATAGAGTTTATGTATTTAAGATAGACTACAAAACCCCAGGGATATGAGAAAGTAACTAAACTGAATATATGAGGTGATTAATATTATAGTGATATAAGTCCATTTTGACTCACGCCATTATAACTTTCATCACAAACTGAAACCGGCCTTTCCTTAGGGGATTTTCAGTTTGCGGTGAAGGTTAACAGTGGTGCGAGTCAAAAACGGACTTGCGTCACTGTTACTTTAACCGTTTTATATATCCGTTAATAGGTTAGTTATACGAATGAACGAAACAGTGGAAATTGGGGTAATAAATCAGAGTTACGGTTGACCCTGGTCTACTGAACTATTCTTCCCTTTATTCCATTATATTTATTAAAAGAGTTTGCGAAACTCCAACCCGTATAGGATAAATGTCAAGTAATGGATGCTAACTTAAGTAATATACATGTGGTTTGGTTTGGTTTGTTTAATTAATGTCGCACTAGAGCTGCACAGTGGGCTATTGACGACTGTTCGGGGCCTATCTCGAAGGAAAGACCCAGGAACGATGCCTCGTATTTTTGAACCATGGTCAGATGACGAGGACAACACCTGAGCTGACACCCAACGCAACCTCAATAGGCGTCAGGACATTGGACCCCGATCAGATTTATCGTGCACCAGTCCCGTATAAACGCCAGTATAATTTGTTGGATGTTTTGGGCGACTTTCTCGTATTTTTGTAGCGAAGCTGGCAATCCTCCGATCGCAAGATCACTACTTTTTTACTTTTCTTTGTCAAGTCCATCGCACGGATTCGAACCACCAATCCTCTGATTAGTAGCTGAATGCCTTATCCATTGAGCAACTAATATACATGTTACATTTGAGTGTGTGGGTTTAGGGTGTACTCGTGTTATAGTAGTGAGATATTAAAGTAAGAAATAAATATTGAGATATAATACTTAATTGGAAATTGTTTTTAAAGTATTCTCGAGAATTACTTAAATTGCTCAATTATTTTTTTACTTGCGGTTTGGTCCAGCGTTGCCTGGGAATCCGTTAAGACATATACATAAAAAAATTATTGCCCCCCTAGCCATATAGCTCCAAGACCAGCGCTCTATTGACTACACTATAAAGGTACGTTCCATCTAGATCTTGGAAATATTTATTTAGAGGTATTTCTTTATGGAATATTTCTACAATTGTTAAACTCATTTAAAATACTAAATGTAATTTTGCAAATCCGATCCTCAAATACACGTCTTAAAAATGAATAGTACTTATATATAAATTTTCAGCCTTTTATATGGAGAGGAAGTGTTGAACAGTTTTTCGATCCACAGACAGGCTATTTTATTTATTATTATAAATGAAAATAACATGTTCTTATACACAATAAAAAAGGCTTAAACGAAATTAAATAAACGCGTACAATTGATTAGTACTGGAAATTACGAGGCAGTTAATTATTAGTTTAGTATAAATTTCCCAAAGTGTGACTAATGTTTTATTCAGATTTTCAAAAGAGGATTTGTTATAGGCATTAAAAAAGTTTTGTACATAGCTGCAAATGACAATACCAGGCACGTAGGTATAGATTTTTCATGAGAGGGGTTCCACTCCCCGTGCCCCCAAAAAAATTCAAAACTCCTCCTCACTCTCATTTTTTTTAAATCTTATTAATTTTTATCTAAATACACAGGAATAAATTGGCAGATAAATATCAAAACTGCAACATCATTTAGGTTTCATGGAATCGTTACCAATAACAGTCATTACCTATTTTTAAAATTAGAAAATGTCACTCCTAAATAGGAAATAAATTAGAGAACAAATTTAAATTTTGAGATCCCTTGTTTAGAATAATATATGTTTGGAGCAACTTGTTTATACGGCCCAGTTTACGATATTATCTCTTTGTAGCCGAAATCCAAATACTAAATAACGAAACGTGATGACGTCATGTTAGGCTTAGTTTAAGATAAAAATGACTTCAAAATATGTTTTTGACGTCTTTTGAAAACTAGACTCCGGAAAATACCAGGTTTTCTCCCTCATGTTACTCAACAAGAAATATTGTACGAGAAATTGAAAAATTTTATGATTTTTACAGTAATTCGATTTTTTTATTTTCTTCTTCTTCTTGACTTTCAATGGGAGGGAACCCCCTGAACCATCCTCTTACCTACGTATCTAGACAATACACTGACAACATGCATATAATAAAAACGATAAGTATTTTAATTTAACTTAATAACACTAAAAATTATTATGATACACGGGGATATCGTTAATACTTCTAGCTGATTATTTATCGGTATAAAATCTGTCATGAACACCAAAGCTTAATAACTTGTTAACCGATATTAGCACAAAATAACTAATATTACGTAATAAACCGAAAACTCATTTGGTCAGATTAGCTTTTATACTAGTAATACATTTTTAAAGGGTTAGCAAACTTTCATTAAAAATTAATATATTTTCCCTAATGTTTCTGTCAAGTTAGTTAATAGTTGATTGTTTACGCAACTACATATTAAATTTATTATTTTGTCATTAAATCTTAAATAATATGCTGCTAAAGCATTTGATCGTCGTCAATTTTTAGTGTCTTGTCTGATGATTAAGTATAAGGTTTTTAGTTTTACTACCTTAACTACATTAAAAGAGATAAGTTCGTAAAATAAAGGCATTTTAAAGAATCACTAAAGTTTTAGGTAAGTTTGCGCGTGTCGAAATTAAGTTTTACTCTTCACTGCTTAGAAAGTCGTTGTAGTTAAGTTTACAAAGGGTAACTATGTGAAGAATTTCGTATAAAGTTATTTTTTTTGTGGCAAAAGAGGATTTTTAATAGTTTGTGATTTAATAAAAAAATAAAAACTGTCCTGGTTGCAAGTTTGGATTATTTTCAGCTTTTCCTAGGGATGAATTGAGATAAATTTTATTTAAATAAGAATTTTATTAAAAATAAAATTAAGAATATTATCTTTTGGTTATATTGAACTAAAATGAAAATTTTATCTTGTAGTTATAAAAAATAAAATAAATAATTTTATTTAAATTAAATTTTTATTTGAATTAATTTTTTTTATTTAAATTAAAAATATTTTTTTTATTTAAATTAAAAATATTTTTTTATTTAAATTAAAAATATTTTTTTCATTTAAATTAAATTTTTATTTAAATTAAAAATTGTTTAAATTAAACGTTTATTTAAATTTAAAAGAAATTTTAATTAGAATTTATTTAAATAAAAACATATATAAATATTTTTTTTAAATACATGTTTATTTAAATTTAAATTTTATTTAAATTTAAATTTTATTTAAATTTAAATTTTATTTAAATTAAAATTTTATTTAAATTTAAATTTTATTTAAATTTAAATTTTATTTAAATTTAAATTTTATTTAAATTTAAATTTTATTTAAATTTAAATTTTATTTAAATTTAAATTTTATTTAAATTTAAATTTTATTTAAATTTAAATTTTATTTAAATTTTATTTAAATTGAAATTAAAATTTTAATTAAATTGAAATTGAATATTTTTTTGAATTAAAATTGAATATTTTTTTGAATTAAAATTAAAATTTTATTTTAATTGAAATTAAAATTTTATTTAAATTGAAATTAAAATTTTATTTAAATTGAAATTAAAATTTTATTTAAGTTAAAATTAAAATTTTATTTAAATTGAAATTAAAATTGTATTTAAATTGAAATTTTACTCACTGTAATAAATGTTATTGTATTTTGTTAATAAAATAACCATTCAGCCACTTAAATAATTTGTTTTATATCATTCATTTACTTGAATGCTCTATTGCGATCGCAATAAACGTGCAGACACAATAGAACTCCAACTATAGGATGCTTCAGAACATTGTACTAGAATTATTGTACTTGGAGCCCAGATGACAACTTTATATAAACTAACTATGTTTTTGTTTTAAACTTTTATTTCAACAATCATTATAAATATAAATGGGTTTATTCCAGTAATATGTATTTTCTGAGTAGGTTAAATAATCTGAATGCACAATAGCGCATCGCTAAGTTCGTTAACAGCACTGTACATATATAATAAATGTTAATACTTATCTACATTTTAAAATATGCATATGATCATAAATTCATCATTTAGTCTTAAGTTCACATTTTTATCAAAACATTATTCATTATTAAATATGTATCTGATCATAAAATCATCATTTAGTCTTAAGTTCACATTTTTATCAAAATATATTTATCCGTGATTAAATATATTTATTTCAGAATAATTATATTTATCCCGGAATTCTATATAATGAAATAATCAATAGAACATTTAATTTTCTTATATTGCAATGCTTTATACATTACAAAAATTATGCGTCAATATAATGTTTTGTTGTTGTAATATTGCTTGTAGTAAATATGCTGTCGGTTTTGTAAATAGGGCATTGTTACAGATTAATTCAATTATTTCAAGAGATTTAAGAGGGCTAATGGAATCAGCCACTAATTTTGTAGAAAGGAAAAGCATTAGAAGTTGCAATCTAAGTGTCGCGTGAAACTCCTTTTTTGTGTGTGCTAATAAGACGTTATTTACGACCCTTTTACACCGAAAACTATCTCCTTTATCTTTCAAAATTACTTTATTAATCAATGCTCTTTTACCGTTCCCATAAAATAATTTCTTTTCTCTAAGTAGCTAATTTTTGCACAGCGGCACTGCAAGAAAAAAAAATAGTTTTCTTAATATATTTTGCTCCTTGTTGAGACTTTAACGAAGTTGTTGCGATTTCATTATATGACCTTCTGGTTTAAGGGAGACAAGAACCCCATATCCTATGATTTTTATAAATGAATTCACAAATATATTTTTTTGCACTATTAGAACATCTCTTTCTAAACAATATTTTTTTTAAAAAATGTTTCTTTTTGCGTTTTTTAAACCTTAATATGCTTTAAAAAAGCAATATTTCTCTTTCAATTTTTAATATTAAAAAATTTAATTGATTAAATAACCTCAAAGTATATGCAACATACTTATGAAGAGTTTTTTGCAAATTTGTGTTTTATTTGTTTTTAAAAACTTATTCATAACCTTAAAAAACTTTCACAATTTCATGTTCAATATTTGTTAAAAACAATTACTAACTTAATTTAAAAAAGCTCATTCATGCATTTAAAAAACAAATATTAAAATTTCAAAAACTATTAACAGTTTAGTTGTAAGTAAGTTTTTTACAAAGCCTCAACACTTTAAACGAGACCGAAATTCAACACATTTATTTTGAGTAAATGACGAATGTTGAAAGACGAAAAGTAGATAGGCAAATATTAAATGATATATAAACATGTAAGAAAAAACATATTCTTTTTCTTGTACTGTTTTGAAATTTTGTACACACCTTCTTAAATATGTATAACATCCTTTTAGGTAAAAACAAATATTTTAGAGATTTTTGGTCTGGGGTCTCTTTAGGAGAAGGATATTCTTTTTCTTGTACTGTTTTGAAATTTGGTCTGGGGTCTCTTTAGGAGAAGGATGTTCTTTTTCTTGTACTGTTTTGAAATTTTGTACACACCTTCTTAAATATGTATAACATCCTTTTATGTAAAAACAAATATTTTAGAGATTTTTGGTCTGGGGTCTCTTTAGGAGAAGGATATTCTTTTTCTTGTACTGTTTTGAAATTTTGTACACACCTTCTTAAATATGTATAACATCCTTTTATGTAAAAACAAATATTTTAGAGATTTTTGGTCTGGGGTCTCTTTAGGAGAAGGATATTCTTTTTCTTGTACTGTTTTGAAATTTTGTACACACCTTCTTAAATATGTATAACATCCTTTTATGTAAAAACAAATATTTTAGAGATTTTTGGTCTGGGGTCTCTTTAGGAGAAGGAAATATCAAGGTAGTAATTTTGCTTCCCTGCAACATTTTTTACTTTTACTTATGTGATTAATACATATTCTCTAGTTTCTCAGAAAATAAACTTATCAATTTTTATAGAGATAGCTTTTAAACTATACATCAATACAATACAAATATAAAGTTATAAAGTTTGTAAAATGTTCTATATCTTTTCAGATACAGGATCTACCTCTTCATTTCCCTATTTTTTCCTAATTGCTGTGAATTAAGTATTTCCCAACTTTGGATGTCGAAAGGTTTTTTAAATCATCTAATCAGTATGAATACACATTTTTTTAAGTTAAAAAATATCTACTTTAATTTGTTTTTGCGAATTTAACGCATTGTGGGAATTTTCAAACCTTTTGTCTGTTATAATTTTTTAAAAAAATAAAGGAATGTGTTGTAAATATGAGTTACACAAATTTTATTTTTACAGATTCGATATTTTCCTCGTCTCTTACTTGTGAAAACTTTTAATTTCTTCGAAACTACTTATTACTTTAAATATTATTTTGTTTTAGAATGATTGTATAACATATTTTCCGAAATAGCGAAAATCACAAGGGAAACGTAGGAAGATATTTGGTTTTTAACTATTGTATCATCATATAATAATATTTTAATTACATTTTTTGTTCAATCGAGAAAAACTGGATATTTACAGGCGAAATTATAAATCTTACAGCTTTGATGTTCAGAAAGTTAAATATTTTCGAACAGTCACTGGTATATCCAATACTACTCACACAAATTCAAATATGCTTATTTATACCTTTATATCTGACATAATTCCACCTGGTATTGCGCATATTTTATTCGCTAACTTTCTTCATTATTTAGAAGTAGTACTTATTATAATTTCATATACATTTAAAATTTTAAAATAAGAGTCTTAGCGGCGTTATGGTAAAATATTACAATGTTATCAATAATTTTTTTTAATGATTTTTACAAAATATTTTTTTAATTTTCTTTACATTTGAAACATTTAAATATATTGAGATGGAAAGTAAAACGAAACAAATTCAAGTATACTGTCAATTAAAATTAATAAAATATTCTATTACGATTTCTTTAAAAATTGGATATATTAGGGTTCTATAAATTTCCTTAATTTTCTTCCTCAGTTACTTTCTGCATGAATAATTACAAATCTACTCTACATACTAAATATTATTATGTTTTTCAGGATATTTGAGATATGTTTCTCATGATAATATAAAAAAAAGAAAGCGAAACTTGAAAATACTGTTTTAAAAAGCATGAACAGATAAATTAAGCAGTAAAACATAAATTAAGCAGTAAAACATAAATAAAAATATTTTAAATAATTCATACTATGCGTAACGCAGAAAAATACTTTTTGGGAAAAAACGCTGTAGATAGAATTTAGTAAAAGAACGAATATTTTCCTTTTACGGACTTGGATCATTAGAGAAATAAAAATTGCCCTTCTTTTTAAATTTTTTTCTTTATTTTAATAACCTAACCTGACAGGAAACGCAATAACTACTACTAGTACAACGTAGGAAATGATATTTGTATTATTATAAACATACAAGTGTATTCGCATTTAAAGTATGAACTATAATATTGATAAAATAAATAACGAAAATATATTAAATATGCAAAACAACGTCCTTTACAATTTATTCTAACGTTTTTATATATTAGTAAAAGTAGAAACTGCTATAACTAGAATGTGAATAAGGAAAACTTTAAATATTTCTTCATCTTAGGATGTATTAAAATCTAATTGCAGTGCTACTTTTTATGAATCCGTAATTCAAAAGAAGAAATTTTTGTATAAATATAACTTGTAAAGTAGTAAGCGATTCTATCTAACTATTTTCGCAATTTTAAAATAGCATATGCTACGTACTATAATGAGAAAACATTCCAAAATATTTAGTAGGAAAACTCATACTATTTTATTTTTTATATATAAATTAGTAATAATGAGAGCGCGTGTAATATACATAAACTACAATATCAGTCAGATTTATTTATTCTCATTCCAACGGAATCCAACTGAAAATAAATTGCATGAAAGATAAAAATGCCAAGACTGTCTAAAGTGTAGTGAAAACTATTTTTTATCCTTGATGTTTTTCACAACTAAAAAGATTATAAATGATAAATTATAATTTCCTTTAAAAATAATATCCTTTCCTTGCACGGTTTGTATTAGTTGTAACTTCTGAAATAAAAATCTAGAACTTACATAAAATGTAATAAACACGTTCGGAACTTGTGGCTTTTGCTAAAATGTGCTTTATATGCTAGTGGATGAGGATAAAGAAATGGAAAATTTTAATTGTGCACAAACGTATTATACAAGTTATAAATTTCATTTTATAATTTCTTATTTCGTTTTGAACATTTTGATATCAGAAAAATCTTTTATATACGAAAATATTATCATTCATTTTAAATAAGGTAGAAATATATATTATATACTTATGATATATTTCCGCATAAAAATTACAATAGCCTTACCATAACATTCTTGTTCCAATTCATTTAAATAAACCAGAGTACTTAATTTACAATTTAAAACTCATATAAACTATGCGGACTACATAACATTTCCACTTTGAGAGTGAATTCAAATATGTATGTATTTATTCCATTTTCTGACTAGAAGAATCAAGAATCATGTCTTCCGGATTTCATATTCTCTTATTTACGACATCCAACAAATCCTGATTCCAAGAATTTAAAGCTGTTGACTTCCTGTCTGTGTGCTATACTCATTCCTTCTTTTCGTAAACATCCATCCGGGGATTTGTGTTTACCACGTCAAACATTCAGTTGCCCCGAGACATTAGGAACAGGGCAGTTTGTTTCAGAGAGAAACTTTCCGTAACGCTTCATCAGTCTGAAGATACACTTTTAAGAATTTATATTTTGTTACGGGGGCGTATTTGCATGCCACTTCAAATAAATTTGCCCAATGATATTCATAAGAAAATATATTGTTTCGTTGAAATATATGTAAATTGTTATTCGGATTGATTGTATTCGGATATTTTGAAGAAAGTAAGTGAAGCGAAATGAAGAGATGTAATAATGTTGATATATAGATGTATGTGGGTGTGCCAGTGTATGTGTTTGTATGTGCGAGCGTTTGAATTTACTTCATTTCGTGCTTACAAAATTGTTTACTATCTACGTGGGTGTTGATCTCGTGTACTAGTGTATAAATTAAACTTCGTGGTTCGTTAATAGGAAACTCTAAAAAAATACATAACAATCGAATTGATGACCTCTCTCCTTGGCGCGCGATTTGGCGGTTTGAATGAAAAGTTTCTAGTGGTTTTATTTTTAGTTAAAATATGAACATATATAATATAACAAAGATGCACATATAATATATAATTCAAAACAAGCGCAAGTAATCGAAGCATTTTTAACGGAACATTTCGTAACCGAAACATTTCTAAACGTATATTGCATAACTAGAAAGCTTTTTTTTCTATTTCCATTTCTTTAATATCAAACTTTAAAAAAGTCCACCCCTCTACTATGGAAAACATCAGTTATGTTTTATTAAAACAATTAAGTAACTATACTTCAGTATTGAAAATATGAATTCAAAATTATATTACATTCCTAATTCTATTTGAATATGTTTGTAAAATATCATGAATGTCGAGTAGATGGAAAGTAAAACGAAAGTTATAAGAAATGTATTTGGAAAAACGACATCTGTAAGAAATGTTCAATGTTTCCCCGCGAAGATTAATTTCACTCGCTTTACGATATGATCTATGCATCTAAAAGTAATGTAACAAAAACACGAAGCTCACAGGCATTGTTATCGAAGAGAAGAGAAAATTCTATTTTTGTGAGAAACCAATTGATAGACATAGAGATGTATATATAACAACTTTTTTCATTTTAATTTTCTATTGGTATTTAATTATTATTCGCATTGAACTATTCTAAGGCTAAATAAAAGCTATTAAAACATTATCGTAAGAGTATTGGCTACACAGTACAAAAAGTATGTCTATTAGAAAGAATTACAGTTAACGAAATATAATTATTTGTGTGCGAAAAGCACGGATGCCGATAATAAGTTTTATTTCTCACAGACGTTATAAACATATCGTTTGATATATCACTATTATTATTACAGGACAACTTAAGAATTGATCTTTTAAGTACGTGTGTTTACAGAAGTTTTCTCCGTCCAAAATTTTCTATAGCATGTATGGGAATTAACAAGAAGGCGATTAATACTTAAAATATTACTTTTTAGTTAACTTCGACCTTTAAAAAATATTTTATATCTATAAAATAAATTAAGTGTACTACATAAATAATATTAATCAAAAATAAAGCATAATATTAATACACATGTTTTAAATAATTGATATTAAGAAATTCGTTGTAATTTAACAAAGTGTTTGAGTTTTCTGTATTAAATATTGTGACCTCCAAATTAAAAATATTTCATCTTCAGACGTTTTCTAATTCTTCTAATTCGTTGTATGAAAATATTTAACAAATATGTGTTTCAATTTGATATTCATTTTTCAACTTCAATTTGATATTTTATAAAAATGAAAAAATTCACTGACGACGTTTGAAAATACCTAAAAATATTACAAAAGTCAAATTGCAGAAAGAATATATTCAAAGTGAGATACAAATATAAAATGTTATTCTATTTTTAGTTTCTCAAAGAAGGTCAATGTACTCGCAGAAACATTTTCGTCACACAAAAAAAGAATGTCTTGTTAGCTCCATCGTAGGGTGGTCATTACTGCCTTGTTGCCCTCAGGTTACCCCACCCCCTCTAATCCAATTCGAATCAATCACTTCCACTTTCTTGAGTCACAAAGTAACGTTTGAGCCGGACCGTTCATGAAAACGGTATTTTTTTCCCTGTGTAACTCCAAATGATGGATGAATTTGGCGCAAAAAAACATGGGTAGAACTGATGGATTGGCGATTTTCACAGATGAAAGGATGTGAAAATAACGAATTTTTACGTACGAAATGTTCTTATAAAAGGATTTTTCATTCCTGAGTTGGATTTCAGAGCTATTACGTGCTATTGTTTCTCACACATTGATGGATTTAAGAATGTTTATTGTTGTTTTCAGCAACTTATTTTTTTTCATGGTAATTTAGATTTAAAGTATATAGATGAAATAATGTTTGTAATTCAACAATAAAAGTTTTGAACCCTATTTGCAAAATTAGATATAGCTTTTTTTAATATTTAAATGTTTTCTTTTTCGTTTAAACACACATTGAATGTCCGGATTATAAAATAAAATATAAACTTGAATGTTAGAATAATCGGATCAATATAAAATTGAATGTTAAAGAAATGGGTACCTTTTTGACATAGGATTAAAAGTTAAGATTACACAATTTAGATTTTTTGTTTTTAAAAAATGTTTTGGAAATGCAAATTTTTGTAGCTATATTAAAAAATTATAAGTTAGAAAGATACAATTGAATGACTAATAAAAACACGTTATACTTTGTGTATTTTCCAAGAATTCTAAGAATAAACATATATATTCTTATATATTTTATTAATGTATTACATCACTTAACACCAGTATTTGTTAAGAAATCTTAATTACATAAATACTAATTTTAAATTACTTATACTTCAGGTATTGAAATTAGGACATAAGTACAAGGTTTACTATTATGATCGCACTGAAATTCAAACTTTAAGTAAGCTGTAATTATCATTACTATTTGGAAAAACAGTTGATACATAGACATTTAAAAAGCGTGTTTAAGAATTATCTTTACAACTTTGACGCACAATAAAACATAAAAGAAATAAGATAACTAAGATATGTTGCTCGCACATGTAATAGAAACACTTAAAGTTTTATTTGTACGCAGTTAACAAGGTACGTAAAATATTTTTTTGTTTATAATTAAAGTTTTATGTGTTATTTTTCACATTTGTAAGCAACATAACTTATATACCTTATTTCTTTTAAGTTTTATTGAGTGTCGACGTAGTTAAGATAATTTTCCTTAACCCATCCTCTAGAGAAATCCCAGTGCATTGATGGTTTATTAGTGTGTTAATGATTTTGAAATGATATTCATATGTTGCTATTTTATACTTAACCCATCTTATTACTTACTTACAAGCAACTTAACATATACATCTTATTTCTTTTATGTTTTATTTGGTGTCAAAGTTGTAAAGATAATTTTTAAATACCCAGTACATCCGGATGTTAAAACAACTGTTGTTTTCAACAACTTATTTTTTCATGGTAATTTAGCTTTTACGTATATAGATGAAATAACGTTTGTAATTAAACAACACAAAACTTAAATACTATTTACAAAATTAGATATACCATTTTTTAATAGTTAAATGTTTTCCTTTTTATTTAATCACACGCTGAATGATCGGATCAATATAAAATTGAATGTATGGATTATAATACAAAATATAAAATATAATGTTAGAATTATCGGGGATCAATATAAAATTGAATGTTAAAATGATCGGATCAATATAATGTAACATCTACATTTCAAACATTTATATCCTATTTTCGACATCAAAATACTCCCCCGTCATATCCTAACTGACCAAAAAGTCTTAAGTAGACATATACTTCCTCTAAAGATTATGTTATCAACTAGAGTACAAAGTGAAATACTCTTTAAAATTTCACACGAGTCTAAAAATAAGACAATTGAAATCCTTCCCCACCCACAGGGAAATCATAACTTGTCGCTGACCCATCCATGGTGCTTCAAAGCACCACACTGCCCCCCCCCCCTCCTACTCCAAGTTTATCAGGGAAACGTGGGCGATGTTCCTAATACCCTAAAAATACTTTAAACTCTGGCGAAGATGTAATCCCTGGTGTCAGTTTTCGGGGCCTCTTATTGTAAGATGGATGCTATAAGATGAGCTGTTAGAACACGTAACAATGTGAACTGAAACTGAAATGACATTCGGGGATTGTCCTGGTGTCTTTTTTTCCAATTTTTTAAAGATATAAAACTTTTGGGCATTTCACTTTGTAGGAGATATAATACCTGGTTAATAACAGGGTATTTTAAAGTTTTTTTTTGCTTTAAGCAATATGATGTAATTTGATTTAAATTTACACACAGATCTTTTTTACTTTTTATCTGAATGTTGTGTAGTTTCTATGTACTGTTAAAAATAGGTACTCGAAAATAACTAAAAAAACTCAAGTAAAATCTCACATCATCAAAACCTGTTATAAAATTTGGCGGTTTTTTTAGGATTTTTTTTCAAAACCCTTAAAACTGAATATAACCCGTTTGCATCTGCGTTATTCATTTAATGCCGTATTTTTTTAAATTCTTTATTCTAAACAAAATATAAAAACCCTTTCAAGTACTCATTTTTTAATTACATTTGATGCTTATCATATCTCCAAATACATAAATTTCATTTTGGAGAAAGTCATGTACTCAAAATGAGTACAATGAGTAAAAATGAATAAACAGTGAGGTAGCTTGCCTACATAAGCTACTTTCATAAATCACTTTCAATAAATAACGACAATTATAACTGACACAGGGAATCGAACCTATATCCTCAAGCACTGCAGCCCAGTGCCTCATCCGTTGAACTACCAGGGCGACTTGAAGAAGTTATAAACAGAATAAATGTTGAAAAGGAGTGCCAAATTAATGGGAAGTAAGATAATTGAATTGTAACAACTCAGTTTCCATTTAAGCAACCGACATCATATATAGTTAATAAACATCTTCTGAACATCTATTTTAAGTTTGTCAGGTCGCTTTGTTAAGATATCTTAAACAGAAGCTGAAATTAGCAATACTATATCACACTGCTCAATTTTTAGAAAGTACGGTTACTTAAATTGGAGTACGTCATCGCTCATTTACGATGGAATTGACTCAGAGAAAAAAAATATGTTCAGGTACTCATTTTTAAGTACCTTTTTCTTACAGTATATAGTAAAATATCCAAGTACAAGTAAACTATTCATATTTTTGTGGAACAATTTTAATAATTATTTGCCATGGTTAAATAGCATATTGCTAAATTCAATAATATATTTTTATATTCAAAAATACTAGAAAAACTCAATTGGTATCTTTGATCATGGATCCCTCATAGTAGAGAAATCATAAGGTTTTAATCTCGCTAACATCAAAGTGAGGCCAACACGTATGGCCTCAAATACGTGATTTACTACGTCATCCATTCATAAATTTTTCCAGTTCATTCATAAAAATATCCTGTACTTCATGAAGTTACACATTTACTATTATTTAAATATTACAAGTCAAAAGCGAACGTTTTTTCATTCATAAATTTTGAAAGGAAGTCACGTGCCTGGTGCCATCAGGTCTGAGATGTTTGCATCACGATGATGACGTCATATTTGCTTTACTATAGTCCATTCATGCTCGAAGATTAGTATTGATTTTGAACCGAACTATATAATTATAAATATGTGATTATAATAAATGAATTGGTTGTCAGTTATTTTTAATAGTTAATTTTTAGTTTCATTGTTTTCATATTTTATTATAAGGTCATTTATATATAATTGAATTTTCGTATGCGTGTGTCCGATTTTAAATTAAAATCAGCTCAATAACTTTTTATAAAATTTACTCTAGGTTTTGATTCGGGGTCAAATTTTGTTTCGGAAAACAATTTATTTTTACACTGCCATAATTAAAAAAAACTTAATTATTAGACAGTTGAAACAAAAATATTTATTATTACTAAAAATATATACTGCTAAAAACTAAAAAGTAAATATTCCGTTAAATTATATTACTATTTTATTTATATTATATTCATTTTTATTTTTTCAATCAAATCTTATATTTTTTTATAATTTACGTAAAAAATACAACATCATTTTAGACATGTTATGTACGCAAACACACTTAAATTTACTACTAAAATAACAATAAAGCTGAATGTTTTACTTATTGATACTTTTTAAGTTACACACACAGTATTGATTTATTGCTTACAATCGTTAGTTTGTGCCTTTCTAAAGTTGTATTTGCCCATTAAATAAAAGAATAAATACTAAATTGTTCATGAAGACATAAAAACTTGCTCTAAAAATACATTCAAAGGTAATAAAAGGTTAGAAAGAAACGTTTAAGGGCCTTTAGGGAAAATATGAAATATCCAAAGGCATGTTAATAAAAAACATGCTCTTGCATAATATACCATTTTTTTTCGTTTCTTGCCTTAAATTCTTTTATTCATACACATCTTTAAAAAATCTAATATTTTTCTATTTTTATAGGATATAATCATAAACGTTCTTATTGAAATTTTATGACTAGCAAATTATATGGAGCTTCAAATTGATTTAACTTTATCTTTCATAAATAAGGTGACTATGCATTGACTTTAAAAAAAATTATATATAAATCTTGGGTAAAAAAAACACTTTGTCTCAGGTTTATGTGAATAAAATGGAAATTCCATAAAAGAGGGGATAAGACTTATAAATCTTTCTTTCGAAAGTATAAACTTTTAGGGGATTTAATTTTTCGAGATATTTTGGAATAAATATATCAATCTTTATTTATATTTCATAAAAAAAAATTCCAAAGTATATGCATGGTAAGTTGTTACTTGAAATTATATTGAATTTCAAATAGCGATGGTATTAAACTATAAAATAAACATTATATAGTTTTCGAGACAAAGCGACATAAGCTGTAACGAATGCAAAATAAAATTAAATTCTAATTTAAAATATAAATAAAATACAAATATAAACGAACAAACGCAGACCTATGGCAATTTTTGTACTAATAAATAGAATTTGCCAAGATATTAAATTATAAATATATATGTAAGTACTTCCATTTTATGCACTTAAGAAATTATAATAGCACTTTTTTAACTCATATGTTACTATTCAAGTTAATAAAACAATCATTTATGAAAATCATTTACATATCAATAAATTTTGTAATTTTTATAGTTGAAAGAATTTATTTCATGTATCTATTGTTTTAGTTTGCATACCTACGAAATGTGTGGCTATAAACTGTTGGAGGATTAAGGAAAATGAATGTTCCACAAACAGTGATGTTTGTGGAACATTCTTTTTGCACAGCTATTAAGCTTATATTTTAAACAAGTCGCTTAGCTTTAGTAATAACAAACAAAGTAGTTAAAATATTTAAAAAATTAATTGTATTTTATGTGTATATTTAAACAGACAAAACATTACCATCGCCCAACAATTTGTAATCCCTTGTAAAATACATTTCATATAAATTAATCCTTATTTTTATAAATATACTACTATTTATAGAGTAATTTATAATTAATTATATGTAATGTACTCAAAATTGCACTTTTTTAATTCATTTGTTGTTTAAATAACTTTAGTTAAAAGTTTACTTCTAAAAATTTGATTGGTCCTTGTTTCTTGATGCATCCTTAAATAATATCACTTCACATTCCTTTTATCTCATTGATTACTAATATTATGTTTAAAACCATCTGACGCTCAGTGCATACTTCCAGTGATCTCCAGTTTTTCTAGGCATGCTCCCAATTTTAAAATTCATTAAAATGCTTCATTTTATAATATTTTTTTAATTCAAAGGTTTGGGGAACAAATTATAAGATATCTCTTTACAATTAATTAAAAAATAATAATATAAAATAGCAGGCCCAGGAGAAATTATTTATATTTCAAAGAAGTAAATTCCACTTTACAGTTCCAAACTTTACAGTTGAGCGTAAGTGGGTTAATACATAGGTGTTTATTTATAGTACGAATATTTATGTTGCACTCCTGATTTATCTTTTTAAAAACTCTATTTTCGCATTTTAATTTGATCATGATATCCACGGGAAAGTTATGATTTTTTTTATAGTTTTAGCCATTTTCAGAACTTTTTATGTAATTTAATATACTCGAGAATTTTAAAGTATTTCACTTGCTTTTGTAAGAAGAAAGGGTGTTAACTTTTAACTTTAAAAAATGAGTTCACAGCTTTAAGCCAGAATACTTCGAAATCTACGAAAACTAAACTAATATCAAATCTCATTATGGATACTTCTGAATATTTAGTTACATATATTTTTTATTAAAATATAGGTTTCAAATGAATAAAAATATCGCCAAATGAATAAATATGTCGCTAAATCAACAAAAATGTCACCAAATCAATAAAAATGTTTTCAAATGAATAAAAAAATTTTCATATGAATACAAATATCGCCAAATGAATAATCATTTAGCCGAATGAACTAAAGTATGGTCATGTATGTAAAAAAAATATCATTATTGTCAAGATGATAAAAATAATATTATTTTGCCCACATGACCTTCAAAACAAGAGTAAGGTCATTGTCTACATGAGATTTTTAAAAACCAGCCCCTTCCCCCTTCCTTCTCTTTAATTAGCAGAAATTATTTCTTACTAAACCCATCAAATTCGACCAACAAACACTCTGCATAAAGCTATACAAAAATATATAAAGAAGAATGTATGTAGGTTTGCTTTTATACAAAATTACAGTTTCATTCCTAGACAATATTCACTCCCGAACAAAGCCGGGCACTTCAGCTAGTTCTATATATTGATATCTAAAATGAACGCGATATTGAGATGAGTATAGTATAAGTGGTTAATGTAAGATCAATGTGTTTTTCTTTTCCAGCTAATCGAATTGTTCCGTATAGAATTACGAGAAAGATGAGCATCCCATCAAGTGTAAAGATAGGACAAAAGACAAGACGCACCGTCGACAAACGATGGGAAGATAGAATTACAAGCAAAGGATGAATCGGAAATGTCAAGGTCATCGCTTAGAGCACGAATTGGCCCGGAAAGATAACCCCACAAGAATATTGCATATTTTAAGGGGGCTATAGACCGTACGGTATGGATAGAAATAAATTGTAAGGCTTCCGCATCGTTGAACCCATTGTCTGGGGGGGGGGGGGCAATAGCTTATATTCGATTCATATATATCATTCGTATAATGATAAAAAATACATTTCAAATGCTAATATTTATATTGAATGTTAGTGCTTAATCTAATCGGTTTCTATAAGTATGTAGAGAATTTTTAAAAAGTTTTAAGATTCTAACCAAAAAACTAATGTGCATTGTGAACGTTTCGACATATTTCCTGCGTTCAATTTAACAAGATAGGAAAAATGCATTTTTGGGAAAGATGTATTAATTAAAATTAATTTTTTGCAAAAGGTATGGTTATATACACACTATATGGGACATTTGTGTAGTACAGCTTATAAATGCAAAGAACAGTATTATTTATAACAAAAAATAAAATAATCTGAAGTTTGATGGATTTTTGCAATTTTTACAGTCCACTGTACCTTTAAGATTTAATATAAAATTTTCCCAAGTACGTCTTTTAACATTTTACCGGAACCATGAACAGCAAAAGTAGCTATAAGATAAAACAGAAATACACCTTTATTTTGTGAAGTGGTAAAAAAATATAAGAAAATTTATCGATATGTCTCCAAAAAGAAATCCTTACTATAAAAATATAATAATTTTAAGGATATAAAAATTTTGTATAATACAGGAGTTTTTTCCTCCCTACAAGAACATCCCTAGAAATTTTATTCCAATATCTGGTAATACCCAAATATAGAAACACTAGTTATGTTCCATTCCAAAAATATCCCCTCAAAACACCCATACTTTTATTTAATATATTATAAGAAAAATAACTCTCTTACAAAATGCCGCTCTCACGAATACCGAATCAGAACTGGATGTACATATCCCAGCAATCCCTTCCCGTCCATCATTGGTCTATACATCCACAATGAAGGCGTGCCACACACTCTTATTCAGCCGCCAGTGACAGCAACTTGTTTCTTTTATCCCTTTCCCCCCGTCTTCTCTTCCAAGATTCTGCACTCTAACACGATGCTCTAGGGGGCTCTCCTGTAGAAGATCACAATGATACGCAACACGAGTCGGAAAGGAGATTGATGATTTCTCTTTGAGAAGCAGATTTGAATGGTGGCCAGAGATGGTGTCTTTTCTTGGAAAGAGGTTTCATACGGGGAGAAAAGGTCATAAGTTAATGTCGGGGAGTAACTTTATATGGTCACTGTTAAAAAAAAGTCCTTTAAAATGAGTCTGAACGTACTCGTTTTTCTTTGAGTACAATTGCATCTTAATTGAATGATGAGTTGCTCAAATTTAAGTAGATGTACTTTCGCAAAAATGAGCAGTGTGATTTAATATTGATAATATCAGATAATGTTCAAGTAATCTTAATAAGAGATGACAAACTGAAAATAGTTGTTCAGAAGATGGTTTTATTATTGGATATTGATTGCTGAAATCGGAACTGAATTATTACAACTCAACTTTTTACTTTCCATTGTTTTGGTACACCCTTCTTAACATTTCTTCTGTCTATAAATTTTTAGTGTCGCCTTGATAGTTCAACGGATAAGACTGCAGTGCTAAGGATCTGTGTTGATATCCGGTAAGACTTGGTTGCAATTGTAGATATGTAATGAAAGTGATTTATGAAAGGCAGCCCTATGTAGGCAAGCATTTACTCATATTTGAGTACAAGTCTTTTTTAAAATTGAGACATGTATTCGGAGCCATTATAAGCATCAAATGTACTAAAAAATTACTACAGTTTACTTATTTTCGAGTATCTATTTTTAACTGGGTAGAACTACGCAATGATATAAATGACACTGGTTTAAGTTGTATACCGTTTGGGTCGTTGATTGAATTGAGCTACACAATGTTCTATTACTGACGGATTGGGATCTATCCCAAAAGAAAGACCGATGACACTGCCTCTTAATTTTGAACCGTAGTCAGATGACGTTTTCACAAACCCTAATCTCGCGCCTAACGCCCAATAGATTGTTTGACCCTTGGAATAGAGGACAGCACATGAGGCAGCATGCTTACCCTACAAAATTCTCCGCCAAGACCAACAACAGGCTATTTGGACTACCATAGGTACATTACACCAGCCCCACGATGCAGCCATTTTATTGGGGCAGTGGGTGAGCTTGAGATTTTTTTAGAGATTTGTATGATTTAAAATCTTTTGACATCATACATGTAAAAATAAGATGTTTAAAGCCTATAAAAATGATGGAATAACAATTTAACCTCGATTTAAAAAATACCCTTTCATAATCTGAAATTCTAATAAGGTATTCAATAGAGAAATTATCTGCTAAAATAAATATTTTGAACAATACTAAAAAACACAAAATTAATGTAAAACATAGTTATTCATGACTAGTATGATGAACATGGTTTTTTTATCGTCATTAAAATTAATATAAAGTCACATAAAGATACGAATTTACAAAAGTAAAATCGTACATCTCTAGACAAATTATTGCCATTTTTCAGAGTAATCAAGAACATTTCTACCGTTTGTATTCTACAATAATAATGGATAACAAACCCTTTCAAGACTTGATAAATGGTTTTATTCTAAATTCTTTACTGAAATTATAAAGGTAAGTCTCATAATAAGTTTGGTTCATAAATTTATAACAAAAATTGAGCAATCCGACTGGTTTTGTAATGGTATAAAGGTAATTTCATCCTCATACTTGGGTACTATCCTATTCATTTTGGTTTTAATCTGTATTTTCCAACGAGCTTACTTTCTGGGGGTGATAATTACCTCCAGGGGACGAATAAATTATAATAAATCTTTGTTTTATTATCAGGAGTAACGCACAGTTCATCCTCTTTACCCAGATAAAGAGGAAGCAAGGGATTTTGAAGTCCGCGTTATTCTTCGTTTACTATGTAGAAATTAATTCAGTTCCTAGGGTCATTGGGATTTAAAAATATAAGGTAATTTCAAATATAAAATAATAATGAAAATTTCGGTAATCAAAAGTTAGTAGTTTGTAAAATAGTTAAGTTCATTTAATTGGAATTGTTTTTTTAACTACTAAAATTAATTAGTTGGGTCTTTATCTTATGTGTCAAGTAATTAAATTTGTCAAATGATTAAATTTAAATAGGATCCTTAGAAAAATTATAATGAATATTCACAATTGCTTATTAATGCATCAAAAGATTTTAATCACATTTTGTAGTCATGATTTAAAAAAAGATTTTTGTTTAGCTAACATTATTTATTATGGTAAGTATGGAAACTTAATCTTGAAAGGTAACACACTAAGAAATTTTACTTTTATTTTATTATCCTTAATGCTTTGAAAAAGAGTTTAAGTACTTTGTAAATATAAGCTTCATTAAATGAAGGCTTAAAAATACTAAAACACTATAGCTTGTCACTCTAAATTTTTATTTTTATTACTTTTTTTTTAATTTATGAAAGTGCTATAACATTTTTCTCAATGCTTAACATTAAAGTAGTAACACATTCATTGAAATTATAATTAAATTTTTGATTGATAAAGTAATTATTGAACCATGTATAAAAATCGTAAAGAAATTTTTGATAGACTTAAAATACATGATTTTTTTAAACTACCTGTCAAAGCGTTTAATTTACAAAGTATTTTGGGGAAATTTCTTTTTATCTAAATAGTTAAAAATTAATAAAATACCAGTTTCTGATAATTGCGCTTCATATATATTTTTTAAAAATAGAACTAGGTCATTACACTTTGTTAAGATATATATTAATTCCTTCAAATAACTTATATTTTTAAATGAATAATAAATTTTAATATAAAATTTAGGAATATTCCTATATCAGAAAATCTATATTGCCGTGTATAATAAATTGTGGAGTTTTAATTAACTCCAACCACTAATTTATATTCAGACATTTATATTTTTATAAAACGTTTTTTATTTAACACAACGAAAAATGTATATTTATAGAGAAAATTTTCGCCTAATAAAGAAGCAAGATTCTTTAAAAAAAATACTACAATAGTTATAAGAAAAAATATTTTATTATATTTCTAAATATATATTTTTGTCTTTGATGTTTCTAATCGATAACTAGAAGCATTTTCAAAAATTAATTCCTATTCGTGTGGCGTCATCAAAAACAGTACATTTATTTCATGACACTAGTCTAGACAAGAAACAGCAGTAAATAATTTTAATGTGATACAAACTTGGAAACAGCAGAAATTTCGTAATTCTCAAAAGTTACTAAAATATATTTTGTTTGCAATAAAGAACAATTCCTTTGCTTTGAATAAAATAGTAGTCTAAACGAATTTGTAATTGCATATTTTTATTTTAGTATACACTTGGAAGTTTGAATAGTTATGGACTTCAGAAAATAAATAAACGTTAATTACAATTAAACAAATAATATTTGGTAAATGATCAGTTAAAGTACAATAATATTGACTTTTTAAACGCACTGTTTAAGAAATATTTTAAATACTACGTTTTTTTTACTCAAGTTCAAGTTATTAAAAATGCTCATTACTTGCCATAAATATGAATTTTAAAATCCTATAAAATAATATTTCTTCTCTTCATACCTGCTTATTTTAAATTAGATTCTATAAAATAGATAAAGAGTTTCTTCGATTAATAAAGGGCAGTTAAAAACAAACTTATTCTGTGTGTATTATTTATATATGAATTAATAATTCTTAATTAATATATTTATATTTCTCAGATTTAAATAATAGAAATAAATATTTTCACCATGTAATAAATTATAATTTTATTTAAATTTAACAAAAAAAATCTGTAAAATAAGAATCCTTACTAAGATATTTATATTTTCATTGTTTAGATAATAAGCTACATGTTTTCTCTTATTAATCTCAGTCGCATAAAACTTAACGTACCTCTAGATATCTAGATCCCGATGATTTATAACATGTTCAGTTATAACACATTCCGCAGCAAGAGTTAAGTAACTATTCAGCACATTTAGAAAAGTTAGGAACTCTTTCCACTTTACAAAGTCTCCTAGAAGTCTAGACAGCATAAAATCTATAAATTTTCTGGTCAAAGAATGTCTGATATAGTGTGATAGACCAAAGACTTAGTAAATAGACTTAGGAATAAAAGTAATCAATGCACTGTTTAAATAACATTGCTATCAAAATAAAAATCTCTTTGTGCATTTATTAAATGGTAAAATTAAATGTACTAAATTAAAAACATGTTTAGTCCCGTTTTACTTTTTTGTTTGGCATAATTAAAAATTTAACGTTTACAAAAAACAAATTTTAAAAAATCATAAAAACAATGCCCGTTAATTGCAATTGCAAAATTCGATCATTGAGATTTCTAATTTTCAGGATATATTCATAAGAATTTCGAACTATAATTAATTGAAATTGCAAAAGTTACTAATGAATTTCCAATTTTCAGGATATATTCATTAGTAATTCGAACTTTAATCCAGAATTCAATGACTCATTAATAACTATAGTTATTAATGAGTCATTGATCATTGCCAGATCTGGTTCCATATATAACCAGATCTGAATCCCTATATAGCCAGATCTGGTTGCAGATATAGCCAGATATGACCAGATCAGAATCCATATGAAACCAGATCTGGTTCCAGATATGGCCAGATCAGAATCCATATAAAACCAGATCTGGTTCCAAATATAGCCAGATCTGGTTCCATATAAAACCAGATCTGAATCCCTATATAGCCAGATTTGGATCCAGATAAAGCCAGATCTGGTTCCAAATATAGCCAGATCTGAAAACGGGCCAATTTCTGATATACCCAGATCTAGATCTGGGTTTATACCTGGCCAGTTCTGGGCAAACCAAGATATGGCCAAATCTGAAATTGGCCCAATTTCAGATCTGACTCTTCAGATTTGGCCAGATAAGAAATTTTCCGTAAGGGTAATAAATAACTAAAGTGCTACATGAAATGTCATAAATACCAAAGGATTTCTAAAAGCTAATCAAGAGTTGTTTTTAACAAAAAGAAGGGGCCAAAGAAATGAACCTAATATCAATGCTCAGTTGAATTACAACATTCAGTTTTTCACAAACATATCTCCCTTGATAAATTTTTAAGAAACCCAGCAACGCAGAATGTTCCTCCATTCTCAGATCCATTCTGCCATTCAGAATCCTCCCCATCCTCACTAATGCCCCCTATTTCCCCAAACGAGAGCAAAAATCAGATACTTTGAAATCCCTACGGAGGGAATTATTCCCGTTTTTTCCCTACCCTGCTCGTTTTTATTCCCCCAAATAACGCATAAAAACGGCAAAACTCCTGGTTCCACACTGTTTTGTATTTGCTTATTTTGGGAAATGAAATAACTCCGCCAAAAATATCATTAGGCAGAGTTAAAATTCTTGAATGGGAAGCTGCTGATGTGAGAGTTTGTTACCGATGGGGATAATTACGCTGCTTGAGGGTTGGCGAATGAGATAAGCGTTAGTGTTTCTCATGGGAGAGTTTGAAACCGGCGTTGTTTTTGGGTTTGGGAAGAGGAGAGGTTATCGCCGTTTATACACTGTTGCAAATTGTTAGGTGGATAAGTGGAAGTAAAACTGGTAGGCTCAGATGTCAGTTAAGCTTTCCGTTCTTTCGGAATTGTGCTGAAGGTTATATTTTCGATGTTGCTCTTTCTGTAGAGTATTACTGAAATATAAAATTGGACAGAAAAATATGCTTATGTTTATAAATTGCTGAAATATGAAGGTACTGTGTTCCATTGTTAACTTTTAACTAAATATTTCATATTTTTTGTATGTTTATATATTTCATATTTATTTTCATATTTATTATTTATTAACCGGATATTTTTTAATTCGAAAGACATTTATAATTATTTTAATTATTTTTAAAATTAAATATGTATATTTGATTAAAAAATAATTAATATTTATTCAAAAAATATTAAATATTTATTTTTATTTAAAATATATTACATATTTATTGTTATTTAAAATATATTAAATATTTATTTTCATTTAAAAATATTAATTATTCATAGTTATTTCAAAAAATATTATATAGTTATAGTTATTTAAAAAAAATTATATATATATATATATAAAAATATTAAATAATTATAGTTATTTTTAAAAAATATTAAATAATTATAGTTATTTTTAAAAAATATTAAATAATTATAGTTATTTTTAAAAAATATTAAATAATTATAGTTATTTTTAAAAAATATTAAATAATTATAGTTATTTTAATTTTTTTTAAATAATTATAATTATTTAAATATATTAAACATTGATCATTGTTAGTCATATAAAAATATTAAATATTTATAGTTATTTGAAAATATTATAAATTATGTATAACTTATGCAAATGATTCCTTTCATGTCCTTGTGTTTCGGAACAAGCTCAGGAATTTCACTTAAATACTACTTTAAACAGAAATTATAAAATCAATCGTCACACTTACGGACTAACATTTGAAAAGCGTGAGGAATTCCGCCGCAGATGGGAAGCGACATGTGAAATGACTGTGTTTTTGGTTTAACAATGGAACCACAGAAATCAGATTTTCCTTCTTCTACCTCCCATTTCCCCTTTAACTCCTTAGTCGGGAATTTTAATTGTGTAGCCCGTACGTCTTTCTTTTGTTTTATCCTACTAATCTCCCGTCTGTTCTATCCTGAATATTATCTGTAATACACGGTCTTCCGAAGACCAAACGGACCAAACAATGCTGGACGTATGATATTGTGAGAACACTGCACAGATTATAACGCAGGGTTTTACGGCAAAATGAAAAATAACATAAAATTAATTTCCGTAACTGCTATACGTATCTGGGACTTAAAAAGGAATGAATGAAGATTAAATGCGTTTTTTATACTTATCACACTTGTATAACAATGTAACTTAAAGAGGTTTTATAGACATGAAAAAAGTATTTACTAGCAGATATTATGATTGTCATGTAATGATTTACATGTAAATATTTAAATTTGCTTGGTGTGGATTACGTTATGTTTGACTTTAAAAAAAATTACACATATAATAACACATTTTCTTAAAATATGTTTACTTAACCAATATATTTATATTATGTAAATTTATCTGTTTACCCAATAAATCAATAAAATTTATATTTAAAAAAATGGTTTCGGCACTACGAATGAAATTTTTATTTTGAAATTTATTAAATTTAAACTTTGAAGAAACATTATTCAAATTATAATGCAGCGTTTTATGATAAAATTGAAAAAGGATATAAATTAAATTTTATTTTTCTATAATGGCTATCTGTGACATAAGATAACACTAAAGAATATTAACTTCATTTTTTTAAATTACTGAATTTTGCAAACGAAAAACATGAAGCAATGTTGTCTGCAAATCCAAAAAATATTAGTATTTATATATTAATCAAACCAGGACAATAATGATATTCCAGGATTAACTTTAATAGCTATTGGTGATAGATTATGGTATTTTATATAAAATAAAGCTATAAAAACTACTTAGAGTCATAACAAATATTTAGTCATTTTGTTGGTCATATGTAATTATTGAAGGTTAGATATTTAATACTGATATTTAGATATTGAATATTTAATACATGTGATAAAACGAGACACAATAGTTTCAATTTATAAAACTCATGGTCTTTTTCCTAAGGGGTGAGGAAGAGCTATATTTATAATAAGGCGAAACTGCAATACGTATAATATGGTTAATTTTAAATAATTAAATAGCTTTAAGAAACAAATGGATTAGCAATTTTCAGATGAACCAACTATTCTAAGCATCAAATCCGAATACGATGGTTGACGTCCTAATTTTACATTGTTAGTTAATAAAAATATTTAATATTAATTAAAGTTTATATCTCTAATTTCAATTTAACTAACCTTGTGGAACATACTTTATATTACGATTAAGAGATTCGATTCCAAATCTCTGCCATAAAGTATGAACTGTCAGATTATGTATTCAGCTCGAATGGTAAATATTTTCTGAGCTTTTGAAGTTGTGCTTTTTTTGGACGTTTAAAGTTGAAATCAAACTGAAACGACACTTGGCAAACATTTGGACAGGCATCAAGCTAGTGGTGGGGTGGAACCTGTCAAATCTGTATATTAGCATCTATCATTTCTCTCCATGGATTTTTCAATAGTTTGCATTTGAAAATTTTGCAAGGCCAGTGTCTTTAAAATATGTATTTACTACTAAAGATTAGTAAATCTATAGATAAAAACTTAACCTAGATTTCTAATTTAATATACTAAATTAGTTTGTACAAGACACAATGTTTTCGACTTTTAACTTTCTAAATTAAGATTATATTTTAAAGTAAAGAACTTATAAACAAATTGTCATTACTCATAAAATTTACGTTATTTTGAATGAAATTTTATTTGAGATGGATAATAATACATGATCATGATAATAATACATGTTATTTAATATATCATTTTAACTTATTTAAGGATACACGGTACCATCTAAACTTTTTTTTGTTAATTTTTTAATCAAATGCTTAATGTATATTGTTTGAATTTCAATAAGAGAATAATATTAAAACAAGAATTTCATAACTGTATTTTTTTATTATTTTTTTTTTTTTAAGTTTAATGATTTTTCAAATATATATATTTTAGTACCAAAACTTTTTCTTATATCCTTTAAACTATAATACATAAGAATTTGCATTACAATTTTGTATACTTCATGTATTTGATTTTTATATAAATAGTAACACACAATTTTTCTTTAAAACTAATTTGATTGTTTTTACTTTAGTATATTTGTTTTCAAAAACAACTATTTATAGAGCTAATTTGCATGCCATAAACCCATATTTTATAATATGCTTAAAATTATTCATTTTTTCATTAATAATAATAAAAAAAATCAGCTTTCAAAAAGCTTAATATGTAGAAAAACCAAACACTGAGAAAAAACGATTTAAATTTTTCGCGTTCCTTGAAAAACATAATACATTTCAAGGGTAAAATCTGAAAGAACTCATTTAAAAACATAGATAGAGTTCTATAATTTTGCAAGCATATTTAGAAGATTCCAAATTATCATTTTAGCAAATAAAAGAAAATTCGAGAATTTTACAATTTTTTGGGTACAGTGTCTTCTTAATTTTCAAACCAGAACGATAATTTGCTAGTTCTTTAAATGAAATTGTACAAGAAACTAATTTATAACTTATCAAATGCAATTAACAACCCAAATATTAATAGAAGAATTGGTAGAAACATCATTAAGGTTAAATGCACATCACATGAAAATAGAATCCATTTGTTCAGGCTGAAGTGAAAAAATAACTTTAGAAACTTGTAAAATTAAACATAAAAATTATGAATGACACTAATTATATTTGAATTTTCTTATGCCCTCTGTAGAGATCAAGATATATTTTATTAGTAAGTTTACATATTGTAAGCAGAGTGGCATCATGAAACTGAAGTGCGTGAAAGTTAAAGCTGGTTAAACAATATGCGCTGCTTGGAGATAATCTGAAACATAACCCACAATAACGCAGTTGGTATACTGTTAAAAATTATTGTGACCTTTCACCAAAATTTGGTACTCATTTATCTGAAACCGACATTTGGTGCTTAGTTTCACCATTTTGTGGTCCTACCACGGATACCATTTAATGGTGAAACATAGCACAAAACTCATAACGGTGCATAAAACTCAAAATTCGAGCTTTCTCAGTATTTTTGTAGCTCTAGGAATCCTCTGATTCATAGCTGAACGCTTTTATCCACCAGGCCAAGGAGGCAGTTGTTCTTGGTGCAAACCTCTGTATTGCACCAAAATATGGTACATGGTTGAATTGAAATTTTTAACAGTGTAGGAATACACAGCAATATACAGGGTGGTCAGCAATTGTTAAGCGATTTGCATTGTTTGGCTGTATTACATTTAACTGTATTAGCATCAGAAAACATTATTTTTGCCCAACTGCTTCACTGAAATTTGAAACAAGTCGCTAAGCTTTAGTAGAATCAAATAAAGTAGTTAAATTACAACAAAAATAATAGTTTATTACGTGTAGTTAAACAGCAAACAAATAATTTTAACCATTCTGCATGTGAATTCCTTTTTATGTTACTGTTACGTGTACTTAATGAGCAGTTACCATAATAATAGAATGAGTATTAATTCCCCAAAGCGGATCATAGGAATACGGATAGGTATTCCTATGATTCCTATGATCAAAGGAAGCGGTAATAGGATTTACATTTACGAATGTCAACTAAGAATTAGTATATTACATTTTAATACAATTCCTATGTTATTGAAATTATAGAAATTCTATAGTAAAATAATCAGATTAATATATAATACACCATGAAAATAACACACTTACCATAAAATTATTATAATATTATGGACCAAGTGTGTATTAATAGAAAAATGGTTACATAATCCTAACATAAATTATCCTATTTGACCCGAATAATAATCTCAAAGGGGAAAAGTTACAAGAAGTGTCCCTGTGCAGTTTCCAGTTCCCTCGTCCAATAACCGCGGTGACAGAAAAGGGAGATGACAGATTAATTCCTCGCGGCGTGACGTCCATTCACATACAAACACACATGTCACGTGACACGAATAAGGGATTTATTCTTATGCTGTTCTCTTTTTGGCGGATCCGGGAGGGAAACTGAGGCAGGAATCCTTTCTTTGTATTATAATTGTCAAAGAAACTGACTATTTTCCCTTTTGACTATTGACATTTTTATCGAAAATGTGACTATACATTGTAAAAATATCGTATGTTCTAGAAAGTTTATGTTTCAATTTAATTTTATTTTCGATACGTTTGTTTAGTGGCATATTATTCGATATAAAGAAATTAGAAATTATATTTAGGACATATTTTATGGAAACGTAAAAAAAAATTATCGTACAACGGCTGCATATATATTAACTCATATTCGTAAATAATAGTTTCGATGTTCCAACATGTATATGATAAAAAATAAAATAATATTTAAAAAAAAAAAAAACTTTAAGAAAAACCGATAAAAAGTGAAAAATGATTCTTAATTTTACAAACAAATTGAAAAAATTCTAGTATTTAATATTAATTTTATACATATTACACCGTTTTGAAATCAATGCCTAAATTTAGTTTTTATTTTGTGAATTGGCACCAACTTTAAAAAGTTCTAATAAGTAGAAAATTATTATTAAATAATTAAATTTGTTTGTAAAATTAAGAACTATTTTTCATTTCTTATGGCATTTTTAAGTCGGTTTTCCTTTTCTAAAAAAATATTATTTTATTTTTCTCTTTTTAGTTTTTAATTTAACAAGGAGCTGCTTCGTCCACTTCTATTAATATATTCACTTGAAAACTCAAGTTGTTGCTAACTTTGAACCTCGACCCAGATAGTATATTTTGAGATTATCCGGTTTAATAAACGCCGGGTGAATGAAATGTCATTGCTGGACAATCTTTATCCAACAATGAAAATATTATGACATCGGAGAAACTGTTAAAAAAAAAGTCCAGTTAACCGATATATCTGGATAAATAAAAGCCTTATAACCAATTTTATTTTGCATTTTTTACCTAAGTAGATCTTTTTCTATTCAACAAAAAAAATTTCGAAATCGGACAATTTTTTTTTCAAACAATCCGTTAATTGGGAATTCCGGAAAGTTAAATGCTGAATAGCTTTATATTTTTTTCAACAAGTGCCCAAATGCATATTTCAATGTACATTCCATATCCAACAAAAAAAAAGATTTTTTTCCGAATATCTGAATTACAACAGAAATCTTCTGTTGCACGAACATACATAAAAAAACATAACTGTCGAATTGCTAACCGATCTCATTTGGCGCGCTTTGGCGAGTGGTTGGCGCGCTTTAAGTCATACTTATAAATAATAGTTTCGATGTTCCAACATGTAAATGATAATAAAAAAATATTAATTATCACAGTGTACTTATTTGTACTGAAACTCTTACAAAGCTATGACGATCAGGTGTCAAGGTTAGTTGATGACTTTTACAATCTTAAAACATTATATGGTCACGTGACTTCCACTCATACATTCCATTACGAGATTTGTGGTTTATTCATAAATATCTAATGAATTTCTTGATTAGTTGTTTATACAGTTGTGATTCGTAAGTACTTTCTTGCTTCATTAAAAAATAATAGATGTAAATTAATTTTTCTATTTTGAAACATTTCCCAGTACTCATTTATGAGTCTGAAAACAACCAATATATGCCTAATATTTTTTTAAATAATACGTATTAAAAGTGTAGTCCAATAGTCCAATTTTTACACCAGGACCATTCTGAAGACATTTAATAAATTCGATTTTTAATAGATTTTTAAACCCTTCAAACTTAATTCATCGTTATGTAAACAAGACTATATCTACTCTTTATTGATAACACAGTATCCTCATAGGAAAGAACGAATCAAAAATCGCTTATCCTTTAAAGAACAAGATAAAAGTAATTAAAAACCTATACGGCTGTATATTCAAAATACATTTAAAGCATTGCCCTTTTTTAAAACTTGATAGCACCGTATTTGAGAGAATGTTTCTTCAAAAGCTAGAAATCCGGAAAATTTGGGAACAAAAGATCAGTATTTCTTTTATCTGTAAAATTCCTGATTAAGTGGTAAAGCATGTACCGATTCATTCCAATAAAGCGATTGCACAGAAGAAAGTCTGAAAATTCTAAACGTTGATTCATTAGATTTCAAATGCTTTTAGTTTCTGACTTTCATTTTTTATAATCATTTGGATTTATTTATCGCTTAAAGTGAATGCTTCGTTTTTGAAAAGATGATATATATTCTTTTTAGATTATTTCATATGAGACCAAACTTATTTAAAAGTTTTTTAAAAACATGCGTATTTGTAAAATTTCCTTTAAATATTTTATTTATCAGATATACATTTAAAACGATACTTAAAATCATTTTCCACGATAATTCTTTATCTATATTGTAATTATTTGATGTAGCGTTATACTTTAAATATCAAAAATTAATTTTCAATAAAAGCTCATATGTTTAGTTAAATATTAACTACCCCAATTATTACAACACATGAAAAAGTAAAATAATTTTATATTATTATTATTATATTTAATATTATACTATTTTAATAAAAATATAAATTTTTAGAATTATTTTTTTTTACTAAACGAATGTCTGGTATTTTAATTTTGTTATTCTTTAGTTTCGTTTGGTGTGAAATACAATATAACGTTTTGGCCCAAGTGCATATGGTTTGCCATTCTTGTACCCAAATATTCATTCTTGAATCGAGCCAGATTCGTAATGACACAATCGAAATTTTTTTTAAAAAATCTAATGAATTCAAATTAATACCAGAACAACGCGTTATTTTAAAAATTATACTAGTCTAACAAAAATGTCAATTTTTAGAGATTTTATTTTACTAAACGAATGTCTGGTAATTTAATTTTCTTATTCTTTAGTTTTATTTGGTTTGAAATGCAGTGGAACGTTTTGGCCCAAGTGCATATGGTTCGCCACTCTTGTACCCAAATATTCATTCTTGAATCGTGCCTGATTCGTAATGACACAATCGAATTTTTTTTAAAAAAAATCTAATGAATTAAAATTAATTACAGAACAACACTTTATTTTAAAAATTATATTATTCTAATCAAAATGTCAATTTTTAGAGATTTTATTTTACTAAATGAATGTCTAGTATTTTAATTTTCTTATTCTTTACTTTCATTTGGTTTGAAATGGAATGGAACGTTTTGGCCCAAGTGCATATGGTTCGCCACTCTTGTACCCAAATATTCATTCTTGAATCGAGCCTGATTCGTAATGACACAATCGAAATTTTTTTTTAAAAAATCTAATGAATTAAAATTAATAACAGGACAACACGTAATTTTAGAAATTATACTATTCTAATAAAAATGTCAATTTTTAGAGATATTATTTTACTAAACGAATATCTGGTATTTTAATGTTCTTATTCTTTAGTTTCATTTGGTGTGAAATATAATGGAACGTTTTGGCCCAAGTGTATATGGCTCTTCACTCTCATACCCAAATCTTCATTCTTGAATCTAGTCTGGTTCGTGATAACTCAATCGAATTTTTTTTAAATATCTAATGAGTTAAAATTAAATAACAGAAAAATACTTTAATTGAATGTCTTTTTTTTACCGTCTATATCTATATTTTATTAAACATTTATAAATTATTTAAAAAATTTAAAGCGACGAGTTTTAAATCAACTAAATTTCTTTATTTCGATTCACAATACCTTAGTGATTAATATTAAAATTCTATATAGTTATTCAGCAGTCATTTTAAAAAACCGTGAAATAATGTGCCCTGCTTTCAATAAATTTACAGAACCAAAAAATCACAAATAAACAATTTTTTCTTCATACAATAACAAAGACATTCATTACATTCTAGATTTCAATTATCGTAATCTATTGACTTTCCGACGTGCACTAAATTTGAAAACAAATATTTTGATTTTGGAATTTTCTTTCAGCCGAAATAATCATATTAAAACTGTCCCCTCGCTAGGAAAAATAGTGAAGTTTCTATATAATAAAAAAAAATTGCTTTTCTACACTACAGCTTTTCATAATACAACTTTTCCATTGCTGTATCATCTCGTATCAATAGCAAATATTTTTCTAAATAACAATTAATCTTATGAATAAACCCCCGAAAAGAATTCCTTACAAGATTCGATTAAGCTATAATTTAATACCTCCTTTAAGAGACCTGAGGGCATGAACACTACACATCGTATCGTATAATCTAAAAGTTCCATTTAGGCACCAATTTTAGTTATCCGATTATTAAAGAAATAGTTCTTTTATCGATATTTATGAGAAACATATTTAGAGGATGGAAGTTTATGAATAGGATAAACATTGGTGATAAAAAGTTGCGTTTTTAGTTGGGGGGGGGGGATTGGGGAAAATGTATTTGTGCTGGGGCGGAGTAATTTATCTGTTGTCATAATTCTATTAACTTATTTAAGTTCTTAACAAGATGTTATTGACTTTTTGAAACATCATTAGAATGTTCGTTTAACTAGTATCGAAAAATCCTTTTAATGTTCAGTGTGTTAGATAAAGTAATGCAATCTAATTTCTTTGTAGATAATTGAATTATTTTGTATTTTGTTGTCTTAATTATACGGAATGTTTTATCAATCAGTTGCATATGAAAAGATTATTGGAAATATAATTTTTAATATTACCTAGTTATAGAATTTTTATACATTTTAGTAAAAATAAATGTTATTAATTTTTTTTATATTCGTATATCAGCGAATATCGGTACTGTTATCGAGACGTATTAAAAAATCTTAGAATGTTAGATATTTAAAAATATATATTTATTTCTTAATAAATGCGCAGGAAGATGATTAACTGTAATTGTAACTTTTGCGACCATAAAGATACCAGGTGAACTCTTTATGAAGATAATCTCCTTATTATAAGCTGTTATCATTGCTGTCAAGATAGTAAAATATGTGTTTCATCAGAGATTCGAACCCGGACCCCTGTTATATGATCTGGGATTTCCAGTAGTCATAATATATGTTTGTGGAAAACTTAAATAAGTATTATTTTAATATCTAAATTATGATTACACATTAAATATAAAATGAATAATTTTCTAATAAGGTATCTTTCAAAGTATTGATAAAAAGTACAAATACTTTTAAGAGTTTAAACAGTAGTAGATAAATTGACAAATCTTTCTAATTTGATAATATTTATGTAAATTTATTGAACGTTATTGAAATTTTCGAACTGTGTTAAATTTTAAAATCCCAAATTTACCTTTTCAACAACAAAAAATAACGTCTAGTTGCATTTATAGACAATGCAAAACACTTTATATAGTCTTTTATGTTTTAGAATTATGTATAGAATAGCTATTCAAATTCTAAAACAACATGAACATTTCTCTTGATAAAGAAAGCATACTTAATTGTTTTGTATATTCCGTATAATCATTTTGCTAAGCCGAATATTTCTTAGTAATCCAAATGAACAATAAAAAAATAGAATACAAAAAATATATAGTTAAGCAAAATGCATTGAATTTTGAATACATTATCAACTGAAGTTCGTAGAAAAAAGTCACTATGTATATGTTTTACAAAAGTCAAAGAAAAATTAAAAGAGTATAATAGGGATGTGAAATGTATGTTCTTTTTAAAGAACAGTTGTTCCCTGTTCCTGTTCTTTTTAAAAGAACTGTTCTTTAACCTGTTCTTTTCAGAAAACTGTTCTTTTTTTTAGAATTTTTTGTGTGTAGTATTTTTAAACTTAAAACCATAAAAATTACAAATGCTGATTAATTTTATTTTATATAGTAAATAATTAAAAATAAACAAAGGATCTATAATTTTCAAAATAAGAAAACTATTAATAATTAGTTTAAATTCATATCGACATTTCAGAAAATAATTCATTACAAAATTTTTTACAGAAAAAT